>OY751446.1:6612261-7812261 GCA_963565745.1 Phengaris arion | reverse complement strand
GTTTGAGTCAGGATCGTTTCTATTAACCCCGCAAATTTCGTTTGTAATAATATACGACTTTCACACACCATTGTTATGGTAGGATGTGTAGGAACTATTCATTGTAAACCACATTTCGTGAATAAAATATGTTAATTATGATTATGATTACTGACATCAAGTACAGCGCTACAGTGTTAAAGTCATTAGGCCTCTTACAAACATACATAATCTTAAAAATACTTACTTTCTTTTGTCGGCGTCGTCTCGCCGTCTCCTGATAAATAAAATATTTTTTTTATTTTGTAGGCACGTTGGTTGTATATTTAAAAAAAATATTTTACCTTAGATATTAATAGCGCAGTAGGAAAACTAACTAGAATCTAATGTATAGTAAGTACATTGTATTGCCATATCATTATATGTATTGTGTAATATTACTAATATACTAATACAGATTATAAGGTAATGAATAATATTAGTAAAGAATAATAGTTAGTTGTAACTTGTAACAACATACATACCTCACTAACTCTTGCGCCTGGTAGTTCATGGGGTAAGCCGCGCGAGTCAGTCTCACGAGCTGCACGTCGCTCAGCCCGCTGTGGTCTGGTTCCTCTGGATAGTCTGGTAACAAGTGCCGAGTGCTGTCAGCAGCCGTACTTACGACTAAGGCGCTGCCGTAGTAGGGGTGGAGCCTAGAGGCTACCGAGCCCTATAGGAGCGTGAGGCATATGAACCCTATAAGGTTTTTTTTTAATATTTATACAACCCAAAGTAAATTTTTATTATGAACTATAATATAAATAACATGATGCAATAGCAAATTAATAAAATAAAAATGCAATTAACTATTAAAACTAGTTACAAAATTCACCCACAACACGTAGTACCTAACTATTCAGTAATCTGTGCCACAACAGACAACGAACACTATTTTCTCACTCGCAATATCACATTGGGGAACATGCGTACTTTTTTTCATTGGATTTTCGAAAAGTACGTAATAAGCCAGGAAATATTGTCCTTGCAATGGCATATCTACGATCAACCGTTGAATGAATACTCATCACAAAAGTTCTTGAGAAAAAATTGAGTTCGTTGGAGAGCATGAAAAACTCTCTATACAAAATAACCTAACCTAACCAAGAGCATGTTAGAACATAATATGTAAGGAGGATTCCGTAACTATCAACGCGTTATAGGTTTTCTTTGAATTACTTCTAAAGTTATTGTCCGGTTGCGCTCAAAATAATTTTTCTAAAGAGTTTTAGCATGATCTATCAGCATGGAAACTTACAAGCTTCTATCTCCTATAGTTTAGAAATGCCAGGGGGGGACCAACTTATAAACCACTTTGGAAGCCGATTACCCCACCCCTAAAATATAAAACTATTATTATTTTATGATTTCAAAACCGAGATCTACTCACAATATATAACGATACTAAATTTCATCCATTTATGTGTATAATTACAGGAGCTAGAAGGGCGGACAGACAGACAGACAGACGGACGGACAGAGCGAAACTATTTTTAAAAGTTGCATGTTCCCATTAATGTCATACTTGACTAAGTACTACTGTTCACTTACTTATTCACTATCATTACGATCTTCGACGGTACCTCAGGAATACATCGTTGGCAGGCATGTGCCTGGCAGATCCTCACGTCATCGCTGTGCCCAATTTCTATTGCTAACAAATTGATTTGGGCACTCGAGTAATAAGTGAGAAGCCGTCTCCGCAACTCCGGCACAGGCACGACGGGTCCTTCAACTTGATTAAAGTAAAGGGCGAACCCGCCGCGCACCGTGTCAGTACTTTGTAACGTAGTTACATTTCCTTTCCGTAAAATCAATTATTTCGGCGTTACTAGCGTCATCTATTGGCTGTTATTGCTAATTTTAATAGCTAATTTATGTTAGACGACGCCATCTATTGGCAAACGTTTCTAACTGGAGCTTCATTTCCAATGTTCCTTTATTGTGGCAGTTGGATTATGCATTACCGCTAATTGTCAGTTAAAGAAAAAAACATTATAACAGTAGGGGTATATAAGGGCTGTTGCGAGATGACAATTCCCTTCTTTTGCTGAATTCATTTATTCAAGTTTTTTCTAGACTCAAGATGTAGTCGTTATATTCTTAATCCCGTGTTCCACGGTGAGTAGTTTTTATATCTGTGTTGTGAATATTTAGAAAATCACGCTTGTATTAAAACGCATTATTCTTTCATGTAAATTATCATCTTGGTAAAATTAGTTGTCAATTATTTGATTGGCCATACCACGTGGTATCATTTATAGTTTCATCTTACGTTCTTGCATTGTTAAAATATTATAAAAGTTGCATCCATGCCTTAACTATTCTGGTATGTCATCTTTTCAAATAATAAACTGCCGCACGAGAGTAAAGAAAATTATATTAGGTTTAAATTGAACAGCCTACTGTGTAGTGCTACTAATCAAAATTGTATAGTTTTAAATAAGACTTTACCACAAATCGATGTGGTTGACTTTAATAATATTTTTATCTCTAGGTTAAATAATCTAACATATGATAAGTATTACTTTTAAAGTAAATTATTACTTTCTAAATTTTTTACACGACATTTAGCTAAATGGCTATATAATTTATTAGTTTTAAGACAAGCCAAAAAATTGGCTAAGCCGACCACTGCTTTTATTGAGCAGTGTTCTTATACTGACAATTTTATTAGTTAAAACTTGGAATATGTTCCAAATAATTTAAATTAGATTATAGGACAACAGAGGCTCACTCTAGCAATTTCTTAGCTGGAAATATTTATACTGATGCCTCCTACGAAGGGCCTAGTAAGAACTCTGGGAAAACTGTAATTTTAATATAAACTTGGTGCATCAAAATTTACAAGGCATAATAGGGAAATAATTAGAACATGAGTTATTTTTAAATGAATTTAAAATTGACATTATATGCGTAACAGAACATTGGTTAAAAATCATGAATTAATATTTAACTATTGTGATCACCAAGTAGGGAGCTCTTTCTGTCGAGAAAATGTCATTAGGGGTGGCTCCTTAATTTAAATTAATAAAAAATTTAAATGTAAGGAACGTAAAGATATTGTAAAACTGTCTAGTGAACGAATTATTGAGTTGGCTTGTATTGAGTTGAGCCACCTTATTATTGTATGCGTATACAGGCCTCCATCAAGCTTATACGATTCTTTTGAACAAATAATGGATCAAGTGCTGACGAAAGTATGTGTCTCTAATAAGAAGATTATTGTATGTGGTGAATTTAATATTAATTTATTAGACTCTAACTCCACCACTGTTAGATTCACATCTTTGTTCAAATCGTATAATCTAATTAATTTATTTTACGAACCAACAAGAATATGTGAAACAACAGCTACTTGTATAGATAATATTTTCACAAATGTCACTACTTTTAGGAAAGAAATAATTAATGTACTTAACTCTGATCACTGTGGACAGCTAGCATCATTTGATCTTAAATGTGATAATAATCCGATAGAAAATATTGAGTTTATTCCTGTCAACACAAAACGTATTGAGAAATTTAGAAGTAAATTACTTTCATGTTTTCAATGTTTGAATGAGTCAATTAATCCAAATCAAACTTTTAATAATTTATTTAAAGTAGTTAAAAACCAATTTGACTCTGTATTTACTTCTAAATCGGTCAGATTTAATAATAAAAGAAATAATTTTAGTAACTGGGCAACTGCAGGTATTATTGTTAGTAGACAAAGATTGTATGACTTGTATAACGAGAAGTCAATGAACAGGAGTGAAGCTTTTAAACTATATGTCAAGAAATACTCGAAGATCTTCAAGAAGGTATGTCAAGCAGCGAAGGTTCTTCACATCAAAGAAAAAATTAAGAACTCTAAAAACAAAGTGAAAACCATATGGAAAATAATTGCAGATGAGACTGAAAGAGTCGCTAGTCGCAACTCTAAATTTGAACTTTATATTAATGATAAAAAAGTTAGTTCTGACATTGAAGTTGCGACAGTATTTGAGAAGTTTTTTGCAGACATTCCGATCTCAACTACAAAAAACTTAAATTCATCACCTACAGTTGCCGAAAAATTACTTAGAGATAATGTGAGGGAATGTGATGTAAATTTTATTTTCAAAGAAATAGACTCTAGAGAGATTATCAAGGCATTTAAATTACTTAATATTAAAAGTACAACTGATCTCTGGGGTATGTCCATAAAAGTTATAAACCCAGTAATTGACATAATTGCCCCTCACCTAGCATTAGTTTTTAATAATTGTATTAAAAGTGGCGTGTTCCCTGATTTGATGAAGCACAGCAAGGTGATGCCTCTCTTTAAAGCTGGGAATAAAGCAGACCCAGCTAACTATAGACCAATATACATATTACCGACTTTAAGTAAAATTTTTGAGAAAATTATTCTAAATCAATTAATTTTTCACTTCAACTCGAATAATTTGTTACATAGTAATCAGTTTGGTTTTACTAAAGGTCGGTCCACAACAGATGCAGGCATTAGTTTTCTGTGCAGTATATTTGGAGCTTGGGAGAGGTCACAGGATGTACTTGGTATATTCTGTGATTTATCTAAAGCATTTGACTGTGTGGAGCATTATACGCTGTTCAGGAAATTATACCATTATGGTGTAAGGGGCACGGCTCTAAAGCTTCTAAGCTCTTATCTAATAAATAGATGTTAGTTAAAGTTAATTCCAAAAGGTCTAATGGTACTAAAATTAAACTAGGAGTACCACAGGGGTCTATTTTGGGCCCTTTTCTATTACTCATCTATATAAATGATCTACCTTATCTAGTTAATGATAAGCATGAGATAGTACTTTTTGCTGATGATACTTCACTAATTTTTAATGTGAAGCGACGACAATCTAACAATGACGAGGTAAATAGTGCTCTCTCAAAAATAGTACATTGGTTTAATGCTAATAATTAATGATTAAACGAACTTACCTGTACGTGAAGTTCTATCATAATTATACGAAGTATTTCGTCCGAAGAGATTAGTAATGTTATTTATTAAAAACACCATGTAGTATCGCGTAAGTGATACCACTTCAGCACTATAGTTGAAAGCTGGCAACACAAAGAAAAAACATTATCCCTACCATACCAAACTCCATCTCTACCGAGACCCTTGAGCCGGCTTCATTTAGTTGAGATAAAAAATAAAAAATAATAGTGATATTTGAGGAGCTGGCGAACAAAACGCGTTAATTACCATCTGGTCAAAATACTTTTTTTTGTACATTCCGGAGGTTTTGGACCCGCTGAATTCGAATCTCAACTCATTTTCAATCGAAACTGCCTAAAACAGTGTTAAAATTGCATCCAAAGTTCATGGTTTCGAACATAACGGCATAATTACAATAAAGTTTCAACAGCATTAAATAAGCGAGCGCGTTTTCATTCAAAACGGAATAACTTTCATACAAATTTACAAGATGTCAATAAAAATGGATTAAGTGACAACTTTTTTATTGTAGGCAACTCTAGCTTATGTCTTTCTAGTAGTGTTGCCAAAGCCGTTAATCTTTTTAATAAATAAAAAAATATACTCTGTGGTCTAAGAGTGTATCTATATAATTTGCGTCTTTTCGCAGACGGCTGTGGAGGCCAAAATAAAAATTCGCACATTATTCACGCAACAATGTTCTGGTTGCGAAACCAAACCTCTACAAGCCTGAAGGATGTGACTATCACTTTTCCCGTTCGAGGACATAGCTACTTGCCGGCAGATCGAGTTTTCGACAGAGTGGAAAAAGAAATACGCAAACACTCATTGCTGTTTACCAAAGAAAAATACTTTGATTAATACAGAAAATTTGGAAACGTAAAATTGTTGGGAGAAGACTGGGTACTGTACAACATCAAAGGATTGTGTGATGTATACAATACTTTGACAGGGATAAGAGAGCTCAAGCGTTTAAAAATATATAAACAGGCTGTAGTCGAGGAGTTGCAGAAGAAAAAACCACAAAGAAAGGTAAAAAAGTTGTCACATCAACAATGGTGAAAAAGATCATCCCATGTGGAATAAGAACCTCAAAATTTTACAATGACGATATTGAACAGGAACCTGTCATTACTTTATTAAAGAGTAGAAAAGAATATAGAATCATTTTACGAAGATGTGAAATGAAAAATGAGCTGAAGAGACAGAAAGTTAAAGACGTATTAATATTGTTACAAAAGCATTTCGGAAACAACTGGGAACAGTATGAAGAACTAAGTTTTTATAAAGAAATTTTAGGGAGTCTGCACGAAAGCAATGATGATAATGAGGAAGAAGATGATGAAAGAGAAAATCAGAATGATGAAAACGTCGAAAATTGCGATTGTGAGGAAATAGAAATAGAGCTCCGCATTTAATGAAAAATAAATTATTAATTACCCAAGATTTTTTTTAAGAAGATTTTTTCTGTGCAATAATAGTAGCTAGTAGTAAATAAACCTAATTAAACTGACTTTTGTTTAGATTGACCTAACCTAACTCACAAAAAACTTATTGTTAGCAATCAAAAGGGGTTAATTGCACCCTCGTGGCAATCAAAACGTAATAATTGGACCGATTGCGAACAAAACGGCATAACTACATTTTTTAAAATTAAATATCTTCCGTTTTTTTAGACATAGCAATCTGGATTTAACATATGTCAAATAAAGTCTGAAACTTCATACGGATAAATTAAAAACCACGCCAAAAGCTCACTGTAAGTATGTCATTCAGTTTTTTACTGCTCCTGTAAAATTTGATTTTATGTAATTAACGCGTTTTGTTCGCCAGCTCCTCATTTCTTGTAGAGCACATTTTAGGGTTGTATTGGGTGGGCGGGTATTACTAATCTCTTCGGACGAAATACTTCGTATAATTATGATAGAACTTCACGTACAGGTAAGTTCGTTTAATCATTAATTATACTCGTATTTCGTCCTCGAGATTAGTAATGTTATTTATTAAAAACACCATGTAGATGTTTAGAGTAAGAAATATCACGCAAAATAGAAATAAAACCTTTATAACAAAACTTTTATAATTCATACAAAAGACTTACAATAATTATTGGTTGTTTATAATCATCTTAAATCATTATAACGAACATAGATTTTTAGCAAGAGCTAGATTATCATTTTCAATTATTGGTCTGTCATAGTATTTAGCAAAGGTAGTGGAATTGCCGCTCCATCCCGCAGTTTGCCTAATAGTATCGAGGCTAACGCCTAACTTTTTTGCCATTGAGGTGGAAACATGGCGTGTGCTATGGGATGAGAAGACGGATACGTCAATTCCACTATCTTTGAGAGTTGATTTTATCCAACGGCTAATTGTTTGGCTGGATACACTTTTATAAGGTTTGCGAGTACTAATAAACAGTTCTTTGGACTTTCGTAATTCTTTCGTTTTTTCGATATAGGCTATGAGAGTATTAGCAGGAAAAATTTCGGGGCGTTCATTAAAAAATGGAAAATATAGAATTGGTTGCTTTGTACCTATTCGAGATGACTTAATAAAATCAGATATTTTAATAATTACTTGATTGCTAGAAATAACAATTTCATCTATTTTTATTTTAGAAATACTTTGTACTCTGTGAGCGGTTACGAGAGCTAGTAATGTGACACACTTTTTTGAAATTTGATTAGTAGATAAATTTTCATTAGGAAACCATGAAGCTAAATGATTAATCACTACACTTACGTCCCATGTATAGCTGTAACGTGGCAACGGTGGTCTTAGTTTATAGACACCTTTACACAATCTAGAAATGCTATCATCAGCTGATAGGTTTGGGATAATTAATGACAAAGCGGACCTATAACTATTAATAGTTCCATATTGCCCACCATCATTGAAAACTTCCGCAAGGAATTTTAATATGATAGGAATAGATGGTTGATAAACGTTAACAGAGTTAATATTACAAAAAACATACCATTTCTTAAAACAAATATCATATTGTTTGAGTGTATTGTCCGACAGGGAAGCAATCATTATCTCTATTGAAGATTGTGGGATACCTCTCTGCAGTATCGCCTTCCTGATAAAATCCCTGCAACCAGGGTAAGGTGGCTGTGAATGTTTCTGGAATTAGGTATAATAAAATTATTAGAATCTATTTTTACTAATTCTGAGGTCAATAGTTGTGTAAACATGGGGTACCAGGGTTGTGTAGGCCAATATAGTACTACTACAATCCCTTTTGCCTTATCTGTAACAATTTTTCTTAAACCTTTTAGAACAATTGCTACAGGGGAAAATGCGTAAAATCGAAATTTGGACCAGTCCAAGGTAAAGGCGTCAATAGCAAAGGCGTCTGGATCTATATGCCAAGAAACAAACTTGTCACATTTTTTGTTTATTCTAGTAGCAAATAAATCAATCTGCGGGTATAATGAAAGGGTTTTTATCAAAGTCCTATAACTATCTACCGATAGCTCCCATTCTACGTCTGGATGGATTCGTCTAGATTCTTTATCAGCTATAGTATTTTCAGAAGATTTTATATAAGAAGCGAAAACAATTATTTTTCTAATTTCGCACCACTGCCAAATATCTTTAGCGACCCTAGCGAGGTGAGGGTATTGTATACCGCCCATACGGTTTATATAGCTGACCGCAGTGGTATTATCAATACGCAACAATATCTGACAGTTACTGTAATCCTTGGAAAATATTTTAAGGGCATAAAGTGCAGCTAAAAGTTCGAGATGATTAATATGTAGCTTATGTTCACTATTAGACCATCGACCACATGCCGTTTGGTTATTGCAACATCCGCCCCACCCCGTTGTTGAGGCGTCAGAGAATATTTCTAAGCAATATTTGTCATCTTTAATTTTATGAGAAGAGTGATCGATAGTATTAATCCACCAATTTATGTCCGGCAATAATGAATTTGGCAAGGACATATATTTGTCGTAATCATCATCATTCTTTAGGTTGGGGTACTTACATCTTTCCAGTTCCTTTGTATATAACCAGCCATATTCTATTGCCGGACATGCAGAAACTAACAAGCCTATAAGTTTAGCTAACGTTCTTATTTTAAAACGATTTAAATTTTTTAATTTTATAAGTTCAGATTTAATATGAACTCTTTTTTCTATAGGTAAACTTAACGTCCATTTACTAGTATCAATAATATAACCTAAGTATTTCACCGATTGTGATGGCTGTATCACACTTTTCTCTTTATTTATAATAAAACCTAAATTCCTTAATAATTTTTGAGTAACTTCTACATTTTTGACACATTCGTCATATGTACCCCCAACTAAAATCAAATCGTCTAGATACATAGATGATAACAAGCCATGTGAACGTAATAATTTTACAACCGGTTTCATTATTTTAGTAAAAATATACGGAGCTGTACATAAGCCAAACGGTAAAACATTAAATTCGTATAATTTGTATCCAACAAAAAATCTAAGATATTTTCGTGAATCTGAGTGTATATTAATCAAAAAATAAACGTCTTTTAAATCAAGCGTTGCTAAATAACAATTTTTCGATACCAGATTTAAAACTGTACGGATATCCTCCAACTTAAAATGTCGGGTATTTATAAAATTATTCAAATTTTTTAAATTTAAAATAAATCTCATTTTTCCGTTTGGCTTAGGTATTAAAAATACACGGGATACATATTGTTCTTGACAAGGATGACAACGAGAAACAGCGCCTATTAATATTAAACTATCAACGGCTTTTTGTAATTCTGTTGTAGCAGAATTTGAAAATTCGTGTAAATGTGCTACGCTATTTTGCTGAACGGGTTTGTTAAATTTAATTTTATAGCCTTTTATCCAGGACAATACGTAAAGATCCGGTGTAATAAGAGTCCATTGTTTATAAAAATGAGCTAATCTACCCGCGTAACGAACCTCGTCTACTGGCGGCGGCTCTGTTTGGAGTGCCGCGAGTAGGTTTGAGCAGCGTGTCTCGAGGGTGCAGGAGCCCTCGAAGCAGCAGGCTGTTGTTGGCGCGGCGCTTGGCCCGTCGGCTGCCTGCGAGCCGAGGTCCTCGCCTTCCAGTTTAAATTCTTGTTTACTGGCGCAGGTTTTACTTGTTGTTGCTGATCGGCCTTTAAGTCGGAGCTAGATTTTGAAACTGCTTTTGCAGTTTTTAACGTTTCTGCTAAATTGTCGCCAAAAAGGTAACCATCAATCTTCGTAGAAGCCAGATGGTCTTTTAATTCTTTTTTGACGTAGTTTAAAGCTAGATTTCGCCTAGCTATCGATTGCGAGTGTTGAATATCGCATAATAGTCGACCAAGGTCCATTAAATCTCGCATGAAGTTATTATTATCTTGCTTACTGATTAGTTGATTGGATATAATAGATCCTAGCGAAGATATAGCTGCCGCCAACTGATTTTGTCTGTATTCGATGGCCTTGTCACGTTTGACCACTGAATCCGAAAGTGCCGCTTTAATTTCCGTATTAAGTCATGGCGCAGCAATATATATGCAATTATTTGGAACCATGTGCTTTTCAATTAATTTTTTACGATTCTCTTTGTCTAAACCGGATACACAAACGTGTGTAAATCTAGATGCTATCTCTTTATGTATTTCCGGTCCGTAGGTAACAGTAGCGGACGGATCTTCCCCCAAAATCTCTATAAACTCGTTTTTTGATCTACCTTCCTCGGAAGCTAGATCCACGGAAACGAGCGGCAAATTTGTGGATGTTCCAGGACACACTTGTTCCGGAAGTACATTCTCAATAGGAAGAGAATCATTAATTTCCTTTTGTAAATTACCATCCATTTCTGGAAACGTTTTAGTAAAAAACGTTTTAGTATAAATTCTACATCTATATAGCCCATGCGGCTATTCTGATGCAAAAACTATCCATTAAAGTGTTTAGGGAACAAAGGCAATAACCGTTAACCCACTACATCTATATAGTCCTGGTGACTATTCTGACGCAAGATATCGGTTAAAAATAAGTAGGTATTATATTTTTTAAATAACTTACCGTTAGAAGCTTCAGGTGCGTTCTCGATCGAAGATATCGATGATCTTGAGGAGCTACTTGAAGAACTAGATCTGGATAAATTTGATCGCCTATTATATCGATCGCGTTTTATTTCTTTTTCTAATTTTCTTAACTTTTTAACTATAAAATCTAAATTGTTATCGGCACTTTGCCTTTTAGACATTTTTAATAAAATTTTATTAAATTTTAAGTAATTTTAGATAATTTAGTTAATTTCTTATATTTTTTAATTTTATACTGAATGCGAAACCCAATGAGATGCGAAGTGGTTGAGCACTAAATTGCGAATGAAGCCGGCTCAAGGGTCTCGGTAGAGATGGAGTTTGGTATGGTAGGGATAATGTTTTTTCTTTGTGTTGCCAGCTTTCAACTATAGTGCTGAAGTGGTATCACTTACGCGATACTACATGGTGTTTTTGATAAATAACATTACTAATCTCGAGGACGAAATACGAGTATAATTTACTGTTGAATTCTAATAAAACAAAATGTTTAAAGTTCAGCTTGCCAAATGTTACGCAGGCACAAACCAATATACTATTAAATAATGAGAAAATGAAATTAGTAGACACCACTGTTTTTCTAGGTATAACATTAGATAGTAAGTTACAGTGGGGACCACATATTGCTAAATTGGCAGATAAGCTGAGTTCTGCAGCATACGCTGTTAAAAAAATTAGAGAAATTACCGACATAGAGACCGTGCGATTAGTTTACTTTAGCTATTTTCATAGCATAATGTCGTACGGCATCCTCTTGTGGGGAAACGCTGCGGACATTAATACAATATTTGTGCTGCAGAAACGTGCTATACGTTCTATTTATAAGATGTTGACTTTTGAATCTCTAAGGGAAAAGTTTAAAGAAATAAAAGTTCTGACCGTCGCATCTCAAAACATTTTGGAAAATGTGTTATACGTAAGAAAGAATCTAAACAACTTCAAAAAGAAATGTGATAATCATTGTGTAAACACTAGGAATAAGAACAAGTTAGATATGCCAGTGTTCAGACTAAGCAAAGTTAGTAAATCCTTTAAAGGCCAATGTATACGTTTATACAATATAATCCCAGAAAAGTTTCAAAACCTTCCCATTAATAAGTTTAAAAAAGTAGTTAAAGAACGTTTGTGTGCCAAAGCGTATTATAAAATTAATGACTTCATTCAAGACGGCACACCTTGGGAATAAGGTGGCTCCTTATCTTATGTTATTATTTGTTACATAGACATAAGCAAACATTGTAATAATTTTGATTTTAAAAGAATAATTTTCCATCTTTTTGGTAAAAGATGGCCCCAGACGAGTTTTTTGCCGGCTCTTCTCGCTGGGTTAGTTCCCGAACCGGTGGTAGGCATCACGTAGTAACGACGTTCAAAAAGAGTATTTAAAAATACCAATTTTGAATAAAATTTTTTTGATTTGATTTGATTTGATTTGATTTGATTTTATATTGTGATGGTCACACAGCCCGTGATTTTGATCGTTTGGGGTTAAGATCACGCTGTGTGATGGGACTCCTACCCACACGTTTTTTGTGGATCTATACACCGGGTTCAAGGCACCGATTACAAGGACTTATTACTATTTTCCCACATCTGGAGTTCTGAGTGCCGCTAGATATTCCGGACTGTACAACTTGGTTTTGAAATCAGTCTGCACCGCCCCTCTTGGACGATCTTTTGACGACGATCGGACGCAGCGGTGACAGAGAGACGCTATCAGAAGTTGGAGCCCCATCTCGCTCTCTCGCCACGTGCTAGACTCCTGGACTAAGGACCTGGACTCCACAGCTAAGTTCCCACGTGGTTAAAGCCCTCCGATCCCCATAGACACCAAGAGGCTAAACCAGATCCTTCGGCCTTCTGCTCACGACCCTTATTTTTCGTAATATGTATTATCACGGGAAATACATCTTTTATTTATTTTAACCCGTAACAACTTGTGTTATATGATGTGCGATGTGTATAAGTAAGTAGTAAGAATAAAATCAGTTTTTGTTTGGAAATGACAGACATGAAACGATGTAATTATTATGTGCACCAACAAATATATTATCTACATTTACATCTCTACCTACTGTGATATTGGATTTTATTCTTGCTCGTAACTTTTGCCCGTTTGGTGATATCAAATATGATTTAATGTGAAGCCAGTGGGTCATTTAGTATGATTTTTTTGGATATATAAGGGTCAAAGGGACACCCTAACCGCCACCCGACCCATCGCTTTGGTTCATCCCGTTCTAGTTCCTCACGGGAACCTCTGTTAACTATTTGATATAAACATAACGATGTGATTAAATAGAAAAACTTACCCTGAATTGCGCCACCCATTGCCACTGAGTTTTCCTAAGAAAATTAATGAAAATGTTTAAATCTTAATAATTTCCTATTATTCTGATTTGAAATCCTTTATTAAGCTTAAGATGCCTAATCCATTCTAATTACGTACATCACATTACAAATATACAGCCGTTACTTACGTACGTGTCAATATTTTATAATAATTAAATTATGCACTTATTAGTTTTTAGTATTATGTAACGCAGTCCAGTCTTCTGTCCTTTCTTTAACTACATTTGTTGAAAAATGAAGCTAAGAGCACGGAAGATACTGAAGCTACAATAGTACTACTACTACTACTAGTAGCTACAAACAAATTAATTGTTCTATTTATGGTTCGCTTAAATTGAACATTTAAACATAATCACCGATTATAATAATAATATTATCTGTGGATGCTTTCACACCACGTGAAACGGGTCCCGTGGTAAGTTCTAGTAGAACTTTAATGCTAATACACCTAGGCATATATATATATAATTAACTTTTTAAATTGATATGTCTACATTTAATACTCATCCATGATCCAGGAACACAGAAAACTTTTTGTTCCTTCTTCGGGATTCGATACTGCGACCTCCGGCTTGAGCACCGACGCGCTAACCACTGAGCCACGGAGGTCGTGAAGATAATAAACTAATTAGGCTGTTGACCATTAAAGATGATAATATAGGTAGCTACTAGTTGCTATAAGCACATATTAGGAAATATATTATATACTTACGTACAGAGAAACAGCTTTCACGGATCGATCCAAATGGATACAAATTTGAAAATTTTAACGTCCCCTGCAACGGCCCACAAATTTTTCACACAGTCGTGGACACACCGTATGCTTGTAATAGTGCAATCAAATCGAAAGCTCACTATGTGGCTGTTTATCTGTATGTCTTTCTTTAATCTGCTATAATTATCTGGATCCTATATATATGGCTAGTACGAATCAATATCTCACCTGATGAGCGAAGGTGACGCAGACCAGCAGAAAGGCCGCGGTCATCATGAACACGAACCTCATGTTGCGTGCCGGGAAGTGGTTCTCGGATGTGAAAGCGGCTTTTCTCGATCGTGAAGTTTGTCTGTCTGCGCCCGAGATCGGCTTTTTTATATTTTTCAGCGAATGAATTTGTCATAACAAGTGTGAAATTAAATTTAAATATTATTTCAAGCTCGCTATTGATTTTAACCATGTTAAGATTGCTTTTATAATATTATGATGAGTGGGGCCATATTATAAATAGTATATTCACTAGTCAGCCGCTGATGCGGACTTTTTTCAGCAACTGCAGGTGAAGAATTTAAGTTTTTTGTAGTTGAGACTGAATGTTAGCAAAAAGTTCTTGAGGACCGTTGCGACCTCTAGGTTACCTAATTGATCTTTTTGTCATTTGTATTTCACAATAATTATGTTAAATTACTTTGGAAGACAGCTGGGAGAGTCCTCTTTCAATTTTTTAAGACACCGACCTTAAAACGAGCAGACGGATCGCTTGATGGTAAGCGATTAACGCCGCTCACGGACAATCCCGACACCGGCGGCCGTAGCATGAGAAGGCAGTAAGTTCAAATCACACATTTTATGAACTTTATATCACGTCCCACGGGAACGGGATGAAAAGTACCCTATGTCCGTCTCCTGGTTCTAAGCTACCTCCCCAGCAATTTTCGGCTAAATTGGTACAGCCGTTCTTAAGTTATAAATAGTGTAACACTTTCTTATAAATATTACGAGTATACATATATTTTTTCGTTTATGTCAAATGTCTTTTGGCGACCTTGCTACCTTGGAATAACAATTATTTTGCTATGAACTATATTCTTCCATAGAATAAACTAATCTCTACGTGGTGGTCATGCTACGCCCACCGAGGAGTTATATTATAATATTATACGTTTCCACATTACGCGATAGATACGATATCACTTATCGCGCCGATAAATTACAAAGTTTTGACAGAGACAGGGTTAGGTTTTAATATAAAACATATACTTACCTGTTGATATAAAAATTACGTGAGGGAGAGGCATTTTGGGAGGATCCAGCCGAATCACACCAAATACTATTAACCCAAAGTAGTATTCCATCAGCAAATATCACGTTCAAATAAGTAAAAAAATCCTTAAAACTTCTTTAGCAAATACATTTCGGAGGGACTCGGGTTTGACTGCGTTTATTTATCTTACCTTCAACAACACCAGACTTGCCTTTTGACATTTAACTTGCTCATTTTGATTAAAACTCCAGTTATTTTAATAACATTTATTTATAGGATAACTGATATTATCACAATCCTTTTTGGAACATTTAGAATCACAATTACACTTAAAACACGAAACTTTACTAAACTTTGAAACTTTAAGTAATAATAATAATAAAGAGATATAATGATTCTGACGAACTATTTTAGTAACAATTTTAATAACAGCTGGGTGTTGCTTGGACCAACGTCCCCCGTAATAATAATCTTCCTCCCGAGCACGCTGTAGGGTGCCCTCTTCATAGGGTGGGGCGAATCCTCATTATACCCACCTTGCGTATTCATGGGTTGTCAAGAGTGGTTCGATGAGTAACATTGCACGTGGGCATGACAAACAATAGCAGGTGCATTAACACCTGCGCCGACAACATAGTAATACCATAGAGTAAAAATATATACTTATAATATATTTTCAAACGTACTTTTTAGTTTTAATATATCTCCTAGATAAGGATTAGGTAATATTGTATCCGGCTTATTCTGAAAATACCACATTATTTATGATAATTTTTTAAACTTAGAATGGGTATAGTAGCTTATCCTTAAAAGATAGACACATCTATGCCGTCGCAGACTTATTTGAAGACACCATGGTACCGAGTACCGAGTACCGAGTTAAAAAATATGAAGATTGAGTACAGAAATAGTTACAATTTTTGCTGATTTTTAAAGGGGAATTATTTGGAAAAGAAGTTTTATTTCATACTTTTTTGTGCATTTTTACATTGGAACTTGGTTTACATTTTTTATTTAAAAATAATAATTTTCCCTTTTAAGTATTTATATTATTAACACATTTTAAGGAAGTTATTACCTAATCCAAATAAAGCCTCCGGTATTCTCACTCTATCAGCAAAACAAACTTTAGCGTTTTTTATGCCGGTTTTCTGAGAGGGCGTGGTATTTCCCCAAATAAGCATTAGCGATCTGTGGACCACATAAACAATCACCAGTGATGATAATGAAAAGACACTATTGTAGTAGTCGGCGGAAAAAATGTAGAAGCCAGCATTAAATACCTAGTCTTGCCATAAATACTGAAAAAAATAAAAAAAATATAATATATTGCAAATAACATATAATGCTTTTACAGTGTGTTAGTTTGATACATAAATATAAAACTATTTAAAATATAAAAAGCTTATTCGAAGTGGTCTCCATTGGCATCAATAGAAGCACGCACTCTTTCCATGGGAAAACTCTTCACTGCCAATCGTACGGATTATTTTAGGGACTCCAAATTATCATGTGTGCTAATTTGGAGTCCCCAAAATATGAAAAAAATATCACTATTATATAGCACTATCCGACTTCAGTGATGGTTTGGTGGGGTATTAGCTATGAAGGAGTGACTAAGCCATACCTTTGTGAAAAAGGTATCCAAACCATCGGCACAAGTGTATCAAGATACCATTCTTGAGAAGGTAATGAAGCCCCATAACAACACCATGTTCAATAACCAAGAATGGTCCTTCCAGCAAGACTCGGCGCCGGGTCTTAAAGCTCGGTCTACGCAGTCTTGGTTGAAAACGAACGTTTCGGACTTCATCAGAGCTGAAGACAGGCCGTCGTCTAGTCGCGATCTTAATCCGCTGGATTATGATTTATGGTCAGTTTTAGAGAGTACAGCTTGCTCTAAACGCCATGATTATTAAGTCCTTAAAAAATCCGTACGATTGGCAGTGGAGAATTTTCCCATGGAAAGAGTGCGTGCTGCTATTCCTTATTCGAGACCACTTCGAATAAGCTTTTATATTTTAAATTGTTTTATATTTATGTATTAAAGTAACACACTGTAAAAGTGATAAGCGTTATTTGCAATAGAATTTTTTTTTCTTTGTTTCACTATTTATGGCAAGACTACGTATAAGCCTGGACTACCTACTAGCCTACTTCAGAAAAAGTAAAAATCACTATGTGTCCATATAAATTTCGAGGAGTTCCCTCGATTCCTCATAGATCCCATCATCAGGTCACCATTTTGGTGTCAAAAATACCAATTGGGGATTATATCCTTTACAGCAAAAAAATAATATAGAAAATCGGTCCACAGGCGGTTGAGGCGTTTAACATACAAAAAAAAAATAAATATATAAACAGCTGAATGTATAACCGCCTCCTTTTTTTAAAGTCGGTTAGTTAAATAAAATTTAAAGCCTGTAATGATAGTTAAAGTGTGTTTCAAGAAATAAATAAATAAATTTTAAGTGGAGTGGAGTAATCGAAACGCATTAGTGTAACCGTATTAATCGGTTAAGCCGTTGACTTCGTACGCGTCCAAAAACAAACATAACAGGAACCGTAAATTTTTTCGCAATAAAAAGTATCCTTTGTGTTAATCCAGAGTCTAAACTATTACCATACCAAATTTCATCAAAATCCGTTATATTCCGTTATAATCCTGTATATAAGATTAGATAAACAGACATAATTTCTAAAATTTCGGGTTCTACGAGTATGTCGTTCATAAAGCTTGTAATAGTTTTTCTTATATACCTTCCATGTACAGACAGCGACCAGTTACGATTTTATTATATGTACTTATAGAATAGATATATTGCACGACGAAAGAAAAAAACATATATTATATTATATAACTTATGAATACGCAGTTTCCCAGTGATGAGACCTAGCTAGATCGATTTTACTTCCCCAAAACTCCCTGCATACTAAATTTCATATACTTGCGCCCGTTTTCGAGAAACCGATTATACAGTTACAACAAGTCACAAGATTGTCACGTTTAAAGAATGAAAATATTATTAATCCACTAGCTGACGCTGTTAACAGGCGCTGTTCTATCTTAACTATTAATGAACTGGATACCTACCTACCTACATATACCCAGAGCTCGCTCTATCCAAAAACCTCGGCTTGACTACTCGGATATACTTTCTGGGACACCTGTATACTAATGATATGGTTTTTTAATTAACATTTTTTTTAAAATTAATAATTTAAATAATATAACAAAAAAACTTTTTGAAGCAGCTAGGCATACATTCATTGTTCTCACTTCTACCAAAATTAATTGATATATTATAAAATATCAGTAAAAAATAATTTATGAATAAAAAATTTATTTCAGACCAAGGTCTATTAGGTAGGTACTTAAATACAAATTACAGATTGAAATAGTAAAAATACAAGTTTAAAGACCACGGTACCGCTTTGACCCTTAGGCGTGTCAGCGATGCGGGCGCTGCTCGCGCCTCCTACACGCCCGAGGAACGCGCACGCTTAATGTGGGTTCAGCCTTACTACTTGAGCGCATGGAGACTAATCCATAATATCAACATTAAAAAAAAAAAACTTTAACCCGACTACGTAAATAAAGCCGGGCTATTATAAAGAATCTATTGAAACGTCATTTATTAAAATCAGAACAAGTTTACGCGCTACGGTGGAACAAACATACATACGTAACTACATATACTGCCAAAATATTCTTTCTTTTTCTGGCTTCGCCGTAGTCGGGTAAAAAGGTGGATACATTGTTTTATAATCCGAGTTGTCTGCCGTACAATAAGAACCATTTTGCCCGAGGAACGCGCACGCTTAATGTGGGTTCAGCCTTACTACTTGAGCGCATGGAGACTAATCCATAATATCAACATTAAAAAAAAAAAACTTTAACCCGACTACGTAAATAAAGCCGGGCTATTATAAAGAATCTATTGAAACGTCATTTATTAAAATCAGAACAAGTTTACGCGCTACGGTGGAACAAACATACATACGTAACTACATATACTGCCAAAATATTCTTTCTTTTTCTGGCTTCGCCGTAGTCGGGTAAAAAGGTGGATACATTGTTTTATAATCCGAGATGTCTGCCGTACAATAAGAACCATTTTGCTACGAACGGTATTAATGTTCCTACAATCTGTAATTTTGTCTATTCTTGTTCCGAATAGATTAATTTCTAGGGTGATCACGCTAAGCCTGATGATTTAATTGCAAGAGTTCTAAATTCTAATTGCAAGCCGCATCGCGCTGCGCAGCGCGGCGTCACGCCGCCGCTCTTGCAATGAAACGTCGAGTGGAACGTCTTTTTGTGTAGTAAATAACGTTCATTTTTAAATCACTTTTTGGAAAAGTGCGCGCCGCCTCGGGTCGCGCCTCGTCACGGTGTGAATGATCAATATCCGATACCCGGGTGATGAATACTCGAGCCATAGTTTTTCTTTGATAGGATTAAAATCATGAAATAATAATGTATCAAATGACAAAACTTTTTATTTGCACACGGTAACAGAATAAACAAATATGGAATAAAATAAAAATGCACAGAAACGCCGTAGATGTTTAAAAGGTCAAAAGGTCAGTTTCTATCATTTCCGACCGGCAGCTCCGTCGCGTCGATTTGATTTAACCCGGAAACGACCTACCTGAAAAAAAAAGTTGTAACATATTTTTTTTAAGGATTTGTCCAAATTATATGCAGTAAAAGCGAAAAGTCTTATTTTAAGCACTTGAGACGATAAAGATGAAAGGGCAAAACGTCCCCATCCTTGTAGCACTACAAGACATATCAAATGAAAGGGCTTAAAAGTGTGTAATTTTATTGAATGACGAAAAACCTCTAAACCGTGGGAGAAAAAAGTTAATGAGGTTTAAATATTTAAAAGGTAAAAAGTATATCAGTAGCTACTTTTTAAGATAGCAATTCAAAATTGAACAATACACAAAAATACACGTTTATTTAATACACGTATTATTGCAAGAGTTTTGTCGCAGATCGGAATTCGAATTCTTGCAAAGAGATTTGTCGCAGATCGGAATTCGAATTATTGCAAAGAGATTTGTCGCAGATCGGAATTCGAACTCTTGCATTCGAAACGGGTGTCTTTTTGTGTTGTAAATAAAGTGCACAAAAGTAAAATAAAAAACGTAACCAAGAGCATGCTAGGACATGTCTGAGAAGTGTTCCGTAACTATCACCGCGTAATAGAGTTTTTTCAATTTACTTCAAAAGTTACTGTCCGATTTCGTTCAAAATAATTTTCTTAAAGAGTTTTTAGCATGATCTATCAACATGGTTCACATCATCACATCACATCAAGTTTCTATCTCCTATAGTTTAGAAATGCTAACCATAAACCAACTTACAAACCACTTTGGAGGTCGATTACTCGAAAATGGTCGACTTTGTAAAAAAGGAATATAGAAAACATTGCCTTTATTTTCAAATTCCTATTCAACGATACCCCACACGATGGGGTAGAATAAAAAAAAATCCCTCTTCATATGTATGGAGAGCCTAAAATGTAAAATTATTATTATTTTATGATTCCAAAATTGAGATAGACCACAGTCTTTAAATAGACCAAATTTAATCAATTTATATTCACAATTACAGATGCTAGAAGAGCGGACAGACAGACAGACAGACAGACAGACAGACAGACAAACAGACGGACAGACAGAGCGAATTTCAATGGACCGAGAAACAGGGTTCCTTGAGTATTACGGAACCCTAAAAAGAAAACGACCTAAGTATTATAGGATCAAGCTATGAATAAATAGTGAACCTATGAATATTATACCTTTATCGAAATTGACACGTCGACGATTCTCGGAGTCGGTCGAGCTATCATCCTCGGGTGCTGAATTAAGAAAAAAAACAGCTTGCGTTAAATCCTTCTCGGTTCATCGGGCCAATTTGTACCGAAATCAAGATTTTTTCATTATAAAAATAGTATCAATATTTAATGTAATTTTTATTGTCGCGACAATTGTTACTCATGCAGGGGAAAAGCCGGATAGTTGCGCCACTTTGAAAAAGCCTGTGTTAGGTAAATTGTCATAATTTATTCAACTTAATGTTTATCGTAAGATATATAGGTATTTTATATTTTATGATAACCTTTTTTTCTAAGCCTAATTAATATGATTTTCGAGTTAAAGAAACCTCTAAAAAGGGGAAAGTTGTCCCCTAAAGCGGATAGATATATCGCCTATCGTTCAAAATATATCGCGGGATATATTTGTATTTTTAAAGAATGCATAGGTGCGGATTGATGCAGTTGAGCCCTAGGGGCAATTGCCCTTTAAAATATAAGGGCAAAATATAGAGTATACTTTTGACACACAAAAAACTAAAACCACAACAACGAACAAACAACAAAAATGGCCAAGTCTCACCGCGAAATATTTTAGCACACAAAGACAAGTGCTACCAGGGTCCAGGGTACCAGAAATGTCCATGTTTCATAAAAATAATTTTGTTTTTGGAGTGACAAGTATTATATGAGAATAATACTTACGAATGACATCGCTCAGGTCAATATCTGAAATTTTGATAATTATTAACATTTTGAAGTGGATGGTTCGTTATCAATTAGGTAGGGGAACATGATGTACCTGGGAGCCAGTTGTACCAGTTGACTTTTTCTAGCTATTCCTGAGCTTTGAATACTAATGCCTAGGGTGTTTGCTAGATATCTTATCGTTATCATATAAAATTAGTCGACGTTTACCGCTATTATGTATGTCTTTTATTTTATCGGGGTTTGAATTTTGTTTTGGTAACAGAGTTTTATTTTTAACAATTAAGAAGTCTTATAGTTTTAAACGTGTCATATTTTTCTTATATAAGAACTAGCTTTTGCCCGCAGCTTCGCCCGTGTGGCAGAGTGTTCGTGGCAAAAAACTTCAACTTGTAAACGGCGTGAACATCCTTTCAGTAGTTTTTGAGATTATCGCGAACATACAGATAGACAGACTCGGCGGGGCACTTAAGTATCTTATGTCCGTTTCCTTGTTGTAAACTGTTGCATAATGACAACAGTCAGTTTAAGAGATGAAATTGAAAAACTTAGTTTTGATTGAGTTCTTTTAACTTACTAAAATGATTCTAGTGTACCCAAAGTGTGCCTAAGGACCGATTCTGGTTTGAATAAGACGGAATGAGTAATTTTAAAAGTCTGAGTGAGACAAATAGTGATGCTTAAAAGTCATAGACTTAATTAAGATTCTAAGATAAAGAACATTATTTCTTAGATTGGACAAAAACTGTTATTAAAAGAAAGTTAGTTCTGTTTTCAAGATTGAATACATTTTTTTACAAAATATGTTCAGCCGCAATACGAAGCACGACATCTTAAAAAAGATCGGGATATCAGACGAGCGAATCTTCTGTTGTTCACAAATTGAACCCCATGAAAGCAGTGAAATGTCGATTCATCCGACCACAAAACTTTTACGAAGAATCGTTAATCTTCCCAGTATTTTTGTACCATGGCTTGGAAAAAGGCAATTTGAGGTTCATAATCCCGAGATAACAGAGTCTGTACTCGCTGTACATGATATGGGTGGAGCTCAATTTTTTTTAATATTCGGTGAGCTGTACTCCTGTGCTTGACTGAATTACACGTACCAAAGTACTTGGATCTTCAATCAACTGCTTGAAGCACAACATCCTCATAAGGTAATTAAATTCTTGCTTCACCATGCACTTGTCTCACTCAGATTTTTTAAAATACTGATTCTGTCTTATTCAAACCGGAATCTTAGGCACACTTTGGGTACTCTACTCGTAGTATCATTTTTAGTGAGTTAAAAGAACTCAATCAATATTAAGTTTTTTTGAAAAAAAAACATTTTTTTTGGGCTGAATGTAACAATAATGTGGTAAGTATTATACCACTCTAGAATCTTTATTAAATGAGCAAATTTTTTAAGTTACTTGCCAAACCGACGTAGTACTTTTTTTCAGTACAGTCGGATAAAGTAGCGCGAATAATAATTTTTGAATACATAGTTCGGCAAAAAATAACATCCACTTTTAAGCTGGAGTAGTTAAGTTATTAATTCAAGAATACAGGTTACAGAAACACTATTCAGGATAACATAAGCGAAAAAAATTTTTGATAAAAGTAAACATTTGTAGGAACAGGAGAGAAAAGACTGTCACAGGTTGTACATTTTCTCGAATAAAAAAAAAATATAATAATTTAATAAATACATGACTTAATTTTTATTTTTTATTTTTTTGATAACTATTATGACTTTCCCTATCACCCGGAATCAGCTTGACGTCGACTTTTGAGACACCTGTGTATAGATGAATTGCAAAACCTGTGTCTCGTTGAAACTCGAGAACAGCTGGACCGATTTGGCTACTTTTGGTCTTAAAATGATGTGTATTAAATATGTGTATTATCACGTACTAAATATTCATAAATCTGTGGTATTAAATAATAAAAGTCTTGAATATATGTAAAGTATAATAGTATTAAATATATTTCCGTTGACTGGTACCCGTAACACAAGTTCTTGGAGAACTTACCACGGGACCAGATTGACGTGGTGAAAAAGCGTCCATAGATGTTATTATTAGTAGGTAAACGATTTTAATGAACATGCAAAATAAAATTGTGTTTGAACATGCAAAAAGAAATACTATAATTTATAATATGTGGATTTTGTTAACTAATTATACTAAATCTATTTATTTCTTCGTTAAATATGTCAAGTAGACATCGTCAAAAAATTAAAATTAAGTAATTGTTTTTTTAAGTATAAGTAATAGTATTTTAAAGTACAACATTGTATTCGGCCAATGTTGCCAAGGTACATCGGGTAAGTACCTTGGCCAGTTTTAATTTTTTTTTAATGTTGTAAAAAAATTGTTATGTACATTTCTCATATTTTGGTGAAGTATACCCAAATAATCGACCTTCCAAAACAAACAATCATCGCGTATGTGCAGTAAGTCTTATATAAATAATATGTATGTTAGTCTGTAAGGTATTTATAATATGAGGCATAGGTAACCCGAAATAAACGTTATTTAATTTAATTTTAATCTTAGATGTTTTTTTTTTAAATAAATAAACTCACCGGGGAAGTCAAACTTGACTTTTTTGAGCTTTGGAGCTTTTGGACGGAAGGCAGGACGTATCTTTGGGAGCTTTGGGAAGCAGAACTTCCTTCTGTAATAAAAAAAATGACGTTATAAATAGATATAGATAGATAGATAGATATAGATTAGGATAGATAAAGTTGTAGTATATGGTTACGTTATAGATCTTAAATTTTAAATAGTTTCGAGTCTTGTAAATTGGAATACAATAAATAATGGCGGAGAAACACAACCATGATATGCTCTCTAATACTAAATATGCAGCATGTTTCCCAACAAAAATTACTTATTCAAGTATTATATTACTTTAATTTTTATATACCAAATTTAAAAAAAAACGCCATTTTGGGCTTTGATTTAGTATTTTCTATTATGGTCTAGGTGTGTTATCGATAAAATATTGTTGTATCCACATTTAAAGAAATAGAAGAATATTCAAGCATAATTGATGAAAAAATTTCGAAAACTATAATAAAATTTATTCAAAGAGAATGTATCATAATATTTTAAGAGATTTTGCTGCTGACTAAAAAAATGTACGAAATGCAAAACTGTACTGATAACTTTTTCACATACCTATTATCGTTATTGAGGTCAGTAGATTCTAGACTGAAATGAAAAAATATAGAATATTAGCATTCGAAAAACTAATTAGATTTTTAATAGGTAGAGAAATTAAAGAAGGTATAAAACTAAGGCTAGAGCTCTAATACTATTTTGACTACCCAGTTCCCACATAGCCTTAGTCAATATTGATATAAATGTGAAAGTTTGAGATAGTAGGGGGTTAGTGTTAGAAATTGCCCAGGGCGCTGGTTAATGCTAAAACCGGCACTGCGCATAGGCTACTTTTAATGGGCTATGTTTTAATCCAGAACCTAAACTACTACCATAATAAATTTTATCGAAATCCGTTCAGTAGTTTTTGCGTGAAAGTGTGGCAAACATCCATCCATCCATACATCCTCAAAAACTTGCATATTTACTACTACTAATAGTAGAAGGATTATTTTGAAGTATTATATGTACAACGTGTGTGAACGTATGTTTTCCCATTAGTTTAATACAGAGTGCCAAAGGTATGAAAAAATTGTACTATCTTGAAACTTTTCTTACAGCCTTTGAACTGATTCTTACGTATGTTGCAGGGAATGTTCTAAACAATATCGAATGACGACTCCCTGCCACACAAAACGTGGGCTGTTTTTCTGCCTGACACTTTAAATATGGAAAATTTAGAGCACAAACTCTCTTACAGCCTTACACTTGATTTTGGTCTACCTATGATATTTTAGGGGGCTAAAATATCATAGACATTATCATAGACATAATAGTTATTATAGGTTCCAAATCCTAGGGACCAAAAATTCACCGAGCGACGAGGCGTATTTAAGGTTCTGCTCCCGGTGAGTGGCGCGAATATGGGCATTAAAAGAGTATGTTTTTGTTTTTGAAATCTATTAATAACATAATATTTTTTATCAATTTTCCATACTAGGATAATTGTATATGACCAGTATAACAGGGGAAATAATAGAGAGTATAACAGGATGGTGAATAAAAATCCATACCTACGGTTTATCGGACGCTGCAGTTATCGCCGCGGGAGTCGCGGGTGCCGGCGGTGCCCCTGGGTCTGAATTCAGAAAAAACGAAAAATGTTAATATCACACTTGCAATTATTGTATCAATCAAGGTCTTTTTACACAACTACGGCGAAGCCAAAAGGAAGGGTAACGATTTTGGCAGTCTATGTATGTATGTTTGTTTGTTTTCTCGTAGCGTCTAAACTACTGGTCCGCTTTTAATAAATGATGTGTAAATAGATTTGCAATGATGCTGCGGGTAACATAAGCTATATCACTTTTGAATTTCGAAAATTGAACCTCAAATTCTAACATCTAAAAAAATTAAACCGAGATAATCATCACGTGTTTAATATCAAAAGAAAGTTTTGGCAAGCACACTATTTATATTTATCAATATATATACCGGATGTTTGGAACATGGGTGCAAAGCTTTAACGCCTTGTTAGTATAGACCATTTAGAACCGTATTTGACCATTTTTAGCGTTCGTGATGTAAGATTTTATTTTTTATCGAATTTTACATTTTTTGTTGCAAAAACCCCAAATTCCGCAATCAATAGCAAATAATGGCCAATCTGGAAGATAATCGAATTATTTTTTATTGTATTTGATTTAATTGATGTGTAAACAACCAAATAAGACTTGATGTACACATCTGTATCATGAGATAAATTTGTAACAGGGGTTTGAAGTTAATAATTTTTGTGAATTTCGGAAATCTAATTTTTTTGAGGTCATAATTAAAAAAAACGGTAACTGGTTTTTTGTTCAAACTTTTTGGAAAACATACCTAGTTCGTATCGTATATATATACGCCCTATTTCTCGGAGGTCAGTAGATGTTAGAATAAAAATTGTTTGTTGTAAAATTATCTACAAAAAATGTATCTTGAAATTTTCTGTAAAATTAAACCGTTTTTGTAGTAGAGCGCTGAGAAAGAGATTAGTATGAACTCTCACATGGTATTGTATTATGTATATCGTACACCAAGGCGTAAACTCTATTGATTTTTTATTCATGTTTATAATGTATTAAAATTTTCTATCGGAAAACGCCCAACGTTTTGTGAAAAATATACTTATACTAGCTGTTTCCCGCGGCGCCGCCCGCGTGAATATACATGTGGGAATACTGTATTTCCGGGGATAAAAATAAGCCTATGCTTTAATCCAGATCCTAAACTATTACCATACCAAATTTCATTAAAATTCGTTCAGTAGTTTTTGCGTGAAAGAGTAATGTAGCGGCGGCTTTTAAACGACGCCAAGAAGAACCGAGTACATCGGAGATCTCCGATGGGAAATCGGACCACGGCTCTAGCTTGACCATTTTGTACCTATGCATTTGTGGATTTCTATCTGCATTATTTTCTTGTTTCGGCCTTTTTAGACCCCTTTTTTACGTAGTCGGGTTTTTTTTGTTTTTATCTCTTCCTGATTTTGTTTATGCCTTCTCCGTTCTTCGGGTCAATTTGACTTGAAATCTGAAATTCAAATTTTATTCACACTGGATGCTGCCAGCTACTTCGTGCACGCAATCCCGTGTGACATTTTGCCGCAATTTTCTTGTTCTAAAAAGTAGGTAGCTTAAGAGTTAAGTTCTTCTTCGTGGTCTACGCTGTCTGTGCCAAGCACCAAAATCGGTCGAGTAGTTTCGAAGAAACAAACAAACAAACAAACAAATTCTACCGACTTCAAAATTAAGAAGATTTAGTAGAGAAATATGTAGTTAAAAATGTATGTGAATTTAAAAGGGGAATAATTTAGAAAATAAGTTTTATTTCATACCTTTTTGTGCATTTTTACTTTGTAGTATTCTAAAACGATTTAAATACATGCCTAATTCCTAATACCTAGAAATTCTTGGGTTAATTATAATTTATATCTAGGTAAGTATGAAAGAGGTGAAAAAAAAAAATGTTTCATGAACATCGACAATCATCAACATTGAAGTGTCTGTTTTGTACGCATAATACTTACAATAGGTTTTGCTCAGGTCCAAATCTGAAATTAAGATTATTATTTACATTTTATGCGGGTGGTTCGTTATCAAAAAAGTACATGTAAGATTTCTTTAGAATATTTTATGATAATGCTGTTGACACTTAAATGGGTATTTCTTCGAAAATATATTCTTCGTCTCATTAGCCTGGTCAAATTTGAATTTTACTTTTAGGTCTGTAACACATGTTTAAATATCCTTAATTTTGTAATAGTCTATAAAACCTATTTAAATCTTTCAAAATAATGGATACAGATTGTTATACTGATTGATATCTTAGAAAAAAAAAATGGCCATCATAATTATGTAAACTCTTTACCTTATAAAAAACAACTGTTAACCTTTCACACCAACATAAGTTCTTTTCAAAAAAACTTCTCACAACTAGAATATATATTCTAGGTGTGAGATTATTATTACTAATCCTAAAATTATTGATCTCATTATTATTACAGAAGTAAATATGAAAGACACAATGTCATTGTTGTGCAAATAATAATATAATATGCACACAAATCTACGCAAAAACCGTAAAGGGGGCGTGATTATGTACACTCACAAAAATCTAAACTTTACTCGGATTAACTGCAAAACTACTAACTTTGAATCCAATACAAGGCTATATCAAAACAAACAACACAACAACGAATGTGTGTGCGGTCTACCGGGTCACCTAATTACAATAAAACCAGTTTTATCTATGAGCTAAGTGGTATACTTAGTAGCTTCACACAGAGTAATATATTATTAGTAGGTGACATGAACCTGGATTTTAAAAAGTCGGGTATTGAAGAAACAAATTACTTAAATAACCTCAGTGAATTAGGCTTGGCATGTGGAACAACTGATTATACACGTGAAGGAAAATATATGAACCAAATATCTCATTTCTGTATGTGATCACATATTTGTCCGTTCAATTTACTCTATGCCCATTTACACTAGTGTAGTACAGGTGTGTTTGTCTGACCATTACATAATAGGTTGTCGCCTGAAGGCAGAAAAGACACAATAATCCCTGACAAATCCCTCCACACTATCATACGAACTGATAACAAAGCTGTCACAACAGATCTGCAATGAGGAAGATGTAAATCAAAATTTATTCCTCTTTTTCAGCCCTACAAAAAACTTTAAGCAATAATAAGACTAACTGTGAAAAAATTGTGGTGTTATCACCAAAATTGAATTTTTTATAAGCAAATCAATATGGGAACGCGCGAAAACTTAATGCGCCCGTCGAGTAATGACTGTGACGTCACGTCGCCGGTTGTGCGCTGGGCGGCGCGCGGGCGGTGGCTTAGCGAGTATGCATTCAGTATGTAATTGAAGCGCTCTGTAAAACTTTCGTTCATTTTGATTCATTTGTTATTTTTTATTAATGGTATACCAACCAACCAACCAACATTGAACTAGGATTTTCATGTGGCCAATCAAATAATCTTCCTAAAGTCGAGGTTGCGGATTATTTCACAAACCATGCAAAGTCTACTAACGCAGAAATCCGAGGGCAAAAACTTGCAAGGTAAGTTACATCATATGCAGTACGTTATTTGTAGGAGGTAGGTAAATAATATTTTATTTATTTATTTTATTTTATGTTATTTGTGTGGCTTACAGCTATCAGTATAATAGTTTACTGTAAGATGGGATACAAAAAGCCAATTACAAGCCTCCACAGATAGTTCGATTTTGTAAACTAATTACAAAGAAAATTAGTAATAGGTAATAAGGTTAGTAAGATTATTATAAACTAAATTATGAGCAAAATAAATTTAGAAATATAATGACTATTAAAAATATTATAAAAGTAAGAAGGGATATAGGTAAAGTAGGTAGGGGCCGGTTTTAGACTTATTTATTAATCTTAATTTAAAAATAAATTTAGGTTTTATAATACTGGAGTGACAGGACTTATGGCAATGAAATACACGTAAGCAGGACTTATCATCAATCCTGATTTAATCTAAAAGATGTCAGATGTCCCCACTGACTGACAGACGCATATAGACGCTCGCACAGCCGTGACCGCTAATAGTAGAAGCGTGAAATTTGGACAGTAGTTTTAATTTACAATGTAGACGCGCACTACGAAGGGATTTAAAAAAATTTTACCCTTAAAGAGGTTAAATAGGGGTTGAAAGTTTGTATGAAAAATCTTTAAATCGGCACCGATTTCGATATAATATCCGAGCTAATAAATAAATATTTTTGAATGCGTATATTATAGTTTTTTAAATTCGCCCCCTAAAGGGGTGATATGGGGGTTCAAAGTTTGTATAGTGTAATATCAACAGCTGGTCACCCAGATGGTTATTATGACGTAGAAATCCGTTAAAAATGTATTTTTGAAATACATACCCCACGGGGATAGAATGGGGATCCACGTGGACGAAGTCGCGCCAGTATGCTAATCTAGGATAAGGTAATATTGATATTTTAGGCATAGGTATAGGTAGGTAATAGTTTAATCAGTGTCAGTTACTACTAGTGCTGTCAGATTGCTGTGGATTTTCGATAAAAAATAATACGCACCAATAAAATATTTATATAAACAACAATAAACTTATATAAAACGCTCATGGCGTTTTATATAAGTTTTCTTTTTACAAAGCTGGACGCGATAGTTATGGAGATAATGCAATAGGGTATGTTCAGGTGAAAAGACTATATCCGCAGTGCACGGGGAAAGCAAGAGTTACACCTGAACACAAAGTTAGAGCTACAGCATATCATTGTACATTTGTTTGTGATGAACCGAAACCGAATGAATGAATGAATGGTATCGACTTTAAAATTAGGAAGATTAAGTAGAGAAATAGTTAAAATTTTAGCCGAATTTAAAAGGGGAAATATTTAGAAAATAAGATTTATTTCATAATTTTTTGTGTGTTTTTACTTTGGAAGTCGGTTTTCATTTTTGTTTAAAACTAATAATTTTTCCCTTTTTAGTCATATTTATTACATTAATATTAACACATTTTATGAAAATTTAAAATATGTGTTCGAATGTATAATTGAATACGCGTCAAGCTTCCATTAGGTATTGTGTATAAGATGATGATGATGATAACTGTAAGTTTGATAATGGCTATATATTAGAATATGCTTGCAGTTATTTAAACAATGCCGAAATTTCCAAACGTGTATCTTTAAAGACTGAGGAGTTCTGTTCAGTGCTTTTGGATCCAGGGTATACCTTGATGCAAAATCTTACTTTTTGGTAGCATATGCTTGGATTACTTCAGAAAAAGACAAAAATCACTATATATGTCAATATAAATTTCGAGCAGTTCCCTCGATTCCTCATGGATCCCATCATCAGACCACCACTAAGTGTCAACGGGACTAACTTCGGATTATACCCTATACATCAAAAAATATATTTGAAAATCGGTTCACAGACGGCGGAATTATTGTTGAAAATACAAAAAATATATATACAGCCGAACGTATAACCGCGTACTTTTTTCATATGCAAAATTATCACTTTTATACTTTGACATTTATGGTACAATATCATTTTATTATTTGGAAGTCGGTTAAATATAACTTGTGACCTGCCTACTAAAGTATAATAATCAATTTCATTTCATTTTCAAATAAAAAAACATTTACACACCATAAAACATAGTCATAAACAAGGGAAATAGTAGGTAGGGAGTTTTTTGTATTGTCTTATTTCGTCTTTTAAGTTTTATTCAATGGACTTTTAAGTAACACATTTGCGTGCCACGTGTTTTATTTCTCTGTTTTTGCCCACTGTTTAAAATAAATTGTCCCTAAAATGCTTAATTCATTATTAGCATATTCAATAAACTAAACATTTAGTAATGCAAAAATATGTAGGTATAATATATACAAAATTAAAAAAAAAATCAATAAAAGTTTTATTTTTACAAAATTACTTCACGAGTTCCTTAGCGCGCGAACGAGCAATGACATCCCGGCGATCATAGCCGGCAACGTGACGTCACGCGTTCAGCGGTCAAGCTCGTGCTGATTTTAAAAAGATCCAACTTTGAATATTATTAGAAAATTTAGTTTTTGAGATATCGAAAAAATTCTTTCACTAATATTTTTTAGATTTTATGTTTGATTTTTATACATTATAAAATAATCACACCCATCTAGCTCACTGGTTGACTGGAGCACAGTGTTAAAATTTAATAATCCGAATGAAATATGTAACTATGTATATTCAATCAAAGTTTAGGGAAATATACAATAAAAGTAAAGATATTTGTATTGTAAAACATTCTAACAGTTTTAATTGTAAGTGCATCAAAAGTAAATTAAAAAAATGTGTAAAGTAAGGGATAAATTATGTAAAATATGGAAAAAGGGCCCTCTTAATGTAAAAAAATAGATTGATCTATAATAGTTATCGCAATAAAACTAATAAATACATTAATAAATGTAAACATTCTTACATAAGATTACAAATAATTAAAAACTTTAAAGACTAAGAAATTGTGAAATCTTATAAATGAAATCTGTGAAAATAAAAAGGTGGCCTTGTTATCCAGAAATCTTTTAAACTAAGACCTGACTGTATTTCAAATAACTTCTCAAAAGAGTTTCTGGAAGGAGTCAAAAAGACCTCCAACTTTTATGGCAAGGAAATATTGAACCCCGACCAGTACTCTAGTGAGACAGATGTGTGTATGTACTTAAAACTATTATCAAATAATATGACGGGATGCATTCGCAGATTTCTTGGATCGTGAGATAGACCTAAAAGTTAAAACAAACGAAGAAATAGATAGAGCAGCTTTTTACATCACAAATAAAATACAAGAAGCGACCTGGCGCGTAACACCGCAAATTAACGCCACAAAATATAACACTAATATTCATCTAAATATTAGGCAAAAGTTAAAAGAAAACAGGAAGCTCAGACGAAGATGGCATCTCAGTAGCCTGACCATAGATAAAAATGCTTTTAACAGATGCGCAAGACAATTAAAACAACTAATCAAAGATGCCGAAAATGAATAGCTTAAACAAAAAAATAATAAGTATCTGCGACGGCACATGGTAATTACTCTCTGTGGAAAATTACCAAAAACCTCAAAAGACCTCAATAGCATATTCCACCAATAAGGCGTAGTGATGGTACATAGGCACAGAAACCTGTTGATAGGGCGAACATATTTGCAGATTATCTTAAACAAGTCTTTACCCCAAATCAATCATCTTCAACTGAATTTGAGGAAGAAATCGATAAAATAGTTAACAGTGATCAACAATTAAGCTTATCTTTGAAACCTGCAACCTCAACGAAAGTAGCTAAAACATAACAAAAAAATTTAGATAGTAAAATGATAATGTAAGTAGTAGTAGTACTAAGCATTCTAATAATCACAAGCTCGTTAAATTGCCTACAATTCGACTTCCTAGTTTAGCGGGTCTTATGATAATTGGCTCGAATTCAGCGACACTTTTAAAAGTCTGATCCATTCTAATGATGATATTGACTCCTCTTCGTCTTCTTCCTTCCTTTCCTTCTTCTTCCGACGTCCCTAAAGGCGGCCACATCGCTCTGATAGCGAGTTGATCTCTTCTCTTTCGTCGGTAAGAGCACGCGAGGTGTTATTGTCTACCGCTTAAGTTAAGCTGCTCGACAGCAATAATGTAGAGCACGTAGCTCGTGTTCTGTTAGATAGCGGTACTACCTCGTGCATTATTACGTAGAATCTTTACCATAAATTGAATTTATTTACTGGTAATATTGATCAGTCGATACTGGGCACCAATAACGCGGTCACCCGCGCTGGTAAAACGTGTATGGTTCAATTTCAATATTTAAATAGTAATTATGCCACTGACGTTAGTTGTTTAGATTTACCGTCTATTACGAGTGATGTACCGGGACGTTATATCGACACTTATGATATTTGACATTCCAGCTTACGTTAGTTTAGCCGATCCTAAGTTTTATGAGGCCTCACAGATTGATATGCAGATTAGGGCCAACTTATTTTGGGAGATACTAGGATCGCAAAAGATTAAGTTAGGCAAAAATAAACCATTCTTTACAAAACGAGATTGGGATGGATGGTCAATCATTATAATAATAATGTCATGTCATTACTGACTCGTGATATTCCTGGTAAATATTCAAAGAGTTATTCTAATAAGTTTCATTCTGTAAAAATATATCTCTACTTGATGATGATCGGTTTAGTGTAAATATTCCATTTAAAAAAACATTGTAATTATTTAGGAATATTAGTTCATGTAGAGATGCATAAACCATATTATTATGATGAATTATTGATTGAAGAAAATAATTTAAATAATGTGCGTAGGATATGTAAAGGCGTTAAGTAACCTCGTCACGATATACAGTAATATTTTTGTTATTTGGTAATATTGTTTAATCGGTTTTTGAATTCTAATTATTTATTATTATTTCTTCTCTCTTTCGCACCGTAGCATGCGTTATATATTGTGTTTTTCATTTTCAAACTTCGCCAGTTGCAAGGATTCGCATCTTCTAATTTTGAATGATGAACGTAAAGATGCATTAAACATTATTATTCACTATTTTCATTACCAGTTCTTTTATAAATACTACGTAGTTCTAACGGCTGTTTTTTAAGGATACTGGTTATCGACGATAAGGGCCCAATTTAATATTAGGTCTTTACCTATGAAATTTCCGTATTGTATGAAAAAATTTAAACGAATTTTTTTCATGTATTTCTTATTTGTTATATCTGTCAACGCAGTGGCAGTTTATTGATGCCCTTCTTAAAGAAATCAGCTGGACGGAAGGCAACAAATTCTTCAAAGTCATTTTGTACTGCCTCTCGGGTATTTAATTTTTTTCCCGCCAAGAAGTTATCCAAATTCTGGAAAAAGTAGTAGTCTGTAGGCGCAAGGTCTGGTGAGTAGGGCGGATGACGGAGAGCTTCCAACCCCAGTTCTTGCAACTTGGAGACCGTCTGCTGTGCAGTATGAGGTCGCGCATTGTAGTGCAGGAGCAGCGGAGACGAGCGATTGACCAATGCTGGTTGGACATGTGCCAGCTTCTCCATCATTGTGTTCAGTTCTTCACAGTACACATCTGCAGTAATGCTCACCCCGTTTGGTAAGAAGCTGTGATGAATCACTCCGGCGCTAGACCACCAAACAGTGACCATCACTTTTCTAGGGGTAAGTTTTCGTTAGGGGCATTGTTTAGGTGCTGAACCAGGATCCAACCAACTTGCTGAGCGCTTGCGGTTATCAAACACAATCCATTTTTCATCACAGGTAAAACAATGCGGTTCATAATTCCTTCATTTGTGTGTCTGTTGAGCAGTCCAAGGCACGTCTCGACGCGTACTTTGCGCTGGCGATCATTGTATTCGTGGGGCACCCATTTGTCAAGCTTTTTTACCTTGCCAATTTGACGCAAATGGACCAATATTGTTTTGACGCTAACGTCAAAAGCTGCTGCTAATTCAGCCGTTGATTGTGTATCATCAGCTTTCACAATCGCCTTTAATTCGTCATTGTCGACCAAAGTCTTCGGACGACCGCGAGGTTCATTTTTCAGGTCGAAATTTCCAGAACGGAAGCGAATAAACTAATAACAGGTTGTGGGTTGGTTTGTAGTGTTAGCTCCGTAAACGTCGTTGATGTTGCGTGCCGCTTGTGCCGCGTTGATGCCACGACGGTACTCATATTCCATAATTACTTGAATTTTTAAGATATCCATGATGACGAAAAATATTGAAATGCGATTAAAATGTAACACTAATCAATAAACAAATGACTACTTTGGGAAAAAGTTTTTAAAATAAAATTAACTTGAAATTAGAATTCTTAGCCAAACAAAAATTATTTTGATTTGAAATGGCCTACTGGCCTACTGCACAACGGCAATTTCATAGGTACTCGTAACCTATTATTCTGTGTTAGTCGTTAGGAACATGGTTGCAGATTGGTAAAATTATAATTTGATACATGTGCGGCTGTGGGTATTATAATATTTAGTTGTCTCAATTAAGCTTATCACTCAAAGTTCAGGTGACTTTGAAGAGCAATCTTGTAATAGATTTATTTCGCGAAAAGAAAAGTCAATTAATATTAATTCACTTATATTACTGGCGCATACAAATATCTTTCAAAGTTCTTAAATGAGATTGCAACTCTTTGAGTGAGGGAATTGCCAATGAGGATATTAACATTTATTTTATTTTATTTTAATGTGTCCAGTGGAGGTACAACTACAATCTATTAAACACAGATGCAATGATGGTCATTAAGGAGCAGGGCCTTTAAAGGAATATGCCCATTGCCGTATCTCTAGTATGTGGTTGAAAGCCAACTTAAATTAAACAACAATTTAAATTAAAAAACACACTTTCTAATGCACTGTATTGAAATCGTACCTGCAGGACCGGAAATTCCAAGAGTCTTTATGTACCCTACGAAAAATGTCTGGGTTAGACGCGAAATATGGTGCGGTGTTCCACAGGGGTCTGTTCTCGGACCACACCTGTGGAACATCGGCTACGATTAGGTACTACGCGGTACCTTCATGCGCGGAGTGAACATAACGTGCTACGCAGACGACACCCTTGTGACGGCCTGTGGCAGAACCCATCGTCAATCGAGAATGCTTGCGATAGCAGGAGTGGCGCAGATTGTGAACCGTGTTCGGCGGCTAGGGTTAGAGGTGGCCCTTCACAAATCCAAGGGTCTTGCTTTTCATAGGCCTCGTAATGTGCCGCTACAAGACGCCCAGATAGTAGTAGGTTGGCAATCTATCGCCGTCGGTACGACTAAAATACCTCGGACTTGTACTCGATGGCAAGTGGAGTTTCCGCGAGCACTTCAAGAGATTGGCCCCAAAACTAATAAAAACTGCCGGGGCGCTAGCGAAAGTCCTTCCGAATATCAGGGGCCTTGGAGGAAAATACCGCCAATTATATAGGTGTGGTGCGCCCGATGGCGTTATATGGTGCGCCCATATGGGTAGACTCACTAAGCACATATAATCGAGCACTATTGAGGCGTCCACAGCGGGCCATGATGCTTAGGGCGGCCCGGGCTTATAGGACCGTGTCCTATACTGCGGCGTGCATCATCGCCGGTAGCCCGGCGTGGGAACTAGAGGCCTAAGTACTTGCGGCGGTCTACAGGCGACGCATAGAGGCATTTGAAGGAGGTACCCGCCCAACCCCAATAGAGGTCGACCGTTGGCGAGATGACGCCCGCGAGGATCTCTTCCAAAAATGGGAGGAAGATCTTGGGCTCCCGGGTGCAAGTAGGCAGTTGGTAGCTGCAGTTCGACCCATCCTACGAGACCGTATCGAGCGTGGACACAGCTTTCCAGATTATCACCTTACACAGGTGCTCACAGGGCACGGGTGCTTTGGTGAGTACCTGTGTAGAGTGGTCAAAAGGGAGCAGTCTGCCATCACCGCGAAAGTGGAGCCGAAAACACGGCAAAGTCACACCCGATGCGTCGTAGACGACATGGTAATCAATCAGCGGCACGTCCGCCTTCTTGTTTTTTAGTTACAGGACTACTCCTGCTTGCTGATGATTGATCACACAGGGTAAACCATACTTTCATTGTTATTACCAAACTAGTTATGGTCAAGCGCAACTTGCACCAGGCTAATTATAATTTTACGCCGGACACTTCTTCTTAACTGATTTATAAACACGCTAATTTAGCTACACCCAAAGCGTTTATTTTTTATAAGAGGGAAACCACTAATGTCCTTTCCCTATAATTATAATTTACAAAGATTTATCAAATAGAAAATATGATATAGTCGATTTCGTTGCAGAAAATGACAAACGAACGCCCCTGGATTCATTAGAGAAGAACGTAATATTTTTATTTTTTTAATGTTTGGAGTATTTGAGGAGCCGAGGAGGTTTAAAACTCTACAGTACATTGCTGTGAGTGTGAGATTGTCCTTATAAACCTGCCATACTCACCCTTTTTCTTATAGGGGCCACAAACATGTTTCAGTCGTGGTATCGAGGGCCGCAAGCAAAACTCTTAATAGTTTTTACTTGCGGCCCTCGATACGTAAATTACGTTTTGATTAAAACTATTTAAGCTAACAATGAATTTACTTTAAGATTGAAAAAATAAGTTTTTACAAATATGTTTATTAATTATGTTTCGATGCTAGTTTTGAAATTATGAACACTTTTCAAAACTTTATAAAGACTGAAAAAGGATACATAATACATGTCAAATGGTGAAATTGTAAATGTTTAACATAAATTTTTAACTTCGGATAGGCCAATAACAATGGTCCAGCGGGCCACATACGAACCGCAGGTTGAGTATAGCTGTTATAAACAGTTCCCCGACAAAAATAATGCACATCCAGCTGATGCATGGGTTACACGAGGCTAGTTTTTAAAGCCTAGCAGTTTTAAAGGATAGTAAGCTAGTGTCACTATCAGTATAAAATATCGTAAGATAGTAATATAACTAGTGAGATTATAAAATATAGAAAGATTGTAAATCCGAACATACTGCTTATAATTTATACCATTATTTTTCTTTATATTATATTAAAGCGAACTGAATTAGAATCAGTCGCCCGGCAAATTCTCAACTGTCCCTGATTGGTAGTAATTGACTCTTGACTAACACTAACTAATTTATCATTACCTAATTCCTAAAAATGAAGACGCACACTAAGAAGGGATTTTGAACAATTCCACCTTTAAAGGGGTGTAAGTAAAAGTTTGTATTGAAAATCTATAAATCTGTATCATTTCGATGAAAATTGAGAGTGTCTCTCGTGGACGAAGTAGCAGGCAAAATTAGTGTACTATACTTTTACTATTCGTGTTCGACCGAGATGCTCTACAAAGCCGACACTAGCCGAATAGCTCTTTTTAAAGATCGTTGATTAATTTTTTAAGTACGTCATCTCCTAATTTTTGCGTCACAGTTTGTTCACAATACTTTACAATAATTACCTACAAAATAACACATTGAGGGTTAAATGAAAAAAATACTCATATAAACTTACGGGGGGCGAAGTTCACACTCACTGAGTGCAGTTTGGAGCTTTTTTTCTTTTGATTCTTTTTTTGTTTTTTGTGTTTTTTGGGTTTTCGAGACTTTCCGGACTTTCTTCTGCAATATTTAAAAAATAGATGTTAAAGATCTTAAATATCGTAAAGATATTAAATTTTAGTTACTTTAGGCTACGTTCCCACGACCCTTTTTAGTTGTCGCGTCAGAAAAACAAGACTGTAAATAGAACTGTGCGCTAATACAAGAGAGCTGAAAATCATGTAGAGTTGTCAAATCTGACCTTTGAGACTTGACACTATGAATTTTAGCTATATTGTTAGCGCAGAGTTCTATTTTATAATAATAATATCTATGGACGCTTCACACCACGTCATTCTGGCCCCGTGCTAAGTTCTCGAAGAACTTGTGTTACGGGTACAAGACATATCTATAACCATATATGTACAACGTGTCAAATAAATGAGTAATAATATTTAAGTGTGGATATATGTCCCTTATATAGAGTTCACTGTGAAAGTAGCAGCTCTAAAAGTGTTACTTTTGACTTCCATACATTTTATTTCATTTGCGTATCGTGAAAAATGTTGCCAAACCTAGAAACAAGTGTACGTACCAGCTGTGTGAGTGAACCCATGCCGCGCCGCGCCCCCCGTATGCTGACGAGCTGAGACATGCAACGAACCCGGTCGGTGCAATGTTGACGTCACAGATTAGGTTTAGTACTACGTAAGTTAACGTAATTCGTAGTTCGAATCCATCAGTGTTTCAATTCTCTAAGGTATCCATCAGTGCAGTCACTTTTACACATATTATCCCGATTACATATTTAACTGTAGTATTTGTCGGTAAACAAAAACGTAGTAAAATATCACAGACGTTGTCCTCACTGTTACACGCTTTAGTAGGTACCTAATTATCCCGATTACATATTTCACTTTATTATTTGTCGGTAAACGAAAACGTAGTAAAATTATTATTTCACTTATTGTCAAAAAACATGTAGCACCCGGAATGTTTTCATGTGCGTCTATCACAAGGGACTGAAAGAAACTTAAATGGCTCATCACATTTTAATCGAAGCTTCGATCGGGCGCGGGCGGACCAATAATAATTGCGTATGACTTATGAGTTTAAGTCAAAGGCATGCCGCTGACCAATCGGTCCATTCGGCTATGGACTAGTGGATGAAAGTACACGTGTACAATCATCTGATTATAAACTGGATACAATGACCTCTGAGGGCTGTAACTCAAATATTTTTTGCAATATTTCAAATTGGTTTTTCTCCAAAATTGTATGGTTAACAAATTTTTATACTGCTTTTTCTAATAATAACTAAACAAATAATTACGCCAGTAAATTTTTATCGCTCACTTTTGTTACACCCGTATATAAAAGGCTGATATATCAACGCGTATGAAACGTATATGAAAGGCTGATGTATCAACGCACCGGCCAAACCCTTATGGCTAGAAATTTGAAATTTGCACACGTATTTCTCATATAACGTAGGCATCCACTAAGGAAGAATTTTTCAAATTGAATCCCCAAGGGGGTTTAATAGGAGATTTAAGTTTTTATTCCTTGGACATATTTGCATGAAATTTCGTATGAATTAAGTACGGAAAAAATAATGAGTTAAGTATTTTAGCGTTTTCTAAAATTCAGCCCCAAGGTGGGTAAAATAGGGGATGAATGTTTAAAACCTAATTTCACGCGGGCCAAGCCGCGGGTAAATAATGCTAGTCGGAAACATATTTAATACTTTTATATTATACACATATTTAGGATTTTTATTATATTATACACATATTTAATACACACCCATGACCCAGGAACACGGAAAAACTTTTTGCTCCTTCGGCTGGATTCCAACTCGCGCCCCCTGGCTTGAGCACCAACACGCTCTACCACTGAGCCACAGAGGTCGTCAAAACGTCGTCTATTTACAGTGCTGTTTTTCTGTCATGACCACAAAAAACTCTCGTGGGTACGAGGGCTTAGAGTATCTTGGAATATCATAAATAGTGGTATCGTATATAAGTGGGATAGTATAATATATTATTTTATCCACATTAAACAAAAAAAATAGAAGAACAATTTTTATGCTTATTTGATGAATAAATGTCGGAAATTATTAGGTATTGATAAGTCTAATATTATTTTTAATATTTTATAGCTATTAATCTTTAGTCCATTCGCGTTAAGATGACAGTAAAATGTATTTATTTATAATTTACCAATGACGCATAGGTATCAAAGTCACAGTAACCAATCAACAATCGTAGTAAGCCATTTTGACAAAATAATATATACCCGTGTATTATTGACATCTACTGACTGCTTAGCGCGAATATACTATAAGGTTGGACTGCCGAAAAAATAACGTGTTCGAAATTCAAAATTGTACTGCTAACTTTTTCACATACCTATTATCGTTATATAGGTCAGAAGATTCTAGACTGAAATAAAAAAATATAGAATATTAGCAGTTACTATATACGTAAAGAGAGAAATTCTGTATCATAAATGCATAAGGAACTAAAAATGAAAAATAATATATTATTAAAAATTATGTATTGAGAGATTAATAAAAAGATTACCTGGGCGACCGACCTTTGCTCGGTTATTACTATTTATTGTAATATAGTGAAACTCGAAAGCATAAATCTTATTCACGTAATCAGTATAGGTAAACGTTAGATATATTTATGAGAATATATATATATATATATATATATATATATACCAAATTTTTGCGAAATCGTTAGAGCCGTTTCCGAGAACATAGAAACATATAAATCAATATACAAGAATTTCTCGTTTAAAGGTATAAGATATAATAAAAGATAAAAAATTATTACAAAGAGACAATAGGTAGTTAAGGCATTATTTTGAAAGTAACTGCGCATAAAACATAGCATGTTAATAGTCTTGTCTGCCAAAAGACTCCTAGCTTTACATGCCAGATAGCCAGCAGCAGAAAACGCTCGTTCTGCTTCCACGCTTATGGGTACAACTGTTAATAAAGCGTTGTAGGCGCATTGAACCAGTCTCAAACAAATTCATTTCTTTCTTAATCAAAACTTCGAGAGTATGAACTCCAGAATGAGTGAGACAAGCAGTTTTCAAACTCGATAGAGTTTGTTCAAGTTCATCTCGAAGAGACATCGCTTCAGGCTCAACCCGCTAATCCCACGGGATCCCGCTCGATTTATGTGCGGGACTGGTCCCGCAAATAGTGCAGGATCCTGGTATTTCGGGATCCTGGTATCCTGGTATTGCATTCCCTAGTACTATACGATACCAGCTAACTTTTCCAAATGAAGACAATCGTCAGACTTAGCACTTTTCTAAATAGCGAAAGAAAATTTTTGTTGCAATCAACTTCCAAGAGTCTGTCTCTTGTAGTTTAGAAATGCTAGGGCAACTGCAACAACACAACCACTCAGGAGGCCGATTACTTGAAAACGGTCGAAAAGTTGCCACTCGACGTGCGCACGCGCACATACTCACGTGTGAATACATAGTTCAACCATGTATGCAGTCATTGCGGTCACTTTCGTTGTGTTAAAGTCATTATAAACTTACAAACGTAGTCTTAAAATATACTTTCTCTTGCTCGTCGTCGTTGCGCCTTCGCCTGGTAAAAAAAATCTCTTGTAGGTTCGAAAATCTTTTTACCATTAATATTAGATTTTTTAGTAGGAAACTGACTAGAATTTCATGTTAAGCACTTTATTACCATATTATTAATAATCATATTGTACCTCCTACTAGTAGAAACTAAGACTAAAATTATTCGCTTATCTAACCCATGTACTGCTGCCATACGCAGTTAGGTACACTTACAAATTTAAGTCTAGGATGAAATGTTACAAATTTAGAACAAAAAAAGATAATATGGTAATGATATACCTAAATTATAAAACAGGAATATATTTTTAATTTCAGTCTCAGGAAGAATCAAACTTTGGAATTTTGATGCTGGTTTTATGTGAGGTTAATCTTTTTCAATACATAATATTTAATAAATGTCGATTTTAATGTTTAAAATTATAAAGTACAACATAATCTATGAAATAAACATAAGATGATAGCTTCCAGACTTAACACTAAGGATATTATTCTGAAAATCCTTCTGTACCTAAATGGGTGAAACAGCCAAATACATACTTAAACAAAAAAAAACTAGAGTGTTTTTATTAAATCACGTTGTGAACAATTTTGAGTACATGTTTTGATTTTTTTCAAATTTAATGCATGTAAGTATATTATGACTAATATCTGTATAAATGTGGTCCCTAATGTAGGCTAAAATTACTCTTGAAAGCTCTGTAAACAATAAAACAGTGTTTTAATTATTTAAAACGTTAAGTATATATTGACAGTAAATTAATGGACGATTATTTTTTTTTTAAATTTACCGTAAAGGCTTGCGCCCATAAAGTTCCATATGGGTGCCATTGTGCTCATTAGAGTACACCTAACTTGCCTGTCGAGGGCAAGAATAAACTTTTTCAGATTTTTATAAATAATTGTGTTTATTTGCTTCATATTTAATAGGAAAACATTTTCTTATTAAATATAAAGTAAATAAACAGAAATAGAATCAAATAAATGTACATAGCAACAAAATAGAATAAATCAAATTTACATACATTAAATTGATTATATTTTGCTGCCTTTTATTTGGTGGTTAATGGGCTAAAAACAGGTTCACGTTTAAAAAATTAGATATTAAATAATATTATTACAAATAATGTTGTAACAATATACATGCCTCACTAACTCTTGCGGCTGGGGGTAGTTCATGCGGTGAGCCGCGCGCACCTGTCGCACGAGCTGCCCGTCGCTCAGAGCGCTGCGGTCTGGTTCATCTGGATAGTCTGATAACAAGTGCCACGTGTTGTCGGCTACCGTACGTACGCATACGCCGCTGCCCTGATAGGGGTGGAGGCTAACGAGCCCTATAGGGGCGTGGGCATACAATAGTTTCCGCTAACTATAAAAAAACCAAGATGAAGTAAGAAATATTTTCGTTTTTCTTTTCATTCTCGGGTAATGTAAATGACACTCTCAAGTAAAGGATTTCTATGTCAAATGAATTATGAAAATCGCTAGATAAAGAGACTACCCCTGGTAACCTTACAAACTCACCAACTATTGTACAATAACTATATACCTTTTTATAATATTAGACATTACTTGCGTATAATTAATTTTAGGTATAGTTAAATAAATTAAAATTGAGTTCGAGAATGTTATATCTAATAATTATCATCAATTATATCTTCGATCGAACTTACCCTGAATTACGCCAGCCATTTCCTTTGAGTTTTCCTGATAAAAGATGGAAATGTTTAAACCGGAACTCCGATTATATTGATATTGTTCTGTTTTCAAATGCTATATAAAGTAAACCTACTAGGTAGTAGGTTAGGTTAGGTTGTTTAACTACCAACAACCTACATAATATACTAACTACACCTACACCTACTTACAGAATATGTGTAGAAGAGTTATAGAGCAGTAAAACCAACCAGCAGTAAAACAAGAGTCAAGTTGGAGGTTTATAACATTATATATTTTAATGCCAAAACACAATAAAAAAAGATAAGAAATAATATGGGTTTGCCCATTCTTACCACTTAAAGATGAATAAAAAATAACTTACAACCTATTTTCATACCTACCGAATACACCGTTCTCCAAAATTTCATAAAAATTGGTCAAACCGTTTTGGAGTAGTTCTCTAACAAACACTGAGGATACGAGAATTTTATATACCTACAAGGGGACTCGACAGATGTCCTGCCGGGCTGATTTGTGAATCTAAGCCATCCAGGGCGCCACCCAAACGCATACAATAAAATTTATTCAAATCGGTCCAGCCGTTTAGGAGGAGTTCAGTTACATACACACGTACAGTAGAATTATATATATAAAGATAAGATATTAAATAAGGTGCCTAATGTATTTTTTTTATTTATATGGCGTTCGGCTTAAAACCTTTTGCCAGTGTCAAGTTAGAAAGGCGGGAAATAGAATTTTCCACGACCACGACGACGTACCAAAGATTAAATATTTTGTTCTATTCTATTCCTTTGTGTTCCGCACTTGAGTCCGATAGCGCGGCCAGCACTATCGCCAAGTCTTAGGCAGTTGTCTCACCGGCAACGATTAACGAGTAACGAGTAGAGCTAGAACTAGAAACGAGTTAGCGAGACGCGGGGAGCGAGTGCGTAGTTCCGTTATTTGTGTAGCTCGGCTATAAGCGAGTGTGCGAGTGAGGCGAGCGATTACTCGCATCACTCGCTCGCGGCAGTCAAGCAGCGTACAGTCAGTCCTGCGCCCTCAAGACGCGATACACGTGTTCCCAACGAAAAAGTTTTTTCCAATAAAAGTGGATGAGTTTTTTATTGAATGTGTCCGACAATATCCGTGTCTTTGGGACATAAAACTGATTTCATATAAACAATTGGACGTGAAGGACGCAGCTTGGAAAGACACTCTAAAGAAAACAAACATAGAAAGTAGTAAGTTTTTTATTTAACATCTATCTAACACAACATATATAGTTGAATCAATATTCTTTTTGCAGAGTCTTATGTAAGTTATGTGTTATCCTATCAGAATCTAATACATTTTGCACACGATTATTTTGCCACGAAACTGTTCCAATGAAATTAAAATATTCCTTGAAATATTCTTTCTTTATATTCTCTCACAAAAAAGCCGTCTTCAAAATCTGCTGAGTTTTGTTCAGATACCTCGAAGAAATTTCTTGACATATTATCAGAAAAAACTGACTGTGAAGGCGCCTTTTCGATTTTATTGCGTATTACATAATTAAGTAGAACGCACGCAGCCTTTACAATTTTTTGGCTGTACTTATTTTAACATCTAATGGCCTAAAAAAGATACGCCATTTGTGCACCCACATACCAAACGCACTGAATGGTAGACATTCGGCGTGCTCTGCTCAGTCTATAATTAAATATTAACTGGTCTTTATCCAACCTTTCATGAACACATTTAATAAATGTGTCATCAACGGAAATCGACCGTCACCAATAAAAACATAAGGTTGAGGCAAACCTCCTTCATATAGGGTTTCATCTACGGGTAATCTCAATCCATTGTTTTGCAACTCCTTCTAGAAATTACTATCTGTGAATATTCCGCTGTCACTGTATCTGCCCATTGATCCAACATCGATCATTATAAATCTTCCATGAGCATCAGCGATTGCTAACAGTACAATCGAAAATGTTTTTTTGTAGTTAAAATACTGTGATCCTGATTTAGGGGGTGAAAAAATTACCACGTGCATCAATTGCCATCAAGGCAATTATTATTGAAATCCTACAAATCATAAAAGTCTTTTGCTATAGCTTTCCATTCGGGTTCAGTAGGGAGCTTCATTATTTTTGGCTGCAACTTGAATCATTAAGATTCACATACTACTGGTATTATTTCGGAGAACGTAGAACGGCCTATTCTATAGCTTTTTGACAATGCTGTTAATGTAGTTCCGGTTATAAGAAATCTGAAAATAAATAAAAATATCAGATAATATTAGTTAATAACATAAAATTACTTTTAATAGAGTGTGTTATAATTATTTGTTTTATTTACAGTTACACAGGCAAAGTTAAAATGGAAAAATTTGCGAGACACGCACCGTGAAAAATTGAAAAAAATCAAGAAGACAACAAATGAACAGTCACAAAAACAAATAAAACCCTGGAAGTACATGAGTCACATGGAATTTTTGCTTCCATATATTTGACAAACGCGGAACGAGATACAAATGTTACACCAAATCCTGATATTTCGACAAGTTTGGAGGAAACAGCTAATACAGATGTTAGTAGAGATTCAGCAGATTCGATAACAGCTCGAAAAAAAGGAAGACGGATGAAATAATTCATAATGACGAAGATTTGTTAAATTTTTTGAAAGAAATGGATGATAATCGAGCAAAACGAAGTGCGCAGAGAGATGAGTTACGTAAAGAAGTACTAACATCAAGTGATCCTTTGAAAGCTTTTTTTGTTTCAATATATCATAGTACAAAGAGTTATCAGTGAACTTGTGTTCATACATTATGTTCCTGTGAATTCGTAAAATTAAAATTTTTAAAATTGTAATTTTTTTCAGGACTATTATTTTTTCTATATTTCCCCTCTATATGTAGCTAATATATTACCTATCCTGACAGCAAATTTGAAATTTCTAAGTTTGCTTTAAATTTTGCTTACTCTCCCTACCTTCCATTAAGCAGCATTTGCAGTAAGTAAGATAAGACAATTTTAAGACGAAAACACAGCAAGACTTGTATATTTTAGTTACTTCCACAGTATAATGTCCTATGGCATTCTACTGTGGGGAAATGCTGCCGATATAAATACTATATTTTTGCTGCAGAAGCGAGCTGTTCGGGCAATCTATAAGCTGGCCCCCAACACGTCATTAAGAGAGAAGTTTAAAGAAACTGGAATCTTAACTGTAGCTTATATGTTTTATATGTATATATGTATTATATGTTAAAAAAAATTAAACCTATTCAAAAAGAAAAGTGACAACCACAATAGAAATACCCGTAATAAGCATAAGCTTGATGTACCAGTGACTAGACTTAGTAAAGTAAAGAATTTGTTTAAAGGCCAGTGTATACGCCTATACAATAAGATCCCAGAAAGGGTTCAAAATTTTTTAATCAATCAATTTAAAAAAATAGTTATAGAACGTTTGTTTGCTAAAGCCTATTAAAGTTAATGATTTTATGAATGATAGCACACCTTGGGAATGAAGTGACGCCCTGCAAGGCTACTTCTAAATTACATATATTATTGTACTCTTGTTATGTAGTTTTAGTCATTTTTTTATTTTCTTTATTCAATACCAACAGCGTATTACAATTTAGAACTTAACACTAAACATGTAACAATTAGTATGGCCAGTAACAGGTATTACATTGTTTGACAAATACTAGTGCTATTTAACATAATAATAAAAACAATTTAATAAAAACACCGTCATCGTAATTATCGACACAATGAAGCCTTGGCATGGTTACTAATTAATATAATATAATAATAAAATAATAATAATATAATAAGCTAAACAACTCCCAGTATTGTGGTTGTAATAAAATATTTTTGTCTCCTAATTAATAATAATAATATATAATATTAAGTGTGTGTGTGTGTGTGTGTGTCTGTGCGTGCGTGCGTGCGTGTGCGTGTGTGCGTGTGTGTGTGTGTGTGTGTGTGTGTGTGTGTGTGTGTGTGTGTGTGTGCTGTGTGTCTGTGTGTGTGTGTGCGCATGTATGTGTGTGTGTGCATGTGCGCACCCTAGCCCTACGACACGAAGTCTTGGGATCAGTGAAAAATACCACTAGGGTACCGCATGTCAGGTTTGTACAACATGTTTATGTAATATATATATATATATATATATATATATATATATATATTCCTTTAATCATCCTTTTTTAATATTTTTATAACTTCACTCTTGAATTTCCTTTTAGAATTGTAAGCAAATAGGTCTACAGAATTAAATTTTTTTGTGTATGAGCGACTTATACGTGAGATAACAGAGTTCTGTCCATAACTAGTGTTTGATGCAGGTATGTGCAGTAGGGGGGTGTTTCTAGTGCGGAATTTGGGCGTTCGGAAGGTAAGTTGTGACACGAGGTCAGGGTAATCTATTTTACTATTAGCGATATCGTACAGTAAACATAAGTCTAAAACAGTACGTCTCTGCTCCAGGGACAAGAGATCGAACTCAGCGCAGCTCTCGTCATAGGAATCAAATCTTTTACCACAGCGGTGAGTCAGGTAAGTTATAATTTTTTTCTGAATGCGTTCCAGGCGACTTTTATATATAATGTAATGAGGGGGCCATATCGGACTATTGTACTCCAAAACGCTCCTCACGTATGCGGAATAAACGATTTTGAGTGCTGAGATGCTTAAGAATGACTTACATGTCCGGAGAACAAAGCCCAAATTCTTGTAAGCTTTACAAATGACGTTTTCAACATGGTCCGAAAAAGTCATTTTACTGTCCAGATATACACCGAGGTCCTTAACGATACGTTTTCTTTGAATTCATACACCATTCATGTAATAATTATGGGTTATGGGCTTTGGTTTCCGAGTGAATGTAATACATTCGCATTTAGTGGAATTGACAGTGATATTGTTGCGAGTATAATAATTAAACAAGTTGTCCAGGCCTGCTTGGAGCTGTAAACAGTCCTGGATAGAATTAATCTTGCAAAAGATTTTTTTGTCATCCGCATACATGAGATAGTACAAAGTATGTTGGAGGCACGAACCGATATCGTACAAATAGGCGTTGTAAAGTAATGGTCCCAGGTGTGAGCCCTGTGGAACTCCAGTGGGCATCTCGATATAGTCTGAGCGATAACCGCCCATTACAACAGCCTGGGAACGATTCGATAGGTAAGATTCCATCCAACGAAGTAAATCCCCGTGAATTCCTAGCTCCTGGAGCTTTTGTAGAAGAATGAGGTGGTCTACCCGGTCGAACGCTTTTTCGAAGTCTGTGTAGATAACATCTATTTGTCCCCCGCGTTCCATATTCTCTAAAATAAAGGAAGTGAAACAGGCTAGATTAGTAGTCGTCGAGCGATGCCTAAGGAAACCGTGCTGTTGGTAGGGGATCAATCGGTGAAGTGTCGGATAAATAAAATTGAGTACTACCTGCCGATAGTCGCGTCGATCGCGTCTAACTCGGCCGGCAGGACGCGAGGGTTCGGGGGAGCATAGACGGCGAGGAGGTGCAGGTCGCGTGCGGCGGCGCAGGCGCGCGCCGGCACGGTGAGCCACAGAAGCTCGGCGTGCGGGCGCGCGGCCACATCCCGCGGCACGGCCCCGAGCGCGCGCCGCACCAGCACCGCGACGCCGCCGCCCGTGCGCTTGCCGCTGGCGGCGGCGTCGCGGTCCGCGCGGAACACGTCGTACCGGTCGTCGCACAGCTCCGCGTCGAACATGTCGCCGTGCAGCCAGCTCTCCGTCAGGACGATAATGTCGTAGTCGTTGCAGAGAATATTGAGCCTTAGGTCCGTGCACTTGGTTCTAAGCCCGCGTACGTTTTGGTAATAGATGTTTAGGAAGTTGGTACCCATTTAAATATAAGTTTATTATTATCCGATCGCTCCTCGCTTACTGCATTGTATCGCCTCTTTGTATCTACAATGTACGACGAATATTTAACATAATAACAAGTAACAAAGAAGCAATATAAACATAAGTGTATTATTTCATAGATTACTGTTGGAAACCGCCTTTTCCATAAACTTCCATAAAATTTAATAATATTATAATGCCTAAAGTTAGTCGGTAGGATTGAGTATATCGAGCGAGTAAAAGTCCCGATCGACAAATAATAATTTAATGTGACGACGAAACGTCGGTAGTACGAAAAGTTTTGAACCGATCGACTATCGCACAGAAACTGGTAAACAAGACCGCCCGTTGTTAAAGTGCATGCGCTCAATATGGGTGCATTCTTTGGACTTAAACATTTTAAGTAGAATATACCAGTGTTTGGTTTCTTGTGGAAGTAATTTAATAATGTGCGAACAAAGCGTATAAAAATATAAATTAAGTATGTTAAAATTATGTTTTGAGTGAGATGTGTGAAGCTGTAAAATTTAAACGTTGCAATATGTTGTGGGTTATTATTAATAAGTATAGAAATTACATATTGAGTAATGTATAATTGGATTAAAGAAATAAAACGCCTGTTTTCCATATAATGTACTAAGTCAATCCGAAGAACAAGCGCACACCCTGTTAGCGTATCGTTAATCTTGTAAAGGTGCAAGTCATTTGCAATGTATATTTTTTTGCATCGAGTCAATGAGTAAGTAAGAATTATAGAAGTCATAACATTGTTATATATGCCTTTTTTATATTTTTAAAAGAACAAATTTCCATCTTTTTGATAAAAGATGGCCCCGCGCGAGTTTCTTACGCCGGTTCTTCTCGCCGGGCTAGTTCCCGAACCGGTGGTAGGCATCATGTAGATCGACGTTCAGAAAGTGTATAAAAATACCTATTTTGAATAAAAAAATTTGACTTTGACTTTGACACCAACCTTTGATGTTAAGAAGTTATAACAATTTATAAACATCAGGCGACCGGTTTGCTCGTTTCCAGATTAATTAGTAAAAACTTATTATAATTTCATACCAAAGGGCTATCCGCTGGCTCGTTTCCAGACCTATTCCATAATTAAAACGATTACCGCCGCTCATGGACATCCGCGTCACCAGAGGAGTTATAAGTGCGTTCACGGTTTTTCAAACCCCAAACCCTCCATGCGTTGAGTTTCGCCGCATGAGGAGAGTATCGGTGGCCCAAGGGGCAGGTGGTGTTAAAACACCGGGAGCGCGCTTGTAGCTCCTCTAGTGTTGCGGATGTCCACGAGCGGCCGGTAATCGTTTTATTTATGGAAGATATACAAAACCAAGTGGGTTATAGACTTGCAACTATAATATTTTTATCATGTAAATACTAAAATATGCTGAATACAACAAAAAAGCTTTTGCTCACGGCTTCACCCGCAAGAAAAAAAATTAATAAATTACACACCTAAACCTTCCTCAAGAATGTAGAGTCATTCTATCCTATTGGTGAAAACCGCATGGAAATTCATGTTGTAATTTTTGAGTTTATCGCAAACAGACAAAAGCGACGGAGGACTTTGTTATACAATATGTAGTGATTAACCAAAATAGGCTTAACCTATCTACGAAAAGAAATGAGATCCCTCTAAAACCATTAAATGAAAAAGAGCCTATTTTATTTCGCGTAAAAAGTTTTAAGAGTAAAAGTCCCGATCGTATAAACCAAGTCTAATTTAGGTCAGTCCTTAATTATTAGTTATTCATTAAAATTTTGTGACTGCATGTGGACAATTTTATTTTTTTATATTTATTATAGTGACTTGGCAATTAGCACTATATAATCTATAATATGGTTACCAGTGACTACTTACGTCAAAATGTGCTATTAAAATGTAATGAGCACATATTAAACAAATTCCATAGCCTGATGTTCATAATAGGTCTTTACCTATGAAATTGCCGTTCTGCAGTACTGGCCATTTCAAATCAAAATAATTTTTGTTTGGCTAAGAATTCTAATTTCAAATTAATTTTATTTTAAAAACTGGAATTCTTTTTCCAAAAGTAGTCATTTGTTTATTGATTTGTGTTACATTTTCATCGCATTTCAATCTTTTTCGTCATCATGGATACGTTAAAAATTCGAGTAATTATGGAATATGAGTACCGTCGTGGCACCAACGCGGCACAAGCGGCACGCAACATCAACGACATTTACGGAGCTAACACTACAAACCAACGTACCACCTGTTATTGGTTTGCTCTGTGCTCGCTTCCGTTCTGGAAATTTCGACCTGAAAAATGAACCTCGCGGTCGTCCGAAGACTTTGGTCGACAATGACGAATTAAAGGCGATTGTGGAAGCTGATGATACACAATCTACGGCTCAATTAGCAGCAGCAAAGTGATGTTTGGTGGTCTAGCGCCGGTTTGATTCATCACAGATTCTTGCCAAACGGGGTGAGCATTACTGCAGATGTGTACTGTGAAGAACTGAACACAATGATGCAGAAGCTGGCACATATCCAACCAGCATTGGTCAATCGCTCGTCTCCGCTGCTCCTGCACGACAACGCGCGACCTCATGCTGCACAGCAGATGGTCTCCAAGTTGCAAGAACTGGGGTTGCAAGCTCTCCGTCATCCGCCTTACTCCTGGTGAGTAGGGCGGATGACGATACCTTGCGCCTACAGACTACTAGTTTTTCCAGAATTTGGATATCTTCTTGGCGGGAAAAAAATTCAATACCCGAGAGGCAGTACAAAATGCCTTTGAATAATTTGTTGCCTCCCGTCCAGCTGATTTCTTTAAGAAGGGCATCAATAAACTGCCACTGCGTTGGCAAAGATGCATTGATTGCATGGGTGATTACTTCGATTAATACAAATAAAAAATACATGAAAAAAAAATGTTTAATTTTTTTCATACAAAACGGCAATTTCATAGGTATAGTCCTAATATAATATAAAGAATATATATAAAGAAGGTCCCCTTTAACTTGCACATTATACAGTGGCCGATAAGCCCAGAAAACATTTCGATACCTTCTTACTATCACAATAAGGTTAAACACAACAACAAAAGTTACTGAACATTTTGCGTTTTCAGCAAGATGGAGTAAAAACTATCACTCGACTACGCAAATTATAGCATAGGTTATAATATATTATCTTATATTACCGGGCCATAATTACGAATCTATTAACACATCATTCATTATAATTCATTAGTTTATTCAGTAGTTTAGGCACTACAGTAGAATAAACATACATTTGGCTTCACCGTAGTTGGGTAAAAAGAAATTACGACTGGGTTTTTAAATTAATGTTTTTTATTTGAGAGTTATTTAAACTTTATACTAATTTAATAAACACAAATAATGACTGCAATTTTCAGTTGTTATAATTTGGAAACCATATTATAGATAAATTTATAGTGCTCAATGCTCTAATAGTATAAAAAAATAAAATTATCCACATGCAGTTACAAAATTTTAATGATTATCTAATAATTAGGGACTAACCTAAATTAGACTTAGTTTCTATAATATCTTAAAACTTTTTACGTGAAAATGGCTTGGCTCTTTTACTTTTAATAGTTTTTGTGGGATCTAGTATTTACAATCAATCAATGCCTTGTATAATACTATTATGTCACCGTAAAATTGCAAATACCGTAAGATTATACAGATCACAATCTTTCGAAAAATCGTGAACCGAATCGTGCTGAAACTGAAAGTAACGAAATGAAACTGTTCTGAACTGAAATTCTCAACTGTCCAACAGACAGGTTGTCCCCACAAAGATAGGCTATCTGGATCCTAGGTATCCTATATCTATGGACATTGGACAGTTCACTGTACAAATAAACTGGACTAGAGCCGGTGTCGTTCACTACAGCTTTCTTAAATCTCGCCAGACGATTACAGCAGATGTCTATTACCAGCAACTGCAAATCATTATGAAAAAGCTAGCTGCTAAACAACCGAGGTTGGTCATTCGCTCTAGGCCACTGCTGCTTCAGGACTACGCTAGACCACACAATGCACAACAGACGGCTACCAAATTAGAGGAGCTTAAATTGGAATGTCTAAGACATCCACCGTACTCCCCGGACCGGCTCCAACAGATTACTGTTTTTTTCGAAATTTGGATAACTTGCAAGGGAAAAAATTCAACTCCAATCGGGCAGACCAAAGCGCCTTCAAAGATTTTATTGATTCCTGTCTGAATGGTTTTTTAGTAAAGGAATCAATGAACTACTTATGAGATGGCAAAAGTGCATAGATATTAATGGTATATACTTTAAATAAATAAATAAATATAATATTATGTTTTAAAAAAATACTACTTTACGTTCCTCCTTTACAAAACGCCAATTCCATGTTATGTAATGACTAATGACCTACTAAAACGAAAAACCTCTCACCTGACGGGCGTAGGCGACGCAGGCCAGCAGTATGGTTGCGGTCATCATGATGGACCTCACGGTGGGTTCAGGCGAAGTGGTGTATGGAATCTGTCTGTCGACTTTTTTATATTTTTCAGCGAATGAATTTGTCATGACAAGTGTTAAATTAAATTAAAAATGTATTTCAAGCTCGCGATTGATTTAGCTATGTTAACATAGTTAAATTAACTGGTATATTTCATTTTTTAGGGTTCCGTAATACTTGGACGAATGGATTGAGCGAAACTGTAAATCTCTAGTCCGTCCGTCTCTCTGTCTGTCCGCTCTTCTAGTTTCTGTAATTTTGAATATAAATGGATGAAATATTTTGTTAAAGACTGTTTATAGATCTCGGTTTTGCATCTTAAAATAATAAAAATTATATATTTAGGGGTGCCTCTCCATACCTAGATGTAAAGTGGGGATGAAAAATACTTTTTCATTCAACTCCATCGTGTGGGGTGTCGTGTATCGTTAAATTAGTATTTTTACCCGACTACGGCGAAGCCAAAAGGTAGAGATTAGAGGTAGAGGTAGAGATTTTGGCAATCTATGTTTGTTCCACCGTAGCACCATTTTTAGTGATCCGATTTTATTAAATGAGATGTCAATAGATTCGTATTAATAGCCTGGGTAACATAGACTATATAATTTACGTAGTTGGGTTATATTTTTTTGTAAAAATTATAAATATTTAAAAAAGGCAAGGTTTCTGCAATATGTGATTTTTTCACAAATTTTCGTGTTATCGTTTCGTGTAATTTTCGAGTAATCGGTCTCCGAAGTGGTTATAAGTTGGTCCCCCCCCCTGGTATTTCCAAACTATAGTTCTAAGAGATATATGCTCTGGGTTAGGTTATACATACAGGTTGTGTTTTCAATGACTGTCCAAAGTTTCAGGAGTAAATATACTCTTGAATATAAGCAACTTTTACTATGAGATCAACATTCCTACTTAAAAAAAAAATTGCTGTTTCCTACAAAATACTATCTATGCCGTAGCCCTGTTGTAGGAAACAGCTGATTTTTTTTCCAGTAGGAAAATTGATCTCATAGTAAAAGTTACTTATGTTTAAGAGTATAGTCACTCCTGAAAGTTCGGACACTGAATGGAAAAACACTATGTATAGATAGAAGTCTAATATTAGTGTAGATGACAGCTGCAATATGTTTCTACATCCAGATTTTACTATAATATTCTTTAACACGAGAAACCTCAAAATTTTGTATTTATTGTTTTACGGCCCGTTTCAATAACCTGTCTACCAATAACTATTTGTAGGAAACGTCAAATTTGTATCTCAAAAAACCGGAAAATGATCGTTTTTAACAAATAGTTATTGGTAGACAGGTTATTGAAACCGGCCATTAGCCACAGGTTACTAATAGTTACTACGTAACAGATATATGGCCCGTATCGATAACTTTGCCCCATAATAACTTTGATAATTGACACGAGATAGTAGATTTTGTTATGGCTTATTGCTTTTAAAACATAGAATAATATAAATAGACATAAAAAATTATATAAAAATAAACATTTTGGGGCCCGCCCCGCTCAAGTGAAGAGTAAAAATTTTGATAAGAGGAAAAAAATGCTTGAACTTAATTCAAATTGAAAATAAGATTACTAATCTGCACATTTGAATATAAAATGTAATAAATATTTTATGTCATTAATAGCGAGCGAGCCAAAATTTTCTAGCATAATTTTTGTTTCTCAAATATGACTAGTTTTTTCAAATTGATCGTGGCACTTTGAAAAAAATTGTCATAAAATCGTCAACGAAGTTTACTTACCTAAATTTCAGGTTCGTGTTTAATAGTTTTTATCATCAACAGAGCGGTGCAGACAAGACAATTTTTCAAAAGATTTTACTGGTTATTAAGTAATCTGAAATCTTTATTATTTAAAAAAATACTTAATTTTATCAACACCGAGCGAGCTGAAATTTATCGCACATTTTGTTTTTGGAAATCAGGACTTTAAAAAACTAACCATAAAATCAACAGCGAGCGAGATAAAGCGAGACATAGAAAGAATTTTATATTATGTTTACTATAAGACTCAGAAAACATTACTCGCACGTTGAAAATAGTGGTGATAAATTAACAAAGAAGCGAAGCGGGCCTGAAAATTTTTAACTTTTAGGCTGGGACTATGATATTGAAAATATTATATATTATGTTATATATGTGTGTCGTGAGTGTCGAATGTACTCTGTATTGCTGACAATATAGTCCCAGCCTTAAGCCATACAGTATGATAATCCTTAAGTTTTCTATGTATTTCTTAAGTTTCTTTGGTCGTTAGCTTTATTATTACGGATTAAAAATTTGAGTGAGATTGTGTAATGTGTGGATACCATTTTAGGATTTTTTTTTTACTTATCTGAAATCTAATTTTAGGGGGCCTTGTAGCCCGGGGGCTCCATATAATTGATACAGCGGTATCTACGCCCCTGGTATAATGGCCCGCAAAGCACGTCCAGCTCACTCCGCCTAAAATCTCCAGTTTAATTGTGGATGTCTATGGGCGGTAGCGATAACTTACCATAGTGAGTAAGCCGCATGCTCCAGTGTAATTGTGGATGTCTATGGGCGGTAGCGATAACTTACTATAGTGAGTGAGCCACATGCTCCAGTGTAATTGTGGATGTCTATGGTCGGTAGCGATAACTTACCATAGTGAGTGAGCCGCATGCTCCAGTGTAATTGTGGATGTCTATGGGCGGTAGCGATAACTTACCATAGTGAGTGAGCCGCATGCTCCAGTGTTATTGTGGATGTCTATGGGCGGTAGCGATAACTTACCATAGTGAGTAAGCCGCATGCTCCAGTGTAATTGTGGATGTCTATGGGCGGTAGCGATAACTTACTATAGTGAGTGAGCCACATGCTCCAGTGTAATTGTGGATGTCTATGGGCGGTAGCGATAACTTACCATAGTGAGTGAGCCGCATTCTCCAGTGTAATTGTGGATGTCTATGGTCGGTAGCGATAACTTACCATAGTGAGTGAGCCGCATGCTCCAGTGTAATTGTGGATGTCTATGGGCGGTAGCGATAACTTACCATAATGAGTGAGCCACATGCTCCAGTGTAATTGTGGATGTCTATGGGCGGTAGCGATAACTTACCATAGTGAGTGAGCCGCATGCTCCAGTGTAATTGTGGATGTCTATGGGCGGTAGCGATAACTTACCATAGTGAGTGAGCCGCATGCTCCAGTGTAATTGTGGATGTCTATGATCGGTAGTGATAACTTACCATAGTGAGTGAGCCGCATGCTCCAGTGTAATTGTGGATGCCTATGGGCGGTAGCGATAGCTTACCTATGGTATGGTCACTATGGTGAGTGAGCCGCATGCTCGTTTGTCCCTTCTACTTCAAGAAATATATTTTATGAATATCTTTTCCACAATCTTTCTTGAACGGGAAAATTGCATTTGGTGGTTCATATTAGTACCGACGCCGCGGCCGATTGAGCGCAAGACGTGAATCGTGATCGAAGTGTTGTGACTTGTAGGATGCAGCCCCGTCTGCATTCGTATTTTGTCAACACGTTATTTCACTTGACGCTTGGTACAGTTTCGTGCGCGCCGCGTGGTACGCGCAGTAAGCTTTTCCACTTTGAAGTCACATTATGGTGTTCAGGTTCTTTACACAGTAATAAGTGATACCATATAAAACAAAAGTAAGTTGCACTATATCATAATAAGTGCTACCATAGCGCAGTCATCTTAGTCAACCTAGGTTGACCCTAGGAGTCTAACGGAATACGCTAAATTTCTGTACAATAAAAATAAATGTTTGTAAAACGTTTATGATACCTGAGATATTCAAGGTCAAAAGCCATAAAAATGAGTTTTTTGAGAATATCTCGTTTTCTCTGCCTCCTTATGCCTTTGCATGTAGCAGTTGTAGTGTTTATATTAAACTTTTTTATATGTCGAACCATTTTTGTGATAAGGGCGCAGAGAATAAGACTGTGGAGCCATCAGCCATACATACATAATCTGAGTGCTAAGTGTGAGATTTTCTTTTCGCATTCGATCTTGAGCGCGTTTGGCGTTTACTAAGAATTTGTATGTGATTTGTACAGCGCCTACCTAGATGTAAACGCGACAACTAGGTCAAATTACATACAAATTCCTAGTACACGCCAAACGCGCTCACGATCGAATGCGAAAAGAATAACTCACACTTAGCACTCAGATCAAAATATACTATACGACTACAACTTGTTTTATGAACAAAGTATTAAGTTAGCATTAAACATTTTTTTTCCCATCAAAACAGAGTTATTGGCTATAGCGATACCTATATTCAGATGTTGGTTCTATTATTGAAATCAATATCTGGAACGCTCTTTTTGGAAGGACTTCCTTTAGTTGACTTTCCTTAGTTGCCCAAATAAGCTTTTTTATATCGCTTAACGGACCGTAAACGCTCTTATGTCGTCGGCAAAAGTGCGCTTACCCATTATCTATTCGGAAATCCGATATGGCGCCGATCATTATATACCTGTCTTTCTCATGTCTTCGTCATTATCTGACGCGATAAGCGATATCGTATCGCGTAAAGGATAGTGACCCTCCAGCCTGCAAATCCAGCACCTGCTTATGGCCGTCATAACTCATAATGTCAATAGTGTCAATAAATTATAATTATTAATTTATTACCTAGTAGGAAAATAGGTTACATACCTAAATAAATAGGTTACAGCACTGAATTAAAAAAAAAGAACTCAATATGAACGCAATTTTCTTCGGCAACGGGATTTTTCGCGTGCATCTTAGTAAATACCTAATAGGATCCCGATAGGTTTTCCCGGATTCACGGACTCATACGGGACTTAAATTACAGGAATTCGCTACTCATGCTCCACATTTCAGCTTTTATTAGGTTGTGTTTTGTTTTTTGTGGGGAAGGGTCGCTTTGCTCATTGAAAGTAAAATCTAACAAAAAGGAATTAGGTGGCAGAGGAATCCGTAATATTAGGCACGACACCTAATTCCAATCATACAAAAATATGTGTACCTATTACCTTCACGATAAGTCTGTATTGATATGCTTTTCTCATCTTATTCTTTTCCTGGGTATGAGACACGTTTTATTAATATAATATCAAATCTGGTTCGAGTAGGTTATATATTTCATGTATTAGAACAAAATTTTTTATCTTCTTTTAATTTAAAATCCAAACATGTTCTAAGCACACCCGTGCTTAGAACATGTTTGGATTTTAAATTACGTGACGCTGACGTGCATTTGGAAACCGCTATTGGAAGATTATATGAGTAAGCCAGGCATGCGCGCGTCCTGACATATTCATAACTACATCCTGTACCCATAGACGTATACATATATGTATATTATAGACGAGGCATGTCGAGGCAAAAAACTGCCTTCACTTAAATGAAGGCGCCTTTTGGGGTTTTTAGGCCATTTTGACATTTGAGGTATTGTGAAATCACGATGGCGTAATATTTACTTGTATGAAGATTTGTTCTGTCAAATGTACGTCATAGCCCATCCTTGGTTTTGAAATCTTCGGCTGTACCTATAGCCGCGGACACCAGTGGTTTACCACTTATGAACCTTAATGCCGTAGAAATAAAGTCGAAACATAAAGAACATACTAATATCTACAAAAAAGTCCGCAACAGTCTGTAGCCAACTACTATAGAAATTACGGTTATAAAAAATGTATTTTCTTCTAAAATTTAATTTAATTACAGGGACAAAAAATTTTGATTACTTTAGTGATATAGTATAATTTATTATCCAAATAAATAGCTTAATCATGAAGAGTATCGCTTTAGAAATTAAATACTCTTTACTTCACCGAAATTGGACAATTACTTTGGAAGTAATCACGAGTTTAAAAATAAAATCTTTAGTCAAAAATTCCTAATGTTGAATCGGTCGACCCCGAGTATCAGATTAGTCCGTTGTTAGTGTATGTCTATTGTTATAAAATCCCTTTTGGTCATAAAATTGCATAAACAACTGGACCGATTTTGATATCTCTATTTGATCTGTTTATTATTGACAGGAAAAGGTGTGCGGAAATAAGAGAAGTGTAAGAAACATTTACGGACATTTTAACTTTATTGCGCATATTAACAATATTTTAAACAAAATGTTTGTGAAATAAAATCAAAAGATTAAGATTAAGATTAAGAAAGAAGCAATAGAGTTCAGTTTCTGTCGTCTACCAGGAAATAGTCGCGTCGATTGGATTCAAACCGCTCCTGAAAAAACACCTTTACAAGTAGGAGGAACTATATTTTATGTAGATTTTAGATAATCTTATAACGACACGAAGGAATCAATAACACCATTTTCTTCATCTTCATGTAGCTTTGTAATTTGTATAGTAGGAACGATACAATATTATTGATGGACTCTTTTTTTATGACCGGTGATAACTACTGCATTTTTTAAATTATCCTATGTAATAATTATCGTTGACTCATATAGGTACGCGGAGCGCAATACAGCTACCGAGCGGCGGCGCCCAAGTTACAAAGTCAAAGTGCAAAGGGGTCCATGCAAAATGGGTATAGATATGAAAACGATATTTGAGTGTAAATTACAAAAAATACAATTAAATTATTTATGCATACTGTCATTACTTACGTTATATTGTTGCTTAATATTAAGTAAAATATATAATTAGCATAAAACAACACTCTGTATGATACAATTATAATATAGATATAAATATAATAATCTATCCGATTATTATCTACCATAAGGCCGCTACAGGCCACATCGATAAAACTGCACAGTTCTGTCACAGTAGACATATTTAGTATGTGTGCGTGCGCCGATTCGGGCGGTCAAGTATAAAGTTGTAGTACTGTATACGTCTACTGTGACCGAAATGTGCAGTTTTATCGATGTGGTGTATCAATTTTAGGAAAAAGCAAAATAATAATTAATAATTGAAATATGTAGTTACCAATTAACGTAGCGGAATAGAATCATACTTATTTTATATCCGCGACGACAAAGTCGGTCTCTTCTTCGTAGACAAGGTCGGTCTCTTCGAAGCTACCGCCGGGACTGAATTCAGAAAAATAAACCAGTTTAGTTTTCGTTCAAAACTCTAAAGTTTTCAGTTTCCAAAAAATCAATTAGGGATACTTCGGGCAACTGCTAATTAATTATAGACGGTTAGGTAGACAAATCAAACTAAAAAAAAACAAAATATTTTTTTTAAGTAATTTAACACACACAAAAAACTATAAAAAGTACATAAATAAATTTATATTTTAGCCTTTCAACATTTTTAAAGCATCTTTTTAATATGTGCGATCCCCCGATTTGACGACACATATTAAAAAGCTCCTTTACTAATTACTCCTTTAATATTGAAAGGCTAGGGGGGTTACGTTAGGTTAGGGGGTTACTTCAAATTTTTACATTTGCTTTTATTTCATACTTTTTAAATTATTCTTTTTTGGGATTGCAGCGTAGTTTAAAGAACTGCAAGCATATGGCACTATGTCAATTACATTAATAATCATCATCACACTATATTCACCAAAGTTGAGACCTGATGTTGGCATCCATGAGGAATCGAGGGAACGCCTCAAAATGTATATGGACACACATTGTGATTTTGGCTTATATTGAAGAACATAACTGAAACATATACTACCGAAAGGTAATATTTTGTGCCAAGGTATACCCTAGATCCAAAAGCACCGAACTGAACTCCTCAGTCTTTAAAGATACATCTTTGAAAATTTCAGCATCGTTTAAAAAACTGCAAGCATATGCCATCATGCTACTTACAGTAATCATTATCATCATTACCACCATCTTCACACAATACATCAACATATTTTTATGATAACATAGGTACTCCGCATAGGTTTGTACACTGATATCAATGTCTTTTTAAATTTTGCTATCGCCAAAATTATATTCGTGATCATCATCACTATAATATTATATTTAATGATTACTGCTACATTTTATCCGCTTACTAATACGATATATAAAAATAATTCTTTTATAAATCTAATCATTATCATCACTAGTGATTGTTTTGTTTAGGTCCACAGATTGGTAATGCTTATTCGGGGAAATATTACGACTTCTCAGAAAACCGACATAAAACAACGCTTGAGTTTGTTTTGCCGAGACAATGAGAATACCTGAGGCCTTTTTGCACTTACAACTTTCTTAAAATGTGCTAATAATATTACTGCATATAATACATTTATATTTATTACCTAAAAAGGGAAAAATTATTATTTTTAAACAAAAAATGAAAACCGACTTTTAAATTCAGCTAAAATTTTAACTTTTTCTCGACTCAATCTTTATAGTTTTGAAGACATTTTTACTTTGGAAGTCAGTTTTCATTTTTTTTTCAACTAAGACAGCTTTTCAAAATTGAAATTTATTCACTAGACAAGAAGATACACGTCTCATTGTATGTTCAAATCTCAAGTCAATCAAAGTCAATGTCGAAGGCTCTTGCCGCTCTTGCAATGAAACGTACTGTATCCTTTTGTGTGGTGAATAAAGTTCAATTTTGAATAGCTATCTTAAAAAATGCAGCGGCGCGTCGCGGTGTGAATTGACCCTTACGCACCCCTTTCACTAAGCAGTGAAAGTTTGCTTTATATTTTTCAAGATTCGACGTATTCCTGTTTCGCTGCTAAATAACATTTTGAGAGAAAAATCATTTAAATAATAACTCACGGAAGGCCGGGGGGCGCTGTTATGGGGTCTTTTGGTGCGTTTTGTCTGTAAATATTTAAAAACAGTAATATCGATTTTAAAAATATATAACGTCTTCGAAAATCTCTTTCTCTTCGTTTGTATATGTATCTCATTTCTCTGATTATTTGACATATATATTTAGATGCAGTCTTCCAATTTCTCTGATCAAATGCATATTAGACAAAGATCTTTCATAGAATATGTAATACCACCCGAAGCATGGCTCTTCCGAGTTTAAAAAGTCTATTGGAATATGATAAATCATGGCGCAGAAACACGACATATATTATGCTATGTATGGCTGGGACTATAATATGATCGAGAATCCGTAAGGCCGGTGAAAATTCAGAGTACTGAAAATAGAACTCTGCACTTATACAATAGAGTTGAAAATGGAAGTGTCGAGTGTCGAGCATATATGACATTGGCATTTGACTGGACACTTGTGTGTTCGAATTTCAGATCTATTGTATCAGCGCAGAGTTCTATTTCTCATGCTCTAAATTTTCTCCGGCTTTCCATATTCCAGATTATGTAGTTCCAGGCTAATATTATTTTGTCCATGTTGCGGGTCGCATCGTGCTAAACTTACACCACTTTACTTACACTAGTCGTTTGGCTCGGCTGTTAGAGGCCTGGGGGTAGTTCATGCGGTGAGCGGCGCGCACCTGTCGCACGAGCTGCCCGTCGCTCAGAGCGCTGCGGTCTGGTTCATCTGGATAGTCTGGTAACAAGTGCCAAGTGTTGTCGGCGACCGTACATACGCATACGCCGCTGCCCTAATAGGGGCTGGAGGCTACCGAGCCCTCTAAGAGCGAAGGCTAGGCAGAGCGGCCTCATAATAAATCTGAAGCCCACTTATACCAATCAATTTGTATAATATTGTGTCACATAACTTGTTACTGAATAAAAAGTAAAGTTCCAGTAATATCTGTTATTTAATAATAACATAATCGATTTAATTTTAAAAGAAAAACTTACCCTGAATTTTCATTGAATTTTCGTTTTCCTAATGAAAAACATAATATAAAAATGTTGAAACCGAATATGGCATAATTATATGGCAGATTTATAGAGATTTTCTATTTTTTTAAGTTCGTTCATTTTATTTCGAGGTTATTGGTATAATGAAGGTTTCGTTAAGTTCTCGAGTGTATCACAGAGGAAATAAAATATTTACGTAGTGTATGGACCACGTAACTAACAAAGGACAATGAAACCATTTCATACATTCTTTGGCTAAGAATGTAATAAGATAAGGTATATATAGATATATATTTAGATTAATAAGAGCCTTGTGGAAAATTCTGTAACTTTTGGCAATCTGAGAACAAAGTTATGAGCTGTTTAGTGAAAGTGAGTTTATTTTTCAATACCAAGGGAGTAAACATTTAACACAGTATATAAAGTGAAGAACGCGTGAAAAGTCAAAATAATATGTTATTATTATTGATTATTATGATGGCTTCAAAACAATAACAGGAATAGATTAATAAGAAACAGAAAACAGAACAATTTTAATGTAGTATAATATAGTTTATTCGTCTTCTGTAAAGATTAAAATGTCGTCAAGTAATTTTCCAGGTGGAGCAATATGATCACGATACCTTATCCAGCTGAGGTACCATAATATTATTATGATACACGTAAAACGAGCATTGAGCATTTAGCAGGCTCCAACAGTTCGTCTGGTTACTAATAACTATGCAATTATAAGAGAAGAATAGCTGTATTTCCTCTACGACAGCCGTTGACTAAATAAATAAAGTGGTCATTGAAAATAAAACTATTTAGTAAGGCACTGAAAAGGCAACAACATGAAACGCATTATAAAACACGAAACGAGTGAATCAAAAGTCAAAACGTCAACGACCTATGACAAAATTAACAAATATACTTCAATATGCTATAGGTAATTGTTTAACAATCTGAATTTTTCATTATTTTGTTTCATTTTTATTAATGCATTATAATAAGATAAAGGGCTAAGGTAAAAATCAAATGTATACCAACTAAAGTGAACGAGATCAAATGAGATATATTTTTTTATGTTAAATAAATATTTCTCTACACCTATAACTAAAGAATAAGGAAAGAATGGAATGGAAAGATATGAGCATCAATACGAAATTTCGACGAGTTGTCACGACTCTTTCATCCCATCTTTGAAAGTTTAGCCTTTCAAACAAAAAAATTATTTTCTATACATACCTGATGAGCGAAGGCGACGCAGACCAGCAGAAAGGCCGCGATCATCATGAACATGAACCTCATGCTGCGTGCGGGCGAAGTGGTTGTGGGGATCACGAGCTACTTACTCTTCTCGAGTATGCACTACAACTTCAGCGATCCACTATTTATATTGTTCAGCACACGAAATGCTCTAAACGTGTTATCATTTGATTTGAATTTCATTTCAAGCTCGTGATTGATTTCAGCCATGATACGACTGGTATAAATCAATCAAATTAAGTAGGTATTTGTTTTATGTCTGAGCTCCGCTGTGTATTATATTATATATACTTCTTGTATTGTATTTCTATTTTTGAATAGGTCAAGGTGGTCTATGGGTAAAGTTGGCCAGGTCAATACAAAAAAAATGTTTCTCTCGACCCAGAATGAAATAAAAAGCATGCCTGTCTTGCCTCATCTAACTTATGTATAAAATAAATCCTACTACTATCATAAATGTCTAAGTTTGTGAGAATGGATAGATGGATGTTTGTTTCTCTTTTACGCAAAAACTTGTTACTTACTGGTTGGTATGGTAGTAGTTTAGGCTCTGGATTACAACATAGGGTACTTTGTATCTCGAGGGTGCTTTTTATTATAAAAGTACAGTGTTCCCGAGGGATACTGTATTTACGCGGGCGGAGCAGCGGGCAAAAGCTAGTATTATAATAGTCTACACGCGACGTAAACCACGCTATCTGGGAGTGCCCTCTGTACGGGGAGGCGCGTAGGGAGCTTTTGGATGGGACCGAAGTCTTTGGAGAGGGTCCGGCCTATTACTGCGACCTCGTTTCCTCGGCGGCGAACTTCGGACGGCTACGGGAATACGCGCGACTATGGCACTGGATAAGAAGTGGACTGGAACGCCAAGAGAGGGCAATTGGAGGCGAATAAGGAAGAAACCTAGATGGTAGAACCAGTACGCGCTATCGGAAGACACCGAAGTCGTATCTGTGTTGTCCGCCCCAGAAAGGGGAGAAGGACTTAGAGACAAATAGAAATAGATTAAAGAACTTGTAGGGAATCAAGAATTGCGCACCTGAAGGGAAGGACCCAGGACAGTAGGGTGCGCATTCCCATGTTTCGGCCCGTATAACTAAGACGGTTGATAGGGCCATGGGTTGGTGGAGGGATTTCTCCCTTCGTAGCCCACTTAATACTTTTAAACTTATTAGAAAAGCAAATATTACAAAATTTATTCTTAGTAAATATGTTTTATTAATACTACATATTTTGATATCGCCTTACCGCTTACGAATAAATAAATATCTATAAATATAAATATCTATTGACGCTTCACACCACGTCAATCTGGCCCCGTGCTAAGTATCCGTAGAACTTGTGTAACAGGTACCAGAAAACGGGAAGTATATTTAATACTTTTATACTATACATATATTTAAGATTTTTATTATATTATACACATATTTAATACACATCCATGACCCAGGAACACAGAAAAACTTTTTTGTTCCTTCGGCGGGATTCGAACCTGCGACCCCCGGCTTGAGCACCAACGCGCTGAACCACTGAGCCACAGAGGTCGTCAATCGAATATTTAAGATGCGTCGATTGATAATATTAGATTAGATTTAATGGCCCGGCTCCGGGTCGCGACCCGGCAGTTGAGAAACACGGGTCTACACCAAAGTGTACTAGTTTTATATCTGTTTCCCTTGCTGAATTGCAATATACAATACTATTTAGATTGTATGGAGAAGCTTGAATTATTAGGTAAATTATTACCTGTGAAATTGCCGTTTTGTATGAAAAAATTTAAACGAATTTTTTTCATGTATTTTTTATTTGTATTAATCAAAGTAATCACCCATGCAATCAATGCATCTTTGCCAACGCAGTGGCAGTTTATTGATGCCCTTCCTAAAGAAATCAGCTGGACGGGAGGCAACAAATTCTTCTAAGGCATTTTGTACTGCCTCTCGGGTATTGAATTTTTTTCCCGCCAAGAAGTTATCTAAATTCTGGAAAAAGTAGTAGTCTGTAGGCGCAAGGTCTGGTGAGTAGGGCGGATGCCGGAGATCTTCCAACCCCAGTTCTTGCAACTTGGAGACCGTCTGCTGTACAGTATGAGGTTGCGCGTTGTCGTGCAGGAGCAGCGGAGACGAGCGATTGACCAATGCTGGTTGGAGATGTGCCAGCTTTTCCATCATTGTGTTCAGTTCTTCACAGTACACATCTGCAGTAATGCTCACTCCGTTTGGTAAGAAGCTGTGATGAATCACACCGGCGCTAGACCACCAAACAGTGACCATCACTTTTCTAGGGGTAAGTTTTCGTTTAGGGCAATGTTTAGGTGCTGAACCATGATCCAACCAACTTGCTGAGCGCTTGCAGTTATCAAACAGAATCCATTTTTTATCGCAGGTAACAATGCGGTGTTGCATATTGACAACAGTAAGTTTATGAGATGTAATTGTCAATGTCATATTGACAGATGTCATTATGTAAAGTCTGTTTAGTAAGGTTTATTTTAGATAAGTAAAAGGCTATACTCAGTATAGTTTGTAGACGTAATTGTGTTAGACATATCTCATATGTAATACGTATCTGTGTTAAGCACCAATAAAGGAAAATATAAGAATTGTTAATAGAGTCATGAGTATATATATATATATATATATATATATATATATATTAATTGCATGTATTAATTGCTTTTGTATTTTATTGTGTTCTTTTGAACTGCTCATGCACGCCAAATTCTTTTCTATTATTTCCTCTACCCAAGGTTGCCTGGAAGAGATTGCTACGTAGTAATAAGGCCGCCATTGTGTTACCTGTGTATATTATTATTTTTATCACTTTTGTTTTATATATTTTTTGTATGTTGTTTGCACAATAAAGAATATTTCATTAATTCAAGACAAAAGAAAAATTGCAATCATGCTGCATTCCATGGGAGAAAAGGGTCTATATATCTACAATTCCTTCAATTTGGACCTAAGCACTGCTACATTCCAAGAAGTCAAGGCAAAATTCGTCGAGTATTTTGAACCCAAAAAGAATTTGACGGTGGCGCGGCACAAATTATTTACGTTGAAACGTGTGAGCGAATCCTAGGAAAATTTTCTAATGGAATTAGAAAACGCAAGTCATGCCTGTAAGTTTTGTTCGCTACGCGATTCCCTTGTAAACGACATTCTCATTGCTAATATGGCCACAAACTTCTCGCAATTTCATCAAAAGCTCCTACAAGAGCAAGATCTATCCTTCTAAAGAGCCAAACTCCTCTGTAGAACACTCACGATGGCGCAGAAAAGTGAAGAATCAATCAATGCAGCAGATGGAAGAGAGGAAACCACAATATACAAGATACGCAAAAGTCGTCGGGCCAGTTGAGTTTTTTCTTTTCTGGCATGGGGGGCATACCAGAAAAGAAAAAACTCAAGATCCCCATCACGCTAAGGTCACCCAAGGTCAGCTACACCTGGATCCAGAACAACGTCGTGTGTAAAGTGCAACACATCGCATGGTCGCCGCAACTGTCCAGCATGGAAACACAGATGCAGGTCATGTTTTAGATATGGACATTTTACTCATTTATGTTTTAAGAAAAATAGTGTCAGGACTGTTGTTTCTGGGGGAGGTAGCATAAATCTCGATGATGAATCAAGCCCCAAAAGTGCTGAGGCTGAGAGATTTACAATAGGGGCATTGTTCAACATTAAAAACATAAAGTCACAAAATGCTAGTACAAATTTGATTAATACAGACATTATTCTCTTATAATAAACAACAAAAGTGTTAATTGCCTAGTTGATACTGGAGCAGACATAAATGATTATAATGTCTTATCAAGTCTTTAAAGAATTGAATATTAAATTTGAAAAACAGAGTAATAACAATGTGTAATAAATATAATATCTTCGAACAGTGGGCACAGAATTCCGATAATTTCAGTGTCAAACATTTGTTGTTTAGTTGAAAATAAAACAAAACCGGGAAACATTACTTATGTTGTAACAAAATTAAATTGTCGAACTGTTATTGGTTTACCCACTTGTATAAAGCTAAATTTAATAACAAAAAACTTTTCTTTAAGAAATGAAAATAACAAAAATGTTGAGCAAAATGTATATAATATGTATCAAAAAACTTGTGACAAAATTGTGACCAGTTTGTGTGTTTCAGGGTCTGGGCTGTCTGCCATACGAACACAGCATCGTGATAGAGCATCGATAGAGAGGTACCTCTCGCGTTGGTTGAACCGTCTTTCTTTAGAAAGAGCTTCAACTCATGGAAAACATGGGAGTCATACGGAAGGTGAACAAACCCACTCTCTGGGTAAGTAGTCTAGTTATAGCCATGAAAAAGAATGGTGGATTGAGAATTTACTTAGATCCTAGAAATTTAAATAAAAATTGATAGAGAAGTCATTATCCAATTAAAATCATAGATGAAGTCGGGTCTAAATTATCCAAAACCTCTTATTTTTCACTTTTGGATGCATTTTCTGGATTTTATAATATAAAATTAACTAAAGAAAGTAGTGATCTGTGTACATTTCAAACTCCCTTTGGCAGATACAAATTTTTAAGATTACCTTTTGGAATAAACACGGCTACAGAAATTTTCTATAAAACTATGATAGATCTTTTCGGAGACATTGAAGGTATAATAATTTGGTGTGATGACATATTAATATACGGCGAAACAATTAAAATACACAATAAAAGGTTAGAGATGTTTTTGGAAAGGGCTAGGCAAGTTAATTTAAAGTTAAATAAAGCCAAGTGCAAGTTTCTTCTAAAAGAAATAGCATATTTGGGCTATATTTTTAGTAAAGAAGGTGTAAAAATTGATCCAGAGAAAGATAAAGCCATAAAAGATATACCCAAAAATATTAAAGATTTGCAGAGATTTCTTGGCATGATTAATTTTTTAGCACCATTTATAGAAAACTAATACCTTAAGAAATTTGTTAAAAAAAGATTATGGTTATGGGATGAAAACTATCAAAAGTGCTTTTTTGATTTGTTAAAAGAAGTCGTATCTAAAGCACCTGTAATTATAATTGCAATTTACCTGTCATTTTGTCGGTAGATTCATCAAAGAATGCACTGGGAGCGGTCTTGATGCAAAACAAACGACCCATTGCATAAAGTTCAAGAACACTAACATCCTATCAACAAAACTATGCTCAGATTGAAAAGGAATTGTTTGCCATACAGTTTGGATGTCATAAATTTCACCAATATATTTATGGCAGTAAAACAACTGTTCATACTGATCACAAACCTTTAATTTACCTTTTTAAAAAACCTCTTCATGAAGTACCTGCTAGACTACAAAGAATGATGCTATCGTTGCAGGGTTACGACCTAGAAGTGGTTTATGTACCTGGTAAATATATGTATATAGCAGATACTTTGTCAAGAGCCTCACTTAGTGATACATATATACCGCAGTATGAACAAGACTTACAATATCATGTTAATTCAATCTTTTCTAATCTCTCTGTGAGTAAGCCATATTTAACCCGCCATCACTCGCGCGGGGTGCTGTCACCCCCCACGCGTTTTTAAACGTAAAAATAAATAATAATTACTCGAGTTACGAATTCGCGCTTTCCGGTGACCTTCAAGTGACCTTCAAACGCGTCGACACAAGGCGGGAGGGGCAGTGTGGCGCGAGCGCTTGCAGCTTGAGGACGTGTCAAAACTTGCGTGGGGTGGTTACGACACCCCGCGAGTGCTCGTGCTATACTTTTTCAGAAGCTACTTTACTAGCAAGCTACTTGTTTTTTATTATTTTGTGAAAGTAAATTATCTTATTGTGCCGTTATTTACTATAAGATAAATAATGGTCTATTTCTTAGAACATATATCCAATGATTTATGTTTTACAAACTTTTTATTTACATTTTTCTGTTTGTATGTAACATTTTTCTGTTACATATATCAACAGTATGATGTAACTGTCAATATCATTACTGACATTGACAGATGTCATAAGTAAAGCCTATCGAGTTAGTATATTGCAGTTGGCCAAAAGGCTATACATAGTGTAGACGTATATATTGTGCTAAGCATATCTCATTACATATTGTAATACGTATTTGTGGTAAGCACCAATAAAGGAGAGTATAAGAATTGCTGCTGTATTATTATCATCACCACACGAGCGCACGAAGGACTTACAATCAAGAGGTCATAGACCAACACATGGTGTCAGGTGTGAAAATTTAAAAGAAAACGAAAATTATGAACAAAAAAGAGGGTACGTCGAAAACTCCGGAAGCTTCGAGACAATCTGAGTGTGGGAACTTAACAATGGCAGGCAACGGAGTACAGAAGCTTGAGATCTCTACAGAAATTATCAACAATAATGCTGAAAATTTCAAGAAATGGACGCAGTCATTCGAGATATTTCTACTGGCGTCGGGCATGGAGAAAACGGAAGACAAAAGAAAAATTGCAATCATGCTGCATTCCATGGGAGAAAAGGGTTTAAACATATACAATTCCTTCAATTCGGACCTAAGCACTGATACTTTCCAAGAAGTCAAGGCAAAATTCGTCGAGTATTTTGAACCCAAAAAGAATTTGACGGTGGCGCGACACAAATTCTTTACGTTGAAACAGCGTGTGAACGAATCCTTGGAAAATTTTCTAATGGAGTTAGAAAACGCAAGTCATGCCTGTGAGTTTGGTTCGCTACGTGAGTCCCTTGTAAAGGACATTCTCATTGCTAATATGGCCACAAACTTCTCGCAATTTCGTCAAAAGCTTCTACAAGAACAGGACCTATCCCTAGAAAGAGCCAAACTCCTCTGTAGAACACTGACGATGGCGCAGAAAAGTGAAGAATCAATCAATGCAGCAGATGGAAGAGAAGCCACAATATACAAGCTACACAAGTCCAGCTTGGAAACACAGATGCAGGTCATGTTTTAAATATGGACATTTTACTCATTTATGTTTCAAGAAAAATAGTGTCAGGACTGTTGTTACTGGGGTAGGTAGCATAAATCTCGATGATGAATCAAGCCCCAAAAGTGCTGAGGCTGAGGCTGAGAGATTTACAATAGGGGCATTGTTCAACATTAAAAACATAAAATCACAGAATGCTAGTACAAATTTGATAAGCACAACAGACAAGTCCTGGTACTGTTCTCTTAATATAAACAACAAGAATGTAGATTGCCTAATTGACACTGGCTTGACATTGAAACAACAGTTTGGATGTCATAAATTTCACCAATATATTTATGGCAGTAAAACAACTGTTCATACTGACCACAAACCTTTAATTTACCTTTTTAAAAAACCTCTTCATGAAGTACCTGCTAGGCTACAAAGAATGATGTTATCGTTGCAGGGTTATGACCTAGAAGTAGTTTATGTGCCTGGTAAATATATGTATATAGCAGATACTTTGTCAAGAGCCTCACTTAGTGATACATGCATACCTCAGTATGAGCAAGACTTACAGTATCATGTTAATTCAGTATTCTCTAATCTCTCAGTGTGTAAGCCTTATTTAAAATTTATATTATTAGAAAGCAAAAATGATGAATCTTTAAATCTGCTCAAGTCTTATATTCAGAATGGTTGGCCAAGTAGCAAAAATAAAGTAAGCTCTCTTGTGAAACCATATTGGAACATTCAAAATGAAGTACATATAATGAATGACTTAATATTTAAAGGCAATAGGCTTATTGTTCCAAAGTCCTTGCAAAGACAGATTTTAGATAAAATACACTGTGGTCATTTAGGTATTAATAAGACACTAAACATCGCTAGAGAAACAGTTTATTGGCCAAATATAAACGCGGATATTAAGAACTTAATTGATCAATGTTCCGTCTGTGCTAAATACAGGTCAAATCCACCCCGTGAACCGTTGAAATGCCATGAGATATCTTATCTTCCATGGGAGAAGGTAGGTATAGATTTATTATATTTTGATGGAGAAAATTTCCTTGTCTGCATGGATTATTATTCCAAGTACATAGAGTTAGCTTCTTTGCATAAGAATTACACTGTCGATAATGTTGTTAAAAGTCTAAAATCGTTTTTCGGTCGACATGGTATACCCAAGGCATTGGTGTCTGACAATGGTCCACCATTTAACTCCTGCAAATTCAAGTCTTTTCTTGTTGATTGGGATGTAGAACACATAACCACCAGTCCGTACTGGTCGAGGTCTAATGGTCAAGCTGAACCAGGAGTTAAAATCGTAAAAAACATATTAAGAAAATGCAAAGAAGATGGCTCGGATATACATTTGGCATTATTACACTATCGCAACGCTGCGAAGGGAGATTTTCCCAGTCCGGCCGCATTATTAATGTCTAGAAACTTGCGAGTAAATTTACCAATTCTTAACAAAAAATTAAAACCTAAAATTGTAAAATTTTCGACATTTGAAAGATGTCATAGATATAGCAGAGACAAGATGTCTTTTTATTTTGACAGGAATGCGAAGCATACACCTTATGACTTTCAGCCGGGCAATGACATTTACTTCAAAAAAAATCCTAAATCGTTCTGGTCTCCGGGAATAATTAAAGAGAAATTAGGATGTGGTAGATCGTATTATGTTGCGGATCCAAACGGTGTTGTGTATGTGAGGAATAGGGGACACATTAGACCTAGAAAAAAGAATTTAAAAGAAATAAATCCTCCACCTTCTTTTTATGGCGATGGCAGCACAATCAATATGCCTCCCATGCAGGAGAGTATAGATCCCATGAGTTTAACACAACGCGGAAACGGTCCCGTTCAAAATTGCATTAACGATGAGAACTGTGTTCCTATGGAGAGTCTAGAAAATACCGGTTACGTAACCAGGTCTGGTAGAAGTGTAAAGCGTCCTAAATTGTACATGCATGAGAAATTTGAGTAGATAAGTAATGTATTTGTTATTAGTTATGTACCTATATTTTTAGTTTGCTTTTATACTCGAAAAGGAAGGTGTTACATATATCAACAGTATGATGTAACTTTCAATGTCATTACTGACATTGACAGATGTCATAAGTAAAGCCTATCAAGTTAGTTTATTGCAGTTGACCAAAAGGCTATACATAGTGTAGACGTATATATTGTGCTAAGCATATCTCATTACATATTGTAATACGTATTTGTGGTAAGCACCAATAAAGGAGAGTATAAGAATTGCTGCTGTATTATTATCATCACCACACGAGCGCACGAAGGACTTACAATCAAGAGGTCATAGACCAACACATTTTCTTCAAATATTCTTGTTTTTAGATGAGTTGGGAACAAGAGCAAGAGAGATTGGCGGCATTATTAGAAGAAGAAATGTCGGATGTCAAGGATAATGTTGCAGTGGAAAGCGATGCCAGCATGGATGAAGATTTTATTGAAGAATCTGATCATGACTCTTCATCAGAACAGGATGCTTCAGCAGATGAGTCTGAATTAGAAGAGACTGGAGTTGAAGGTCGTGGCACAAAGTCAAGGGTCGTACTACAATTAGAACCCGCGCTCACAATATAATTACTGAAGCTCCTGGTCCTAAAGGTAAGGCTAGGTCATGTAAATCTCCATTAGAATGTTTCCAACTCTTTGTCACCGATGAGATGATCGTAGAAATAACTAGTTGTACAAATACTTACATAGACAAAATAAGTCATAAATATTCTCGTCAGAGAGATTGCAATATAACCGATGAAACTGAAATAAAAGCTCTCATTGGCTTACTAATTTTATCTGGTTTGTGTAAATCTAGCCACATAAAGTTGAAACATTTATGGGATGAGTCTCGACTGGGTATCGCAAATTTTCACAAAACAATGAGCTACAACCGATTTTCATTCCTACTACGATGTTTGCGCTTCGATGATGTAAATACTCGTGAGTCAAGAAAATCAACAGATAGATTTGCTCCAATCAGAAACATTTTCACGCAATTCAATAATCATTGCAGTGACAACTACAGTCTCAATGAGAACTTTACTATAGATAAACAATTGTTGAAATTTAGAGGACGATGTATTTTTCGGCAATACATTCCAAGTGAGCCAGGGCGTTACGGTGTGAAAAGTTTTGCTTTATGTGACGCAAAGACATTTTATACTTACCAATGTGAACCATATCTTGGTCAACAACCAGAAGGACCTTACAAAGTCAGCTACAAGCCAAGAGACATAGTTATCCGACTATGTGCATCAATTTTAGGTTCTGGAAGGAATCTGACTTGTGATAATTGGTATACTAGTATTCCATCAGCAGAAGAATTGTTAAAAAATAAAATTACCATGGTAGGTACATTGAGAAAGAATAAAAAAGAGATACCCGCTGCTTTTGTTCACCAAAGAGTTGTTGGAACTTCAATTTTGGCTTTCAGCACAAATTGCCATTGACTTTGGTATCCTATTGCCCTAAACCAAAGAAAAATGTACTACTAGTATCTACATTACATGACAATCATGACAACATTATCACAACGGCTACAAATGAGCAAAAGCCAGAAATTGTTTTATTCTACAATGAGACAAAAGGGGGCGTAGACACAGCCGACTAAATGTGTGGCAACTACAATCGCAAAGTAACATGAAAAGGTCTGAGTTTTTGGAATCATTGGGTTTGAGCATGATTCAAGTCCAAAATTCAAAAAAGGTCTGAACAACCAAGGTTGCCCAAAGCACTCAAAAGGATGTTGCATGCTCCTGGACCAAGCACAGAAGTAATATTACCAACAAAAAAGCAACGCTGTATAGTCTGTCCACTTTCAAAATTTTATTTTATTTAGTTATTTAGTCCTTATATTTGTTGTTTTGAATGAGAAAGTTTATGTGGAAAAGTTAGAAGTATTTGTTTTTGTTTTTTTTTAGAAAGGATCTCAATATTAAGACTGAAAAAGACTGTTTATTCCAATGTTATGTAGAACAGTAAAAAAGTTAATTATACAATTTATGTTTTCTTATTTATACACATCGTACCACGCAAAATAATTATAGGCTGGCTTAATTTCGTCAACTAATACTATATTGTATAAAATGCACTTTAAATGCGAGGGGTGGCCACAGCACCCCGCGAGCGCTCGCGAGACTAAAAACCGCGCGAGTAATCGAGGGTTAAAATCTATATTTTAAGGAATCAGAAGTGATAAAATATAAAAGAAAAACACTTTTAAACAACCTAAAAGTAATTTATTTACTAATTAACATTTATTAATTATTTTTCAATAAGACAATCGTCAATATTCAAATCATAAATATAAATCACAATGAGCACTTTTATAAAATAAGCACCGATATAAAATAACGTTGAATAGACTTACAACGCGCAATACCGGAACCAAGCACCTTACTGGCTGACGATCGAGCAGCAGAGGCCCGCGCTTGTCAGAGAAGGAGACTTTTCTCTCTCGACGCCGGGCCCCTGAAAAGGGTCTTACGGCGGAAACCAATCCCAGGGGCATAGCCCCTCTACTTGGGGTGAGATGACGCGCCCAGTACGAATACTGAGCGCATGAGTCAATTGTTTTAAGGGAAGACCCCCCGCGGCAGAACGCGGGGGAAACCCGTGGGGGGGCAACACGATATCAAGGGAATGTCGATGTGCCAATCCAGGCCCAACCGAGACCGGCAGTCGGCTCCAAACGGCGCGTAGGGGTCCCGACCCGGAGGCCGAGAAACGTGTTTGGGTCCACTCCCACACGCGCCGTGTTTACCGGACCGTGGAACGAACGAACCTGGGGAAAGGGGAGGAAATTATAAAAGCTTCCGGGCCCCGACTTTTTATGTCGGGGGGGAAGATACGCCCCGGGGATGACGGGGTGGCAATAGGGCTGCCACTCGTCAGGCCCCGGACGCGGTTTAGACGAGTTTCGCCGGCATCTGGTTTGCCGGCGAAAAGGGAAAGGTAGATGGGGGGATACAATCCCGCGGTGGTGGTGGCGCAGTTGCGCTACGGCGCGTTAGCGCGCTAGGTGTGGCGCATCAGTGCGCCTGGGCTCCTCCTCTTCGGGGGCGGCGGGGCGGGCTGCGTGGCTCCGCTGGGTCCTCTGGTGGGACGGCATCTCTTGGCAGGCGGTGGCGGTCGGGCGGGCGGGCATGCCACGGCGCCAGGTCGGTCAGCTTGACCAGGCGCGAGACATCCGCACGCGCAAACAGTTGCGCGGAGAGCTGGGCCGCAAAGGCCTCCACGCTCTCCACCCTGAGGTCCCTCGCTATGGTTGAATTGCGGACGTACCACGGTGCGTCCGCGATGCGGCGCAGCACCCGGTTCTGGGCCCTCTGCAACAACCCTTTCTGGGGTGCAGAGAGCAAGTCGTGCCACGCGGGAGCCGCGTATGTAAGGCGGGACCGTACGTACGTCTTGTAGAGGGCGATGCGCATCGTCAGGGGGATCTGCGGGGACGCGTAGGGCGGACGCAGCAGGGCTACTGCCGAGTTCGCTTTCGTCACCGCCGCTGAGCACTGGGGGGCCATGGATAATCGGCGGTCGACAATGACCCCGAGGTATTTCGCCGTCTTACCTCATGGAATTGCGGCGTCTCCGATCTTTAGAGGAGCCGGAAAATCTGTTCTCGTAGAGACGGCGAGCGCCTGGGACTTGCCTGCGTTTACAGATAGTCGCCATTTGCTCAGCCAGTCCGGGAGAAGGTCCAGCGTCCTCTGAAGTTTGATGATGGCGTGGTCCCTGTTTAGTGAGCTGGCGATGTAGGCCGTATCATCGGCGTAAAGCGCCGCGATGGTGCCAGGGTGTGTGGGCACGTCGCTGGCGTACAGGTTGTACAGCCCTGGGGAGAGCACGCTACCTTGGGGCACGATAGCGGTGATGGGGGGCTCGGCGGAGAGGACTCCGTCCACGTGCACCTTGAAGGACCTGCCGGAGAGGAAAGAGGCCACAAGCCTTACCATGGGGGAGGGGTTCGTTGGCTCGGATGAGCTTGCAGAGCAGACCCTCATGCCAGACACTATCGAACGCCTTTTCCATATCCAGGAAAATGGCGACCGAAGCTTCCTTCTGGTTAGCCGCAACGGAAAGATGGTGGATCACGCGTACCAGCTGGAGGGTGGTACTCAGCTGGGACCTAAAACCAAATTGTTCCTCGCGAGGAGGGAGGTAGGGGGTAAGGTGTTTGAGGAACAGGATTTCAAAGACCTTGGATAGGGTAGATAGGAGGGTTATAGGCCGGTAGCCCTCGGCCAACCTCAAGTTTTTGTGAGGTTTGGGGACGGTAATAATAAGTCCCATCTTCCAGGTGGAGGGGAAGTGGCCGGTCCTGACAATGCCGTTATACAGGCGAGTGAGGGCGGCCACCGTCCTGAAGGGTAGGTGTCGGAGGGCGGAATTTGGGATTCCGTCTGCACCGGGGGCCTTTCTGGGTTTCAGGCGAGAGAGGGTCCTTTGGACCGCCCACGGTGAGAAGGAGAAATTTGGGGGGAGGGGGGGGAAAGTAGGAAAGCCTTTACCTCCTCGGTTACCATTTGGGCGTGTTCCGTTGCGGTCGTGGGCAGCGGCGAGAATTGGCGTTCTAAGTGTTCGGCATGGATGTCTGCTCTGTCCTCTGCACGGTACCTGTGGTTGCCGTCCGGGTGGAGCAGGGGGCGGACGGGGGCGGTGGCACGGGTGAGGGTGCGGCAAAACCGGTGAAGGGAGGGCCAGTCCTCTCCGGCCTCCTGTATCCGACGAGTCCATTACATGGCGTGTCGGTCCTTGAGCGCGGCTTTTACCTGTGCAGTAAGCGATTGAGCTGCGCCTTCTGCGTGGGGCAGCGCGTGCGTTGCCATCTCCGGCGCAGGCGCTGCTTCTCCGCCAAGAGGTCGGCGATGTGGCGAGTTGCCGCGTTCATTGCAGCTGTTATCGCCTCGGTGATCTGCAGCGTCATAGACTCGACGGTCTCTGCAGAGTCAACCGGAAAGTTGGGCGTGGACTCGTGCAGCTGCAACGAAAAAGCGTCCCAGTCGCGGGCTGGGTAGGGGGGGAGGGGGGAAACGCTAGCCGCAGCAGCGCGTATGATGGCTAAGACCGGAAGATGGTCAGAGCCGTGGGCCACATCGAGGACCTCCTGGTGGAGGTCACCTGGGAGTTGGTGGGTGATAGCCACGTCGAGGACGTCAGGTGTATACCGTTGTATGTTTTCGGGGTAATGGGTGGGGGAGTATGTACCCACCACCGAGTACCCGACTCGCTCTGAGTCGGCGTGCAGCCGGTTCCCGTCCGAGTTGGGAGCACGAGATCCCCATCCGGGGTGCTTGCAGTTCAGATCTCGGCAATCACAGTCGGCTCATCTGATAGGAGCCTGTGGATGTCGGAGATATCTTAACGCGACCCCGGAGGTTTGTAGCACGCATAGATGTGCGTGCGGTGCGACCCGAGGAGTACCTCCACTCCAAGGGCGTGCAGCGATGAAACTGAGGGGGGGGGGGTAGGAGTTGGTGCAGAAGTTTCCTGCCGACCAGAACGGCTAGGCCTCTGCTCGTCCGCTCACCCCTCAGGAAATCCTGGCGGTACACATGGTACTGAAGCGGTCCTGAGGGGGGGTTTCGCTCAGCAGGGCGACATCCACCTCGTACTCCCGAAGGAGGAGGCGAATCGGAGCCACCTTGCCGCGGACCCCCGGGACGTTCCAGTGGACAACCTTTAAGCAGACTGAATATGACACAAATATGCATATGTCATTTTGCATAGCACCCCAATCATACACGTACCCTAACTTGTACAAGTTTCCCCAATAAAATAAACCAGCACTGCGGCTGCCAGGACTATGCCTGTTACACATTCAAAGAACATGTATACCGGGACTGCGCCCACCAGCACTGCGGCTACCAGGACTGCGCCTGATACGTGTTCAAAGAACACGTTCACCGGGACTGCGCCCACCAGCGCTGCGGCTGCCAGGACTGCGCCTGATACGCGTTCAAAGAACACGTTCACCAGGACTGCGCCCACCAGCGCTGCGGCTGCTCGTCTGTTGTGGCCTGGCACTGTAGAATAATGGACTGCCAGTCCGCCCGAACCGTCAAGGCAAACATGTATCCAATGTACTAAAAAAAAAACAATACAATTTAGATAGAAAACAAGGACATATTATGCAGTTAACACTCACTTGCAAAAAATGCAGCACAACTCTCGAGACACCATTCGCCTTTCCAGGGGATCATATATTGAGCTGCAGCCTGAGTCGTCTTGCCTCTAGCTCCGCTCAGTAACTTCAGCTCGTAACGGTCACTCGGTAATACCTTAATAATGCGGTACGGATCCCTCATACCGGGATCAAGTTTTCCTGTAGACTGTGTGTACTTTATCACGAAAACTTGATCATCAACCTGGAACTTTCTTGGCGGGTGTCTCTGACGATTGACCCTCGAATCTTGAGTACCTTGATTTTTATCAAGTGACGCCTTAGCTGAGCTCCTGCTAAGCTCCCTCATGGCTTCGCGATTAGGGCTAGAGTTATCAATGGCGATGTCGCGGATCAGTGCACGAATCACAGGAGTGGTGGCGTTTGTACCGATCAATAAGTATAAAGCAGAATATTGTGTGGTCTTTTGCTCAGTAATATTTAAAACTAATTGTATTTTACACAAAGTATCAGACCAATTTAAAGTTTTACTGTTAACTAGTATACGAAGCAAATTAAGAACAGTTCTTACATAACGCTCGGCCTGCCCATTGGAATGATGCATTTCGGGCGTTATGTAGTGAATATCACTCCCCATATTAGATATCCAGCTCGTAAAAGCTGACGACTCAAACATAAGTCCACTATCACAGATTATTAGTTTAGGCACTCCAAATAATGAAATTGAGTTATTAAATACCCGTTTTAATTCATTAGTTTCTTGTTTTTTACATAGGATATAGTAGGCAAAATTTGGTAAAGGAATCAACCAAGACTAGTACAAACTTATATCAATTGGACTCTGGCAATGGGCCTAGAACATCTATATGAATAGTCTCAAATGGAATATCGGATTTTTCCCATGATGTGATAGGTTGACGTGGGGCTCTGGGAACACGTTTCTTTGAAATGCAAACCAGGCAATGTGAAGTGTACTTTTGAACAAATTGTTTTAAGCCTGGGAACCAAAAATGTTTTAGGATTAGATCACAAGTCTTTTCTGCCCCCATGTGCTCATGCTCGTCATGGAAAACCCGTAATAAGCTGAGTCTATGTCCTTTAGGGATAAAACACGATAAGCGAGATTCCTCCCCAACGGACGAATAGAGATAATAGAGGATATCGTTTTTACATACGTATCGAGTGGAGTCTAAATTACAGTTTCTATGTTTTTGTATGAGATCAAGAGTCTCTGAATCAGCTGACTGGGCTATTTGGGCCAAATTCAAGGGTCGGTCTATGTAATAGACTTGCAACGCTGGTGGATTCCTGCTTAGGTAATCTGCATGACTCATCATTACGCCCTTACGATATTGAATTTCGAAATTAAAATCCTGCATGTATATCCACCAACGTGCAACTCTTGGAAGTAGATCCTTTTTGCGCTCGGTGGCCTTCAAGGCGTTGCAGTCGGTTATTATCTTAAAATTTATACCAACCAGGTAGTGACGAAAATGTTGCAAAGCCTTGACGACCGCCAGCGTTTCCAATTCATATGAATGGTATTTGGGTTCGGCGCCTTGAGTAACTCTGCTGTAATAAGCTACAACCCGTTTATTACCGTTCACATGGACCTGCATGAATACCGCACCATAACCTGAACTACTAGCATCGGTGTGTAGTTCGGTGGGAAGGCTTGGGTCAAAAATTGCAAGTATTGGCTCGCTACTTAAATGCTTTATAAGCTCTTGCCGAACTCGATTTTGTTCGGATCCCCATTCAAATTTAACATCTTTCTTTGTGAGGCGCGAGATACACGCAGTTTTTGTTGCGTAGCATTCTATATAATATCGGAAATATCCGGCAAGACCTAAAAATTGTTGTACTTGCTTGACGTTGGTAGGTATAGGTGAATTTGTCAAAGCCTCAACTTTAAGCGAACTCAGCCTAACCTGACCGTGACTAATTACGCGACATAGGTACTCTATTTTAGTAGCAAGGAAGGAGCACTTTCGTATATTAAAAGAAAATCCTGCCTCTGTCAAAGTCATTATAACATTTCGTAGCAAGGAAACACCCTCATCAATAGACATGCTCAGAATTAGGACATCATCAATGTACACGAGAACGCTACCTGCTTCTATGAACTTTCGCAAAGTGTTATTAATGATGCATTGATAAACAGTTGGAGAGTTACAAAAGCCATACGGCATTTTTAGGTACTCATAATGGGCTTCAGGAGTTACGAAACCGATTTTGTGGACAGAACTCTAAGCGATCGGAATTTGATGAAATCCCGAAGCCTTGTCTAATGATGAGAAGAATTTCTAGCTCCCAAGCCGATCAATGTGGTCATCAATCAAGGGTAGGGATACCTATCCTTAACAGTAATGCGGTTCAGTGCTCTGAAGTCGACACACAATCGGTCTGAGCCGTCCTTCTTCTTGACCAAAAGGATCGGGCTTGCATACTCGGAATCGGACTCCCTAATTATTTTTTTATCTAGCAGATCCTGACAAATCTCGCGAACCTTCAGTTTTTCTGGATATGACAAACGATACGGATGGTATGCGACAGGTGTGTCACTTGTTAAGCTGATGTGCATTTTGCCTGTCTTCACGGTTGTAGTGGCCGTGCCAGATATTAAAAAGGGAGAAAATTCTTTTATAACAGTCATCAGCCTAGCAAGCTCCACACCTTCGAGAGGCGTATTTACCGTACCGGACTCGTTAGTAGCAACAGCATTTACCTCCAGTATCCTATTAGACGTGTAAGTTAGGTATTGTTTATCTTTCATACGAATAAACGTAACACCATCGCGATTAAGAATGTCCGTCCCTATTATTATTGACTTATTCATATACGAATCGGGCACAATTACTAAATCTACCTCAAGTGCAATATTGTGGAGCTCAACCGTTAAGGTGATGTATTCACTGGTAACAAATACTTTATCACCTATCTCCTTCAAAGAAAAGTTAATTGCTCGGCGCGAACCGGAAAAATAATTCACAACCGCAGAAGATATCAAAGACACATTGAGTGCACCACTGTCTATTAAAATATCCACCGGAATACCCTGAATTACGCCCGTGCGTATGTCGTGGTTATTTTTTGTAGTTGAAAGCTCGTTGCATAAATTGACTGCACGCTTATTATTATTCAAGTTTTGAGATTCTGATCGAGCTTTAGCAAAGCACTCAGTTTCTTTGTGTCCTCGTTTTTAGCAAAAAGAACAAACCAACTTAATATTACTGTCCGTTACGTTGCGCCATTTGGGGCACTTATCTTTAAAATGACCTACTTCGCCACAAACAAAGCACTTGTATTTAAATCTACTTGAATTATTAAAATTGCGTTTTTTACTTGTATTAAAATTAAATATTTTATTTCTATCGGTGTTGCGATGATTGTCAGGTTTGCGGGTAGGTTTTATGTAGGTAGCTAAAAATGAAACCAAACTTTCCGTTGTTAAGTCAGCATTAGTGGCTGCAGCGCGTACTTGGATATAACTAATGCCGTAAATAACTATTTGGACCATAAGTTCTTCACTTAGTCCTTTCACCGTACGTAAGCGCAGTAGTGAGCGACGCGCATATTCTGCATACGACGAAAATTTTTCGGACGTTGAATTTAATACTTCATGAAGAATGTGCGCATAACTAACCTTTCGCGGACAGAGGGACTTAAATTCTTTAACGAAATTTGACCATGAACGTTCATTAGTAGTCCATTCATTTAACCAAATTTTTGCGTCCCCTTTTAAACAGTTGGCCACTCGAGAAAAGCACTCGTAGTCGTCCCACTGGTTCGCCTTTATAGCTCGCTCCACTTCATTGCACCTCAAAGTTATTAATAGCCGGGTCGAAATTAGACACATAATAATTAGTACTTTTAGGTTTCAACGAGGGCCTGAGTCTTTGAAGCATTATTTTTATCTATAGGAGGTGTGCTACCACGAAGAGACGACGGTACATCCGAACTATTAACCGTGTTTTCCTCAATAGCAGTTAGACGAGACATAATCAATCCTAAAGTATCTGTTACAGATTTTTCTTGAGGGTAGGATCGAGATTTGCTAGAATTTCGACGCGAACGAACCGAACGAGACCTTTATCTTTCACGTGAGCGATAATTATCACCAGAATAAGAACGACCATGACGGGAAACAGACCGAGTCCTAAGACGCGGATGGCGTGAACGCGATCTATCATACGAACGGGAGCGCGATCGGCTTCGACGCGGCGAGGAACGAGTTCTGCTATCACGTGAATTCGAGCGCAGCCTACTTCGACGCGATCGTTTTTGAATATTTCGAGTGGTTTCGTACCTACCCTCAACTTCAGAGTGAAGCAGCGATGTTTTATTTGTCCGTTCACGTGAATCGCGTGGCATTTAGAAAATTAACGATTGTCTACGTTGGAAAGGCTAATTTGTGAGCGAAATCCTATTCCACTTCTGATTTAAGGAATCAGAAGTGATAAATTATAAAAGAAAAACACTTTTAAACAACCTAAAAGTAATTTATTTACTAATCAACATTTATTAATTATTTTACAATAAGACAATCGTTAATATTTAAATCAAATATAAATCACAATGACCACTTTTATAAAATAAGCACCGATATAAAATAACGTTAAAAAGACTAACAACGCGAAATACCGAAACCAAGCGCTTTACCGGCTGACGATCGAGCAGCGAAGAAGCCCGCGCCTATTGGAGCCTCTGCTTTTATAGGGAAGTGGTGGGAAATCGGTATTACCTGTTGCGAGTTCTGTTTTTTAGCTTATAATATTATTAGAAAGTAAAAATGATGAATCTTTAAATCTGCTCAAGTCTTATATTCAGAATGGTTGGCCAAAAAGCAAAAACAAAGTAATCTGTCTGGTGAAACCATATTGGAACATTCAAAATGAAATACATATAATGAACGACTTAATATTTAAAGGTAGTAATAGGCTTATTGTTCCAAAGTCCTTGCAAAGACAGATTTCAGATCACATACACTGTGGTCATTTGGGTATTAATAAAACAGTTTATTAGCCAAATATAAACGCGGATATTAAAAACTTAATTGATCAATGTTCGGTATGTGCCAAGTTCAAGCCAAACACACCCAATGAACCGTTGAAATGCCATGAGATATCTCATCTTCCGTGGGAGAAGGTAGGTATAGATTTATTATATTTTGATGGAGAAAAATTCCTTATTTGCATGGATTACTATCCCAAATACATAGAGCTAGCTTCTTTGCATAAGAATTACACTGTCGATAATGTTATTAAAAACCTCAAATCCTTCTTTGCTCGACATGGAATACCAAAAGCATTGGTGTCTAACAATGGTGCACCATTGAACTCCTGCAAATTCAAGTCTTTTCTTGTTGATTGGGATGTGGAACACATAACTACCAGTCCTTATTGGTCCAGGTCTAATGGCCAGGCTGAAAGCGGAGTTAAAATTTTCAAAACATATTAAGAAAATGCAAGGAAGATGGCTCGGATGTACATTTGGCGCTATTACACTACCGCCACGCTGCTAAGGGAGATTTTCCCAGTCCGGCTCCATTATTAATATCTAGAAACTTGCGAGTAAATTAACCAATTCTAAACAAAAAACTTAAACCTAAGCTTGTAAAACTTTCGATGTTTGAAAAATGTCATAGACAAACAGAGACAAAATGTCAGACATTTATACGTTTATTTAATTACTTAGATGATATTTAAATCGCAAGCACAAGAGCGGAAATTCATGAGTTACATTTGAAAAATATATTTAATAGATTTAAAGAATATGGTATTACGTTAAGTTTATCAAAATGTTCCTTCAATCAGTCTACAATAGAGTTCCCAGGGTATCAAATATCGACGGATGGGTTAAGACCATTAGATAATAAAATTAAGGCTGTAATGGAAATTCCACAACCTCAAACTATAGAGTAATTACGCAGATTTCTAGCGATGATACATTTTTATCGTTCTCATATTCCAGATACAGTACGATATCAACCAATTTTAAATAATTATTTACATAACTCTAAAAGTAAATACAAAACTCGAATTGTAGGGACGAAAAGTACTGAGTATGCATTTGCGCATGTAAGCTAGCACTCAAGAATGCAGTCACGTTATCGTACCCGTGTGACGATGCACCATATGCACTTATGACCGACGCAGCAAATTTTTCAAAAGGTACGGTCTTGCAACAACGTGTAGAGAGTAGTTGTTAACCTTTAAGTTATTTTTCACGTGAGATATTATGAGACCGCTCCCAACAACTAGTGATGGATATAGATATTATCCATTACAATGATAGGTAGACGTACGAGGTGGCTGGAGGCATTTCCCGTAAAAGAGATAACAGCTGAGATAGTGGCGAAAGCAATATAGGAAGGATGGATTGTATGGTTTGGATGCCCGGTCAAGTTAACTAGCGATCACACAACGTTCGCACAACTCATGAAGATGATGGGTATTCAAAGTTGCGAACCACTGCCTACCATCCGCAAAGCAATGGGCTAGTACGAGTAGAGCGGTGGCACAGATCGTTGAAAGCAGCCTTCACTGCCGGCTTGCAATCATCATCATCATCATCATGGATTGTAGAGTGCCAACTGTTAAGTTAGGTTTGAGAGCAGTTTCTAGGCATGATAAAGGCATAAGAACAGCGGAAATAACACACGGACACCCCATACGTTTACCTAGCGATTTTTATAGCACGACTAAAAATGTTAACTCGGGCTATAACGATTTTGTAGAAAAAATACGTGCTACTCTTATCGATCTTAAGCCTATATCAAGTAAACATCCTATAGTTCTAGAACTATATTTGTGCACCCTGATTTAAAAGAATGTAGTCACGTCTTTGTGCGAGTTGACCATGTACGTAAACCTTTACAGCCACCATACGAAGGGTCTTACCAAGTCCTCGATAGGGGTTTAAAGGTCTACAAAATTAAGCAAGGTAACAGGGCAGTAAGCATTTCAGTGGACAGGTTAAAACCTGCATATTTGTTAAACGATTGTATTATTCGAAAAGAAGGAGTCGTGAGTAAAAATAGTAACGAGTTTGATTCGAGTTTAGGAGACAATAGTAGCACCAAGGCAACATTAAATAACGAGTTTGAATCGAGTACGGAAAACAATAGTAACGCAAAGGTAATACGATCCCCCGTGTCACAGCATAAAATAACGAGGAGTGGACGAAGAGTAAGACAGCCAGTTCGTTTCGAATAGTACAATTTATATTGATAACTCTTATATTATGCATAGGTACAGGTTTTATATGAAAAGGAACTAAAAACTTTTTACTCTTTACATTTTAATTTTTTTTACAGCAATATACACTATACATAATTTTTACATATTATTTGTTATACATTAGTATACTGTTTTATTTAGACTGTAACATTTTTGTATTCGATGAAGTTGCAAATTGCAATTGCTTTATAATGATTGTGAGATTTTTGGCAAACTATAAGTAATAATGATCAGTTATTATTTCTTCATTTTTAATTAATAATTTAGATCTAATTCAGTAATTCAGTATAATGGGCAAAGCCAAAGCAAGGAGGAAGTTATTGTGAATCAGAATGGCGAACAAAGCATAGAGCATAAGCTCAATCAATTTGGAATTATGGTAATTGTCATAATGGCCATGCTGACGTTTGTGGTTTTCACCGTTTTTATGAGATATTGTCGTTGGAACATGCAGAGTTGGCTGCATAGAGAGATGGGTTTCGTAGCAACACGGCCGCCTCAGGTGGTAATAAAAAGCACACAACCCCAGCCAACTGCTACTGGTACTTATATGTAATACTGTATTATTCACCTACGTAAGAAGATTTTCGTTTAAGAATTTTTAAGTATGTATTATGTAGCAAATGCTGAAATGTATGTTGTAATTGTTAGATAATTAACTCACTTCCTGAACTTGTGATATTTTAATTGTTATATGACAAGTAAAAATGTATCGCTCAAATTTTTTGTTTTCTGGTTTCGACATGTTACTTTTTATTTCAATTATGCAAAAATAAAAAGGGGGGATTATGTAGGCTACCTAGTTAGCCAGTATGTTAAGACGCGGTATGATATACGCGCAAGCGCAATAAATTAAATATGTAATTAATGTATCCAACATTGTAACAATGTGACAGTGAATAAACTTTACTATAATTATTATTGGGCCTTGGAATTTCATTAATTATCATCATCTTAGGAAATACTCAAGAAGTTATTGTGAATGCATTTTTTTTTAATTATACACTTTAACAGAATAAAAAAATATATTTATGGATTAAAATCAAAAGAGCATAAGACAATGCACAGAAATGCAATAAATTGTCAAAAGTAAGACATGCCGTAGAGTTTAGTTTTATGCCCGGTTCCTATAATCAACGGATCGTCATGGTATAAAAGTTACTATCCATTTTTCTACAACTGACTACGAGTCGTAAATACTGTTCCACAATGGCACAAAATTCAAGACATAATAAATTAGATTCACATATGATTAATAGTAATTATTTTTTTTATCGTAATAATATTATTATTATCCTACAATCGCAGGTATCTGCGTATTATTTTATCTTTTTCTTACCAAATACAGTAGAATGCATTCACATAACAAGAACGGGAACGGAACGTAAGCGCCCTTTTGTTTTGTTTGACTGATGACATCCATCATCTTTGCAAAATAAAAGTATATTATCTCTGTTATTACGACTTTTACAGAAGAAAGTATAATAAAGTTTCTAGTAGTGTTTTACGTACAACTTTTGAAATGGATATTACGCCGGTGAGTACAGATAACATCTATAATTTGACATTTTCTAACAAACTGTACCTACAACTATTGCAACGTTTTTGAAGATTTACTTCATTTAGGTATATTTCTGTTACAGAAAATAAAGAAGCCTATGAGCAAGGATGAGGTTGTCCTGCTTGTGGATCTCATACAAAGCAACCCAATACTTACAACAAAAGAGACCAATGCGGCCACAAACAAACTTAAAGAGGTATGTTGGGCTACTTTGACCAACACATTTAATTCAAAATGTGGTCAAATACCACGGCAGCGAGAGCAACTCAAATTGAAATGGGACAATTTGAAAAAGGCTTCTCGTAAAAGAGCTGCGAATATCAGAGTGAACAATTTGAAACTAATTTTTTATTAAATTAAATTAAATTAAATTAAATACCGTTTATTTCAGGCTGCATAGGCCCATATTATACCTTATAGACTAACATACATAATATATAAAAAAAACTAACACTAACATTAAAAACGTATTGTCTGCGACGTGGGGCGCGAAGTGTTCGGGAGTCGTCCTCTAAATCTTCTGTGGACGACTCCAATCGGCCAGAACTCCTCCCTCTCGAAGGTCGGTAAGTGATGGGTTGGAACTCTCACCACAAAAGAAGTAAATTTCACTTTATGACGAGATTCCAAACGCTCGAACCTCAAGGCGAAGTTGGTTCTTCTCCTGATGTAGCAAAATTGTTATTAAAGCATAGAATCCAAGAAGAAGAAGAAGGAGAAGAAATTGTTATATGTAATTTATTTTTAAACTCAAAATGTAATACTCCTACAAACTATTGATGTGTCAATATACAATAAATAAATAAATAAACCTTAATGTCAACAATACCTGATGTAGTGGAGATATCCCATGATTTCTGAAATAACATCAATAATTTATTTCACTATAATGAAGTTTTTACTTTTATTTTAGGTAGGTATGAGGTTATGTTTTCATAGTATATATTTTGACGGTGTACAAATGCCTCCAACATACTAACCTGGCTCCTGTTACTCTTAAGTGTGGATAAACTAAAAGTAGTAAGTGTTCAACAGATACTTTATCAAGTCGAAATCTCCTTTAAAATTCGTACGAATCCAGCGTCGCTAAATAATTCACTCTTTCTTTATATTCTCTATCACGCCTATTATCTTCTTCTGAATCAGTCTCATTGGAGTCCGTGGTGATAATATCGAACACTTCCCTATCACTGTCTGAACTCGACATTTCTTCAAATTTCTTGCAGCTTGCAGCGAAAACAGTGAAATAGACACTAACCGACTAGTATATATAATAATAATCTAAGAATAGTAATCTTGACAAACTACTGACGTTTAAAATATTTATAGGAACGGCACTGTCTTCTTCGTACATTACGCTTACCGTCCGTTACTAGTAACCCTCCCTTCCGTTAGTAGCAAGCCGACGGTAAGTTGCTTAACGAGACGTTTTTTATAGGAACGGTTTAAGCTTACGCCTCGTATAATATTCCACCATTCGTAACTAGAACGGATCGTTTTTCAAATATAGGAACCGGGCATAAGTCGTCAACCGGGAAATACTAGCGTCGATTGGATTTAAACCGCACCTGAAAAAAAAAACATGTTTACTTAAAGTACACTTAAAGTAGTATCTTATAACTATACAAAGCAAATAATATCATACTTGATACGATACAATATTATCACGATGGTCTCTGTTTCATCCGGTCATAACGACTATATTTTTCAAAACAGTTTATACGATGCAATATTTATTTAAATTATAACTTAATAACAATAATAAATGATGTATCACTAACCTGTGTTAATAGAAATTTCAGGACAAAGCTATGAATTAAATATTGAAATATTTACCAATGTACACAACGCCTGACGGAATGGTTACATACTTTAGCCCGCGCCTACCGGGATGTCGGAGAGGACGATCTCATCGAAATTGCTTGCAGGGCTAAATTAAAAAAAAACAGTTTATTTTTCTTTAAAAAATCTCGAAGCACGAGCTGAGAGTTGCCCTTATATACAGTAGGTGCGTAGGGCAACTAGTGTATACGTACTTATGTACTACAAAAAGGATGCACATCGACCTTACAAAAGACATTCGGCCATGTATAATGTCGACTGTATAATGTTTTTTCTCTAACTATGTACTCGTGTTCCATAGAGAAGGTCTATAAAGCCGACACGCCGAATTCATAAGCAGATAGGGTGTTCACATAATTTATTTGTGACAATACATTGGTCAGTGACATGTCAGTTGGATATGAAGGGTACAGGGGAAAAAGGATCATTGTCAAAAGTGAATCATTGTGAGAAAATGGAAAAAATTTAATTAACTTTGCATCATTATTTATTAAACAATTTACTACAGCAGCAATTAAATCTGTTTATTATAGTATATATTATAATTTAGTTTTGAATTCTTTATTATTTATTTACTTGTAATTAACTTAAGGATAAAGAAAATTTAGAAAATATTACTTGTAACAAAGATCATAGTCAACTGACATTGATCTTTCTTTCCAAGTTTAGTATTTATTTATTTTAATTGTAGCACAATTTAATCAAAATAGTCTAGCTATTTGTAATAAAAATATTATAATTACTGACAATTTAGAAGATAATATTTAAATTAGCTTAAGAAATAAACACGTAAAAAAGATCATAGTCAATGACTTTGATCCTTATAACATGTACACATACGTCATGCTCCAAAATGACTGATAAAAGTAATGTTATTTTTTAGCTAACTGGGCATAAAAAAGTTGTGCTTCAGGTTTGCAAAACTTTTTTAAACATTGCAAGTTGTCATACTTTTCTTTAGATATTTTTCGTCGAAATTTTCTAAGTGTTTTCGCCTTCCACACCCTATAACAGTTAGTAAATATAGTAGTACTAGTACTCTGACCCTCTAATTGCATAACTCTAATTAAATACCGCGAAAACCACATGTACGAAATAACAGACAGCCACTGACAGCCAGCTGTGAAACTAAAAAAGATCAATGTTCATAGACAATGATCTTTCTTTCTGAAACTAGGGTGACATTGATCTTTCTATGATACAGCCATACAATCTTTTTTTGAGTCCCTTGTGCACGATGATCGTTTTAAGCGTTTTTCGTTAATATGGACAGAAAGGTTTTTCATTTTGCACTAGATGGCGTTATTAGTTTGTTTTTATCGAAAAGTTGACAATGATCCTTCTTCCCCTGTACCCTTCATATCATAACATTATTCTAATACGAACAAGTTATGCCAATAGTCAATCTGCTTATGAATTAGATTCCTTGATAGTACATTATTTTTGGCCGACTACTGTAGCTCATGTACAATTCATTATACCTATACGAAGTTTTGCGCCTCAGTTTAGAATTATACCACAGATTAAGAAAGAGTGAGAGATAAACAGCTACATAGGTAGCTTTTGATTCGATTGCACTACTACAAGCATACGTATCCACGACTGTGTGGAAAATTTGTGGACCGTTGAAGGGAACGTCAAAATTTACAAATTTGGAAAGCTTTCGTTCGTTCGTTCTATGTATGCTGTTTAGCTCTGTACGTAAGAATATAATATATTTTTTACTCTGTGCTTGTACCTACTACTTATCAAGTCATAAACTATATGTTCCTACTATATATAGCACTTTGAGAATTGAATTCAAATGAAAAATGAAAATAAACTTACGGCGGGGTCGGTGCTGGTGTGTTTTTTTAGCTTGCCAAATGTTAGGCAAGTACAAATCAATTTTCTACTCTATTATGAAAAATGAACTTTGTAGACTCCACTGTATTTCTAGGTACTACGCTAGGTTGTAAATTACAGTGGAGTTCTCATATTGCTAACCAAGCAAATAAACAGCTCAGTTCTGCAGCATATGCAGTCAGAAAAATTTGAGAAATTTCAGACGAAGAAACGGCTCGCCTGGTTTATTTCAGCTACTTTCATAGTAGAATGTCTTATGGCATACTTTTATGCGGAAATGCTGCCGACATAAATTCAATATTTGTGCTGCAGAAGCAAGCTTTTTGAATCTCTGAGAAAAAAGTTTAAAGAAAAGTGTACTGAGCCTAGCTTCTCAGTATATTTTGGATAATTTATTATACTTTAGAAAAAACTTAAACAATTTTAAGAAGAAAAGGGATAATTATTGTATAAACACTAGAAATAAGCATAAGCTAGATGTACCAGTGATAAGACTTAGCAAAGTAAGTAAATCTTTTAAGGGCCAATATATACGACTATACAATAGGACCCCAGAGAACGTCCAAAACCTTACTATTAATAAATTAAAAAAAGTAGTCAAAGAACGTTAGTGTGCTAAAGCTTATTATAATACTAAGGCGGGTCAATAAGTCCGTGACTTTTTGAATTTCCAACCTCCTTACTGAAAAAGCAACACTACTCCTGTCAACAGGCATCTGTCAGTTGACTCCTATCAAAATTTGAACTTGCTGCGTCAGTTAGTTTGTGTTTTACAGCTATCTTTATCAGACTATCCAGTAACTTAAGGAAACAATGGAAAAAAGTGAATTTCGTGTGCTTATTAAGCATTATTTTTTGCGAAAAAAAACCATTACCGAGACCAAGGCTAAGCTTGATAAATACTATGGGGACTCTGCACCATCGATTTCAATGGTAAAAAAGTGGTTTACTGAATTTCGTTGTGACCTTACAAGCACTGAAGATGCCAAACGTCCTGGACGCCCAGTTGAGGTCTCTACACCCGAAACAATCGAAAAAATTCACGATATGGTGTTGGCCGACCGAAGATTGAAAGTGCAAGAGATTGTGGAAGCCATAGGCATCTCGCATGGCTCATTGGTTTCAATTTTGAATGATTACTTGGGCATGAGAAAGCTTTCCGCAAGATGGGTGCCGCGTTTGCTCACAATCGACCACAAACGCAATCGTGTAACAACTTCACAGGAAGGTTTGGCGTTGTTTAATCACAATATGGAGGACTTTTTGCGCCGTTTTGTAACCGTGGACGAAACATGGATCCATCACAACACACCAGAGACCAAACAACAGTCAAAACAGTGGGTTTCTAAGGGTGAATCGGCGCCAAAGAAGGCCAAGGTGGGTTTGTCAGCCAATAAAATTATGGCGACTGTTTTTTGGGATGCACGTGGGATAATCCACATTGACTATCTTCAAAAGGGAAGAACAATTAATGGGAAATATTATGCCAACTTATTGGACCGCTTCAATGAGGATTTGAAAAAAAACCGACCTCATTTGTCCAAGAAAAAAGTTCTTTTTCACCAAGACAATGCAAGGGTGCACACATGTGCAGTTGCCATGGCAAAAATCCATGAATTGGGCTATGAATTGCTCCCACATCCACCCTATTCTCCAGGTTTGGCTCCGAGTGACTACTTCTTGTTCCCAAACCTGAAAAAATGGCTCGGTGGAAAAAGATTTGACTCCAATGATGAAGTCATCTCGCAAACAAAGGCCTATTTTGAGGACCTCGACAAATCATATTTTTTGGAAGGGATAAAAAAATTGGAGAAGCGTTGGACAAAGTGTATAGAGCTCAAGGGGGACTACGTTGAAAAATAAAATGATTTATTTATCAAAAAATCTGTGTTTTATTCCAAAAGTCACGGGGACTTATTGACCCGCCCTCGTATAAAGTAAATAATTTTGTTAACGACTGCACATCTTGGGAATAAGAGGCTCTCCTGCAAGGCTGTTTCTATGTACTTGTGAACTTTTGACTTTTTTTAAAATATTTAACATATACTTAAGTTTACAATGTAATTTAAAATATGCAATTTTTATTGTTTTTTTTTCCAATATGTCTGGCTTCAATTTATGTATTTGTTTTATGGTTTTGTGTAGTTAATAAGCTACTGTATTATTCTTATTACCTACTATTTATCTACTTACTATTAAACTATTCGTGATAAAGATATAAATAATTTTACTTCATACTAATTATTTTTTAAGACATATCTATAAAAAATGTATTTCAGAATTGTTAGCTTACCTAACCTTAGTAAGCTAGGAGCATTTTCAATAACATTTTAGTTACTGCACTAGTCGTTTGGCTCGGCTGTAAGAGGCCTGGGGGTAGTTCATGCGGTGAGCGGCGCGCACCTGTCGCACGAGCTGCCCGTCTCTCAGAGCGCTGCGGTCTGGTTCATCTGGATAGTCTGGTAACAAGTGACAACAACTTGACTTAACTTAACAAGTGAGTGTCGGCGACCGTACATACGTATACGCCCTAATACCCTTATTAGGAGGCTACCGAGCCCTCCAGGCGCGAACCCCGTTAGGCTTGGTAGAGCTGCCACATAACAAATCTGTAGCGCGCTTATACAAAACGGTATTTGTATTATATTGTATTACCTAAATAATTTGTTACAAAGAAAAATATATTTTATTTGAAAATAATATACACAATTTATATTTCAAAAGAAAAACTTACCATGGATTTCCATTGAGTTTTCGTTTTCCTAATGAAAAGCATATAAAATATTGAAACCGAATATGGTATGATAATTATTTAAAGAGATTCTTTTATTTTATTAAGTTCGTTCATTTTATTTCAAGGTCAATGGAATTTTAAAGGTTTCGTTAAGTTCTCGAGTGTATCACAGAGGAAATAAATTTTTACTTACTGTGTTTGGACCACGTCAGTAACAAAATTGCGATTAAATTGAGTTTAAATATTTTATTTTGCAATAGGTAGTTGTTTGAAAATAAAAGTATTTCATATTTTTATAATAGGATTGTAAATAGAAAAAGGGCGTAATTAAAAAAATCAAGTTTTTTGGCTCAGTGTGTATGCGCTAATAAATCGACTTAAGTGAACGAGATGAAATGACATATATTTTTATGTTAAGTAAACATTTCTCTACACCTGCAATATTAAAAAATAAGGAAAGAATAGAAGATACAATAATGTCGGTTAGGCGGTCCACCCACTCGTGTCTTGAATATTAAATACCTACATAAAATATAAGAAGCCACTGATGAACGATGGCCATAATCTAAGTCCTAAGATCTTGACCATCCGACTAAAAGATATGAGCATCAATACGATTCACGTTTTATAGTTCTGGAACGCGCTCTGAAGAGGAAATATATTCCGACGAGTAGTCACGATTCCTTCATCCCATCATCGGATTCCGATGATCAACTTGGAACTTTGGAAGTTTATCCTTTCAAACAAAAAAAAAAAATCCATACATAAATTTATTTTCCATACATACCTGATGAGTGAAGGCGACGCAGACCAGCAGATAGGCGGCGATCATCATAAACATGAACCTCATGCTGCGTGCGGGTGAAGTGGTTGTGGGGATCACGAGCTACTTACTCTTCTCGAGTATGCACTACTACTTCAGCGATCCACTATTTATATTGTTCAGCACACGAAATGCTCTAAACGTGTTATCATTTCATTTAAATTTCATTTCAAGCCCGTGATTGATTTTAGCCATGATATTACGACTGGTACAATTCGATCAACTTAGGTATTTGATGTAGAACTAAGTTTTTGTAGTGTTACAACTTACAAGGCTACACTATGTACACAAAACTTAGAAATAATCGTAAAGGTGGTGGACTTCTTATGTATATTAAAAAGTGTCACACATTTATTACTTTAAAAAACACTACTGAGCACTTTGAATGTATTGTTGGTAAAATAACTGTCCAATCCAAATACTTACTTTATCTCTGTGCAATTTACCGACCGCCCAATAGTAATTGTAAGTCGTTTGTAACGTAAAAAGAACTGGATAACTAATTAGACTGTATAATGCTAGGAGATATAAATATAAATCTAAAAAACGAGTCAACTATTCAAAAATTATACTTGGATGTCATACACGGGCACGGTCTAATATGCGGAATCACAGATTTTACTAGAGTATAAATACTAAAAACTATGTATCTAAAACTTATATAGATCATATCTTCGCTAGCTCCCGCATAAGAGACGCGTACGCCGCCGCGATCGGCACTGTACTGGCTGATCACCGACTCACAGCGGTTACATTAATAAATTACTCGTCTATACAGGATGCTTCGGTGTATTTAACGGTGTATAACAACTAGTTAAAACGTCTCCTTGACGACGTCGATTGGCAAATCACTGAACACATGGACAATCCCAATGACATATACGATTATATTAATGATAATTTCAACAAATGCTACATTCAGTCACAATATAAGCAGCCAAAACACTCGAAACGTGCGAATAACGGGGGGGTTAATAATACAATAGTAAAATTGTGTAGGACAAGAGACAAATTATACAATGAATGGATTAAAACTAGTAATAAAACGAAAAGATTAGAGTACAATAGGATAAGAAATATAACTAATAAGCAAGTTCACAAAATTCGGAATACATACTACAAGCAAGAAATAATCAAATATACAGGAGATACTAAAAAATTATGGAAAATAATAAATACAATAGCGGGTAGGATAAATAAATCTATAGACACAGTAATTCAGCAAGCTTTTAAATATGAAAAAGATAAAGACATAGCGAATAATATGGCTGAAGGGTTTCAAAATAACATAAAATGTATAATTCCAGCATGCACTACAGAAATACTTAAAAAATGCAGCTACATAAAACCAATCAACAAATCTTTACTTTATAAACAAGCGTCGGAGTGTAAGGTCAAAAAAATTATACACAACCAAATACAAGTAAGACTCCAGGTATTGACGGTATATGGGCTGTAGATGTAAAAAGACTGGCTGATAGGTTGTCTATAGTTGTTGCGCGTTTAATAAATACTTGTGTTAAAACCGGAACTTACCCTAACATGTAAAAGTCGGGAATAGTCAGGCAAATACAGAAAGAAGGTCCTACAGATATTTATAATATTTACAGGCCGATCACTGTCTTACCGGATATAGACAAAATCGTAGAAAAATACATATGCGAGCTATTACAGGACTTTTACATATCGTATGGCATATTTTCGACTACCCAGTATGGATTTCAGCCAAAAAAGAGCACAACGTTACTATTATCTTGCTTCACGGACGATATAAATAAGTACCTTAACGATAAAAAACATTTTCTAATAGTCTTTATTGAATACAGCAAGGCGTTCGACACACTTAGATACGACACCCTAATAGAAGAGCTAGAAAATAGTATCATTAGGGGCAACCTGTTAGATTGGTGTTGCAACTATCTTCATGAACGTAGCTACCGCGTCAAAGTGGGAACAGAACTTAGTGACCAGGTTTAAATTCACCGAAGGCACTGCTCATGGATCGGTAATAGGTCCCCTGCACTATCTAGCTTACTTAAACGACCTCATTATCGTAATAAAGCACTGTAAGGTGTTTCAATTCGCTGAAATTATTACCCGCCTTATTTCCGCAGACCAAGACGTATCAGAAGCCCAGAAATGACTGCAGTCCGATTTTACTGCGATATGTCAATGGTCTCACGATGCAGGGTTGGTATTAAGCGCGGAAAAGACCACGCTTTTGCATATCCACTCTAGTCACATCTATTGTACAGACGACATTAAAGTAATTTCTCACAGTCATATTTGTCTTCATACTAACTACTGTACAAAAGACTGTAAACAACTACAACTAGTCAATGAACAAACCTACTTAGGGCTCATCATTGATAATAGGTTAAATTGGTCCAAACACATTGATAAGGTCTGTGGAAAATTACGTGCGATTTTAGCAAGTTTTGTTCTGATTAAAGATAGAATACCTTTTTGCGTGCTACTTTCACTATATAAGTCCTTAGCAGAAAGTATAGTTTGCTATGGATTGAGTAGCTACGGTTGTACATTTCAGACATACTCAGATCAAATTTTAAGTTGCAGTATAGGCTTCTTAAAAATTCAGTGCCGGAAAAAATAAAAGAGACATTTAAAAATCACCATTCAGGATTGTTTCAGTATTGTAAGGTTTTGCCGGTGTATCATAAACGTGATTACGTTCTTTTTTACGATCAATTCTTCAAATATAACTCAATATACGAAAAGGTACCATCAATTGTAACAAGAAGTGTTTCTAGTAAGAAAATATTAATACCAAAGCATTCTAACTTTTATGGCACACGTACTTCAAATTATATAATTCCTACTCTAATTAACACTTTACCACTTGAAGTACGAGACAAAATAACACCTTACAATATAAAAACTGTACTGATGAATTATTTCTCAGATAAAACTATAGCGTAGCAACCTGTATAGTTAAAATACGGGCGAGCGGTACATAGGACTGTCGGCTGCGCAAGCGCAGCATTGATATGCTGCATGCTATATGTCTCGAGTACTGAGACTGTCGAGACGTATCACGTATAGCATGCGCGCCCGACGTCGTACTCACTGCGCGCTCGGCTGGTAGGTGTCTGTTAATTTAATTTTATAATTATGTATATTGTATGTACTTATTTTGTAACGAGCGTGAACCGGCAACAAGACAAACCTAACATGGTTTTTTTTCGCTGCATTCTATCTATGTAAATTGTATCTTTTTGGTTAAAAATAAATAAATAAATAAAATAAATAAATAAATTTATGTACTTAAGGTTCATGTTTTTCCATACAAGCCGGCAAATAAATAGTGAATTTTAATTGATTAATCTCGGTGCGTCTCGTGTGTCGAACGGGATTGTTTGGCCACAAGGTATTGGCGCAATTTTATGTGTGTATCGGGCGTATTTAAAAATTAATATTTATATGATAGATAATTAATATTCATAAGGAATGCTGGCTTGTTTGCACGCTTCGCGTGGCCTAAGGATACTAAGGGTCAATTTACAACAAAACGAAAGCGCTGCATTTTTGAGATTCAAAATTGAATTTTATTCATTACACGAGAAGATACGAGAAAGTGAATCTCCAATGGCATTTCAATGCTATCGACTATGGGTATTTTTGTATGAATTTATGGCCATGGCCTTCAGTCTTTATGAATATGGCTTGTGTTTATAAGTGCATTGGCCCTATTTGAGGATGGTGGTGGAAATATGATTCTGCATTCGTGACTTATATTCTATAGTTACTATAAAATAATTTATTTTCATAACCGATTGAGAATATTTTATTTATACACTTTAACAGAATAAAAAATGTTTAAAAGTAAGACATGCCGTAGAGTTTAGTTTTAGTCGTCAACCGGGAAATACTAGCGTCGATCGGATTCAATCTGAAAAAAAACATGTTTACAACTAAATAAGCTTAGGTTTTTTTATACTTAAAGTAGACAATATCTTATAACTATATAAAGGAAATAATATCATACTTGATACGATACAATATTATCACGATGGTATCTGTTTCATCCGGTCATAACGACTATATTTTTTAAAACAGTATATACAATGCAATATTTTTTTAAATTATAACACAGTAAGACTAATAAATGATGTATGACTAATCTGTATTAATAGAAATTTTAGGACAAAGTAATAAAAAAATAAATATTGAAATATGTAGTTACAAATGTACATAACGCCTGAAGGAATGGATACATACTGACTGAGCCTATCGGAAAGCCGGAGAGGTCGATCTCATCAAAGTTGCCGGCAGGGCTGTATTGAGAAGAAAAAACACTTTAGTTTTCTTTAAAAAAATCTCTAAAGACGAGCCGAGAGTTATACATTGTTATAGTTAAAGTTGCCTTACACTACACTAGCCGAATTCATAAGCAGGTAGAGTGTTCTCATAATTTATACTGTAGTTAATGTAGAAACATACGTAGAATAAGTTCACAGTTGGGAATTATACCCTAGATTAAAGAAAGAGGAACAGATAAACAGCTATATAGTTCGATTTTGCATTACGCATACGGTGTGTCCACGACTGTGTGGAAAACTTGTGGAAAACTTGTGGACCAATTTGGATCTGTGAAAGCTGTTTCTCTGTCCGTAAGAATATATCTACTCTGTGATTATACCTACTATTTATCAAGTCATACACCATATGTACCTACTATATATGGCACTTTGAGAGTTGAATGCAAATGAAAATAGGCTTCTATAAACTTACGGCGGGGTCGGTGCTGGTGTGTTTTGCCTGTAAACATTTAAACAACATTGAATTTTAGTGAAGTCGACGTCTACGTCGATATATAGGATCTATCCTATAAGAGTGTTAGTTACCATCCTTTATGATATTTTCGAACAAAAAACCTATAGGATAAATTAAATGTTTTTAAGATTTTAGCAATTTTTGTCTTAATATGCAAAATTATTCTGTTGTTTATTTTTTTATATGTGCGGTTTCAACTTATTTGTGTTTGTAGTTTTGTGTAGCTAATAAGCTGTTTTATTATTCTTATTACTATTTTATCTACTTACAATGAAACTAAGTCGTAACAGAAGATTGAAGATCAAATAATTTTACTTCATAATATATTTTTCTAAGGGAGTATCCATAAAAAATGAACGAAGTATACATAACCTCAGTAAACTAGGACCAGTTTCAATAATATTTTACTCACTGCACTAGTCGTTTGGCTCGGCTGTAAGAGGCCTGGGGGTAGTTCATGCGGTGAGCGGCGCGCACCTGTCGCACGAGCTGCCCGTCGCTCAGACCGGTGCCGTCTGGTTCATCTGGATAGTCTGGTAACAAGTGTTGTCGGCGATCGTACATACGTCGCTGCCTTACTGCCTCACTTACACCAATCAATTTGTATTATATTGTGTCACATAACTGAACGCTAAACTGAAAGCTACTGCTACTATAACCCTATAGGAGCGAAGGCATGCGAACCCTATTAGGCTAGGCAGAGCCGCCACATTATAAATCTGTAGCTCATTTATACCAACTGGTATTTATATAATATTGTATTATAAAATTCGTTGATAAATAAAACAATAAAGTCCTAGTAATATCTGTTATTTGAAAATAACATACACGGTTTTATTTTAATGTAAATACTTACCCTGAATTTTCATTGAGTTTTCGTTTTCCTAATGAAAAACGTATAAAATATTAAAACCGAATATTGCATAATTATTATGATTCAAAGAGATTTCTTATTATTATTTTCGAGGTCATTGGAATTATAAAGGTTTCGTTAAGTTCTCGAGTGTATCATAGAGGAAATAAAATATTTACTAACAGTTTATGGACCATGTAACTTTAAATTGCGATTAAATTAAGTTTAACTATTTCAATAGGTAAAATGGTAAAATTTCTTAAGATCTTGACCATCCGACTAAAAAATATGAGCATCAATACGATTCACGTTTCATAGTTCTGGAACGCGCTCTGAAGAGGAAATATTATATTCCGACGAGTAGTCACGATTCCTTCATCACATCATCGGATTCCGATGATCGACTCGGAACTTTGGAAGTTTATCCTTTCAAACAAAAAATATATATTCTATACATACCTGATGAGCGAAGGCAACGCAGACCAGCAGAAAGGCCGCGATCATCATAAACATGGACCTCATGCTGCGTGCGGGCGAAGTGGTTGTGGGGATCACGAGCTACTTACTCTTCTCGAGTATGCACTACAACTTCAGCGATCCACTATTTATAATGTTCAGCACACGAAATGCTCTAAACGTGTTATCATTTCATTTAAATTTCATTTCAAGCCCGTCATTGATTTTAGCCATGATATTACGACTAGTACGATTCGATCAACTTAAGTAGAGATTTGATGTAGAACTAAGTTTTGTTATGACAACAATTTTTTTCTTACAAAATAAAGTCCCCCAGACATATTCTACGTAGTTGTAGATCTTCTACGAGATCGGTGATATTCTACGAAGTTGAAGATCCTCTACGAGGTCGTATATATACTACGAAGTTATAAACCCTCTACGAGGTCGTAGATATACTACGAAGTTATAAACCCTCTACGAGATCGTATATGTTCTACGAAATTGTAGATCCTTTACGAGATCGGTAATATTCTACAAGGTCGTAGATCCTCTACGAGACTGTAGATCTTGTAAAAGGACGTAGATCCTCTACGTGGTACGCTTGACGTTGAGAAATTAACTTTATTTTTTTAGGGAATTACAAGGAACCCTATAGTTTCACTCTATTTGTCCGTCCGTCTTTTCTCCTTTTTTAACTTCGGTAATTATGCATATAAAAAGACAACATTTTGTATATATTTTATAGATTGCACATGTTTGGTTGGTTGAAAATATAAACAATTTCTAAACTATGAGGGGGGTGGAAACTTGTAACGTTCCATGCTGATCGCGCCTATCAACTTATGTATTATACTCTCCAAAAACATTTACAGCGAAATTGAACTATATTTCTTGGTGTTATTTAAAAAAATGTAATGCGAGTTCATGGTAATGGAATCCTCCTTAGACATGTCCTGACATGCTCATGGTTAGTGTTTCTTACAATTATTTAAAAACTAAGTATGGGCTATGACGTACATTTGACAGAAAAAAACTTCATACAAGAAAAAGTTACGTCATCTTGATTTCACCATACCAGATCAGACTACAAGTGTTTGTGAGACTTTTTATAAGTGATATACAAAATAAACTAAAAGTGAATATGTGCTAAAGAATCTTATAACATAAACATTAAAACTAAATAAAAGATTATATTTTAAACGAAAAAGTGTAAGAACTGTTAAGAAAAATCGCAAAACAAACAAAAGAGTGTAAAATATAGTGACTTTTATCTCCAAAAACAAGTGAACGACGAATCCTTTGTTCTCAGATAAAAAAATTGAAACGACTTTATCACGTCACAACGTTAAAACGTGAAAGCTAATGTGTGATCATTATTCTAATACTCCAAGTCACTGGCCTACCGGTCTAACAATTTTAGCAACTAGCAATCAACAAAAGTTCTGGGGTTCAAACACTACCCATTCAGTTTTTTGTATGACAGAATTCATATATTAACAATAAATAATAAAAATTTACTCTTACATTAAAACTGCCATAAAGCAAAACTGTTAGGTACAATCGGACAACAAATTACAGAAATTCAAATAAAGCACTCAAGAGGGCACTACTGACATCTCTGGCAACAATCATTATGGATAACGACAATGTGACATTTAAGAAACTCAGACATGGATATATCGAATATCAGTCTAAATAATTATGCTTTCAAGAGCTCTAATAAATGAGATTTGTCTTCAAAAAACGTTCCCCTAATTGAAGACAGTGGAATTTTGGAAGTACAGGATCTTAAGCAAAAAATCGAAATTTTAAAAATTGAAAATGAGAGTACTCATGACGAAGTAACAAATTTCAATATTAAGTGTGCCCAACTAAGAAAAATAATATCGGGTAATAATAATCAGATACAGTTCCTTAAAAATATTTTCCATAGCCACAAGTCATCTAAAACCATATAATATAACAACAGAGCCAAAACACCAACACTTAAACGCCTAACTAATATTCATATGAAGTTATCACGCCTATCGCCCATACTAAATGCAGCCCATAATAACAACATTCTCCAAATAGATAAAACTCCTAAAAATAAGTCACAGTTAACATCAGCAACTCGATCTCGAAGTTTGGCCTTATCCCTCAGTGGTCATGCTGCAATTTACGACCCTGATAATACAGCATACAATCTTAAAACATCACCTGAAAATAATTGTCTAATAGATGGCGCCACAAAAATTATCAAGAAGAAATTATATTATATTGTGGGTGATGAACAAGCTCGTGGGTTGGCTTCCCAAATATATTAAGATCGACTTCATAAAAATTACAGTACATACGAAGTATATGATATAATCGAATCATCAGCTCAAAGTCAAGAATTTTTGATATCTTGCAAAAAATTCATAACCACACTACCTAAACAAAGAAGATATCGAAATTTTAGCTTTTGGATCTAGCGATAAAAATCCATATAAACTGTTATGTAACTTAAGCAATATATTATATTTATTAAGGTATCACAATGTTTTTGTTATTGAAGTACAATTTAACCGCTATCTAAATGAATTTATGTTAAATAGTTTTATTAAAATCAATAACAAACAATTACAGTAATTGTAGTTACATAAAATTTAGAAATTCAGAAATATTTAACAGTAATATAAAACGCTTCACAAAATTATTGAGTTTCAAATCACGTGTAGAAATTGATTTTCTGTAATACAAGAAAACACTTTTAAAAAACAATGTACATACAAATTATAACTATAACTTAACAAACTATATCCAACAATCAGAACCACAACAGCCGTGTAAAAATTTAAGTGACACGAATATGAATTATGAACCAAATGGGTACATAAAAAAGGGACAATACCTTACTATTTTTCTAAACACAAAATTGAAAAATTCACTATCGGTCGTAAAAATAGAGCGTTTTTCGACAGCAAAAATAATTATAAAGAACTAACTATTTTTCACCAGAATATGTGCCATAAACAAATCAGATGAAATAACCGTCGTGCTATCGGAACTAACTCAAATGGAAAAGAAGTAGATATCATATGTTTAACTGACACGTTTATTAAAAAAGGAATGGAGCAATTATTTAAAATCTCTAACTTTAAATTAGTTGCTTCATACTCTCAAAATACTCAAAATACAAATCGTGGCGGCTCGGGTATATTAGTTTAAAATAATATCCAATGCAAAACTCTCAGAATTGTTAGCGACTTATCCTGCGGCTTGAGCTTCGAAGGCGCTGGCATTGAACTTACATTGCATAAAATTATAATAATCTGTATATACGACACCTAATAGCAATCCCTCGATTTGTTTGAAAAATTAGAGACAATATTACTAAAAATATCAAACAGATTTAAAAAAATACTTTGCGGGGACTGGAACTCTGATATCAAATAAAAATAGTACAATTAATCTAATTAGTCTGTTAAAAAATTTGACATAACATTGCATATTAAAACACCGACCAGGAAAACTGCTTGTCTTGACCAATTTGCAAGCAATATAAAATTTATTAAAGTGGATATCCTGTACCTAGTTCTGTCAGATCACGAGCCAGCCCAGATTTTATGTATTAAAATTAAAAAAGGCCGCGAAATAATCACTTGGTGTGAACGATCTCGGTATTATAGTAAAAACAATGAACGAACATTTTGTAAACACAGCTTCTCTCAGTTTTTCAGAAGTATACGAACAATCTAACCCTAATGATGTGTTTAGTAAGTTCCACGAATTATTTGAGCTTTTCTATAATCTATGTTTTCCGGAGATAATAATTAATAAGAGCAAATTAAATAACAAAAATATATGGTTGACAAAAGATATAAAAAAGGCATATTATATAAAGAAAGGTATATAAAGAAAAGTATTTTCTAGTTACAAATATACTCCTTCAAATAAAAAATCAAACTATAAAAAATATATACAGTACCACACGATTTTAAAAACGTGCTTTCGTAAATCATTGCAACTACAGAATTAAAATTATATTCACAAGAAAAAAAATAAAAATGAAAATCAGTTTAGGAAGTTATTGACAATAATATTGGTGACATAAATAAAAATATTGAAATTGACACGTATGTAATGATCAATATTTTTCGAATCCTCGTGACATTAGTGAAGTATTTAATTAAACTTTTATATAAATTTGACGAATACTCTTGATTTTAATTTTAATATCGACGACATAAAATCAACTTTAAGCGACAGTAACGTGAATAGAATTTTTCTTAAACCAACTGACAAATATGAAATAACTAATTTAAAAAAAAACTTTCATAATAATAGTTCCGTAGGGTATGACAATTTAAAGACAACTGTAATTAAAGCGTGTGCTAAATATATTTCTGGAACATTAAGTGATATAATAAACTTATCGATTGAAGATGGTATTTTGGTTTTAAAAATAACAGCAATACTACTCTAGCATGCTTCGACCTAGTAAAATATATCACAGAAGCCATGACCAACAAGTTACCAGTGGCGGCAATCTTTTAAGATATTATGACCAAGGCGTTTGACTTTGTTGATCACAAGCTATTGCTACATAAAATATAAAAATACGGCATACGCGAAAAATCTTACGAGTGGATTAAGAGTTATCTCAGTAATCGAACTCAGTGTGTACAAATCGCTAAGATTGAAAAAGGTTTTAAAATAATACACAGATCTCTACTTAATGAGTACGGAGTCCCGCAAGGAAGTATATTGGGACCTTTTTTATTTCTATTATAAAATATATATAAACGACCTTCCTAACGTCACTAATCATAAAACCATATTATTTGCAGATGACACTACTTTAATAATAACATGTAGTGACTAAAAAACATATCAAAATGAAATTAATATTTTTAAATACTATTTTTGTATTGTTACTTATAATTATTTTAAAATCATGATTCATGATTATCAGTTCTGACACTTCATCTGGTGACTTTTTTTCTGTTTCTTATGTATGTAGTGATGAGAGTTTTTTAAGTGCTTCATTTACCCCACTAAGGGATACCATTTTAAATTACTTTTCTTCAGTTCTAAAATGTTTTAAGGCCGTCCACATCAATGCGCAGAGCATTCCGGCTCATTATCCTGATATGCTAACTTCCTTCGATCAAGTTTATGTTGACGCCATCTTAGTGTCGGAGACGTGGTTTAAACCCTGCCTACCATCAACTTGTTACGGTCTACCAGGTTATAAATTAATTCGCAATGATCGCATTGGAAGGGGCGGTGGCGGTGTTGCGATCTATTTGCGTTCTGACATTCCTTTCACTGTTATCAGTTCGTCAGGACAGCCTCCACCATCCGACGCACTGGAGTACTTGCTCATTGAGATTGAAGTAGCTTTTGGCTGTAAAATACTTCTGGGGGGCATGTTCTACTGTCCATCATTCCACCATAACTACTTTTCAACCTTTGAGCATTTACTTGAAACATACAAGCCTAATTACACTAATTTAATCATAATGGGCGACTTCAATACTTGTATGGTCAAAGATGATGGTAGAACAAAAACTCTTAAGTCTATTTTCGACTCCTATAACATGAGTTTACTGCCACTTAACCCAACACACTATTCTCCTGGTTGCTGTCCTTCCTTGCTGGATCTCATTATCGTATCATCGCCAAATTCTGTAACCAAACACGGCCAGAGTTCAGCAGAAATTTTCTCTTACCACGACCTTATATATGTTGACTTTAATGTTTATATATGTGACTTATATATGTGACTGGAGCAAGGAACATGGACTTCTCATTAACCCCGTTAAGTCTCAGTTAATAATACTTGGCAGTCCGGGGCTGGTCTCCAGAATTGACTGGGATACTTTACCGTCGGTGTCCATCAATGGTATAACAATACCATATAGTAAGGTTGTAAAGAATCTTGGTGTGTAATTTGATGAGCATCTACCTTGGTCTCAGCAGCTGAAAGAGATTACCAGAAAAGTTTACTCAACGTTGCACTCCTTTAAACGAATTCGGTATGTTCTGTCGGTTCCTACTAAGGTAGCCTTAGCTGAATCGTTGTTTCTCTCCCTTCTTGATTATGCGGATGTTCGCTTCATTAACTTGACCGAAGACCAACTCATCAAACTTGAGCGACTCCAGATTCTGTCTCTGAGGTTCACCTTTGGCTTGCGCAAATTTGACCGCATATCTGTTAGTAGTAGTTCCGTAACAATCTCAAGTGGTTACCAATTCGCTTACGCCGTAATGCTCGCGTACTTTCCTTCCTTCGCTCCATCCTATTTGATCCAAACAGCCCTCAATATCTAAAGGAAACCTACAGATTTCGTTGCTCCGACAGGCAAGAGCTGCGGTCCTCTACAAATCTCCTTCTTGATATCCCCATCCACCACACTAAGTATACCCACTCCTCATATCTCGTACAATACGTCCTACTCTGGAACTCTCTCCCTACCCGAAAAAGAGAAGCCAAAGATTGCATACTTTTAAATCCTCCCTTAAAGAGTACTCTCTTCTACTCACCTCAGACTGTTTCAGATGTAACGATATGCATATAGTGTTATATATATATTATTATTATAACGTAAATCGTTTTTATTACTTATATTATTATTTAAGTTATTGTATATGTATTATTATGTATGTATGTATTTATTTATTTTATTTTATATGGGCTGATTTTCAATCGTCAGATAACTCTTACCTGAGGAATAAATATGTAACTTTGACAGATTTTTCATACAAAATCTATCAGTCACATATTTATTCCTCAGATAAGAGTTATCTGACGATTGAAAAATCAGCCCTAAACCTAATAAGTATTTGTAATGTCACGTTACTATAAATAATTTCTTACTAATACAATTGCACGCCATCTGTATGGTAGAATGTACAAGAAAATGTTTTAAAATTATGAAGACCTCTGTAACACTACATTCTTGCAATAAACATATTATTAGTATTATTATTACCCCAAAGGTCAAAATTACCCTAAAACCCCAAAAGTGGGGCCATTTAAGTGGGGACAGTTTTTGCCTCAACATGCCTCGTCTATAATATATACATCAATGGTTTCTTACACCAACTATCGTTTTCAACGAAAAACGACAACGACGAATAGCCGAGAGGTGTATTGCGAAAGTAGTTGCCTTGTACTATCTGCCCGAGCGTTAAAGCAATGTCCACTTTATAGTGAGTGTGAACTTTTAATATAAGGGCCAATTTATACCCATGTAGCGTCGGAGCGAAATTCTAAAGATTAATATAGCAAATTCACCCCTATGCTCACAACGTAACGCACATATTCTGCTCGCTGCGCTTCGACGCGGAGCTAATATTAATTGACCCCTGTGTTCTTGAGTAAGTTTGCCAACAGCTATACAGCATACTATATTCAAACATTCGTCACTCGTTAAAGTACGAAATACTAAATCAATTAAGTATTTTTACAAGTACCTTAATGGATTTAGCTTTTCAGGCTAATCTCTTGTTAAGAGGAATTATAAGTTTTATGAATGAACAACAAGTTGCGTAACGATACCCTTATTCCTTACGCAAAATGTGGATTATTGTAGTAATTAATTTGACGACCTCTGTGGTCTGTGGTGTGGTTGAGCGCATCAGTGCTCAAGCAGGAAGTCGCGGTTTCGAATCCCGCCAAAGGAACAAAAAAGTTTTCTATGTTTCAGGGTTATGCATGTTTATTAAATGTATTAATTATAATATTTTCGTTGCTGGTACCCCATAAGTCCATATGACTTCGTTTGTGTAAAATGAAAGTCTCAATATCCCACGGGAACAGTACAACGACAGATTTTACAATAATTAATTATTGTAACTTATTGACTTGGCTTCTAATGGCCCGTTTCAATAACCTATCTACCAATAACTATTTATTAGAAACGTCAAATTTATATCGCAAAAAACTGTCAAATGATTGAATGACGACGTTTTTATGAAATAGTTACAGATAGATAGGTTATTGTAACGGGCCGTAAGAGATCTTAACTTGTGATGATAATATATAAAATATTTGATAGTATGTATATAAACAATGCATAAAGTGGGATAAATTATATTTTTTATAGTATTTTGATGAAAGTCGATATCATAGATGTAATAGTGCATAAATACAATAAAGGAATAGTCTCAACAATAATTTATTACTTTAAAAATAATATCATTTTATTCTAAAACACAATTTAATGTATACTCTTATGAAAATATTCATGAAGAATAAATAGGTACAATCATATTCGGAATACTGTAGTAACAATAAGTTAAACATTTGTAGTGATAATTGTAAACTGAAGATTCCACGGTATACAATTTAATATACAAATAATCTTAAACAAAGTGACCATTTGACTATGATTTATAGCTATGCTACAATTCGGCTACAATATAACGAAGTACTCTGTTTTCTCTGTTTAAACCTACTTTATACTTAACAACAGTTAATACAGCAATTTGAAATTGACGAACATACTAATCTATATCGGTATATACTTAAAACATAACATATTTAGCATGGCTATCATGTATTAGGATACATTATTAGAATAAAGCTCTTATATATATCAATAGTAGACACAGCGTAGTTTATCCTCGTTTGGACCCAATGGGGAACCCTGACAGGTCGATCTCGTCAAACTCGGCTGGCCTGAAATGGGAAAGAATTAAAATCAGTTCAGGTTCCATTTAGAACTTGAGTAAACCTCCTAATGGCCCGTTTCCTATCCCTAACGTTAACTTTAACCTATCTACCAATAACTATTTGTTAGAAACGTCAAATTTGTATCTCAAAAAACCGGCAAATTATTGAATGGCGACTTTTTTAACAAATAGTTATAGATAGATAGGTTATTGAAACGGGCCGTAAGGGGGTGAGGAATATCTGCGTACAGACATTAGTGTATAATACTGTTGCCCATTAAAGGTACGCGCACATTATGTCGGTAGCATCGGTTCGCATCGCGTCACAAAATGCTTACCCAACATATTAGGACCGGCCGGGCTGCATCGTATTGACAGATTTTGAGCCGAGTCCGTGTAATTGTTACATACTAACCATCAAACACTTTGTCGGGTCGCAGCGCGACAGGCCGGACAACGATAATTCATATAAAATTTATTAATTAAAAGTGTATTATTGCAATACGGCCCGCCCCGCTGCGGCCCGACATAATATGCGCTTATATTTACATTTTGGCGGCCACACCGCGCATAATTTCGCTGCGGTGAATTGTCCCGCGGCAAATTGTTAGTAGGTAGTTCAGATATTTAGGTTTGCAAAAATGTATAGAATTTTACAATAATACGAGCCGATCAATCATTGTTCTGCTTAATAAACTATCAACGAACGATTTAAAAGAGCTTACGACAAATATTACATTATCAGACCCTGTCTTATACACAAATTACCGTTAAACATACAAAAAAAATAATATATATACAGCCGAATGCATAACCGCCTCCGTTTTTTGGAAGTCAGTACCGTTAAAAATAGACTTATGTCTATGCTTCACCGATGATTATACATCGGTGAAGCCGATCCGTAGCAGTTTCATAACAATACCATCACATCCGATACTAACTTAATAATTTTTATTTAAAATATTTGTTTTAATATTTGTATATCATACTCACACTAGTCGTTCATCATTATCGCTGCTGCGTCGGTAGGCGAACCTTTTGGAGGGGAACGGCATCGAGGACAGGTCGATTTCATCGAAGTTGCGCTTCTTCACAAAACTGTCCAGATTTGACCTAAAACATTTGAGCCAGATCAAGGCAGTTCACTAGTGGACGGCCAACGGCTGATGATGATAGTAGGAGAAACATAATATATTTCCCCCTTACTAATAAAAATATTTACACAACGGATAACTTAAACAACGTTGCCGTCTTTGTCTTTGTCTGATACGTTGAAAATGTCACATGATAGAAAAAGATAGCAACGTTGTTTAAGTTATTCGTTGTGTAAATATTTTTATTAGTAAGAGGGTTTATTTATAAATCTGTTTGTACCTGCCTAAGCTAAATTGTTTCAGTACTAGGCTTTGGATGATGAGTTCGAGCGTAAAATAGTTTTAGTCTGATGGATGCAGCTTTCTGATTAAAATACAAGAAAATCAATGATTTATTTGTGGGGTATATAATGTTATATAATCTCACTAATAGGATTTAGGCATTTACGAGTTCACACTCGTAAATGCAAAAACACACCAAAATCACAAACGGTTTTCATCAAAGGTAATATATTACCACGGTTAAGGACATGTTTACTTTTTAGGGTTTCGTGCCCAAATAATAAAAAAATGGACGCTATTACTGAGTCTTCGTTGTCTGTCTGTTCGTCTGTCGGTCTCTCTGTCTGTAATCAGGCTGTGTCAGGGTAGGTCCGTGATAGAAAATTTTCACAAATGATTTAAGTAAATCTCCTATTGCCATTATAATAACAAATACTAAAAGCGGAATAAAATAAATATTTAAGAGGCTCCATAAAATTCATCCCTTACGTTTAAGTTAAGTCCCTTAAGTTTTACTTTTACCCCCTTACAAATAAAAAGATTTACACAACAGATAACTTAATCAACGTTGCTGTCTTTGTCTGATGTGTTGGAAAAGTCACTTGACAGACAAAGACAGCAACGTTGTTTAAGTTATGCATTGTGTAAATCTTTTTATTAGTAAGGGGTAAATATACGGCTGCCGCGCGATGCACGGATTTCTGCACGAGAGAAGTTTCGGACAACATTATATAATATCAAAGAAGTCCAAGTATGCTTTATATTCATTTGATTAAGCCAGGACACATTTATCTTGTTGGTTCTAAGTTGGGAAGCCTTGTTTGTTTAATAACTCTCTCGGGGACGTAGCTGGTAGTTGTAAGTAGAAAGCTAGTATGAGCGGAGGGAGGCAGGGAGGATAAGGCAATGTCATCACCGACAATCCTACTGCTATTATAAATGTGAAAGTTTGTACGGATGGATGGATGGATACTACTACTGAACGGATGTTGATGAAATTTGGTATGGTTGTAGTTCAGGCTCTGGATTAAAACATAGGCTACATTTTATCTGGAAAAGTACAGTGATCCCGTATTTACGAGGGCGGAGCCGTGGGAAAAAGCTAGTCGTATAATATGAAGAGCTGGTCGCTTTAGAAAAACTGGTAGCAATTCAAACTAGAATAGTTATTTCTATTGCATCTTAATGATTAATAAGTTTACATTCTAATATACTTGTTACTAAATATGTAATAGCAACTAATGTTGAACCAGTGCACAGACAAAACGTACAGATATTTGACGCTGAATTTATTTTCCATGAATATAATTAAAGTTAGTAAAAATTTAATTAAAACCCCAAAGCATTCGACATAACACTAATGAATTCACGCGTTAAAATGTTATTGGACAATGTCACTTGAAGCACGAAAATTATTTCAAACCTTTTTGCGACATTTCGATTTCACCTCACCGTTTGATGTGAAAATTCGATTTCAGTCTTTGAGGTGAAGTTAAAACGAGTATGGCACGTGAGAGTCGAGAGACACTTACCGGTCGATTTCGTCGAAGTTTCGCTTTGGGAGCCCCTCGCCGTAATAGGCGAATTCCGCGGGTGACATAAACGGCCACTGGTAGCTCTTGCCGCCGTACATGCTGCAAGATAATGGCCACTTTCCATTAAGGTAAGACCGCACTGGGCGGCTGCAGAGCGATGCCACACGGCACGTCCCTACTAGTAATACCGCGATGATATGCTGCGTCGCGTAGTTCCGCTGCTGCGTAGTGCGTTATGTCTCATACAATGTCATACAAAGAATATTCGGCCGTGTCGTGTCAGTTAGTTCCGCTGCCGCATAGTGCATTATATCTCTAGAATTTCATACAAAGAATATTTGGTCGTGTCGCGTCGAGTAGTTCCGCTGCCGCGTAGTGCGTTATATCTCTACAATTTCATACAAAGAATATTCGGCGGTGTCGCGTAGCGTAGTTCCGCTGCCGCATAGTACGTTATATCTCTAGAATTTCATACAAATGATATTTGGCCGTTTGGACTTTTCTTTATAATTAATAATCAAAAGTTCAAAACTATAACCCGACTACGTAATACTACGCCTATTATTATATTACGCCTACGATATTAATTACAAGCCAAAAATACCCGTGTCATTACAACAAAACTCACAACAAAACACCTCATTCATTAAACTCGGATCAGTAGTTTGGCCGCTACGGTGGAACAAACATACATATATATTACATACATAGACTGACAAGAAAGGTTAACGATTTCCTTCCGTTTGGCTTCGATGTAGCCGGGTAAGAAAATGGTTGTCTGTTAAGTCGGTTTATGAACGATAATTTTACGTGATAACGTCATCACAAGCCGAACGCTTCTAAGGCCGATCGTGCCTCTCTATCGCTTGTTCCGCGCTCGGTTCAGGCGGAACGTGACAATCAGGCGGAACGTGACAAATTTTCGTGCGTGCAGCCGGCGCTTATCAATTTATAAGACGTTATCACGTCAAAAAGTATGAAATATTTTATGATGACTACTGCTGTAATTTTCAGCTATAAATGTTTACAGTTGATATATATTTTTAATTTTACAGTCAAATTCAGGAGCTTAACTATAACTTTGGTAATTTGTTTTGTACTAGTGAAAACCTGTAAAGGGGCATTGGGCACTTTGCTTTTTAATATGTCAATTTATTGTAATTATATTTGTTGCTGTAAATTTTCCCAAAAAAATAAAATGGAAAAATTTTGGTGTTCACACTGACTGCTTACCACATAGAACGATGTAAGCAAACGTAAGTAGATTACACTGCCACGGAAAACCGTAACCCGTGGACGAATTAAGGCTTACGAGCTTACTCGCTTAACTCTCGCGGGGCGGACAATCCCCAAACCTCACATCACAAGCGCTAACGAAGACAGTCACCGAAAATTTTCAAAAATACAAACGACATATTGCTACTATTTCCAACGTAATGTATCATTATACTTTCCGTTAAGCTAGCCTGTATAAACATAAGGGTGTACCTGACAGGTTTGCCTGTACAGTTGAGTGTTACCGATAAGCCGGAGCGTGTATGTTGAACAGCTACTTATTATCAGCTCAAGATTTACCTGACAGGTATAATTGTGCAGGCAAATCTCTCAGGCCGTTACGTGTATGGCTAGCATAACATAGATGACGAACCAAAAAGTGAAATTGTTATTTTTTTTAAAGAATCGACAGGTACTTTATTTAAACCCTTTGTCACCGACTTCCAATTAAATTCATGCCTAGCGAAGCGACTTATTAATTTGATTTTAGATTATTATTTTTAATTCCTGTGATTCTTTTAACAATAAAAAGTCTACTTTTTGTTTTTTTTTATTCTTTTATTATATAATATTCGGAAAACTTACTTTAAAAACAAAAAGGAAATCGGTGGTTAACTTAAAAACGGAAATAGGTGTGCAAACGCAAACACATAATACATCAATCGTGATGTAAAGAATTTTGTTGCAAGAAAATTTTTCATTTTAGAAACGCTGGTATTAAATAAGTCTAGATCTAGTTTTTACACGAAATTACATTCAAATTTCTGCTGGCAAGTATGAGAAAACTATTCTGACTATATTATGTACTGCTAATACACGAGACACTATATTTATACGAGATACGAGATATTACGCCACCAGATGACGCTGTGTGTGCGTTGGGTCTGCCCCCTAGCGGCAGAAAAAATATGAAACACCCTCATTAGACCGTAATTACGAGTTTCATACTGTAGAAAATGAACGAAGCGCCTATGGATGGATTCAATTCTATTGATATATAACAATTATAATTTGGATTCCACACTTGAAGCATATTCCAGCGCAGTATAGATTTTTGAATGTTTTATATTGTTAAACTCTTTGGAAAACTCTTTGGCTTTGTTATTTATACTATCGATATGGGCATCAAATGGCAGCTTGGAGTTGATGATGACCCCCAAGTCCCTAGCTTTGTCAGTCCTCTTAATTTCGATACCGTGCAGTTTGTAACGGAATGTTAGGGGATTGGGCTTACGGGTGAATTGTACAAATAAAATACTTAGAAACGTTCAGTTCTAGCTTATTGGTGGTAGGTACAATAATTTTGAAGATTATTAAGATCTTCCTGTAAATTAATACAACAGTTAAAATTAGAAATGGGACATAGTATTTTCATGTCATCTGCGTAGAGTATTAACTTTGTGTAAGATTCTACCGATAAGCGTCAGACAGCTTATTTGCATGTTTTGTCTCTGTCGCTCAGTATTTAAAAGTAAGCAGCGACAAAACTTCCAAATAAGAAATTCGTCGATTTGTCTGCTTCGAGCTTATTAGGCGATTGTGAATTGTGAAGTCACTTTATTTAAATAAAGCATATATAAAGATAATATAGCATTAATATGGCAAATACATCACGATTAATTAATATTTTGTTAGCACAAATGATGTTCTGAATAGTGATTATAGGTACACTTTGAAAAATGAATGTCACCTCGGATACAAAGTGGATATGGAATTTATTTAAATACTTTATACTTTGTACATTACATTTAAATAGAACAACATTAATTTAAAGCAGACGGGATTATTCTGCATAATTTATCTTTCTTGGATTTTCTGCAGAACATGTTTCTAGTTTACGTGACAGAGCGTCAGAAACCTAATTTGAAGTGATTATAAAATACTTTTTACCTCGAATAAGAAACTTCCTACTACTGTTATAAATGTGAAAGTTTCGAAAACTTTCACGCAAAAACTACTGAATGGGTTTTGATGAAATTTGGTATGGTAGTAGTTTAAGCTCTGGACTTCTTATCCGGAAAAAGTATAGGATCCCGTGGGATAGTGTATTTACGCTTGTGGAGCCGTAGGCAAAAGTTAGTATATGATAATTATCGTTACGAATCCGATTTGCTATTAGGCACATACCTATATTTTGTGTATCGAACAACTGAAGACTTCGAGATTTACCTGAAACTTGCCGCTGTTTTTTTACAATTTAAGAAAGGACGTAGTAATTACTTATGGATAAAGCAACAAAAAGATTATTAATATAATTATATATATGATATTAATATAACAAATGATAACTCACTGTTTTCTCTAACCCCACCTATTAATTCCGTCAGAAATATTACTGCAGTAACATAACCTAATTAGGCGAATAGCATATGAAAAGGCAATACAGTAAATTAATAATCCTTATTAGTATCCTTACTTCCTTACTATAATATTATAAATGTGAAAGCGAGGATGTTTGTTACTCTTTCACGCAAAAACTACTGAACGGTTTTCGATGAAATTCGGTATGGCAGTAGTTTAGACTCTGGATTAAAACATAGGCTACTTTTTATTCCGAAAAAGTAGTGTTCCCGAGGGATACTGTATTTACGCGGGCGGAGCCGCGGGAAACAGCTAGTGTATTATAATTGGTAGTTTGTTTGTTTGGTACGCTTTGACGCAGAAACAACTGGACTGATTTGAAAAGTTATTTCACCTGTTATGTCATAATAACGACTTCTTCATGTTTGAATAATATGCAAAATAACCGCCGGAGCAAACTAGGCCACATGTTCATTGGCATTTGGTTGCTTCTACTAGGCCGCATTATTAGAAGTGGCCGTGACTTGATGACCTTAACACCTAACCTAAATATTATGATAGCTACTAGTTATAGTTATAGTCAACTGAATTCTATTATCTTATTATATATTAATATTATCCCTTAGTAACATAGGCGAAATGTTTTCGTGAGCACGGCTAGTATCGAAAGTTTGAATTTAACGCGGGCGGAGCCACGGGAAAATGCTAGTAAACAGTTAAATAAAATGAATTATTTGTACCTCGCTAGCTCGTACCGGCGCGCCTGGGGGTACGTCAGGCGGTGCGCCTCCCGAACCTGTCGCACGAGCTGCCCGTCGCTTAGAGGACTAACACTCGTCTTGTGACCTGGTCCATAGATCATTAGTATTAATTACAATTATTGTATTCTACACGAGGAATATAATTTGAGAGAAAATTATAATTCGAGAGAAAATAAAACATACTCACTCACTCTGTGATCGCTATTTGAAGATTACGCTCGCGGTTGGAACGTGTTTTCATTCTCGAATAATTTAAATTTTGATTCTTTAAAACATTAAATTTTTAAAGGACCGGAGCAAGGATAGAGGTATTCAAATAGGGTGAGTCATTTTAAAACCAAATCCCTTCGTTCAATGTTAGGTAATATTGTAATGCACTTTAATTTAAGAACACTGACCGATGAATATACATTAATAAAACGTTAAGTATCACATAAAACAGCGTACTATTTCAAATATTTTAAAACTCGAATATATTTAAAAATCTTTTCAAATAAAGTGGGCTCCTCCTAGCGGGTCGACTTGCCGGACGAAATTTCCTCCGCCGATGGAGTCCAGGTTTCTCACGAAGTTGCCGCCGCCTATTGAGTCGAGGGTTCTCTTTATTAAATTCGGCCCACCGATGTGGTCGAGATTCTTTTTCACGAAATGACTTCCACCAATGGAGTCTAAGTTTCGGACGAAGTTGCCCCCACCGATCGAGTCAAGATTCCGGACGAAGTTGCCCCCGCCGATCGAATCAAGATTCCGGACAAAGCTGCCACCACCCAAGGAGTCAACGAATCTTGCGTATCTTTCTCCTGAGCGGCTGGGGTAAGACCCGGCGGGTCCCGACTCTTCGCTAGGACGTTCGTATTGGACTAGAAATTTAATAAAATTTTCCAATGCTTCTTGTTGTCTATAATCTGAAATGAAATAGAAATTATTTTAATACTAAAACACCTCCAATTGAGACAAAATATAAGAAAAATAAAAGAAAAAATATAAGAGCTTCATACTTACCAAGTGAATTTTGAAAGTGCAGAATTGTGGACACTGTGCGAGGGGAGGTGCTTTCCATCACCGTGGGGGAACATATTTACTGTGTAAATCTGTGCAAGTCGATTATTCTGTGACACTGTGCAAATGGTATATTATTCATTTAATTCCAGGTGTAAGAACGAGTTGGTGCTTTGAAAATAAAGAGTGAAAACATCAGAGCAATTGTGACTTTTGTACCAAATTGTGCAAAGGGTATATTATTTATTTAATTCCAGGTGTAAGAGCGAGATGGTGCTTTGAAAATAAAGAGTGAAAACATCAGAACAATTGTGACTTTTGTACCGAATTGTGTATGTGCTCTTTATTATTTAATTTACAAATTCAAGAACGAAACTACGCGTGTTTCTGAACTATAGGTATGACAAAACTCAGTTTCGGTCTGTATGTTTAAGTTTTTCCTATTATAGCATATCGAATCTTGAAGTTTTATTCAACATAAATGTTTACACAATAAGTTTTGTCATACTCAGTTAAAATTCCAGTTAATGCGAATAGGCGTAATAATAAGGAGATGGTAGTTCAGTAAACAATCGGTATTAACTAATAAGAACGTAATCACTAAACAATTAAGCCGAATTGTTGATACTGAAACCTGCTATCATAATAGGTTTACGCTTATTTACATTGTCACAATAGGCAATTGAGATTCAACACGGAAATTATACGTGAATGTATTTAGTGCTGTACAATAACTGTGAGTTATTATCGACATGATTTGAAACGATTCGATAACGATTCGATTTAAAAGATAGTCTTACCGGCGGTGTCGAAGCTGCCTCGAGAATGTTCTTCGCCTAATTCTTGTTCCTAATTTAAAAAAAAGTTAGAATGTACTCTCACCCATTATTATTCAAACACTTGTACTTTTTAAAGGACAGTCCTTACTAATTTCATAAACGCGAAAGTTTGTGGTTTGTAGGTATGTATGGATGTGTGGATGTTTGTTACTCTTTCACGCAAAAACCACTGAACGGATTTTGATAAAATTTAATAGGCGCGTGGGTGAAAATCAATTTAGTTTAGACTCTGGAACACATAGGCGACATTTTACTTCAGTGAAATGTATGGTTCCCGCGGGATTTCTTTTTGCGCGTACGGAGTCACGGGCAACATCTAGTATCGGTTATATTCTAAAAACTGGTAGCAAATCAATAGTTTTCCTTAATTTCCTTTAGGCATTTAAATTGAAACTTGTGTGGGGGATAAAGTTAAAGAGACGGGAAGTTACTACAAAGAGGTAGAAACTTTATTTGTACAATTAAATTAATGGCTCCAGTCTTTGAGGGTTCACTTTGATCAAATATTGCCAATCAAAGGATTTTTATTTAAAAAGGCATTGGACTCTAAACTTCTTGGTCTCAAAATGTCTAGTGATCTAAGACCCCTAAGGAATAAATATACCTACTGCAAGACGTAAGTAATTCGATCTACCTAGCAGAATATTTTACGAAGAGATAATATCTCGTCATGTTTTTGTCAAAGAAGATCTGAAGAGGTTATTTTAACTACATTTCGGTGTGCTATATCATTTCGGTGGTGCGATGAATCATGAATTCATCCATTACCGAAATTCTGGTTATTAAAGTCGTAAAAACACGTCTATGGAGGTCATTGTATAATAGGTCGATATACACACCTGATGGGAGTACGCGCAGCAGCAGAGCAGCAACGTGGCCGCGGTCATTATCACCACACCACTGGACCTCATGGTTGTTTCTGGACACAGTGAATGCATTTGATATAGGATAGAATACGTCTCATAACGGGCAAAGGCCGAACAGAAAACTGTATGTATCACGTATATTATTATGTCCGCAGCTAAATTTATCAGAAAATAACAGAACCTAACCAAGAGCATGTCAGTACATGTCTAAGGAGGGTTCCGTTACTATCAACGCGTAAAAGGTTCTTTCAACTTACTTCAATAGTTACTTCGTCTATTTTATCTTATATCTTAGTCCGATTTCGTTCAAAATAATTTTCCTAAAGAGTATTTAGAATGATCTAATACTTTAAGATGTATGGAAATATGCTAGTTTCTAAGTCTCATAGTTTAGAAATGCCGGGGCTTGTGGTTTACCAACTTGTAAACCACTTTGGGGCACGATTATTGGAAAATGGTTTACATTATAAAAATGTTGCGCCTTTCCTTTATTTCAAAATACCTATTCGACGACACATGATGGGATGAAATGAAAAAAAAAATCATCTCCACTTCACATGTATGGGCTACCCCTAAAATAAAAATAAACTCTATATGCAATATAAAACTGTGCAAAATCTATATTGGATGAAGATGATTGTGTTTTATTATTTTTTTATTATTATATTGTATTAATATAACTTCAATTCCTAGTATTTCCTTGAATAATATTATTCCGGGAAATTATTGACTTTCTCATGTTTGCTTGCATCTCGGATGCTTGCTATTCATTTTATAGATTACATCTTGCTATAATGTGTGTAGACGTGAGCTAACATTTGTATTAAGAACATATTATAGTTTACTTAAGAACTATCCTAAAAGGATAAGTTGTAGGGACAACTTTTATGTTTTATTTAATTCAAGGACTCGGATGATATTATTTCAGTAATAATTTATTGTATGGATCTTCATATGATACAATATTTTATTCTATTGAATAAAGGGATTCAAAGTAGACTACATGTTATGGATTACGAAATGTTCTATAAAATATCACGTTACTTTTGATGTAATGTCAGTTACTTTAGATACAGCTTCTGAAAATGCTTTTATCGGATCAAGTAGATAAAATGATAGTCTCAATAAATTACCTTTATATTTGTGTTATAATATCTGTATGTATTTTTTCCATAAAAAACATTAGATCTATCGTCATCATACAATGTAACTAAAAATACTTCGTAGTGACTATTATACCCACAATACGATTTTAATTGATTATAAACGTTGAAATAAATGTGCAAAATAAAAAAAAAATTACACTCTATTTTCGGATGTGTATGAATTTTAAAAAATAATATTATGTGAAAACTGTGTGTGTAAACTGAAATTTTCGTTATCACTTATGATGTTATTTTGAAAAAGATCTTAAACTGTGGTGAAACTTGCGGTTAAATTTTATTTGCTCTGTAGCAACTATTTGCTACAGAGAAAATAAAATTTAATTATCTATATAGCTCGGTGTTGGAATTTAATAGACGCATCAATTTGCATCTCATTTGAACGAATGTTAATGTGTTCGTGACGATAATTAGATATTGCCAGGGAAATTTTTTTCATGTAACATTTTATAGTACCGATCTAGTTTGTAAGATCAGATTCTAAGAAACCGTAACACATACCTTAAATAGATTAAACTTGGTAATTAAAAAACAAAAATTTTTGCTCAGCTATTAATACGTGAAATTATTCTATTATTTAAAATAACGTAAGAACGAGCAAGATCTCTTTGATAATCGCTGATTAATTTTATTGAAACCTGGTAATGAATAATATTATACTTAAATTTCGAGCAGTGAACGGCGTCCAGTTAGCATTATATCTTATATCTTATATTGTAAAACTACACCGAGTGTCTTACGCCCGAAATTAATAACGTATCTAAAATCTTAGATTGACTTCAATCTTAGATTCTCAAACAAACGTAAATTTTTACGTAAATTGACGTGAAGTTAGGTCCTGGATTGTTAAAATGTATTGAAATTTTCATCTCAGATAGCTTACATGATATTAGGATTGATTATTAATTGCGGGCGTTAGTAAATACCTTATTGTTACAATTTAGTAGTTTAGTATGGTTGTACCTTATCATTTTCATCGTCGAATTTTGATACAAACAATTAGCGTAGTCTTTTGTTTATTTTAAGATTCTCTAAGTAACAGAAACTATTTAATAACACTGAATATTTTTATATATTTTACCTGGATCATTAAGTCTACAATTATTTTTATCATAAACTAATGTATCAAGGATGTTATATTGTATAATAAACACAACTTATGTACTTTTTGCACGTTCAATATAAGATTTTACCGCGCAACCAAAAATATAGCGACACATTCATTTCATATATTTTTATCTTTTTGTTAAAGATCATATTGGATGAAACAGTACGATAACATCCGGATCTATATATGGAACATCTACTTAAGACATTTAATTAAGTTGTTCGATCACACTTAGTGTTAGTTATATTATAACTTATAATAGCCTTGGTACAGTCTTAATGAAGTCAGCCATAGCAGATTTGTTAAATTAAAAATAAAAAATAAACTCTGTCTATTCACCGAGGCACGGGACTTAATGTTACGAATTAGTTTATACATGACGGTAGCCCACTACCTACCTAAACAGGAAGCTATTACAACATATTAATTAATAGTTACTACGTAATGCTATTAATGCTATTACTGAGACTTCGCCGTCTGTCTGTCCGTGGTGGTAGGCATCACGTAGATCGACGTTCAGAAAGTATAATTGAAATATCTAAACTCTGAATAAAAACATTTTGACTTTGATTTCATTTCAAAGCTAGGTCTCATAAGATTTTCTTTTCTGAAACTCCTTTAATTTTCCTAGTTATACGTACCGACATGTTATGAGTTTGTTGGCAATTAATAAAAAAATGTAAAAGTGTTTTTTACACTGTTACATTTTAACAGTGTAAAAAAACGTAAAGACTTCGTCTTTAATTCTGCTGAAAGTGACTCTACTATTGCAGTATGTCTTTACTTGATGTCTTGTACTTGATATCTTGATGAAGTATGTCTTGACTCCTTAAGGAATAAAAGTAACTTATTTACATTAAAATCTAGAAAAGAATTTTCAAATAGTTCCATCTGCAACAAGATCGGAATTTATTTTAAATATATTTTAAATATATTTTATTTTAAATATATATTAAATATATTCCCGTAATAAGCAATAGCTTATTACGGGAACGAATATATAATACGGGAAAGAATACTGATATTAAATAAATGCAATGTCTCATATCTTGGCATTTGTAATAATTTTCTTTCCAATGCCGCATGTATTTTATAACATGCATGAAAACTACGCATTGCTACTGTACATAACGAACAAAACATTTTGTTATGAGCATTATTCAATCTTTATGTGTTTTATTCAGTTCCAAATGAATTTAAATAACTATATAATTTTTTTGTTCTATATTTACAGTTTAAGCATAGGACTATTTTTTTTATAACTGTTTACTTTCACTCAAATAGTAGCCTACGAGTTGAATTTATGTTGGTAATATTTATTTCAATACCAGCTGTATTGAAAAAAAACTATTATATCATCATTAGAAACTGTCATTAAGCTAACTTAACTAGCCTCCTTTTGTGTATTTTATATCAAGAGGCTAGTTTTGTTCGAATTTGTTTGTACTTGTGTGTTCGTCCACGTGCAGGTAAATCATTTGATTGACGAAATTTTTTCCATTCATAATGAAATAGGAGAGGTTGGAAAATAGCGCCTAACGTTGTATGAATTTAGTTCTAATATTTCGTATGTTTCGTATTTGTTGGTTTGATTAAGTTTGTATAGTTTTTTTTTTTTAGAAATGTGGTGAGAAAGTTTAAACAACTCTGAAGTGTAATTCAAAATCCTCACTGTCTTTCCCCTAGTCCCTATGAGAGAATTGTCTTTCTTTACTTAAAAATTTTGAAGTATAATTAAATAACAATATTGTTTGGGGACTAAAGTATTGTAACGTATCCGTCTCTTGAGATGATCACATAACTACTGCTCTGAAATGATAATATCGACCTTTTTTTTTCGTCACCGTAAAACTATGAGTAATTTTACCCTCGCAAAAATATAAACATGGTATTTAATTTACTTAAAATTCCTGTGGAAACAAGACATTTTTGTTGGCGTACCTTTTCACTTGTGTTACTAATTTATGCAAAAAGTTTTAATTATTCAGTTATTTCAGTATGTATTACACTTTTATATAAAAATAATATTATTGACTTTATGTTTCGAGGGTTTAGTCTTTTAAAGTTAATTTTTGTTTGTATATTTTGTTTAAATTTCTACAGTTCTTGTTATTTAAAACTAAAGTAAATATTCCTTGAATATATTTTTTGATAATTCATAATATTGTGAAATATACAGTCACAATATATAAAAATTCTTTACGATTATAAAATATTTACCAGAAAAAGTTTGTAAGCGAAAAGTGCATTTTTTCAAAATCTTCGGTTACGTACCTTTGATGACGGCTCTGATATGGTCTAGGGCGGCAGAGGCGAGGGTGGCTGCTGTTGTGGCTGCTCTGCCCTAGTGCGCGCTTATATATCCCTGGCACTGGGCGGCCGCGCCCCGCCCACCATATAACGATAGCTTATCATGTCCTGTGAGTTTTTTAGCTTTCTCCATTTACGTCTTTTTAACTGCAGTTTTATGCAATGCGGAATTACATTTTATTATATAATTAAAAAACAAACAAACATACTTTTGCATTCATTTTATTACCAAGGTTATAATAAACTTAGTTTTAAAAATTTAAATACGATTTGGGCTTAAATTGGAATCGAATCGATTATTAACAGCTAAGGAACATGCAGTTATTTTGACGGTGTTATTGTAAAAAAATCTACGACTATATTAACTTAGGTATCATGAATCAAGATTGTTAGACTACTAAAAAATTTTACACCACGGATCGCTAATCTATATTGCTATCTTAGCCTGTCAATTGGCTTTTTCAACGTATCACACACAGACAGCAAAATGGATGAGCTTATATGTGATGTAAATAATTTTATTAATAAGGGGAATTATGTTTGTTGTAATCTTGCAGATAGACTCAGTTCTGTAGCATATGCAGTCAGAAAAATTAGGGGAATTTCTGACGAAGATATGACGCGACTAGTTTATTTTCATAATAGAATGTCTTACGGCATTCTTTTATGGGGAAATGCCGCCGACGATATAATATTTGTGCTGCAGAAGCGAGCAATACGTTCGATTTACAAAATGTCCTGCTTTGAATCTCTGAGAGAAAAGTTTAAAGAAATAGGAATTCTGACCGTCGCATCTCAAAACATTTTGGACAATGTATAGTTATATATATTAGAAAAAAATTAAGTATGTTTAATACGAAAAGCAATAATCACTGTATGAACATTAGAAATAAACACAAACTAGATATACCGGTTATCAGACTGAGATACAGATCAATGTAAACATTGAACTGGGATTTTATTGTATAAGCGTAAACGCCTATACAATAAAATCCCAGAAAACTAAACAAAAAGCTAGATCTAAAATCTATCTTGTGATAAATTTTAAAAAGTAGTTAAATGACAGTTTGTGTGCTAAAGCTTATTAAAGGATCAATGATTTATTGACGATCGCACACCATGCGTATAGGATGGCCACCTGCAAGGCTACTTCTATGTACTGTACTCTTGTTATGTTTTTGTCATAACATTGTTATATACCTTTTTATTCTAAAAGAACAATTTTCCATATTTTTAGTAAAAGATGGCCCCGCGCGAGTTTCTTACGCCGGCTTTTCTCGCCGGGCTAGTTCCCGAACCGGTGGTAGGCACCGACCGACGTTCAAAAAGTGCATAATAATACCAACTAAGAATAAAAAAAATTGTCTTTGACTTTGTGTATATAGGACTCTTAGATCTTGTATATGTGAGGCAGGCGTAGAGCCGAAGTCAACACGCACCATCTTATTATTATTTACTTTCAATTGACACTTATAGAAGACCTTGGTGCTGATGATAATGAATTCAAATTAATTTGTCTATGCTTTACCGGGGAACTTTTATGTAGGCGTTAAAAGGAAATAGCAAGATTAAACACTTAAAAATTCATACACATTTACTGTGGTACTCCTCTATAGAGATTTTAGTTCGAGCTTACTCTTGGGAGTAAGAGTATGTTTTATCCTTAAGTTTCAGGTATATTTTAAGGTAATGAGAATATTCAAATTTGGACGATTCGTAGCAAAAGTTGTAGTTATGTTGTTAAGTTTGTAAATTTACATAAGTTTAATATAAGTCTGTATTTACAAGATAACCCGATTGACGCACTGCTCTGTTCATACTTATGTTGTATTATATTTCTACTTATCTACACTAACATAACTACCTAACCATTTACCTGGCGTAGGAGGATGACAAATAATGTACTTTGATTTAACAAAATTAAAAAAGGAAAATAGTTTAATAAGAAATTAAGATATTGTCTTCATTTTAAAATGTTGAATCTTCTTGGATTCGCGACGTAGCTGACAACAGCTACTTATTAACTTATAATAAGTACCTTAATTTAAAAAATAAATTGTATTGTGTAAATACGCGTTAAATCTGTCTCCTAAGCTGACGCACGAAATGTAAAAACAAATATACAATGAGCATTTTGTTTCACAAACTAAAAATAATATCTAAATTATAATGGATGAAAAATCTATTATAATTTAGATATTTTTATTTTACCATTTAAATGAGTCATAGTTTAGCAAATATTTTACGCTTACGTAAACAAGAAAACAAGAATGTTTCAAGTTGATAAAGTTCAAAGTATAAATTTCAAATTTTACAAGACATTTTTTTTCACACTTAGTATATTATATATATTATACCTTCTAAGTGTGAAAAATTAGTATATTCTATTTATAGTATACTTAGTATACTATAAATAGAAGAATTACACGTGGCAAATGTGAAACTTCATTCATTCTTTAAAATCTATAAATACCCCTAATCGTGTCCAAAAAAACATCACATCAAAAAAAATATATAAAAATAAAATTTGTACTCCTAGTGCCATCTTTGTAATGAGCCTGTGGGAATAAGTGGAAGCCAAAAAGGATCTCCGACCGAGCGAGGTGGTATGCTCACTGGTCAGTCCGGGCGAAGCCCACTTGTAAGCATTTCAGATGTTGTATATTAATAGCGTCGAACTGTGAAAACTTCGACAGCGCGATCCAGGATCGTGGTTCAATAATAGGTGCGCCACAAGCCGTACTTTAGAAGCTTAAGTTGTTCTAAGTAGAAAGTATAAGTAGGTAAATACAGATGGCATTATGTCGATGGCGTTTTATCCATAATTGTGTCGAGATGTGATGCGACCTTAAAATTTCACTCTCAACGCCTCTAAAGTACTTTTACTTAATATAATATTTCAAAAAATATTTTAATGATTGTCATCACGGTTGCCTTTGGTCTTGTTTTTTTATGGAAGCATAATAAAATCCTGTCATACTACTGTACAAAATTATGAAATTTGCGAATTTTTACACACAATTCAGTGATTTTACGGTGACACTATGTAGTCTATAAGGTCAGCTACCAACTTATCCAATAACTTCACGAATATACGCCAAATATAATATATTTCGAATTGTGTACAAGATCAGGAGATATTGAAAAAGGGTCGAGATAATATGTATTTATTATTTTCATTATTCAGACACAGCGCGTAGCTTGTAGCGTAGCCGCGTAGGCCTCGTAGCCGTCGTAGTATCGTATCGTAGCGCGGTCTAGTGCTTGCATTATTATATATTTTGGATGGCATGAGTATAAATAAACTTTATATTATTGACGTGATAACGTCTTATAAATCGATGGAGCCGGCTGCACGCACGAAAAAACATGACTCAGGCGTTACCTGTTACCCGTTATCGTTACCAAGTACCGTTACCAAGTACCAGCGTTAGCTCGCATTGCCTTTACCTCATTATTATTATTATTATTATTGTTGTTGTTGTTGTTGTTGTTGTTGTTGTTTTTGTTGTTGTTGTTATTGTTGACGTTGTCACGTTCAACTATCGTCAGTAAACCGACTTTACAGACAACCGATATGTTTTTTTTATTATTAATTTTTATCCAAAATTATATTATGTTTTATAACAGTGAAATTCATCGTCAGAAACCCTACAAGTGTATCAGTTTATATGCTGATGACACTATAACCCATACATGTGTAAGTGCCACAAAGTGCATAAAAACGAGAGGAAATATGTTATACATCAAAATATACAAGTGTATAAAATGTTACAATATTATATTTTTTTATTTTTAAATAAAATAAAAATATATAATTTTCTCCCAAAATTAAATAAAACTCAATAGATAACAGTAGCTATTTCGCTGCTACAGTCTGCATACAATGTTACATTTAAGCTAACGCACTCACACTGTGATAGCTTAAATATAGTTTTTTTTTCTTTGTTATAGTTTTACCCCCTTACGAATAAAAATATTTACACAATGAATAAGAAATACAATGTTTTGTCCTTGTCTATCAAGCGACTTTTCCAACGTATCAGACAAAGACAAAAGATTTTGATGTTTAGCTTATACAATGTGTTAATTTTTTTATGAGTAAGGGGTTACCTATAACAAAGGAAAAAAATACTATATTTAAGCTATCACAGTGTGAGAATGTTAGCGTAAATGTAACATTGTATGCAGATTGTAGCAGCGAAGTAGCGATTTAATTTTGGGGGAAAATTATATTTTTTTTATTTTATTTAAAAATAAAAAATATAGTTTTGTAAATTTTATAGACTTGTATATTTTGATATGCAACATCTTTCCTCTCGCTTTTCTGCAATTTGTGGGAGTGATTTCCTGAAATGGGACGGATGTATGTAACAGGAAGTCGCGGAATTTGAATTGACGAATGAGCTCGCTGTGGTAGGGTTGTAATAAAATATTTCAGTATTACCTTTTTCAAAATTTGACCTTGATTTCTGTCACTGATTAGTGGAAAAGTTTCCGTAGTTTTTATTATTTTAGAAAATCGTACTAAGCATTGTGTTTTTTTTAATATTTTCCTAAAATGTTACACATCATTAGCGACTACTGTAAGGCTCGCTCATTTTTTTACCCTATAATTTACATCCTGTACTTTTATCAGAATGAAATATTTAAACCTAAATTAGGCTATAATATTACATAAGTATCGCTGAGTCACTTAGCCATGCTTATGTTAACATATCTTTTTGCTTACGAACTTCATCGTCATAATTAGGGATGGCAACTTGGCTAAAGGAGATAGACAAAGTGCAACATTAGATCGATAACGCAATTCTTAAACAATAAAATGTATAGGGGTGAAACGCCGGCTCTCCTCGCCGGGTTGGTTCCCGAACCGGTGGTAGGCATCACGGCGGGACAAGTCCGTGAGTGTTATTTAATAACCTATATAGGTATTACCAAATGATTTGATTTGAGTAACCACGTGATTTACCGATTAAATATGTCAATGCCATATATTTTTGGTTTTCGAACTTTGTCATTGTAATGAGGGTTTTTAAATTCGTGACGTCTATGACACGACAAGGACCGTCGTGCTTCCAAACGCGGCCTGGTGACAGAAAAAGAATCGAGAATTCTTATTGACCGTTTTTGATACCACTTACGCAACCAGATGACGCTTTGTGTGAGTTGGATCTGCCCCCTAACAGCAGAAAATATATCAAAAAACCTCATTAAAGAAGGCATGTTGACTTAAGCCTCAGGAACATATTCGTTTAATGTCTTAACGTTTACAATACCAAGGACCTTGTGGTCGATAGCTAGTCTAGTTTAATGCCAGCATAAATTAGAAGTTACTGTTAGTTACACAGCTCCATGTAGCTACTACAGCCCAATCAGAGTTATTTTACCTCTTATAAGACCCTTATGCCGACGACATAAGGATCACTCTCATATGATCTCCGAGGTAAAGTAACTCTAAACGGACTATACTCGCATGCTCTTTGAATAAACAGAGGTTTTCTAAGTGAACTGGAGCCAATTTAAATGTATAACCTTTATTTATTTATCTTAATAGTGACTGAAATTTGTACAAATATTACTTCATTTAAATTAGTTTCGTCCATTGCCGTGAAAGAATCATAAATGAGTATCAACGGGCTGGCTGTTGATGCCCAATTATTAAGGAACTATAGAAGAATAAATCTAAGAAATATTAAGAGGAACGCCATGACCTTACAGAAAAGAAGCGTGAAAATAACGCTTGCGTTGTATTTCGTAGAATATCGCTAGACCAAAGAGGTGAAGACTTAAAGACCTGTAGCGCTCGTTTTATCGATTTTAATTTCATTAAATACCTTTTAAATAATTGTCCCTGAATTTATAAATTGAAACAAACATATATACAATTTTATATGTGAACATTACACATTAATAGATGGTGTCCGCTATACATACTAGACTGTTGACTTGTGCATGATATATTTGTGTTAAGTTATGCAGCAATAGGTGGAATGTGTCGGCATGCAGCTGCAGACGTATACAACTTCATATTGCGAGAATATCCGTTCATGTTGCCTATTAAAGTGACAATTTTATGGTTTTGTTATTTTTGTAACTATGAAATTATGTATTAATAGATTTTATCCGCGACTAAGTGCGCGCAAAATGAAATTTCGCGGAACCATACATTTTTCCGCGATAAAAAACCAATGTCCTTTCCCGTGGTCTATTCTCTTATATCTGTACATGTATTTGACACAGATATAGTTTTATATATGTGCCAAATTTCATCAAAATCGGCCCAGTTGTTTCGGAGTCTATTAATTGCAAACAAATTAACAAATCTTTCCTCTTTATATTAATAGGTATATTATGTGTTATGGACTACCTATTTACTACGAGGTTACAGGTGAATTTTTGTTCCTATTAAGATAATCTGTTTATTTCGCGATAAAAAGCAACCTGTTTAGGTTTAAATATTTATTATGTGTATGGTAAGCCCATTGAAATCGTTGAATTTTCGTGCTTAAAAAAGTAACAAACACAGCCCGAATACATCGCTAAATATCGCATTTATAATTAACCGACTTTCAAAAATGAGTGAATGCCATATTAATATGCCTAATGTAGCAGATATTTTTTGTGTGTACTGAAAATTCCGGCGTGTGGGCGGATTTTCAATGAAATAGCGATATTATTAAAAAGTAAAAATAGTTTAATCATGGATCGATTAAGGTTCATCGGTAAACATGTCAGTTATTGACATACCATACGTTGGGACCTCGCATCCACTGAAAGATATACTGTGGTCAGATCCAATTCAAACAAATTTAAACGTAAAGAACATTGTGATGCTAAAAAGATTCCAATTTAAATGACACCTTAAATTTGCCGTGTAATAAAGAAGTACATTAATTTGGTCGAATTCTCACTTTTTTTTTCCTTTACACTAAATTGTATCTGAACATAGATACAGTTTTACACAAATTGTGCGATCGGAGGAGTATAATATTTGGCACAGTTAACGTTCATGTGGAGAAAGGTGTGTGTGTGTGTTAATATTTTTTAAAATAATGTTTATAAAATAAATAATAATAACACAACATACTACCTCAGATTATTAACACACTGTACCGTGTGTATAATAGATACAATTTTGTTATACGTTGGTCAATCTGTCACAACATTTACATTTTTGATTATTTTTTTCTATCTAAGAGGCAAATAACCCTTATAAAGTCAAACTTAAAAATCATATGATTTATTATGGATTAAGGACGAATTTCGACCACAGAGCGACCCGTAAGCAACAAATGGTCGATTTAGTGAACTGTCGCTTAGTAGGTATTCGCATGTTAGCAACAATTTAGTATACGGCGCGACATCCATACATATGTTACGTCAATGTCAGTAATTATTATCTCTGACAGTAATGTACGTCACGTGAATACCGCATCGGTATGTCTGTCACGGAGCAAGATCATGGCGGTTGAGCTCGTTACTTTAATGATGATGAACCTCAGTTATTGTCACCAAATAAAGTAGTTATGAAGCGTTACGTTAAGAGACAAATAAAGTCTACATAGCAAACGGATCATATCAAGACTTTATTTGTCTGTTAACGTATTGTATGTAGACTTCATTTGCCTCAATCCCCTTTTGTATGTAAACGTTTTTATTTTACATCATTTTTAGGGTTCCGTAGTTTACGTCTCGGAACCATTATGGCTTATGGTTTCGTCATGTCCGTCCGTCCGTCTTCGGCTTACCGTCCAAACGGTTAGTGCTAGAAAGATGAAACTTTGAATGGATATGTGTATCCACGTCGACAATACTTAAAATAAAAACACGAAAAATATTATTTTTTTTGTATCTGATATTGAAAAATCATCCCCACTTTACGTGTAGGTAGGTACGTAGGGGAGGTTCCCTACACGTAAAGTGGGGATGATTTTATATATGGGATGATAAGTGGGAATATCTGCCACAAAATCACTAGGTACTTATCTGCATCTTGATAAATTCTAGCCCCCTAGTATGTTCTTGTACAGTAAGGAAAAAAATAATTTATCATAGATATTTACTTTATTCTGTTCTCAGCATTTATTGTTATACCGGCAACAGAAATACATTGTAGGGTTTGGGAATTCCCGACAATTTCAAAGTCCCGGGACGCGAGACAGCCTACATTCAAAGTCCCGGCAATTCCAGACGAATGATTTTTTTCTTCTCTTTTTTTAAGAGGGGTGCCTTTTGCAGAATTTTAATTGAGTTAATTTTCAGCGAAACGTTTTATTCTCGAAATTATAAATAAATCGCATATTTATATAACAAAATAGTGTTGTATTCGTATTTCTTATGATAGAAACTATATAATTATCAAATTTATATCATTTGATTTTGATAGACGAAACTAGCCCATTATATGTAGCAGTCTCCGAAGTAATTGGTATCCGTTACACTTAAACACACGTTACAAAAAATGTAAGCCGAATATGATTTATGTATGGGGTGAACATAAACAGGGCGATTCAATTTCATCCCTTAGTAAAATCCAGTTTAGGAACCATACAATTATAATTACAAAGCTGTGGAAAAAACAAGTAATGGCACAGTGGCAATTTTATTATGATGGCTTCTTTTTGTTTTTAGGGTTTCGTGCCCCAAAGCCAAAAACGGGACCCTATAACTGAGACTGCGTCTACTATCCGTCCGTCAGTCCGTCTGACCATCTGTCAGTCAGTCTGTCTGTATGTCTGTCTGTCACCAGGCTGTGTTTCATGAAACCGTTATAGCTAGATAGTATTTTTCACAGTTGATTAGAGTTTGGGTCGCGGTGTTCTTGTACAGTAAGGAAAAAAATAATTTATCATAGATATTTATTTTATTCTGTTCTCAGCATTTATTGTTATACCTACTAGACTAGAGTTCGCCTATTCTACGACTATGGTCGAAATTCGGCCGTGATGATTCATATAATTTTTAGCAAAAGTATGGCGGTAGCAACTCCCTGACGTCACACGATCATTCTTATTGTAAATTAAAAGTGTTTGTATCTTCATCATTTTTTTTAACATTTACAAAAATGGGTTCTAGTTTTTTTTTGATCTATGGACGCTTCACACCACGTCAATCGGGTTCTGCGGTAAGTTCTCGAAGAACTTATAACCATATACATATTAACCAGACAACGTAAATATATTTCATACTTTTGAAACTATACATATATTTAAGATTTTTATTATATTATACACATATTTAATATACATCAATGACCCAGGAACTTTTTGTTCTTGTGGACAGAAAAACTTTTTGTTCCTTCGCCGGGACGGGCGAGAGCCACAGAGGACGTTTATTAACATGTTATCTAACATTGAAAAGACGAAAAAATTTTTTAGACAACATGCCTAATGCTAATGCCTGTCAAAACCAGCAGAGGGATAGCGTGGTACCTTCCTTTAATAAAACCGACTAGCCAGTAGTGGGGACAGTGGTATTGATGATGATGATGGTTTATTCGTATCAAGCAGGAGTTCCCGCGTCCCGTACTAATACGATAATCGGAACACGAAGGATAATTTAATTTGCCGGACAGCACTGTATTACTAAAAAGTAGCAGCAACCTAAATACGGAAGATGAGTTTTAGTAGATAAAGTTAAATGTAAGTAATAATATATTTGGCTTGAATGCGCTGCCATATTGGTATGCTATTCTGTTTCAATTTTAGCTTGCCCATAAGTCACATATTATCTAATGGCCGAATACAGGAACTATAGGTAAAATAAGTGACGCTCAAGTCACATGCTGTCCTTGTCATTCCGGCTAGCAGAGACAGCAACAGCCTGTGAATAGGAGGACTCTTAATTTTGATAAGCGTTTCAGTATTCGGCCGTAAATGGCGTACATGAGGCACATCTTTAGATAAAGTTCAATTTTAAATAATTAATGTAAGTTCATTTTTTTTATAGAAAACTATATTGTACGCCTATGTCACCCGGACTGTTGTTACGAATCTATTGACACCTAATTTATTTAAATCAGATCAGTAGCTTAGGCGCTACGGTGGAATAAACAAACAAACATACATAGACTGCTAAAATCCTTACCTTTTAGCTTAGCCGCAGTCGAGTATAAAATTAAGCCTATTGTTGTTTACAACTTAGTACATACTAAATCTTTGCAATACAAAATACTATTATTAATAAAATATTCAGTTCATAAAGTATTTTGAAGTACCTGGTACCTATACTATAAAAGTTTCATAAAAACTTCATAAAATATTTTTTCTGGGAAAGCACGCACACTGCACAGCACTAAAATTAGTTGAAAAACTATTTTAGATAGCTGATAGTAAGTGAAGGTTTAAAAATACATAAATGTTATATTCTAGAACCTACCAAAGATATAATTTTTACCAACCAAATCCTTACACATCAGTTTTTGAGCTGATACCATTTATGTAAAAAATATTTGAAGCAGTATACAAAATTTTAAAACAACTTTTACCGCATTTTTTTAGAAGGTATGATAAAAAATACTTTCCATAAAATGAAAAATAACATTATATACATTTTACTTTGTATTTTAAGAGAGCTTATAATTTTTTCGTTAAGTTTCATTTGGATTATATTTCCTCTCAGGTAAATTTTATTATAATACAAACCGAAGCGTACCTCGAATTTTTTGCAAATATCCTAACCGCTAATAGCTTTAATACAATATTGGGCCATAAGATAAATATTTTTTATCCTTTATATTAACGTTTGAGCATCCGATTTTGCAATGAAAATTTTAACAATACTAAAAACAGTGTTGTTATATATAATATTTTAACCTCTATATATATTTTTTATATATAGAGGTTATATATATGTACCTCTATATATATTATTATACCTCTATTTATATGAAGCGTTTGTGGAATAGTGGGAGATCGATTGTGTTATGCAAGAGAGGTTGTAGGTAAGATCACGGATTGTGCCGTGTAACTACGAAATTTGTTTCAAGCAAGTACATCGTACGGACGCTCAAAAAAATAGAAAACATTGTGAGAAAAATTGCTTTATTACAATATCTGAACATTTTCTGTGTCACGCTAAATCTGGCGATTGGCAACGGCGTATTGGACAACAGTCTTATGGGGAATTTGGATAGGTCGATTTTAACCGCACTATTTCTGGCGCACGGTGAAAATTCAACCGTGTAAATGCCAATTCGGCTCGGTCGAAAGGCAATTTTGCCAACAAAAATGGTGAGGCGTCAGATGACATTTACACGGTCGTACGGTTGTCGATTTGTCGTTTAGGTACACGGTCGATTTTCGCCATGCGGACCCATGTAAATGCCCCATATTCCTCCTCACAATGCAGACAGTCCCAGCTATAGGGACGCGGACGTTAATAGTCGCTGATAAAGATGATGATGATCTCCATCTATTGGTATACATGTAAACGCCTTCGTGGTCCATAAGCTTAGAGCTTGGATCTCGACTTCGAAGGTCGTGGGTTCTATTCTCGCATTGGAACAACAAAGTTGTTTTCAAGTCTGATTAGGACAAAGCTGGCTGATCACCTAATTGGCTGACAAGAAAGATGATCCATGAGTCGGATGGGCAAGTAAAAAGTCGGTCCTGCGCCTGATCTTGTGTGTTGTGTATGTGGATTATCCGTCCCACTGGGTTATGAGAGTAAAGGAAGAGAGAGTCTTGTGTACTGCACACACACTTGGACACTATAAAATAACTCCTGCGTAGCCGGACTGGTTTCCCTGAAAACAGCTGCCGCCACAGAAATCGGTGTGGGAGCTATTATTATTATTATACATGTCACAATCGTTGGAATCGCAAATCCATGAGGTGTCAGAATTACGCGGTGTTTGAGCCAATTTCATTATCTAGAGTGCTCTTCAGATTTAATAACCGCACTCCACGATACGCCGCCGTACGTTCGGTTGTCGTAACCATGTGTACGTATCGACCTTAGTACTATGGTAATAAGGTTCAAAAGTACACCGTGGATGAATGGTGATATTGCGTCACTTTACGTTGTGACGTGTCGAGCTTTTACAAATGTTTATTGGCCGAATAGCCACTCGATCACTGCAATGACATTGGCGTCAATGGTTAATAGTAGGTAGTAGTTAGATTTAACTGATAGTAAATAAGTAGCAACGTATCGTAGTAGGTACGCAATAAGTTAGTTTTTCCATTGAGGGTTTTTAAATTCGTGACATCTGACAGCTTTTTGACACGACAAGGACCGTCGGGCTACCAAGCGCCGCCTGGTGACAGAAAAAGAATCGAAAATACTTATTGATCGTTTTTGATACCACTTACGCCACCAGATGACGCTTTGTGTGCGTTGGGTCTGCCCCCTAGCAGCAGAAAAAATATCAAACACCCTCTTTGCAGTTACGAATATTTTATTGAAACGTATAAGGGTTCACACCGAGACGAGACGCGACTGACACGGCGCTGCATTTTTATAGATTTTTAAAACACTATCTTAAAAATGCAGCGCCGCGTCACGTATCGGCTCGTTTCGGTGTGAGCTGAGACTCAGACTCAGACAAGTCTCAGAAAGTCAAAGACGAAACCTTTATCTGAAAAAATCTATACAGGTACTATCGGACAAGTTGCCGCTCGTCTAGGCGTAAGATGAAAATCGCTTAACAGCGCCGTTGAATCGTACGCACGCACACATACTCACGTGTAAATACGTAGCACAACCATGTCTGCAGTCGTTGCGGTTACATCCTTGAAAAATGATTAGAAACTGATTGAGCAGGAACATTGTCGATATTGTACATATTAGAGCTCGTGACGTTGCGTTAAGTACAGTACCACCACGATCTCAATGTCTTTCGGGAATTGTCGTTTTTTATACTTCGTCTGTCATTTTCATACGAAAACGATGATAGCCGAGCGTATGTCCAATTTAAATTCCCTATCCTCCAATCCTATTTCAACAGAGACCGCAGGTTGTCAAAAATTAAGAGACCGTTCTAACTGAAATATGATTAGGAGGTAGAACGGTGATTCGAATTTCAAACTTTGATTGATGAACGTCTGTTACAGCTGTCAATTCCCGAAAATTGTACTCACCTACTTTTGCTATCGCTGTTTCTTAAGTGGACGCATTAAACTAAAAGTACTTAGTACTTACATTTCGGATCAACATTTTTAATTGTAGTTTTAAAGCACGATACAAACAAACAAGTGATATTGTGCGGTTGTTCTAGATGTTTCTTTGTGTTTCTTCAAATTATTTCAAAACAATTTCCTATTTGACACGGGATACTTAAAAAATCTATACCTACTTACAATTAAGCCTTTTAAAAGGTAAAATCAATTCTATATAAAAAAGTAATTTAACGGAAATTAAAACTGAAGAGGCTTCCTTCAATCGTTTGACCCTCGCCTGCCGACTTCCTGCTACAAGTTTAAGGTTATTAATTAAATGGAAATCTTGACCCCAGAGAGAATGGCGGTATTATTGAATTATGTTGACTACGCTCTGTTGGTTCATCTTTGTTTGATTACTGCTAGCGATTTCCCATGGTTCCGCACGAGGTAAAACTATATGAAAGATGGATGTTTATTATAGTTAATAATAAACCGTCCCATCGAGTCATATTAACTTTTTTTTGCGTGGAACTATTAATGTAAACGGAACCATGTATTCTTAAACGGACCCCTTAGATAAAAGTAGCCTAAGTTACTCCTTATAACATCAGCTATCTGCCAGTGGAAGTCCCGTCTAAATCGGACCGGCCATTTCAGACATTTTCAAGATCCAAGCGTACAAAGACGATAAGCGTTAGAGCATTTTTCCACTATCCGATCCGGTATCCGGATATCGGATAGAAAAACGTTCTTATGTTATCGGCATAAGAGCGTTTTCACATTTATCCTATCCGATATCGGACTAAATTGTTCCAATATAAAAAAATGTCATTCTCATTATTCGTCCGATATAGTACGGACCGGATAAATGTGAAAACCCTCTTACTATTGTATGCCTACTATAAAAAACTAGAATGTCGACGTCTTAAATCTAAAGTACAAATAAATAAAAATAAGAGTTAGAAAACTAAATCAATTCAATAATATGTTTCATTATGTAAAATTTTGTAACAAATTTACAATCTGTAGACGTTTCAAATGAATTTGTTTTAATCATTATACAAGTGAAAACTACAGGTACCTACCCACATGTTATATTTTTATGATATCTAAGGCAAATAAAGTCCGCTAGCCCACACTGGCCTAAACTAATTATACCCTTCGCATTGAGAAGATACCAGCTATTGGAGACTTGAGTAGTGAACATCGGGGATATATAATGATGATGGTGAAAAATGTTTAAGACTTAAGCGTTTATCCATCAACGACTGGGACATCTGCACTCTTCAGAAGTGATATCTTGAACTGCAGCAACACGATCAGATATATTGCAATCATGCTTATAGCCTGTAAAAACAAATACAAGAATATAATAGGTACATATACTTATATATAGTTTTGTCTACAGGTACAACAAATCAAACTGTAGCGTGTCGAGAAGCGTGAAAAATGTCTTAAACTTGACGTCACGTAGCGCCTAGTGATCGAATAAAACCATACTAATTCATATTTTAAATTTTAAGTTTCAACTTCATTCGGGTTCCTTTGTCTCTTAGATACGCAATAAAAATATGTTGTCTATAGAATAGAATGAAACATTGACAATAGGCATGTTGTTTAAACATTTTTTTTACGTCTATTCGATGTTAGACCACATACTAATAAACAATCTAAAACCAATTTTTGATAATCTTAACGAAGATAGAAATAATTTAGAGTTGGTGCCTCCATACATTTGTCATCAAAAAATGTACGGCGGTAGCAGCTTGTGACGTAACAAATCGTTCTGCGAGAAAGAGATGGGCAGTATTTTTATGTGCTTATAATTTTTAATCGCATTAACCGAAATAGCTCGTTCTTATTTAGATCTCTTATCAACAGTTTTAAAATTTAATTTGTAAAATTCTGGAATTTGACACTAGGCAACATCCCTGTCGGGTCAAACCAACAACTAATGTTATTACACTGGAAGTGTGAGTTATTAATCTGAGCTAGTTTGTGTAACTTTATTTTTATTAGTTTTATGTATTTCTGAGCATTATTTAAAAAATATTAGCTTTCTGCAAAACTTCCTTCACAACTGTGTCAAATTTCATCCTCCGTTTGCATAATTTTTGTAAAAAGGTTTGCTTTACGTATGATAATAATAATAATAATATCTATGGACGCTTAACACCACGTCAATCTGGCCCCGGGCTAATTATCCGAAGAACTTGTGTTTCAGGTACCAGAAAACGGGAAGTATATCAAATACTTTAATACTATACATATATTTAAGTTTTTTATTATATTATACACATATTTAATACACATCCATGACCCAGGAACACAGAAAAACTATTTTGTTCCTTCGGCGGGATTCGAACCCGCCACCCCCGGCTTGAGCACCAACACGCTGAACCACTGAGCCACAGAGGTCTTCGATGATGACGATGATACTGCTTTAATAAAGATTGTATTTTACTAGTAAAACCAACAGCATTCGAGCATTTCGAGGACAAACGAGCATAGTTTTATTTGACGCATATTTTAGGTGGCGTTATTTATTGCAGTTATAATACATTTTTGTTGCGGCAAAAAATATGAGAGTGAAAAGAAAATCAAAAAGTTACCCGATGAAGGAAGTTAATAACTCTAAAGTTTCCGTGGAAACTCGTGTATTCAAAGTATTACATATTATGTAGATATTATGTAGATGTAACTTTTTTACAATAAATTCCCATGGTTTTTTATATTCATTTATAATGCAGCAGAAATTATGCGACAGAAAATGCATAACTGACAATTCTTACTAGTTATTGAGTACTGAATACTATATAATGTATGTGTGTAATTATAGTTGTACGTAACGTGTACTGCGAACCACACCTTTACGGGCAAAGTAACTGATTTAACAATCTCACTCGCTAACCACAACCTAGCGCTCAAACTCGAAGCTTGCTCCGCAAAACCAGTTCAAACATGATCAAATTAATATTGTTACATCTTAAGTAAATGTACAGTCAGCATCAATATTATTTATTATATCGATACCAAATATCTAAGTCTAAATAGTAAACAAGATAGATGAGTTAATATGACGCCCAACAAACGCGCAACCCCCGCATGACGCATACCCCTCCGGGCATGTTGCGCGCTCACGATTTTTTCATAGAACGGTATCTTGAAATGCTAGGAGCGTTTGCGCCAAACCAGTTTTTCCCTGCAATTGAAAAACTATAAAATATTTTTAATTTGCAATCAAATCACAGTGTACGAACGAACATATTTATAAATTTGGGAAATATAAATCACTTGCGAATGTCGGGAAAATGGGAATCCCTATTTTTATAGAGTTCTTTTTGATTTATTATTTTGTGCTATAAACGTTGTTTAACTGTATTATGCTGCAACCAAATAAAATCGTCTTAAAATTATTGTTTAAATATGAAATGTATAAATAAACAAATCTGAAACTAATCAAATTGCTAAACTCTATTTTTAATTAATAGTTTACATATTAAGTTACTCAGTTTCATTGTTGTCCTAAGCTTTCACCCTGTTACTAATAACAATATTTACACAACGGATAAGCTATTAAATGTTGCTGTCGTTGTCTGTCAAGTGACTTTTCCAACGTATCAGACAAATACAGCAACAATAGCTTATCGGTTGTGTAAATATTTTTATTAGTAAGGGGGTCGGAGTCATTTGCATAAATACAATTTTGTTACACATTACGGCCTAAATAATCCGGATAGGGAAAAATCATGACCTCTTCCTTATCGAAACGTTCAGAATATGTAATGAAGTATGCAATAATATGTTTTTTATTTGGAATAAAACACATTTTGGTGTATTTTGAAAATGTGGAATGTTTACGCGGCCGTGCCATTTTGTCAGTGAACGCGGCTCTACCTACCGGTACCTTTGGTCATTATAGCGCACCCTATGTTTTTGCATTAAACAAAAACCGTATTCATAGTTTTGAAATAGGAATTGATTTTTTTTTCGACAAAAGAATATGTGTCCTTTGTAGGTGTCATACCGAAGTGAGCAGCTCTCTATTGACATGAGCGTATCCTTTGAGGCTGACCACGGCTGGGTTCATCTCAATAGCTTGGATGAAGTGATCGATCTGCAAGAAAGCGTTTTATTCGCATTCATTTTAATTAGAGATAAATCTTGTTAATCCTACTTTTATGGATAAGTATCATGATTATCATCGTCTTAAAAAAAAATTGAGTATGACACACGCTTTATTCGAAATTCGAACCATAGACCAAAGATTTTAAGACGAATGATGGGCTATGACGTACTTTTGACAGAACAAATCTTCATACAAGAAAAAGTGACGCCATCTTGATTCCACCATAATTTCACCATACTCCAAATGTCAAAATGGCCCTAAACACCAAAGGTAGAGACAGTTTTTGCCTCGATATGCCTCGCCTATTACCATTACCTTTCCTTTTGTCTCCGCCGTAGTCGGTTAAAAAGACTGATGATGATTTGATTGTCTTTATTTAAATTATTCATCCATTCGTTCAAATCTAATTCTTTATTTACTTTTTTCAGACTTACCTCTTTTTGCGTCGGTCTGTCGACGGATAACACGTCAATCGACAGCAAAGTGTCCTGAACTCCCGCCGCTACCTGCGATCAAAATTCATGTCAATCAAGGGACTATGAAATGTCGGAAATAAATGTTGTTTTATTTATTTATTAGATCCAAGACAAAAGAAACCTAAGTGGAAACAAAGACGGAAATGTAAGAACATTCTATCAATCAAATTTTATAATGATTTTTAAGCGGTATGGCTCTCACTCCTTCCGAAGCAAAGGTAATTAAGAGGTAATTATCTCTCACAGTTAATATACAACCGAAACTGGACTAAGGTTAACTTTTGTAGAGCCGCTACAGATATAGAAACCAAACTATTTTTAATTAACTACGTTACACAACGTAGCTTATTGTTTCAGATTATATAAAACACTTATAAATCATACTATTTAAACAAACAATATGGTTAATATGTGTAATTTAGTTATGAGATGAGACTGTTTTTTTGGACAAGTTCTTAGGCATAAAAAATATGATACTGAGTATCGCCATTTTATTTTTTTTTCATTGACACCATTATGTTGTTGAATAGCGATAGACACACATGTTAATAATTTTAAGAGAACAAATCCTTTTTAATTTTATCATTGATTCTAGTTTCAATAACTAGAAATATTATATCGGTTGTAGAGAGGACTCTACAATTGTAGGTTGATTTTACTTAAAATAGAATTGAAATGAAACGTGTAGAAAAAATAGTTCAAGGGTAGGTATATATATATATTTAATATAAGTATTATACATATTACATTGCGTAATCTACGTGTAAACAGACGGGTGAACATATTTTGCTTGAAAAACTTAAGTTCCTGGGTAACCGTGTTTTGCTCGGAGCTCAACTAAAAAAAAAAAGAATCACATAAATACTTTCTCCCTCAAAACTCCCTGTATACTAAATTTCATGTGAATACTTGCAGCCCTTATATACATATAAGATTGTCTCGTTTAAAGTATAAGATATTATATAGACGACATATTTGTTTGTTTGTTTGCATCGAATAGGCTGTGATACTACTGGACCGATTTTCATTGTGATATTTGGCACAGATAGAGTAGACCACGGGAAAGGATAGAGTAGACCACGGGAGAGGACATAAGTTAAATTTATTTTATGCAGGGTAATTTCCTTGTACGCATCACGGGCAACATCTAGTAAGTTATAACATACTCTATACTGTAATTCCAAACTTATTTACTAGAACTCTACCTAGTTCCAAGTAGATTCTGAAGTTCTATGTTTAAGAGACCGTACCTTCAAAGTAGACTTATGTGAGCAGTCAGCGAAGATGAACAGCAGAGTGGAGCAGTACAGAGCGTCCACAAACAAGCCGATTTCCTTGAAACTGAAGCCGAACCCATGGTCCACTATTTCTGACAGCGCGCCGTAGACGGCTATGGTTATGTTGAAGAACCTACAATACATTATAAGTGTTAAATCATCACCATCTTTGTTAAAAACTCTTAATAGTAATTTTATATTTGAATTTATTTCAGTAGACATTTTTGGGGATTCTGTTCAATTATTATTGAAATAACTAATATTTTGGTGACGGCTACGCATGAGTTATTTGTATAATGCCCCAGTGTGTGCGCAATATACAAGAGCTCGAGCTCTCTCCTCCTTTACTCTCGTAATCTAGTAGGACGGAAAGCGACACGACTGGCAGGAGATCAGGCGCAGGACCGACTTTTTACATGCCCAACCGACGCATGGTTTATCTCTTTTGTAAGAAAAGCAGATGATCAGCCTACGTCGTCTTAACGGGACTTGAAAACAATATTTTTCATCGTTCCAACGCTCCTCGCGTCTAACCAACGACTTTCGTCAACGTCAACGTCAACGACTTTTTCGTGGAGAGTCAAGCCTAAGCCACTGGACCACAGAGGTGACTTCTTCTACTAAGGCATATGCGTGGAGGATTGTACTTTTATCAACACAACTAAAAAATATTTTATATATAGCTAGCAATACCCAACAGACGTTCTGTCTTCACTAACAACAACTACACCTACACCTACTACCTACCCCTACAGCCTACACATTTTATAACCCTTTATTATATAACCCAATATTAACCTACATTAATATTATACAAAATATGAAAGTTTGTGAGGATGGATGGATGGATGGAAGGACGGATGTATGTATGGATGGATGGACGTTTGTTACTCTTTCACGCAAAAACTGTTGAACGGATTTCGATGAAATTTGGTATGGTAGTTGTTTAGGCTCTGGATTCAAAAGTGTGGTGTCGAGGGACACCGGATAGGAAAGAAATTCCTAATTATAAAAATATTAATTTTCAGTTATATTCGAGGTATAAAGAAAATAATAAAGACTATACATAAAAATCTTACGTTACGGACGTTTCTTCCCGGCTACCCGACCCGATCCCGACCCCTTCGCATCGCCCCATAAAGAACTTTTTTTATTTATTTATATTCTTATATTTTATAAAGGCCATACATCATAAGATTAAGCCGGCCTTAATTACACCTTTACAAACTTAAAACAGATAAACAGTCTAATTCTCTTAAATGAAATGAGTGTATAATAAAGCTTATTAACCTATCACTATACGAGTATTCTATCTTGAAATCAGCACTAGCAATATTATGTATAAAGAAATAAAAATCCAATTTACTGCATTTGGTGTCCAAGATGAGTTCATTTCTAAGAAAATCGTCTCTATCACATTCCAAGGGCACATGATATAAATCTTCATATCGATTATATACTGTACAATTGGGGATGTTGTTCTTGCCCATTAGAAAAAGTAAATTACGAGTATATTATTATTATTATAAGTATATTATTATTAGTATATTATTATTAGTATTCAAAGGAATGTGATTGGCACGAACTCGAAAACAAACGGACAAATCTTCCTTCTTCAGTTTTACATTAAATAACCAAGGTTTTTTGGGTGGTTTATTCACTATGGTTCTATACCAAATGCCAGAGCTCAGTGACTTTTGTTGGTTTGCTGATCCCATTCGTCGTAACAAGTATTTTTTATCAGTTTTAAATAATGCTTAAAATATGAGATAACATTTATTAAGGTACTCTCGGTTCGTGCTGCACTTGCCAAAGAGTCAGCTGTCTCATTACCAAAAATACCAACATGTGACGGTACCCACTGCAAGCGAACATTAACCCCATTACGTATTAATTTGTAAATACTTTCAATAATGAGGAAAGCCTCGTCCCTGCCCATGTTACCCTTACCATAAGAGACCAGATGATGAAAGCCACTTTGAGAATCTGTTACAATAACCACGTTTTGGTAATCAGAATTTTCAATATATGCCAGTGCCTTTAGTATGGCTATTAATTCTATGCTCATGATCGGAATATTCTCATTATCAATCAGAAATTGAGATTTTATTTTACGTCGTGAATCATAAAAGGCGCACCCCGATAGCCTAAAGATTTTGAACCATCAGTATAAATATGGACGTAATCAATGTATTTAGTGGCCAGAAATTCTTCACTAGCAGTTTTGAGTTCAAGCGAAGACATATTATTCTCTATACTTCTGTGAGATTGAGTAATAGCTAGGAATTTCTGTGAAACATATTTCTTCAATTGGTATTTCAAAAGATTGTATGGAAAGATTATAAGAAGGCTAAATAATGTATTGTGAGATTCGTATGTGTTTAAGGTGTTTATAACTATTAAAGAGATAGAAATTACTATGTTTATAATTCCAGTAACGTTTACCTGATTGAATAGTATTTTCAAATTTAATAATAGTTTTTAATAAGTAGTCATCATGCCGCGAAAAAAATTTCTAAAACAACTTGTCTGTTAAATATTTCCTTCTAACGTTTAAAGGCGGTATGCATAGTTCATTCTCCATCACGTGTATCGGAGTAGATTTAATAAAACCACCACATAGTCTAAGTGATTGGTTTTGAACATAATCTAATCTTTTGAGAACATTCGGACTGGCATTGTCAAATACAGCACTTCCGTAGTCCAATCTGCTTCTTATTAAACTTATATACAGCCTTCTCAAATGTAGAGGATAAACACCCCACTTATAACGTCTAATACAACTTAGAATATTAATGTATTTGGAACATTTTTGATAAACTTCATTTATATGTTTGTTCCAACTTAACCTGTATTCAAACCACACGCCTAAAAATTTAATGACTTTTACAACCTCTAGGGATACATTGTTTAATTTGCTGTCAACATTAGGAACGATATTTTCGTGTAAAGACACATTATTTAGTCTTACTTAAAGCTAACTGTAAACCTATATCGTTTAAAAGTTGTTAAAAATGTGTCAGTGTGTTCTGCATAAATAAAACACATTTAATACAATTAATGAATATTAATTTCGCTTTTACTACAATAAAAAACAAAGCCATCCAGGGGCGTGCGCTCCATATAGGCAGAAATGCAGTGCTTTACTTGTCATTCACAGATATTTTAATAAAACGTTCGTACGTTTTAGATGACTTTAATTAATAGTAAATAAATTAATTAAAAAAATATAATAACTTATTTTATTACTTTAATATTTTATAAATGGCAACTAACGCCGATGCGTACTGCAAGACAAATCTTCGCATGTGTGTGTAATTTTCATACTTTGCAAACGCACACATCCAGGAATATCGACATAATAAAATAAAATAAATAAAAAATAAAAATATCTTTATTAAACACACAAGGGACATGACACAGCCAAATTTTAACAAAAAACAAGTAAATTATACACTAACGCACTATATCATTCAAAGAATACGAAAAGAGACAGTTTTAAAAACACAGCTGATTAAGGCTATGCAATGCCCACACCATGTGTTTAAAGGGATGCCACTCAGGCTTCGACCGCGGCAAGCCGTGGCGCCTGATCTTCCGTGACCCCCTTGTAAGTTCGCGATCTCACGACGGCACACAATCATAATTATTGAGTTACAAAAATAAAAAGGGTACAAAAAAATAAATAAAAATAAAACACAACGCATATATACATATAATAGTATAGATACGATACTAATTACATTGTTATTATCGCTTCAAGCTGTTTATTTCACGGCGCACATAGTCACCGCACACGATCAGTCAGTCGGCGCAGAGACGCGTTCAGCGCTCCTGCCTCGACTCGGGCGGCACGACAACGACGCTCGATATAATATAATATTATATAATTGAAAATATCATGATTGCGAGTAATAATAAGATGAAATAATATTTTTAGTAAATATAAACACAATCATATAATATGTAATTCATAAATATACGGGAAGAATAATAAATAAAGAATCCTCTGTTATTTACTACATTTATGCAGTGAGCAGACATTGACGTTGGTGATAAGAATTTACACCGCCATAACTACAGCTTACAACACTTCGGTAAGTATAATGAAAATTATATCACACTTAATGTAATATACGTATATAAGATTGTAGTTATTGTAGTTATAGGGAGAGTATAATATATAGATAGGGTTTGCATTCTGCGATTCGAAATTAAATAATATATTACGGATACTATAATTGATATACGAGTAAGTAATAACGACACAGTTATATATAAATTAAATACTAATTGGTATATTACAATTCAGTTGTCATTAGTTTTGAAGAGACTGGTAAGAAGAAAGTTGTTGCTGCATTATAAAGGCTTTGTATTTTAACTTGAACCCCTGTATTGTTTGCAGAGCTCGGATTGGTGGCGGCAGATTGTTCCAGACCTTACTCGACAAATACCGGAAACTACCTCTGAATGCGGAGGTGTGATGCAGAAGATTAATAAGAAGATAGGATGATCCCCTAGTTGTGATAGTCAGCTGTTTATCTCCTGCCCACTGTAGTTTATTATAGAGATAGGTTGGTAATTTAAATTTTACTATCCCAAACAGCAGCGTGGCAAATTGCAGTTGCCTTCTATTATCCATTCTAAGCCAACGCGATTCGTTAATGTAAGGGGATACATGAGCACGAGGAGGGACGTTATGACAAAATCTGGCACAAGAGTTCTGAACCTTTTGTATTAGTTTTTTTGACTTACATGACAAACAGGGGCCTACTACCACATCAGCGTAATTTAGTTTAGATAAGATTAGGGACTCACACAGTATAACACGTATGTTGACGGGCAGAACATTTCTAATTTTATACAGTACCTTTAGCCGGTAGAAACAATTGCTGACGGTTTTTATAACATGCTTCTCGAACTTCAATTTTTCGTCCATTAATACACCTAGATTACGAGCCTCGTCTACTCTTTCGATTAATTCTCCATCTACTTTTGGTTGCGATGCTTTTATTTTTTGAATTTGTAGCCTTGTTCCCAATGTCATGTACTTAGTTTTCACCGGGTTGAGAACAAGTGCATTGGCCTTAGCCCAATCTGAAATACCAGCCAGATCACTATTTAGCTTACTAACAGCCTCAATTATTTTATTTGGCCTGAAAGATATGTATAATTGTATGTCGTCCGCGTAGATATGGAATTTGCAGTATTTTATGATTCGTACAATATCAGCACAGTATAACGCGAAGGCCTCTGGTCCAATAACCGACCCCTGAGGTACTCCCCTACTTACATCACATGGGTCTGAACGTGACGATATTCCACTACAATCATCAATTATCTCCACAAGTTGGGTTCGATTGTTTAAATAGCTTGAGAACCAATCGAAAGAATTTTGATCGAAACCATAATATTTCATTTTAGCTAGTAGTAAAGAGATGTTAATAGTATCAAACGCACGTGAAAAATCAAGTAGTACAAGTATTGTACCCTCGCCTGCATCTTGCGCAGCAAGAATATTATCTACTACGTCCATGAGCGCCGTGGTAGTGCTGTGACTTCTCCGAAATCCCGACTGAACCTCAGGCAAAATACGGTTTGTGTCTAGGTACTGAGTCATTTGGTTACAAACAACCTTCTCGAGAACCTTTGACGCACAAGCAAGAATGCTTATAGGTCTCAACTCCTTTAGTTCGCTAACATTTTCCTTTTTAGGAACGGGTTTAACCAAGGCTAGGCGCCAGGCTTCAGGGAAAACACCAGAGCTCATTGATTTATTGATTACTTGAGTTAAACTATTAAGACAAGCAGGATAACGACAGACTGTCTGTATCATATCAAGCGTAATGCAATCAGCACCCATAGCGTTTGACTTAAACGAGTTTATAATCTTTTGAACGTCATTACTACATACAGAGGTGAACGAGAAGGTAGAAGAGTTAAATCTATTCGATGTAAAGAAACTTAGGGAAGAAGGTGTAGAATTATCGCCTGGCATATCTAGAAAGTGTAAATTTATTAAAGTAGGATTTTTGAGATGTAACGGAAGAGAAAGGATTGTTTTACTATTGCTAATAGTTACATTCTCTTTAAGGCGGTTCCACATAAGTCGCGGCTGTTTGATATTGCAGTTTATGCACGATTGGAAATAAGCTGTTTTTTCTCTAGCCAGTGCCAGAGCCAGTTCTCGCTTGAGGTTTTTATAAAACTCAATATGCGTTACATTTTTACTTTTGCGTGCTCGCCGATGAGCCTCATCTCTTCGCCGCATCATTAATTTAATGTTGTAAGTGATCCATGGGTGTTGTTTTTGTTTTATGTAAAAAGTTCTAACAGGTGCAAGCAAATCAAATACCCATAAAACACTACTATTAAATTCACGCACCATATCATTAATATCTGCCTGCTGTTGTATTGTAGACCAGTCTATAGTACCAACGGCTAATTCCAAATCATCTGCTTCGATATTTTTTATAGCTCTGTAGTGCATTATTTTTGGGGTAAACTTTTCTTTGCGTATGTTACTAGTGAAAGATAGAAATGCATGACTACTGAGATCCGGAATATAATCAACACAAACTTGAAATTGGTCTGCATTCGAACAGACCAAGTCAAGTAAGGTTTCCGTATCAGACGTAAAATGTGTAGGCTGAGTTGTATACTGTCGTAATTGATGCAAAGTTAAGAAATCCTCTAACAAAAGAAAAGAATTATTATTTACATGTAAATAGTTAATATTAAAATCTCCCATTAAATATATGTAGTCGTAAAAAGACAAGGTACTGATAGTGTCTGATAGGGCGTCAAGGAACACGTTGATTGACAGCCATGGAGGTCTATATGCCGTACCCACACAGATAATCCTTCCGTTAGCCTGAAAAGATAGCCACATCTGTTCTACGTTATTTGTCACTGGGTGCGTTAGGACACGTACCTTTAAAGTGTTTTTCAAATAGAAACCGACGCCGCCCCCGCGAGCTCGCACAATCACGGGTCTAGGTACGTGGACTAAGCGATAACCAGGGACCCGAGGCGCGCGGCCCTCCTCGCCAGAACGTAGCCAAGTTTCATTTATAGCTACGAGATCACAGTCATGAACATTCATAGCCACCAAGAAGTCATCATGTCTAGAACCAAGAGATCCAGGATTTAAGAATCCTAATTTAATATATTTTGTGTTTATCATTTTAGAAAGTCACTATATAGGTGGCATAATTGTATTAAGTGATAAAAATATATAAAGTTATAATAAATACGTTGTAGATTGTTTTTTAATAATAGGTATAAGGATTCGATAAGGAATAATTTAGTATATTTTACATTTTTAAGGATTGCGATTATGTTATAAATATGCGTGTATATAATATGTGAGTTATATATGTAACATATCAAAGAGTTACTTAATAATAAAGTAAGACTATGTGCCGTGTGACAGTAACATAATTTTAGTTCAGTTGTTGGTTTAGAAGGGTAAGGCATTGCATATTCGCAATAGTACCACAATGCTTTTTTAACTATAGTCATTAGGCGTAATTTAGTGATGCGTTGCAAAATATACAAAATATTAAAATTTAAATGTGGTAGCCGAAACAAAAAGGTATATATGTATGAGACTAGTGTATGACAATATAATAATAAGTCTAAGGACTTTGACCAACAGAGGATAGTCCAAAAACCCGTTTCAAGTCGCTCTCAGCTCGTATGCGGTGCACTACAGAACCTGGATCCCGCCTGGCAAAGATGGCCCCACCACGCGTCCAGATATATCGCCAGTTGTTACGTCGTCCCTCCTCCCGGGCTAGGTGGAATATAGTACGGTTCAATTTTGTTAGGCGCTCGTTTATATATATACGACGAGGCACTCCATCTACGACGCCTGATGTGTCGACGCCACGACGAACCCGCGCTGCCTTCAGGATATTGTCACATAATAATTTTCGTGAAAATCTGACGACAATGGGCCTGGAGTTCGGGCGGTCACTATCCTCAGCGCTGACTGCTACTTTTTTCCCGCCTTTCCGAACAGCACTCACAATATCATATTCGCCAATATCAACGCCTATCTTTTTGGCTACCAATCAAACCAAATGGACAACATTTTCCCCATTTTTTTCAGGCAGGCCCGATAATTGTACGTCGCATTGTAAACTCTGCTGATCTCGATCATTCACATCGAGCTTTAATCGCTCGATCACTTCAGTAACGTCCGGGCCAACCTCGCAAGTGCATGTGTGCGCTTCGATCCTTTGCTCCACTGCAGCTAGGCGCGATTCAACTATGCCCACGCGATTATGAGTCTCCACGATAGTTGCGCTAAGTTTTGTGATTTCCTGCCTAACTGACACCATCTCTGACCGGAAATCACATATAACCTCCCTCAATAGTTTAATCTCCTCTGCTAGGGAGTTTGGAGAGTGAGATCCCATGGTGTTAAGTGGTGCGTCGACATATATATCCTGGGGGGAGTTTTGGCTTTCCAGTGAGGGAGACTCGGTGCCAACGTTGCAGGTACGACAAAGCCACTTAGCTATGCTTTTGGAGTCAGATACTTTGGCACAGTATCGATGGTATGTACCACTACATTTAATGCATTTAATGCTGTCATTAATTCTCAGAAATTTTGCACATTGGATGCACTTGAAATTAGGCATATTTATCAAGTTTGCAAATGCGATTTGTAAAAACACTGCACTGCACTGAACAGCTGACTCTCACTATAAACCGATACTAATTTTCAATGTTTTATAGTTATTTTTCACTTTTTATGCAATGTACAAAATGTTACTAGGATAATTGTTCTACACCGATCAATAATATATATTTGTAAAACTTATAAAGCAAATCTTTTTATTTTTAAAATAAGATTATCACAGTGCCGTGTGAGATCGGCCAAACTTCCCTATAAACTCCTAATAAATTTTATATGTAAGCACCTAATATTTTAATTATAATAAATAATTATTTAAATTTTAATATAAAAAGTACGTGTGAAAACTGTGCTATTACTACACACTACATACAACACTATCACATGCGGGCAAAGCTGCGGGCAAATAATATTGCAATAACTACTGCGGCAGGCTATGGCCGAACCTCGCTGAGCCGAGCTGGGAGCTCGGTTCGGCTATCCGATGGCTAACGAAAACCGCCGAACTGGCGTCGGAAATTATTCGTTGCCTATAATCCGACTAAAAACAAAATGACTTGAATCTAATGAATTATCTATACACAAAATTCATTTTTGTTTCGTAAGGTTTTATTTGTTTAAATAGAAGATTTGTTTTGTGTTTGCGGCGGCCATTGTGTTTGTTTACAATTTAATCGCTCCTGTTTATTTATAGTTTTCTTAAAAGATTTTTCATTATAACATTTGAAAGTGATTTTTCATTTTAACATTTGATTGTGAGGTTTGAGTTGATAATGTGTGTTTATTAAAAATTTTAAATAACAAGTTCCCACAATTTAGTGAAAAGATTCAAATTTTGTCTAAAGGTAGGTGTGTACCAGAGTTACAACAATTAAACCAGCAAAAAAATAATGTAACTCGAAAATTTCATGTTAAAAGTTATGTGGTTGTCTACACTCGATTAAATTATATTGTTTTCCTTGCATATTATTTAGTAATTTACATCGGGATATAGTAATCTCAAGTAACCGGCACCTTGAATATGTGAAAATTGAAGCTGACTGACTGGTGAGTAGTTATAATATTTAAAATATGCTTATTATTATACTTATTAGAACTTCTTCCGCCGCGACGATGGATCGCTGTTTTGTCTGCGTAGAAGATGTACATGAATAGTACATCTAAGACTTGCTCTGTTGGCATGGTTTCGACTTAGAGATCCGTCGCTTGACTGTAGCTATGCTAAAAATCTATAAACGAAAAAGTTTTTGTGACCGAGTACTTCGCCGCATACCCGGTGTCATAATCTTGTGCACGCCACTGAAGTCATCAGCATATTGGATAATTCTTATGTTAGGTGTATATAACCTGTTTATTTTTAGTGTAACAATAATAAATAATATAGGATACATCGAAAACATCGGATCGCCCTGTGCCAAACCATCACGACAAATTCTAGAAATCTCTTAACCACTCGAACACACAAAACTAATGGTTCTGAACTGAAGAAATTCTCTTATATAATATGTCTTTACCTATGAAATTGCCGATCTGCAGTACTGGCCATTTGTTAATTGATTAGTGTTACATTTTCATCGCATTTTAATCTTTTTCGTCATCATGGATACGTTAAAAATTCGAGTAATTATGGAATATGAGTACCGTCGTGGCAGCAACGCAGCACAAGCGGCACGCAACATCAACGACGTTCACGGAGCTAACACTACAAACCACCACCACCTGTTATTGGTTTGCTCGCTTCCGTTCACTCGCCACTCCACGTCGTCGTCTCGTCCACTCGCTTCTGGAAATTTCGACCTGAAAAATGAACCTCGCGGTCGTCCGAAGACTTTGGTCGACAATGACGAATTAAAGGCGATTGTGGAAGCTGATGATACACAATCCACGGCTGAATTAGCAGCAGCTTTCGACGTTAGCGTCAAAACAATATTTGTCCATTTGCGTCAAATTGGCAAGGTAAAAAGCTTGAAAAAAGAATTCTAACCTTCTTGTAATTATTTTATTGTAAATTTTGCAAAAACATTTTATGAGCGAAATAGGACGATGTTTAATTACAGAACCATTACGTTTCGGAATTGCTATCACTTTGATTTTTCGCCATTGGTGGGGTATTGTAGAAGTAATGTAAAATGAAGTAAAAATCAAATTATAAATTCTTAATAAGACTTTTTTAGCACTAACCGGTAGATGATAAATCATGGAGTAAACTATACCATCAATACCAGGAGACGTGTTTTTATGTTTAATAGCAGAAGTTAACTCAGCCAAGCTTATAGGTATATGATCATTCTCGTGGCTAGAAATTGAATCCTCCTTAAAAGGCGGATATGCAACACTATCAGGACTCAAACTAGTTAGTAACTGACCAGCATCTCCTTCCGCTAAACATATGGTCTACTTGGAAGTCCTTTGACCCAGCAGAGTTTGCGCCACATATCACCACTGGTAGTTTTTGGGTTAATACCATCGCAAAATCGTTGCCATGATTCGAATTTTGCCTGTCTAATGAGTTTCCGAACTACAAGTATTTTATCTTTTAAAACATGGTAATTTTCTACTGTACGATCTTTCCTAAGTTTTATAAGTACAAGCCTTCCTTCTGCTACTGCTTTTGATAATTCTTGATTCCAACAAGGTTTTGGTTGAAATCTGGATACTGGTCTGTTACTTATTTTAGTGTTGGGAATAAATTTGTCGGCTGAGTTATTGATTATTTCAAGAAACCTGTCAAAGTTATCTTGTACATTGTAATTAATGAATAAAAAATATTAAATTTAGCTTCTAATCATTTTCATATCCAGTCCAGTTAGCTTTTATAATATTACGTTTTATTATAGGTTTCTGAATAGACACAGACTTAATTTTTATACAGATAAGTAAGTGATCACTATTTAAATTTTCATTAGTTACCAAGAACAGCACAGTAATAAATCAGGACTGGCAAACGAAATATCTAGAGATGATATTATAATTATGTCGTTTAGTTTTGCAATACGAGTGGGGCTACCGTCATTTAAAAAAGAATAATTGTAATCTGAACAACTTTCTGTAATTAATCGACCCCTGCTGTCAGTAATGTATGACCAGGACGTATGATGAGCATTAAAATCTCCTACTATTATAGTTTTACTTTGAAAGAGAGAAAACAACTCATCATAATCACGCTTTCTTGTTCTTATATTACTAGTGAAATATACGCCAATAACATATTGAAGCCTAGATTGGTTAAAAAGTTCAATGCATAAAATATCTAATTTATTACCTGTTAATTGTATATTAATCATCCTAGCTGAAAGAGAATTATGAACAATCCCCCAAAACCATCATCTCGATCTCTCCTATAGGAACCATATCTAGATATATTTAATGACTTATCCGCTGATAACCAAGTTTCAGAACAAACACAAATATGTACACTTTCTCTAAACAAAAATATTTCTAAATCAATTCTTTTCGGAATAATACTGCGACAGTTCCATTGTATAATTTTAAGATTCATCAAAATTATGGGCTTGAGCTAAGTTTTTTAATTATTCTTGTCAAACGATTATTATTATTATTGATTTTGCGCGGCGAAATCTTAGGTACAATATCCATAAACATTTTAACCAAATTATCTATGTCTTCCGTATAATTGTGGCTTATCTGTATTATATTTTCTTTTCCATATGATTCGTCTAAATAGTTGATGAACTCGGAGATAGACATTGGATAGTTACTTTTTTCTATTGTATTTTTAATCTCATCTAATTCTGGTGGTTTCAAATCTAGTGTAGGTGTTCTTTTTTGTTTTTTAATGCCTCTTTTACCTTTTTTTAACTGAAGAAGAATTAACAGAGCAGTCGGTTGAAATTTCACCCGATTCAGCATCACTCATTGAAATTTCTTCTGAATCTGAAGTTTCAGATGGTATTACAATACTTTGGGACGATTCATTTGTAGGTGGGTGCGGTCTTTTAAAGGTAGCGAGAGGTTGAAAATCGGGTACTGTATTTATTGTGTCTTGGATATCGCTGGTAATAGTTTTATTGGCGGCGTTTAAGTTGTCTGGGCATTTGTTAGCTATATGTCCATCTCTTTTGGATATAAAGTATGTCATGGTGTCTGCGGAAGCATATATCCAGTACTTGCTGCCGTCAAAATCTATTTGCATACGATCGGGTATCTTTTTCAAATCTTCCGGAGATATATAGGCCTGACGTCGGAAACTCAAAATATGATTGAAGCTGGGCTCACTAATACCAGCCTTAATAAATCTTACTGGAGAAACTAATTTTATTTGTAATTCCGCTAGTTTGTTTTTTAGTGCAATGTGTGGTATAATTGGACAAATATTAGATAAAATTATGCGTTTGTTTCTTGTAATAAGCGGCCGAATAGGTATTTTCTTGTTATTTACGACTATACATTGATGTTTATCTGTTAATTCGTCAACAATTTCTTTCATAGATACAAACACGCAAATTCTATTGTTCAACATTCTGCTGAGGAATCTAATCTGTGTAGAATCAATAATTTTTTCAAAGGCATAAGCATAATCCTTAATCGGGGTGTCATCAACTGCATCTATAATAACGGCTTGTTCTTTGGTGGGGAAGCCGACAGCTTGGGTAACTGAGAAATAACTAAGTTTAGGTTCCATCGTCCCGTAGTCAGAAACGACGGAGGTATTTATAATTATAGATAACACTCGCACCGCCTCGCGCAAGCGCGGGCGCAGTTCACTCCAATAGGTGGTACTCACAAATACACGTAGTCGATATTATAATAATACGCGAACGTGCAAACCTAACGGCGCACCGATAGCGACTGATAAAGAACTTCGTCCCAAGAAACATAGGCTACTTTTTTTCTAAAAAAATTAGTGTTCCTTTGGGAAACTGTATTTACCCGGGCGGAGCCGCGGGCAACAGATCGTAAAAGTAAAGCACTTGTATAATCCCGTTTCAACTAAAAAGCTTCAAGGACATGGTTTCAGACTTTGTATAATGTCAAAGTTTACTTAATTTTAGCTAAAATGAATGGGTGATGTGTTTTAATTTAACTACATGCTTACATTATACCATTTTTAGTCCCATCACGAGGAGCTACATTTTAAATGAAATTATGCAAATATCAACGAGTGCAAATAATTTCAAGATGGAAAATTAAAATTATTATGTAAAGTTACAAAGAGGTTCTCGTATACTTAAATGAAAATTTTATTTTATACTAAAATTGTACAGTTAGGGATAATTAATGTTTTGTAGGTTTGATCGTCCCCATAATTAGTTTGTGTGATGTGTCTATGCTCTATAATAACATTATCGGTCGCTTAGGCCTCTGCATCGAATTTGGCGGCAGCGGCGAACGGCGGCGCACACGCGGGTGCTTGACAGGAGTACAGTGTGTCAAACGGTGACATTGGCGACCCGGCGCGCGCAGCCGCTTGGCGCTGCATCTCCGCTTGCCACTTAGGCCGCGTGCCCATTGCGACTTTTTGTAGCGATGCAGTCGCGATACTGTCGCGTATTTGGATCGATACAGTCGCGATGCCGTCGCTAGCTGTGTGTCCTCGCCCACCTGAACACGATGCAGTCGCGATGCTTACGCAATACTGTCGCGCTTCTGTCGCGATGCAAACGCGATTCAATAACGGCATAAAAATGCTTGCGATCGTCACAGTTGCAAGATGGACTCCGTTAAGGCAACATTAGTCACGTTGTCTTTGGTGCTGCTTTTACGTAGGCAACCGAAGAGCAGACAGCCGAATTCTCCCCGATGTCGTCCGACACGGTTGCTCTACGGTCGCGCGTTTGCATGGATGCAGTCGCGATGCAGTAGCGCGTTAGCATCACTACTGTATCGCGTTGCAAATGCGACTAACGCGCGTTAGTAGTGATGCAGTCGTGCGCTTCATAAACGCGCGACTGCATCGCTACTAAAAGTCGCAGTGGGCGAGGGGCCTTAATTCGAGGAAGAGGCCTTACTGTGGGGCAATATACGCAATAGTTACACGACCTATTTCGAAAATAAGCTGGATAGCGGTACATCTAATTTCTTAATGACAGATGTATGAAAAACGACGATTACTGAAAGTGTCTGTAAGCGTCGTATTTCAGGCATCTGTCATTACTTTGAAAAAAGGACGGTTGCCGAGGTACATCAAGAAAGTAATCTTATTATAAAAGTATCTGTAATTTTACTGAACATTCGATTTGTTAGACTGTACCCGAAGACACAAATGTAATTTATTGACTTCTATTACATTACTTACTCGCTAAAAACCGGAGCATTACCAGCGCAGTTTCCTGATCCCCTATTACATTCTAGTTTATAACTGGAAAACGTCGAATATACGAAGATGCAAGCTTTAAAGAGAATAAAATAGTCTTGCAGCCGAATACTCTAATTAAGAGGCTCTCAAGTCACATGTCCTTTTATTTCTGGATAGAGACAGTGAAAGTTTCGGCCGTAAATGCCTATTCATATTCGAAAAAATATAAAAAATCTGTATTATCTTAAATATATTAAAACTTCGCGATATGTAGGTACTTCACTTCAATTAGAACTATATTTGTGATATTAGGTGGGTACTGTTTGACACACGGTTTGAAAGATAGTTTAAAGCCTGGAAACACCGCAGTCCTTAGCTTTTGCGTCTGTCTGTCTGTCTGTTATCGTACTGTTCCCGTGATTAAAAACTTTCATTTTACAGTTACACAAACGAAGTCATATCAGCTAGTACCTTCTTACATAGAATAATATAATAATAATAAAATATATAAGTTCTCGAAAAATTTCTGTTACGGGGACCAGACAATGGGAAGTATATTTAATACTTTTATATTATACATATCGACGGATAAAAGGTAAGAGGGCATAAGCGCCAAACACCAAATTGTTCAGGAGAGCAATTTAAAGTTTTAAATTGCAGAAAAATGGACATAACTTTTTTATTGATTATTATCATAAAGTGAAAATGAAAACAGATATGAAAAGAAAAAACCAAAAACACATTATTTTTTATTTTTTGGTTTAGCGTCATTTTGTGCCGATTTTTGGCGGAGTCTATTTTCAATTTAAGGTAAACAGTCACATCATAATAGTATAATTATTGCAATGTGTAAAGAAGGATAAGCGACGATGCGCATCGTTATACCAAAGTCCAAAGGTAATCCAGCTTAAGCAACACGCGTAACCAAAACAGCGTAAGGTAGTAAGACATTAGCGACAATGTAAGCTATTTAGAAGATAGGTAAATTGGTACATCCACCATTAAGATTTATTTACACAGAGGAATAAGGGAACATTCAACATACTGTGAATTTTTGAGTAAAAAGTAACGTGGAGAAACGACACATTCTAAAAATAACAGAATCACAACCGACATGATTTTTCTTTAAAATACTCGTAAGACACAAGTATGAAATTGCATATATTTAAAGACGAGACGTCTGCAAAATTAGAATTATATAGAGAGTGGTTACCATCATTTGTTTTGATGTAAATAATATTTATTTATTAGTGTTATCGACTGATTCTACAGTCTAATAATAATATTCATATATTTTTTCTTACATTTGGTAAACATGTAGATATTTGTAAAGATGTAAATAATAATTTGCTAATTATTTTAGGTTGATAATGGTACCTGGTCTTTGTAAAGTAATACGGCATAAACATCGCATTAAAATAGTGCGTGGTAGTAGGGTATAACCGAGAGTTCAACATAAAATATGATTTTGGTAGTTGGGTATAAGCGACGCTTAATGCATTAGATGACAAAGGTAAAAGGGCATAAGCTCCAGTTATCAAATCAGACGCTTTTGGTGTAGTACTTAAATTCATATTTATCGTATTATAAAAAATAAAATAAAAACTTATTTTTAATCAGTACAACTGTGGTATCGTATCTAGTCATAGAAACATCTTTAGATCAATGTACATTACTTGTATTCACCCAGCCTGTTGCTATACCATTAATCCATCCATACATCCATACATCCAATCATCCATCCATCCTCACAAACTTTCACATTTATAATTGTTAAGGACAGTGGCCTTGTAACGTAATAATATCAGTGAGTTGAAATGTGAACGATAAACCAGTGATTTAAAACAGTACATAAACTATAACGGTGAACATTCAGTGACAATATATGTATAGCTTTCTATACCATCAGTGTGCAATAAGTCGTGCTATATGGTGTTTTATGAACTTAAGTTTATTTTGCTCATATATTTTAAACTAGAGTGAATTTTAACGTAATTTCTTTTATATTGTGTAGATAAACATAATACCTAATGTGAAGAACAACAGTTTGGATTATATAATAAATAGATACGTAGTTATTAAGCGAACACTGGTAAAAATACATAACATTTCATACATGGTGTCTCTTAGATTATGAATATCTTTAATATTAAATAAGATGGTTAGTAAATAAGGCTTTATGTAATTGGGAAAGATAATAAAGAGTATCACACAATGCGTTTTACTTCACCTGGCTCATGGAAAATAGGGAAAATTATGGAAAATAGCCGTATAGAGAGGCAAAAGCGAGACGGCAAATCGGCCCGAAAGAGGCGCACGGTACAGGCTCTCTATACGGCATTGCCATGAGCCAGGTAAGCAAGAAAAATTGTGAAAAACGGCGGCTTAAAACCATTAGCGTAGACCCATTCGAAAAAAAAAAAAGAAAAACGTTCTCCTCAAATAAGTGTTTTATTATCGCCCCGGCTCTGCCCAAATCGGTGTAACTTTGCTATCTTCGAGTCTAATCTGAGCCGGCGGTTGAAACCCTGTGGAATAATACAGTCCCCTACAATAATATAAGTAGGATTAATACGTGAAGCAAAAACTATGTAGTATACTGATGTGGGCAGAGAGCAATTGTTTTTAAATAATACTGAGAAATATATGAAACTAGCTTTTGCCCGTAGCTTCGCCCGCGTGTGCAAGTGATTGTAGTAAAAAACTTCTTTAGCAAATATACCTGTAATTTATACTTTTTAATTTTAAGATATCTCCTAGATATAATCCTCTAGATAAGGATTATAATTAAATTGTATCCGCTTCTGAAAATACCATATTATTTCTGATCATTTTCTTAAACCTATTCTTAAAAAATAGACATATCTGTGCCATTGCAGACTTTTTTGTAGACCTATAAAAGATAAAGAATCCCACCATAGATTGTTTTGTTATTTATCTCCAACGGGTTAGGTTAGGAAGCATTTTCGATAAAAGTAACTTTTAGACGATAATACGTAAAAAAGGTAAACCTCAACACCTTTTTTTTTAATTCGGAGTATCACCTCATAATATGTAATATACCTAGTTACATTCCTTTGAACAGTAGGTGTTCGTTTGACACAATTGTCAATATTTCTTTCACATTCTGGAATTTTAATTTTATTTTTGATTAATTAATTTTTATTGCGTATCTGAGAAGCAAAAGATCCCTAAAAATATGATATTTCAAAATATAAATATGAATTATGGTCGAATATCGACCACAGGGCTACCTCCAGTGCTTAAAATTACTTACATAAACAGGCAGTAAGTGGAGTATGTCCTGGCGTACGCGTTGCCCAGGGACTGCAGCAGCTCGGACAGGTTCAGCCACAGGTAGCGGTAGCTGGATATCAACTTCGCCGTACACTCTATGTTCACATCCTATAAACAATTTTAAGGTTACATATTGAATGGTGCACGCAAACGAGCGGAAGGACCACTTGATGGTAAGCGATCACCCATCCTTGTCTTCCGAGATGATTTATTACATTTAAAAGTGTCTTGAAGTAAGAAATTTTTCCTTTGAGCGTCCAAAGAACAATAATCAGATTGTTGTTAATTGAGACTATAGAAACCTAGGCTTATTAGCAACAAGCTTTTCCGAGTCATCCAACTTGAAATACTCAACTGTTACTAATAATAATAATAAATAATAATATTATAATGTTGAGTAATTTTAAATGTAATCTCCGTTGAAAATACAAAATACCCGTGAAAGAATTATTTCGATGTGTTAGTTTCCTAGATATTTAACTTTCAAGTGGCCCACGGTAACTTGCGACTAAGCCACAGAGTAAAAATATATATACTTAAGAGCCCTATTAGAAATCTGCACTTGATGCACGAGATTAGGTATTTGAAGCTTTCCCGACATATCGCATTTTGTAGTAATTTTGCAGTTGTATTTATCGTTTTTATTAAAATAGGTTAATATTATCGTAGATAGGACTAATTCACAGTTAACTTAAAGCTATTTTCGAAGTTTTTTAGAATAAGATTTTTTTCTATATTAAATCAAAAATATTTCAAAATTGTAAGGTCGCTACGAACTATACGACTATATAGGAGATAACATGGAAAACACTCAATATTTTAAATAAAACAAAAACTAGTGTATCTGGCTACACATAATGGCTTTACTGTTACAAAGTATCAAGTGATTTTACATACTTAGTAACATTCTCCATTAAAATCTTATACGAGATAATCTTATATATATTACATAATCGTAATCTCGGAAACAGCTGCAAGTATTTCCATGAAATTTAGTATGCAGTTTGGGGGAGAAAAATCTATCTAGGGTCTTACTTACTTACTTACTTATCCCTGGGAAACTACGCCATTTTAAGTTATATAATATGTTTTTATTTCGTCGTGAAACAATATAATATAAATGAATTTCGACTCAAATAACTACTATGTCTATAAATAACGTAAATAACTACTAATAAAACTAATATGTCGTTTGGCAGTTTGGTATGCGTATGTGTTATTTTTGCGTTCTTTGAAAATTCAAGTTCAGAATGTGGTGGGTTCGAATACCGGTTAAATCTTTTTGTGTTTCTTTTTTTTTAACTCTCTACTAGAGCTCCGAGCAAAGGTCGGTTAACCAGGTATATTGGTATCTCAAAACTTACTCTACGGAAGCACTCCGAGAGACTCTGCGAGGCGACCTTAATCCCCCTGCAGTTGATGTACCACAGCGCGCAGTTCATGTTGATCATAGTGATGATGTGGTAGTAGGCCGTGGTGTGACGCAGCAGGAACCCGTCCAGTAGCACGCACAGGCTCAGGAGGAAACACACGGCGAGAAACAAGCAGCCGATGCTGATGATGACGATGGTCGTCTTCAAGTTGGGGAACTTGAGATCTTGACCTGTCACTCGATAGTATCTTACCTGTGTTAATATTGTATGCGATAAGTAGCAATTTTAATAGTAAAAATAAGTAAGTAACGAATAGCTTATCCGGAAGTTTTGTCGCTACTTACTTTATACTGAGCGACAGAGACAAAACTTTCGGATAAGGTATTGGTCACTTATAGGCGATTGTGAAACTTGTGTTTGTGAAATTGTGAAATTGTGAAATTCAAGTAAAACTAAGTAAGAAGAACTGCAGTGTACATAAACATTTTTTCTACTTTTTTATTATTTTTATAATTTTTCTATTAACAGTAACAACATTTTATTCCATTCCATTCCATGATGAATATAACTCTTAAATATGAGTAACATCTCAGAAGAAACAGTAGGTACACTAAAAATCAATATTTTCATATGTACAGTGATTTGTTTATAAAATTTCGCAAGTCTCGTGAAAACGCTTCATACATGAACAAAAAATTAAACCGACATCCAAAGTAAAAATTAACACAAAAGTATGAATCGGTAACAGCCCAAACAATATCATGATAAAACAATATTTTATAGAACTCAGGTTTCAGTTGGCTGGTACCGTCTTTAAAATTGTGTAGAGAAACAGATAAAAATTTTTCAGGTTTGGGAACAAGAAGTAGTCACTCGGAGCCAAATCTTGAGAATAAGGTGGATGTGGGAGCAATTCATAGCCCAATTCATGGATTTTTGCCATGGCAACTGCACATGCACCCTTTCATTGTCTTAGTGAAAAAGAACTTTTTTCTTGGCCAAATGAGGTCGGTTTTTTTTTCAAATCCTTATTGAAGCGGTCCAATAAGTTGGCATAATATTCCCCATTAATTGTTCTTCCCTTTTGAAGATAGTCAATGTGGATTATCCCACGTGCATCCCAAAAAACAGTCGCCATAACTTTATTGGCTGACAAACCCACCTTGGCCTTCTTTGGCGCCGATTCACCCTTAGAAACACACTGTTTTGACTGTTGTTTGGTCTCTGGTGTATTGTGATGGATCCATGTTTCGTCCACGGCTAAAAAACTCCTCCATATTGTGATTAAACAACGCCAAACCTTCCTGTGAAGTTGTTACACGATTGCGTTTGTGGTCGACTGTGAGCAAACGCGGCACCCATCTTGCGGAAAGCTTTCTCATGCCCAAGTGATCATTCAAAATTGAAACCACTGAGCCATGCGAGATGCCTATGGCTTCCACAATCTCTTGCACTTTCAATCTTCGGTCGGCCAACACCATATCGTGAATTTTTTCGATTGTTTCGGGTGTAGAGACCTCAACTGGGCGTCCAGGACGTTCGGCATCTTCAGTGCTTGTAAGGCCACAACGAAATTCAGTAAACCACTTTTTTACCATTGAAATCGATGGTGCAGAGTCCCCATAGTATTTACCAAGCTTAGCCTTGGTCTCGGTAATGGTTTTTTTTCGCAAAAAATAATGCTTAATAAGCACACGAAATTCACTTTTTTCCATTGTTTCCTTAAGTTACTGGATAGTCTGATAAAGATAGCTGTAAAACACAAACTAACTGACGCAGCAAGTTCAAATTTTGATAGGAGTCAACTGACAGATGCCTGTTGACAGGAGTAGTGTTGCTTTTTCAGTAAGGAGGTTAGAAATTCAAAAAGTCACGGACTTATTGACCCGCCTTAGTATAATAATAATTTTTCCCTTTCTAGAGATATTTGTTAAAATGTTATTAACACATTTTAACAAATACATACACACACAGAAAGTTTAACTTCGCGTATTAATTGAATACGCGCCAAGCTTTCATTAGATATTGTATACAGGGTGCCAGAAAACCGCTTTCATTAACTTTGGGATATGATTATACTACCTTTTCTCATTACAAAAAAGGTATTTTTTTTATTTTTACATTTTATACCTTTTAATCATAAGAACATGCTGTCTGGAAGTAGATTTTTTATTAAAATCTAAAATTTTATTATTTTTACTTCATTACGCAATGTAATTTACTTTATTACGCTGGCTGATGGCTAATAGTTATTTACTTCTCTGAAAGAAGTATTGAGTACTGAAGTCAAACTAAAATCAAAAATCAAAATGAATGACTACTAGTAGGTAGTAGGTACTAAGTCTGCTCCTAGTACTAAGTTCACGGAATCCATCGACCATCAGGTGACCGCGGCAAGGTGTCACGTTAAAAGTTAAAACTTAAAGTTGTTAGAAAATGTTTTTGTTGCATTTTCAAATTTGAAAATCGTTGCTAGCACCATAAATCATTACATTAATATCACTTAAAAATATATCTTAAAACTTAACAACACAACACAACGTTTTTAAACACGACCTAATAGTGAAACTCAAACCAGATGACAACCTTTTACCTCGAGAGAAAAACCGCAACTAAATTCGAAAATCTATTTCAAAACAACATAGTTCTTTTATCGACTTATCGACGACAAAATTCAAAGATTGCCGACGCTATGCGGCACGGGCGCGGGCGGCGGGCGGGCCACAGCACTGCTTTTTGGAGGCCAATATAAAAAGCGTGTCGACTCTTTTAAAAATTACCTATGCTATGTGGTGTGACCTATGAAAATTGAAACATTTGCGTGTACGTAGTCGATATTTAAATTAGGTAATTGTTTGATATGATTTTTTCCTTAGTTTTTTGTAATAAATAAGTTACTGTTTTTATATCAAGCTAGGTTTTTATGATTTACGACCAGCAATCGAGCAGACAGATCGCCTGATGGTATGCAATTATCGTCTCCCGAACGCCTCTCTCTTCGCTCTATTACGCGCCTTGAGCCTCCAGTAGATTTTGTAATAAGTTCATACAAATCAATGCGTATGCAAATTAAATAGTAATTTATCGATATGAAAAACTATTGATACATTTCTGTATACATGGCTATGTCTTTTACATAAAATCATTTTCTCAGTTTGGTCAGTTGGCTGTAAGTGTAAACCCGCGTTTTCGAGCGACGTCCCGTGTTATTTTTTTAATTATCTACTTTTTATCTTCGTTTTAATTTTCGTTTGTTTATTTTGACTTTCGTTTGTTTTAAAAACTGTTTTATTTGTAATAAGTATTAATTGTTTTGTTTGTTTTGACTTGTTTTTCGTATTTGTGACTTGTGTGTGATTTTTTATCCTAAAATGCCCTCGCCATACGCGTATATCACGCGTTACTATGGTATGATGATGATGTGCTTATGTGAAGCATTTAAGAATATCGCAGAGGCATTGAGGATTTACCGGAGGTGATATACTCATGTCCGCCATCTTTCAGACTCCCGTACCATTACACAGGCATGCGAGTGTTAGAAAATAGGCCCATTGAGCCTCCAGCGGTGGGCGGCAACTGGTCGTAAATATCGAGGAGCAAATTTTAGATGGTGCGCCGGATCGTCGTCTTGGAGCCCGCAGTGTGGCTAAAATGCTTAGACGTCGGCACGGTAGGCCAGTTGCTACTTGCTGTTCGATTTAACTGTATGTACCTCATCTCATTTTATTTTCATTTATTTTTCTTAATCAGAACAAAAAAATTAAAGTAATTAAATGTTAACTTAACAAAAGTTAGTAAATAGGTACTTGAATGTTATAAGAACTTTAAATAAACTGAGGCGTTTTCATCCGTTATTGGATGATTTATACGGTTTTCATCATACTACAGTATTCTCTAGTAGTATTCATAGTACAGTATTCTCCGAACGAAGTAACCACTCTTCAAATACAGTAGTGAAAGTTGGTTTGAAATGTCGTATGGTTGCCCAAGCACATACGGCATTCTGACAGCATAGTCAGTCAGTCCTGAGGAATGTCTGATCAATACGTTTGGGGCCAACCATGTGCGGGTTTCCTCACGATGTTTTCCTTCACCGTTAGAGCGTCCGTATAATGTACTTGAGATCTGAAAATGTCTCATTGGTACACGCCATAACCTGGTAATCGAACCTGCACTCTCTCGAGTGCGAATCAAACTGTCTACCCACTAGGCCACGGAGCTATCTTACTTTAAATAAAATTGTTATTAATCTACGCAATTTTCGTGGTTTATTTACTACATACGGTACAGCTGCTAGTATCAGCTGATTTTCTCTATTCGCATTTGCGCGGGCGCGGGGGACGTGTTTACGCGGCCTACCCTCGCGCGCCCGCCTCCGACCGCCAACTCGACCCGGGTGGTTATGTACTATGTACGGTGTACATTGCATATTGAAAATTTTACCTTTTACAAAAACAATCGATTAAAAGAAAATGACCAGTACCAATGTATCTATCTCATGGCCTAATATAAGCCCACGAAGTTACTGGGACTGGTCTGAATATACCCTGTATAAGATAATGATGATGATCAGTGTAAGTGACATAATGGTTTATGCTTGCAGTTCTTTAAACAATTCCAAACGTGTATCTTTAAACACTGAGGAGTTCTATTCAGAACTTTTAAATTCAGGGTATACTTTGGTACAAAAGCTTCCTTTTTGGTAGCATATACTTGGAATACTTCAGAAAAAGTCGAAATCACTATATATGTGTCCATATAAATTTCGAAGAGTTCCCTCGATTTATCAGGGCCCCCTCATCAGGTCTCCACTTCGGTGAATAGGGGACAAATTTCGAATTATAGCCTTAACAACAACAAAATAATTTTGCAAATAGGTTCACAAACGGCAAAGTAATGTTCAAAGATATCCGTGTCGGTGTAAAATACTATGAGAAGTAACTATTATATCGTCATGTGATGATGTATGGTGCGATGATGGTGGTGATAATGATTACTGTATTTGACATAGTTGCATATGCTTGCAGTTCCTTAAACAACGCTGAAATCCCCAAACATGTATCTATAAGGATTTGGGAGTTCCGTTCAGTACTTTTAGATCCAAGGTATATATTGGTGCACAATCTTACTTTATGGTAGCATATGCTTGGGTTACTTCAGAAAAAGTCAAAATTACTATATGTGTCCATAGAAATTTCGAGGAGTTCCCTCGATTCCTTATGGAACCCACAACCTTACAAGCCTCATCGCCTTACAAGGTAAGGCGTAGTTTCGAAACTTACATGTGTGTGCGTGAAATAGTGTAGACTGTGTGGTTCACAGAACTCTGTCTTCACTTTTTTCTTTGGTCTGAGGTTGTATCTAATGAAAATATCTCAGGGTTATTGTAAAGTAAGTTCGCAAGTTCGCGGGCATGTGAAAGTTTGTTAATATTCAGAACACCCCATCGTTTGATCGAAATCAAAAGTTCTCCGACACCGACGTTACATCTCCGTACTTTGTTCTTGTTCCTTGTATCAGGTAAATGTTTTAGACTATATAAGTTAGTTATAAGTTAGGCGGTACGGACACTAGTAAAACCATTGCCAATGTCATGTTTAAAAGATGGGAAAATAGAAGCTTCGGTTTTTAACGCCGTTTTTTAGAGTCTAGTCAAAGTCCAAATTAATCGTCAGTGTAGTCAATGAGTCAAGTAAGTCTATTTAGTACAGTGGTAGACGCTTTTTGAAATTGCCACTTGCTGAACTTGTGCACTTTAACAAATATTTAATGGTAAATATTCTACTAAATAACACATTAATAACCGAAATAACATGAATTTATGGAGGAAATACAAAAACAACAATGTCACTTTTCCACATCCCCGCATTAACTCATGATAGGTGTCATTGGGTAAGTACATCATTTTTGTCTTTGTCTAATTTGATATGAAGACCGTAGCCCTAGGAAATGTATACTTCAGATTCAAACTATATGTGGGAGAGCCACGCTACGGCATAAATTGTCTGGCTCGACAGGATAAATACCACGGCCTCACAGAAAAACGGCGTGAAGTAACGCTTGCGTTGTGTTTCGCCGAGTGATTGAGGTTACCAGATGCCCAAGGGGGGTTGAGGATTTTAAGGACTGGGAACGCAAGTCGTAACACCAGAGGAGTTACAAGTGTAACTCCTCTGGTGTTGCGAGTGTCCATGGGCGGCGGTAATCGCTTACCATCAGGCGATCCGTCTGCTCGTTTCCTGGTTCAATTCAAAAATAATAAAACTTGAACAGGTTCAAGATGAGTTCTAAAACAGAATAGTCTTTATTTTTGTAGCTTGTATTTTACGGACGAATATGTTAATATATTAAACTCACAGGTGCAGTTTGTACTATCCGGAGATCGATTCATAAGCAGGTCGACTGTTGCTAAAATTTGTTCGTATTCTGTTATTCTTCTTCTTTCTTTTGGCATAGCTTCCCCTGTAATAGGAGTTGCCAACGTCTAGAGTGATGGTATTAAGATATTAATATGATATCAAACTGACATGTCATTGACAATTATTGTATTTGTGACAGCATGCCGTTATTTAAATAAAAGTAAATTATGACAACACTTCCTGCTTATGAATTACATTTACTGATAGTACGTTTGGCACCCTAGTAGCCACCATTTTAATAGCTTACTTCCAAAAGAAAAACTTTAATTTTATGGCTTCAGTAGAATAAAGATTATTTTTATACTTTACGAGTAGGTACCTACTTACTTTCCACACTATAATAAAGGACAATTTGCCGATCCCCCTTTTCCTTCAAATCTAATTCAATAACGGAAATCAAGGATCGGACGTATCCTTTCATTTCGTAACTTAGTTTACCAAAAAAACTTACTTGGAACTTTCCCCAACTTGTTTTATAAATCGCGACTTGGTGCGCGACGCCCCAGCCAACGAAGGGGATCCAGAAGTGCGGGACCAGGAAGGCAACGAACAGTATCGAATAGATGTAGTCGTCGAACTTCTTAATAGACCGCAGTATCATGATGCGCTCGTAGCCAACGGTGAGAACTATTACGGTGGTGACGATGTAAAAGAAAATCGCATACGCTGTAGCGCGCGAGCGCCAGCTGAACGTGATTGTACCTGAAAGAAGTAGGTTTTTATAGACATTGCTCTAAAGTATATTAAAATTGCTTTATATTCTGTGCTAAGTATGTAAGGTGTAGTGCACTAATATAAGGTTAATAAAATAAATTAATTAAAAACGGACAAAAAAACATGAATAGCTAGTATTCGAGATTTTGCTATTGAATATTATTGAATAACCTAACCTACAATTGAAATAGTTTCGTGGTCGATACATTCGAAACGAAAACATTATATCTGGGAACATAACGACTTCAACAATCGGGACATTATATGGATGCCGCATTTTATGGGTCCCGACTTTTTACCCGTTCTATAAGTTTGTGGGTTTGTGGCACTATTTAGACCAAACGTGTGGGCCGATTTTGATAAATGATATGTCGTTTGAATATGTCATAACGGCGCGAATGTCGTCGAGAAAAATCAAAATGGCCGATTTTGGACGCCATATTACGAAAAAGAAAAAACTTAAATCGACGTACCTACTGTGTTAAGTGGGGTATCGTTGAATAGGCATTTAAAAATAATTTTTAATAACTATATCGTTTTTAAATCAGAATTACGGTTTAGGACTTCATTGAAAATTTGTACCTACTATACCTACTCGTCAAATTTTCAAGGATATTATAAATACCTATATACTAACATTAGTGTTCTTACAATTTAAGAATTACGTACAGCGGTTCGGTGCGGTGAATGAGGCCCGTCGTTTCAGTTAGAACTGACGTCAGTTCGGCCTGAACGGATAACGGATTCGAGCACAGACACGGTAAATCGCATCCGACCCAACTGACGTCATTTCGGCCTGAATGGATTCGAGCAGAAAAAGCGCATCAGGTCGTTCTGGTTTGCCGCGAGCTACGGTCGTGTTGATTAATAGTAAACTCACTAGGCTTGTACACGATACACGCCCGCACGGCCGCAGCTCGGGCGTGAACTGAAGCGATTTGTCCACATGATTCGTTCAGTCCATCCGTTCATTTCAGAATTAATGTTGCCAACTTAGTTATTTTAGAAAGTTTTTACTAAATAAAGTATTTTATTTCCTTTTATTTTTATTTTAGTTGTTAGTAGTGTTTTAGTAGGAAAGAGCTAGACAGTTATCATATGCAAAATAGTTAGGCACAAAAAACATACATTTTTTTATACCTTATCATAAGAATACATCGTAGCATTCGTCCGTAATTTTCTTAAAACTACACGGTTAATTATTATATACGTAATATTTCCTAGTATATTTTAATTTAATAAAAATTATAATATACTTCAATAAATAATTTATGTTAATATAACAACTCCTAAAATGTAGTGGTTTTTTGGGGGCTTTAGGGATTCCTAAGTTGAGTATCTTTTTTGATAGTTTTCAGCATTATTTTAGTAGTTTTTAGTAAAAAACGACGCGGGTTCAATAGTTTCGCAAGAACAGAGCTGGCAACACTGGAACGAATCGCTTCAGTCCATCCGGCCGACTGATGCGATCTCGAAATTGTACACAGACGATACGATTTTGCATCCATTCAGACCGAACTAAAGGAAAACCGGACCGTATATGGGGCCCCTAACATTTTCTTATATTCTTCGTACCTACGAGTTCCAGAGTTACAGTTCAGAGTATATCTATCCAGTATAGATTTTTTATTCTGTTTCGAGAGAAACAGGGTACAATAGGTAAATGCCGTAACCGTAAAAGAAAAAGAGTACTATGGCATACTTAGTATACCTTTTTTTTTTTGTAACTTGGTGAAAATTTGTTTTACATCATCGCACTACTAATTTAAATTCGTTATTTACTAATTTATATATTTAATAACCTAACCTAACCTAGAGCATGTCGGGACATGGACAAGGACAAGGAGGGTTCCGTAACTATTAACGCGTAATAGGTTTTTTTCTCAAATTACTTCAAAAGTTACTATCCGATTTTGTTCAAGATAATAATTTTCCTAAAGAGTATTTGGCATGATCTATCAGCATGGAAAATTGCAAGTATGTAAGTCTCATAGTTTAGAAATGCCAGGGGGGGACCAACTTAAAAACCTTTTTGGAGGCCGATTACTCAAAAGTGGTTCAATTTTAAAAAAAGTCGTGTATGAAACCTTGCCTTTATTTTCAAGACCTATTCAAAAATACTCCAAACGATAGGGTAGAGTGAAAAAAAATTTTTCATCCCCACTTCACATGTATGGAGAGCCACCCTTAAAATATTAAATTATTATTATTTTATGATGCTAAAACCGAGCACTACACACAATCTATAAAGATACCAAATTTCATTCATTTATATTCATAATTATAGACAGACAGATAGACGGACAGAGCGAAACTGTAAGGGTTCCTTATGTATTACGGAACCCTAAAAAGTATATCAGTGAAAATGATAAAAATATTAAAATAACTAATAATGTATATCTATCTTTATTATTATTATTGACTTTTTATTACCCCGCTATTTATATATAATCTGATTTACTTCTCCTGTCCTGCAGGGTTGCTTGGGTCGAAGTTGGAAAACCCTGGATGGACGAGATCGCTTATAGCGATAAGGCCTCCCTTGCCTACATTTAGGTTATAGTTTAAGTAGTTTTAGTCATTTGATTGTACCTACTGTGAATGTTATTAATGTGAGCAATAAAGTGTTTATCTATACTATTGTCATTTGTCACCCTATTGGCCCTCTTAACCAAATAATATACAGAGTGCTTAGTTATCCGAATGAAATATTTAGCCCAACATTAGGACACAATATTACTTAAAGTAGTGTCATCTGCGAATAATATGGTTTTATGATTAGTGACGTTAGGAACGTCGTTTATATAAGAAATTAAAAGTTTCCAATATACTTCCTTGCGGAACTCCGTACTCATTAAGTAGAGATCTATGTATTATTTTAAAACCTTTTTCAATCTTAGCGATCTGTACACACTGAGTTCGATTACTGAGATAACTCTTAATCCACTCGTAAGATTTTTCTCGTATGCCGTATTTGTATATTTTATGTAGCAATAGATTATGGTCAACAAAGTCAAACGCCTTGGTCATAATATCTAAAAAGATTGGCGCCACTGGTAACTTGTTGTTCATGGCTTCTGTGATATATTTTTCTAGGTCGAAGCATGCTAGAGTAGTATTGCTGTTCTTTTAAAACCAAATTGCTCAGCTTTCAGTACGCCGTTACCAGTAACGAAATCTTAATCTCTTTAGCATGACCTTTTCAAATATTCTAGACAAGACCGGTATTAATGCTATCGGTCGATAAATATTCACATCATTACTGTCACCTTTTTTAAATAACGGTTTTATGAATGAGACTGAGACTTTTTTAGAATATCCGGAAAAATACCACTTCAATCGATAAGTTTGTTATATCACTTAATGGTCCAGAAATATATTTAGCATACGCTTTAATTACAGTTGTCTTTAAATTGTCATACCCTACGGAATTAGTATTATGAAGATTTTTTTATATTAGTTATTTCATATTTGTCAGTTGGTTTTAGAAAAATTCTATTCACGTTATTATTATTATTATTATTATTATTAAAATCATGCGTATTCGTCAAATTTATATAAAAGTTATTAAATACTTCACTAATGTCACGAGGATTCGAAAAATATTGATCATTATATACAATTGTGTCCATATCAATATTGTTATTTATGTCACCAATATTATTGTTAATAACTTCCCAAGCTGAATTTCATTTTTTTTTTCTTGTGAATATAATTTTAATTCTGTAGTTGCAATTATTTACGAACAAAGTACCACACGTTTTCAAAATCGTGTGGTACTTTGTCTATATTTTTTATAATTTGATTTTGTATTTGAAGGAGTATATTTGAAAATAGTTTTCTTTATATACCTTTATTTATATAATATGCCTTTTTTATATATTTCGTGAACAATGTATTTTTGTTATTTAATTTGCTCTTATTAATTATTATCTCCGGAAAACTCAAATAATTCGTGGAACTTACTAAACACAACATTAAGGTTAGATTGTTCGTATACTTCTGAAAAACTGAGAGAAGCTGTGTTTACTAAATGTTCGTTCATTGTTTTTACTATAATACCGAGATCGTTCAAACGAAGTTATTATTTCGCGGCCTTTTTTAATTTTAATACATAAAATCTGGGCTGGCTCGTGATCTGACAGAACTAGGTAGAGGATATCTGCTATAATAAGTCTTATATTGCTTGCAAATTGGCTGGACAAGCAGTTTTCCTGGTCGGTGTTTTAATATGCAATGTTATGTTAAATTTTTTAACAGACTAATTAGATTAATTGTACTATTTTTATTTGATATTAGAGTTCCAGTCCCCGCAAAGTATTTTTTTTAATCTGTTTGATATTTTTAGTAATATTGTCTCTAAATTTTCAAACAAATCGAGGGATTGCTATTAGGTGTGGTATATACAGATTATTATAATTTTATGCAATGTAAGTTCAATGCCAGCGCCTTCGAAGCTCAAGTCGCAGGATAAGTCGCTAGCAATTCCGAGAGTTTTGCATGGGATATTATTTTTAACTAATATACCCAAGCCGCCACGCTTTTTATTTTGAGAGTATGAAGCAACTAATTTAAAGTTAGAGATTTTAAATAATTGCTCCATACCTTTTTTAATAAATGTGTCAGTTAAACATATGATATCTACTTCTTTTTCATTTTGAGTTAGTTCCGATAGCGCGACTGTTATTTCATCTGATTTGTTTATGGCACCAGCTATATTCTGGTGAAAAATAGTTAGTTCTTTATAATTATTTTTGGTGTCGAAAACCGCTCTATTTTCACGACTGATAGTGAAATTCAAATTTCAATTTTGGGTTTGGAAAAATAGTAAGGTATTGTTCCTTTTTTATGTACCCATTTGGTTCATAATTCATATTCGTATCACTTAAATTTTTACACGGCTATTGTGGTTCTGATTGTTGGATATAGTTTGTTAAGTTATAGATATAATTTGTATGTACTTTGTTTTTTGAAAGTGTTTTCTTGTATGACAGAAAATCAATTTCTACACGTGATTTGAAACTCAATAATTTTGTGAAGCGTTTTTTATTACTGTAAAATATTTCTTAATTTCTAAAGTTTATGTAACTACAATTACTGCAATTGTTTGTTATTGATTTTAATAAAACTATTTAACATAAATTCATTTGGATAGCGGTTAAATTGTACTTCAATAACAAAAACGTTGTGATATCTCAATAAATATAATATATTGCTTAAGTTACATAACAGTTTATATGGATTTTTATCGCTAGATCCAAAAGCTAAAATTACGATATCTTCTTTGTTTAGGTAGTGTGGTTATGAATTTTTTGCAAGATATCAAAAATTCTTGGCTTTGAGCTGATGATTTGATAATGTCATATACTTCATATGTACTGTCATTTTTATGAAGTCGATCATAATATATTTGGGAAGCCAACCCACGAGCTTGTTCATCACCCACAATATATATTTTATTCTAGATGTTATTTGTGGCGCCATCTATTAGACAATTATTTTCGGGTGATGTTTTGAGATTGTATGTGTATGAGGCCAAACGTCGAGATCGAGTTGCTGATGTTAACTGTGACTTATTTTTAGGAGTTTTATCAATTTGGAGAATGTTGTTATTATGGGCTGCATTTAGTATGGGCGACAAGCGTGATAACTTCATATGAGTATTAGTTAGGCGTTTAAGTGTTGGTGTTTTGGCTCTGTTGTTATATGGTTATATGGTTATATATTATATGGTTTTTGATGGCGTTGTGGCTATGGAAAATATTTTTAAGGAACTGTATCTGGTTATTATTACCCGATATTATTTTTCTTAGTTGGGCACACTCAATATTTAAATTTGTTATTTCGTCATGAGCACTCTCATTTCAATTTTTAAAATTTCGATTTTTTGCTTAAGTTCCTGTACTTCCAAAATTTCATTGTCATCAATTAGGGGAACGTTTTTTGAAGACAAATCTCATTTATTAGAGCTCTTGAAAGCATAATTTAGACTTATATTCGATATATCCATGTCTGAGTTTCTTAAATGTCACATTGTCGCTATCCATAATGATTGTTGCCAGAAATGTCAGTGGTGACCTCTTGAGTGCTTTATTTGTATTTCTGTAATTTGTTGTCCGATTGTACCTAACAGTTTTGCTTTAGGACTGTTTTAATGTTAGAGTAAATGTTGATTATTTATTGTTAATATATGAATTCTGTCATACAAAAAACTGAATGGGTAGTGTTTGAACCCCAGAACTTTTGTTGCTTGCTAGTTGCTAAAATCGTTAGACCGGTACCGTTAGCCAGTGACTAGGAGTATTAAAATAATGATCACACATTAGCTTCCACGTTTTAACGTGATATAGTCGTTTCAATTTTTTTATCTGAGTTCACTTGTTTTTGGAGATAAAAGTCACTATTTTTTACACTCTTTTGTTCGTTTTGCGATTTTTCTTAACAGTTCTTACACGTTTTCGTTTAAAATATAATCTTTTATTTCGTTTTAATGTTTACGTTACAAGATTCTTTAGCACATATTCACTTTTAGTTTATTTTGTAAATCACTTATCAAACACTTGTAGTCTGATCTGGTATGGTGAAATCAAGATGGTTGACATTTGAGGTTAGATGAAATCAAGATGACGTAACTTTTTCTTGTATGAAGGTTTTTTTCTGTCAAATATACGTCATAGCCCATACTTATTTTTTAAATAATTGTAAGAAACACTAACCATGAGCATGTCAGGACATGTCTAAGGGGGATTCCATTACCCTGAACTCGCATTATGTTTTTTTTAAATAACACCAAGAAATATAGTTCCATTTCGCTCTAAATGTTTTTGGAGAGTATAATACATACGTTGATAGGCGCGATCAGCATGGAAAGTTACAAGTTTCCACCCCCCTCATAGTTTAGAAATTGTTTATATTTTCAACCAACCAAACATGTGTAATCTATAAATGTACAAAATATTGTCTTAATTTGCATAATTACCGAAGTCAGAAAAGGAGAAAAGACGGACGGAAACAAATAGAGTGAAACTATAGGGTTCCTTGTAATTCCCTAAAAAAATAAAGTTAATTTCTCAACGTCAAGCGTACCACGTAGAGGATCTACGTCCTTTTACAAGATCCACAGTCTCGTAGAGGATCTACGACCTTGTAGAATATTACCTATCTCGTAAAGGATCTACAATTTCGTAGAACATATACGACCTCGTAGAGGGTTTATAACTTCGTAGTATATCTACGACCTCGTAGAGGGTTTATAACTTCGTAGTATATATACGACCTCGTAGAGGATCTTCAACTTCGTAGAATATCACCGATCTCGTAGAAGATCTACAACTACGTAGAATATGTCTGGGGGACTTTATTTTGTAAGAAAAATATTGTTGTCATAGCAAAACTTAGTTCTACATCAAATCCCTACCTAAGTTGATCGAATTGTACCAGTCGCAATATCATGGCTAAAATCAATCGCGGGCTTGAAATGAAATTTAAATGAAATGATAACACGTTTAGAGCATTTCGTGTGCTGAACAATATAAATAGTGGATCGCTGAAGTTGTAGTGCATACTTGAGAAGAGTAAGTAGCTCGTGATCCCCGCAACCACTTCGCCCGCACGCAGCATGAGGTTCATGTTTATGATGATCGCGGCCTTTCTGCTGGTCTGCGTCGCCTTCGCTAATCAGGTATATATGGAATTTTTGTTTTGTTTGAAAGGATAAACTTCCAAAGTTCCGAGTTGATCATCGGAATCCGATGATGGGATGAAGGAATTGTGACTACTCGTCGGAATATAATATTTCCTCTTCAGAGCGCGTTCCAGAACTATAAAACGTGAATCATATTGATGCTTATATCTTTTAGTCGGATGGTCAAGATCTTAAGAAATTTTACCATTTTACCTATTGAAATAGTTAAACGTAATTTAATCGCAATCTAAAGTTACTTGGTCCATAAACTGTTAGTAAATAATTTATTTTCTCTATGGAGTACCCGAGAACTTAACGAAACCGTTATAATTCCAATGACCTCGAAAATAACAATAAGAAATCTCTTTGAATCATAATAATTATGCCATATTCGGTTTTAATATTTTTTATACGTTTTTCATTAGGAAAACGAAAACACAATGAAAATTCAGGGTAAGTATTTACATTAAAATAAAATTGTGTATGTTATTTTCAAATAACAGATATTACTAGATCTTTATTGTTTTATTTATCAACGAATTATGTAATACAATATTAGGCTCTGCCTAGGCTAATAGGGTTCGCATGCCTTCGCTCCTATAGGGTTTAGTAGCCTCCCCCCCCCCCCCTATTAGGGCAGCGGCGTATGTTTTATGTACGATCGCCGACAACACTTGTTACCAGACTATCCAGATGAACCAGACGGCACCGGTCTGAGCGACGGGCAGCTCGTGCGACAGGTGCGCGCCGCTCACCGCATGAACTACCCCCAGGCCTCTTACAGCCGAGCCAAACGACTAGTGCAGTGAGTAAAATATTATTGAAACTGGTCCTAGTTTACTGAGGTTATGTATACTTCGTTCATTTTTTATGGATACTCCCTTAGAAAAATATATTATGAAGTAAAATTATTTGATCTTCAATCTTCTGTTACGACTTAGTTTCATTGCAGTAAGTAAAATATTATTGAAACTGGTCCTAGTTTACTGAGGTTATGTATACTTCGTTCATTTTTTTATGGATACTCCCTTAGAAAAATATATTATGAAGTAAAATTATTTGATCTTCAATCTTCTGTTACGACTTAGTTTCATTGCAGTAAGTAAAATATTATTGAAACTGGTCCTATTTTACTGAGGTTATGTATACTTCGTTCATTATTTTATGGATACTCCCTTAGAAAAATATATTATGAAGTAAAATTATTTGATCTTCAATCTTCTGTTACGACTTAGTTTCATTGCAGTAAGTAAAATATTATTGAAACTGGTCCTAGTTTACTGAGGTTATGTATACTTCGTTAATTTTATTATGGATACTCCCTTCGAAAAATATATTATGAAGTAAAATTATTTGATCTTCAATCTTCTGTTACGACTTAGTTTTATTGTAAGTAGATAAAACAGTAATAAGTATAATAAAACAGCTTATTAGCTACACAAAACTACAAACACAAATAAGTTGAAACCGCACATATAAAAAAAATAAACAACAGAATAATTTTGCACATTAAGACAAAAATTGATAAAATCTTAAAAACATTTAGTTTATCATATAGGTTTTTTGTTCGGATATATCATAAACGATGGTAACTAACACTCTTATAGGATAGATCCTATATATCGACGTAGACGTCGACTTCACTAAAATTCAATGTTGTTTAAATGTTTACAGGCAAAACACACCAGCACCGACCCCGCCGTAAGTTTATACAAGTCCTTTTTCATTTGCATTCAACTCTCAAAGTGCCATATATAGTAGGCACATATGGTGTATGACTTGATAAGTAGTAGGTATAATCACAGAGTAGATATATTCTTACGGACAGAGAAAAAGCTTTCATAGAACGATCAAATTGGCCCACAAGTTTTCCACACAGTCGTGGACACACCGTATGCTGGTAGTATTGCAATCAAATCAAAATCGAACTATGTAGCTGTTTATCTGTTCCTCTTTCTTTAATCTGGGGTATAATTCCAAACTGTGCACTTATTCTACGTATGTTCCTACATTAACTACAGTATAAATTATGAGAACACTCTACCTGCTTATGAATTCGGCTAGTGTAGTGTAAGGCAACTTTAACTATAACAATGTATAACTCTCGGGTCGTCTTTAGAGATTTTTTTAAAGAAAACTAAAGTGTTTTTTCTTCTCAATACAGCCCTGCCGGCAACTTTGATGAGATCGACCTCTCCGGCTTTCCGATAGGCTCAGTCAGTATGTATCCATTCCTTCAGGCGTTATGTACATTTGTAACTATTTCAATATTTATTATTTTATTACTTTGTCCTAAAATTTCTATTAATACAGATTAGTCATACATCATTTATTAGTCTTACTGTGTTATAATTTAAATAAATATTACATTGTATATACTGTTTTAAAAAATATAATCGTTATGACCGGATGAAACAGATACCATCGTGATAATATTGTATCGTATCAAGTATAATATTATTTCCTTTATATAGTTATAAGATGTCTACTTTAAGTATAAAAAAACCTAATCTTATTTAGTTGTAAACATGATTTTTTTTTCAGATTGAATCCGATCGACGCTAGTATTTTCCGGTTGACGACTAAAACTAAACTCTACGGCATGTCTTACTTTTAAACATTTTTTATTCTGTTAAAGTGTATAAATAAAATATTCTCAATCGGTTATGAAAAAAATTATTTTATAGTAACTACAGAATATAAGTCACGAATGCAGAAACATATTTCCACCACCATCCTCAAATAGGGCCAATGCACTTATAAACACAAGCCATATTCATAAAGACTGAAGGCCATGGCCATAAATTCATACAAAAATACCCATAGTCGATAGCATAGAAATTCCATTGGAGATTCACTTTCTCGTATCTTCTTGTGTAATGAATAAAAATCAATTTTGAATCTCAAAAATGCAGCGCCTTCCTTTCATTGTAAATTGACCCTTAGTATCCTTAGGCCACGCGAAGCGTGCAAACAAGCCAGCATTCCTTATGAATATTAATCATCTATCATATAAATATTATTTTTTTAAATTCGGTACTAAACCAAAATGACAATTTGCACCCGATACACACATAAAATTGCGCCAACACCTTGTGGCCAAACAATCCTGTTCGACGCACGAGACGCGCCGAGATTAATCAATTAAAATTCACTATTTATTTGCCGGCTTGTATGGAAAAACATGAACCTTTATATAGATACTTGATATAAATAAAAACAAATGAAAAATGACACTAATTTAGGCTTTTGTTATTTCCAGGAGGCTAGGAGGAGTTTATATGGCGCTAAACGTAATAAAATCAAAGTATCGTTGTACTGTACTATAATAGACATTTGCTTACGCGGCTTACTACTTCGCAGATCTCACGCTTCGCCTAGTAGTCAATAAGGTAAACTCGTTGCAAAGCCTTAACCAGAAGGAATCCACATGGTTCATTATACAAAAATAAAGGAATCGTCAATTAACAAAATTAACTGAATTGAAGAAATCAGAAGGCTAATTCTCGTAATTAAAATGTTTGATTATTGTTGTTTTGGTGATTACAGTGCAAATATCAATTGCTATATCTTGCCAAAAATCACCAGCGCTCTCCCGAGTTCATACATAAACGTAACACATGTACCAATTCCACCAGAAATTAAAGTAGCTGGCCCTACATTCAACATACCATCTACTATCGACATTTTAGTAGGCGCAGAAATATTTTGGGCAGTATTAAACTAGGAAACCTATTACATTGGTTCATCACATCCAAAGATGCATTCTTCTAAACTAGGATGGATTCTATGCGATTGCATTTATACAAATTATGGACAAAATGTCTGTTATCATACTTCTGATGACGATTTAGATCGGGTCTTATCAAAATTTTGGGAATTAGACTCTATTTCTTCTCAACATGAATATTCTCATGAAGAAAAATCTTGTGAGGATATATTTAAAAGTTCTACCTTTCGCACTTCAACTGGTCAATTTGTAGTTACAATACCATTTAAGAGCTCACCAGATATTTTAGGACACTCATATGCTTTAGCTAAACGGCGATTTCTAGCACTTGAGAATAGATTTAAACGAAATAGTAAATTTAAGAATGATTATGATGATGAATTTATTAGAGAATACATGAATCTCGGCCCGATGTCTTTAAATTCACCTAATTCACATATGTCTAACAAACAGAATTATCACTTGCCTCATCATGGAGTGATTAGAGAGTCAAGTACAACATCAAAATTGCGCGTTGTTTTTGACGCATCTGCCGTTACGACGTCTTGACGTCAAGATGACTTCATGTCTATATTATTGAGATTTCATGAACACAAATACGCAGTAACTGGGGACGTAGAGAAGTTTTATAGAGCTGTGTTAGTGCATGAGTCACAACGCCCCTTACAGCAAATTATATATAGATTTAATACTAATGAATCCTTTAACACGTACACACTCTATAAAACATGATTTCTATATAGATGATTATTTGGGTTGCGCAGATTCTATAGAATCAGCCATTGACCTAGTTAAGGATATAAAATGTCTAGAGTACATTTTATTTTACTAAATAAAATGTACTCTAGACATTATTTTATTAAATTTTAACTTACGCAAATTTCAATCAAATAGTCCAGTAATTTTAGAAAACATTTCATCTAAATTCAATACGTATACCACGTTGGACATTACAAGACAATCCCAAAAACGTGCAGCTTTACGTATTTACAGATGCTTCTGAACGTGGTTATGGTGCATGTGTGTACGTCAGACCTATCTCTACCAGTGGCTTAATACATGTGTGCCTTTTAACATCAAAAAATAAGTTGTCGCCTCTAAAATCTACAACTATACCTCGATTAGAGTTATGCGGCGCTTTATTAGGTACAAGACTCTATAGAAAGGTTGCAAAATCTTTAACGATAGAGTTTATTGATTATTATTTTTGGTGCGACTCTACAATTGTTTTGGGTTGGCTCTCAACAGAGTCAAGTTCTCTTAAGCAATTTGTAAGAAATAGAGTAAACGAAATAAAGGAGTCTACTAGTTCTATGAAATGGAGTTACGTGCAGTCTAAACTGAACCCTGCTAACTTAGCATCTCGGGGAGTGAATGCTGACTATCTCAGCGCTTCCTCACTTTGGTAGAGAGGCCCTGGCTTATAATATACTTTAGAATTTTGTATCCCTTCTACTCCAAATTTTAATAACATTTCACTTCCAGAGCTTACACATCATAATATAGATAATAATTCACCAATACATACTACAAATTTATTGCATCAATTAATTCTTAAATCATCTAATTTTAAAAAATTAATAAGAGTTTTTGCATACATTTATAGATTTATTTTCAATTGCCAAAATAAAATAAATAAACTTAAAAAAAATTATCCTCTTCGGAATTACAAACGTCACAAAAACGTCTTCTCAACTATTCACAACAGGTAATGTTCCCTGACGAATATTTTTTACTTAAGGCTTCCAAACCATTACCAAAGGGTAGTAGGTTAAAATCACTTACACCTTTTCTAGACACAGATAATTTAATACGAGTTGGTGGAAGATTAAAAAATTCATGTTACACATAATTAGGACATTAAACATCCGATAGTATTATGCTCAAAACACCATCTAGCTAAAATCATTTTTGAATGTAGGTAAGCATAAGGAATTATTTCATGGTGGAGCTCAATTAATTTTATGCAATATAAGAAATCATTTTTGGCCGTTAGGTGGCAGAAATTTAGCGAAATCAATTCTTCATGCTTGCATTCGATGTACACGACATAACGCGAAACCAACACAGCCTATTATGGGTAATTTGCCCTCCCTAAACACAGGAGCCGATTATGCCGGTCCAATTTTAATAGCTGATCGAAAGGGACGCGGTTGTAGATTGCAAAAATCTTATATTTGTGTTTTTATCTGTTTTGCAGTCAAGGCCGTACACTTATAGCTCGTGACCGATCTAAGCATGGAGGCATTCTTGGCTGCGTTCAATCGTTTTATATCGAGGAGGGGTAAACCTCAAAACATATATTCCGATAATGGTACAACCTTCGTAGGAGCATGCAATGAATTTAAACGGTTTTTAAAATTTCATAATCCCTATTGGACGATAATCCAAAATTTTATAAATATAGTTGAGGGTATCCGTATTATAAATGTGCTAACCATTTCTTCTTTTCCGCCCGCACCCCTCTCAAGTGAACATATATAAAAGCCGTACGCTTCGCGCCGGCCGCATCCCCCTCTGGCCTCCCAGGTCCCCCGAACCTCTTAGGCCCCTGTGGCCTCCTAGGCCCTTTCGTCCTCCCAGGCCCCTCCGGCCTCCCAGGCCCTTCAGGCCGTCCGTACTCCAAAAATGCTTCCTCCTGTAATCATACAGGAGAAGGCCACATAGAATTTAATCTCCGCAGCGTTTAACGAGCATAAGCTCCGTTACACTTCTGCACATACGACCCCCATCGGTATTAACGAGCAGGTAAAGACTTCGGAGGATCACCGCCTCCTCACCGCGTTCCTACGTAAGAGGAACATAGGTTATCACACTTATGCCCTCGAAGACGAGCGCCTTCTGCGCATCGTCATTACCGGTGTCGATAAGTGTCTCTCCACAAGAGAGGTACTCATGGACATCCAGTCCCAGGGTTATCCCGCCATAGAGGTACATCGTATGTACCATCCTATTAAAAAACACGAGTACAATATGGTACTCATAACACTTCCTCTTACGCCAGAGGGTAAGGGTATCTTCAATATCCGAGCCATCTGCCACATTACGGGCATCCGCGTCGAACCCCCCCGTAAAAGGGCATCCCTGGCCAGTGCCACCGATGCCGGGCCGCGTTGTGTAAAGTGCCTCGGTGTCCACGGCACCTCTGACTGTCCCCGAAAGAGCCCAGCTCAGGAGTCTGAACCCCCCAGCTGTGTTCTCTGTAAGTCCCAAGGACACCCCGCCAATTACAGAGGGTGCAAAAAAGCATCCAAAGTAAAAAAGCGCATTGCACCACATACGAAAGGTGACCCAAGTAGAGATTCGTCCCTGCTCCCCTACCCTCCCAATCTGCGTGGTTCAAGCCCGTATTCGAATTACGATTCCCCAAGGAATCGTAATTCTGAGTTAGCGGTTTTCCCCGCTCTCCCCAGTAGGGCCATGCCCTCCGCGCCCAAAGCGCCTAAGGCCACGCCCCCCCCCCCCAGACTCCCAGCTTCATGATTACACTTGGTAGTCTTAACCCCAACAATTCTAGTACTAGGAAGATAGTAGACTATAAATTATTAGCGGAGAATATCAAAGTCCTCCAATCTAGTCACCTAGATAAAATCCCCGATAATATGGATAGTAAAGAGACAGCCATAGAGGCCGCCTCCCACTTGACCGATCACTTGGTAACGACCATAGAGAACTCATCTAAGGAGGTGCCAACGACCCACCCCCAAGGGCCGTTGGCCCCTCCCTGAGGACATAAAGGTGTCCATCAGACTCCGGAATGCGGCTAAGCGCACATATGATCGCTACCCGTCGGAAGAGTGGAGGAAAGCCCTCCGTCACTACGAGAGGGAAGTAAAGTTTAAAATTAAACAGCACCATGCCGAGATTTGGGATCGACTTCTCAGCGATTTAGAGCAGTCTCACGTGGCGTACTGGCCACTCGCGAAGGCCCTCAAAAACAACATGGAGAGCGATATGCCTCCGCTAGACAGACCAAACCGTCCTCCTGCATTTGAAGACATAGACAAGGCCGAGTGCCTAGCTGATAATTTCGAACAACAGTGCCGGCCGAGTACTCTCCCGATTAATCCCGTGCACCTTAGCTTAGTAAATGGCGAAGTCGATAGCCGACTCTCGAGGCCACCTGATGTAGATAGGGTGAGGATGGTAGACTCGGAGCAGGTCAATGACATTATTAAGTGTATGAATGCCAAAAAGGCCCCAGGCCTCGACGGTATTTCAAACAAAACACTTAAAATGTTACCGTCCGAGCTAATTCAACTTCTAATGAACATCTTTAACGCCCTCTTAGTAGGATGTTCATTTCCAGACATTTGGAAAGTAGCTATTGTCATAGGTATCCATCCACAAACCGGGGAAACCCCGGAAGGTGCCTGGTAGCTACCGTCCAATAAGTCTCATTAGCTCCCTTGGTAAAGTCTACGAAAGAGTTATAAAAAGGCGCCTCAATGACGTCATTACCGACAAAAAACTCCTTCCAGACGATCAGTTTGTCTTCCGCAAAATGCACAGCTGTCCCCCGCTCAAGTACACCGCTTAACGGAGTACATAATTACTACCAAAAACGTCAGGAAGACGACATGCGCCGTATTCTTTGACATTGCAAAAGCTTTTGATAAAATTAGGCCTAACGGACTGTTATACAAACTCTATCAAATGGGAATACCCGATTATCTTGTTTTACTAATTAGTAACTTCTTAAAAAATCGTAAGTTTCATTTCCGCGTAGAAGGCGCACTGTCGTCGCCAAGAGATATGAAGGCGGGAGTACCGCAGGGCTCGGTCCTCTCGTCCTCCCTATATAACCTGTATACTAGTGACATCCCCAAACACGCTAAGGTGCAATTAGCTATGTTCGCGGACGACACAGCCTTTTATTATTCCCACATACGAGCCTGTACCGCGTCTAAAGCCCTCCAGGAGTCAGTTACCGCTCTCGGTAAATGGTTCTCCAAATGGAGAATCCCGACAAAAGTCACGCCATCCAATTCGATATTAAAAGTGCAGTGAGGCGTACTTGCCCCCGTAAACTGAGCCCTATTAGCCTGCACGGCAACATAATCCCTGAGGTCACTCAGGTCAAATATTTAGGCGTAGTACTAAACAAGTCGATGACGTTTTCGAGTCACATTAGTAATACATTACGTAAAGCGAAATTTGTACTTTTCAAATTATATCCGCTAATTAATTCGCGAAGCAAAATGTCCCTAAGACATAAGCTTACATTGTATAAAGTTTGCATAAGAACGATACTCACTTATGCGTGCGTCTCTTTCGCACAGATAAGCGAGTCTCAATTGGACCGTTTTCTACGTATGGCAACAGGCGCCCCCTGGTAGATGCGTAACATCGACTTGCATAGGGATTGCGAGCTTATCACAATAAAAGCCTATATCAAGGAACTCGTAGAGAGATTCTTTGATATAGGCAAAAATCACCCAAATCCCCTTATCCAAAAGGCCCTGGACTATAATCACGACGAACAGACTTTCCGACACCCGTACAAACGGCCTAAGCATATCTTAGCCGATCCCGTTGACGCGATCCCAAAATACGTAACGTACTGTGTACAGTTACGTAAACACAAATCACACGCACCCGCGAGGTTAGTATTGTACCGGGGACGACGCCGGCGCCTACCCCGAGGTCCCACATCCGATACGACAACACGTACAGATGTACAGACCGATCCTAACACGGGACCGGACCCGAACCCGAGTTCGAGTTCGCATCCTAGTAGACTAGGTACACTTCTAAATAGTGTCCGCGACCGCGATATTGATATAGAGAGCTCTACCAATACCGCGAACCTCATCGGCATTAGGGCTTACGCGCGCGAGTCATCCCGACCGTACGAATATCGATAAAAACGAGAGATCCGCTACCGCTATAACTCGCACGCCGTTAGTTTTTGCTACCGCGCGCGAGCAACCTCACTCCTCAGCGAGTGAGGAAGGCGTCGGACCCCTTAGCAGGAGAGACCCGCGTCTACTCTGTCATAATAATAGCTCACAATCCGTAGCTGTCCCCAATATCCGGTCTGAACATCACCCGGGTGATGTTAGGGAGGGTCAAACCCTCCCATGGACTCTTACCTAAAAAACTAGCCACTAGGCTAGTTATAGTCCGATGTAGCTACAGCGGTCTTAACCCGACCCTTAGCGTAGACCCTTTCGAAAAAAAAAAACGACGGGTTGCACTCCGGGAGTGCCGGCAGAAGTGAAAACTTGAATATTAACGTTGTGCATTTTTGATATTTTGGAATGGTTAGAGAATAATTTTGTACGAATTGCTTTCATTATCAGTATAAAAGTTCTATTATTTATGTGGTGGAATACAATATTCATTTATTGCGCTATCGTACACAAACATTACAATTTATATTACATTAAAAATTTTACACTTCAGAACTATTACAATTATTTTACATAATAATAATAAATAATAAAATAAACAAAATAAATTAATAATATTAATCTCATCCATGGATGCGCGTGGCACGCTGTAACATTAACACACACGAACATTCGCGCAAGCGCCCTGCGCCGCCTGTCCTCTCTCCATCCGTCTTACGAATTTTCGATCAGGTCACGTGTCCTGACGCGAGTTTAGAAATTTTTACCCATTCCAAAAAAAGTACACAGCGCCGCTAAAGAAGTTTTCACTTCAAAAAAAAAAAGCCGGCCGCATCAGCATTCTGCTCTCGGATACCGTCCGATGAACAGCTCCGCTCGTTCCGTCGTCAGCCGTCAGTGCTCGCTAAGCGCTCTCGCTCGCGTAGTATCGCGCTCTCTCTCTCGCGTGTGCCATCGCTCGCGAAAGGGATACATATAGAAGAAAGAAGACAGGAAGACTGAAGACTCAAGAGTCAAGCCTCAAGAGTGAAGACAAGGCGCCACCCAACCACCTTTGCCGCCCGACCCATACCGAACCGTGTCTCGCGCCGCGCCGCGACCGCTGCCTACCGGACGATGCGAGCGGTCGCATCGTCCGTCTCGTTTTTAGCGCGAGCCTTCAGCTCGCGCTCCGCCGCGTCTCGTTCGCGAACATTAGCGCCCTAGTGTTAAGCGTAAAGTTTGTGAGTGTGTTCCAGCCGCCCGAGGAACAATTTGTAAGTACCGTGACATGTTTAGGCACACTACACGAGGAGTTTTTTCTCCCTACACACCTCCCCTCCTGGTCGCCGGGTGGGGCTGTATCCCCAATCATTTATTAGAGAGCAGAATTCCACAATCAGGATAAAACTTCCTAATTATGGCTGACCCCTTAATCAGAAAGTTCCTGACGTTCCTTCAGAACGAAATCCCTGATGCCGCGAAAAAATGGGAACGCTTCGCGAGCGCCCATGAACTAGACTCACCGGCGTCGCCCGACTGCGACGTCTCGCTAATACCGGCCGAAGCCGAATCCCTATCATCTCCATCAGAGATGTCTTGCTCAGAGCAAGAATCCGAGCGTAGTGAACAAGGCGAGTTCACTACCGTCAAATACAAGAAGACGAAGAAGAGGAAGCGCCCAGAGGGCACCTCCTCTCCAGTCTTATCTTCCCCGTCGAAATCGGCAACCAAAACTAAAAATAGGAAAACCGTGCAGGCTCATAGCTCCGCGGCCCCCGTTACTCCATCGGCCCTCCCAGCCCCTCTGACCTCCCAGGCCCCTCTGGCCACCCAGGCCCCTCTGGCCCCCTAGGTCCCCCGGTCCTCCCAGGCCGTTCCGGCCTCCCAGGCCCCTACCGGACTCATGGACATCAAGTCCCAGGGTTATCCCGCCATAGAGGTACATCATATGTACCATCCTATTAAAAAACACGAGTACAATATGGTACTCGTAACACTTCCTCTTACGCCAGAGGGTAAGGATATCTTCAATATCCGAGCCATCTGCCACATTACGGGCATCCGCGTCGAGCCCCCCCGTAAAAGGGGCATCCCCGGCCAGTGCCACCGATGCCAACTTTACGGGCACTCCGCACGGAATTGCCAAGCTAGGCCGCGTTGCGTAAAGTGCCTCGGTAACCACGGCACCTCTGACTGTCCCCGAAAGAGCCCAGCTGAGGAGTCCGAACCCCCCAGCTGTGTTCTCTGTAAGTCCCACGGACACCCCACCAATTACAGAGCGTGCAAAAAAGCACCCAAAGTAAAAAAGCGCATTGCAGAACATACGAAAGGTGCCCCCCCCCCCCAAGCAGAGATTCGTCCCTGCCCCCCTACCCTCCCAATCTGCGTGGTTCAAGCCCACGCAGATTGGGAGGGTTACTAAGTTCGGAGTTAGCGGTTTTCCCCGCTCTTCCCAATAAGGCCATGCCCTCTGCGCCCAAAGCGCCTAATGCCACGGCCAGCCCGCAAAATAGCTAACTACAAAATAGTCAGAAACGATAGAACTCGGTCCTGACTAGGAGGTACTCTTATCTACTATAAAAAATCATTACATTGTATTCCCCTAGAGCCACCACCATTATTAACTTTAGAGACATCTATTTGCCACATTAGTATGTCCGGTCACGGACCAATTGTAATTAGTAAGCGCGTACTTAGCGTGCAACAAAGAACTACATTCTAGCGACCTACAGTCGCTATTTAACTTAGGCAACGCCGTCATCATTGCCGGCGACCTAAATTGCAAACACACTGAGTGGGGCAACGTACGTAACAATAGAAACGGCATCATCCTTTGTAGTTTAACCGATACTCTAAATTTTGCACTATTAGCTCCCACTGACCCAACTCGCTATGGCACCAATGAAAACATCAACGGTGTCATACGCGATCCTAGTACGATAGACATAGTTTTAATAAAAAATGTTTCTCTCAATATCTATATTGAGACTCTCCACGACCGGCCACTGACCAGACTCCGGAATGCGGATAAGCGCACATATGATCGCAACCCATCGGAAGAGGAGGAAAGCCCTCCGTCACAACGAGAGGGAAGTAAAGTTTAAGATTAAACAGCACAAAGCCATGAGTTGGGATCGACTTCTTAGCGATTTAGAACCGTCTCACGTGGCGTATTAGCCACTCGCGAAGGCCCTCAAAAACAACTCGGAGAGCGATATGCCTCCGTTAGACAGACCTAACCGTCCTCCTGCATTCGAAGACATAGACAAGGCCGAGTGCCTAGCTGATAATTTCGAACAACAGTGCCGGCCAAGTACTCTCCCGAATGTTCCCGTGCACCTTAGCTTAGTAAATAGCGAGGTCGACAGCCGACTCTCGAGGCCACCTGATGTAGATAGAGTGAGGATAGTGGACTCGGAGGAGGTCAGTGACATTATTAAGTGTATTAATGCCAAAAAGGCCCCAGGCCTTGACGGTATTTCAAACAAAACACTTAAAATGTTACCATCCGAGCTAATTCAACTCCTAGTGAACATCTTTAACGCCCTATTAGTAGGATGTTCATTTCCAGACATTTGGAAAGTAGTTATTGTCATAGGTATCCTGCCATATATATAGGGGAAACCCCGGAAGGTGCCTGGTAGCTACCGTCCAATAAGTCTCATTAGCTCCCTTGGTAAAGTCTACGAAAGAGTTATTAAAAGACGCCTCAATGACGTCATTACCGACAAAAAACTCCTTCCAGACGAGCAGTTTGCCTTCCGCAAAATGCACGTTGTCCCGCTGATGTACACCGCTTAACGGAGTACATAATTACTAGCAAAAACGACAGGAAGACGACATGCGCCATATTCTTTGACATTGCAAAAGCTTTTGATAAAATTTGGCCTAATGGAATGTTATACAAACTCTATCAAATGGGAATAACCGATTATCTTGTTTTACTAATTAGTAACTTCTTAAAAAATCGTAAGTTTCATTTCCGCGTAGAAGGCGCACTGTCGTCGCCAAGAGATATGAAGGCGGGAGTACCGCAGGGCTCGGTCCTCTCGCCCTCCCTATATAACCCGTATACTAGTGACATCCCCAAACACGCTAAGGTGCAATTAGCTATGTTCGCGGACGACACAGTTCTTTATTATTCCCACATATGAGCCTGTACCGCGTCTAAAGCCCTCCAGGAGTCAGTTACCGCTCTCGGTAAATGGTTCTCCAAATGGAGAATAGAAGTTAATCCCGACAAATGTCACGCCATCTAATTCGCTAGTAAAAGTGAAATGAGGCGCACTTACCCCCATAAAATAATGAGCCCTATAAGCCTGCACGGCAACATAATTACAGAGGTCACTCAGGTCAAATATTTATTTATTATTTATATAGTCAAATATTTTATATAACGTAGTACTAAACAAGTCGTTGTCGTTTTCGAGTCACATTAGTAATACATTACGTAAAGCGAAATTCGTACTCTACAAATTATATCCGCTAGTTAATTCGCGAAGCAAAATGTCCCTAAGACATAAGCTTACATTGTATAAAGTTTGCATTAGAACGATACTCACTTATGCGTGCGTCTCTTTCGCACAGATAAGCGAGTATCAATTCTTATATTATAGAGATTCTTTGATAAAGGCAAAATTCACACAAACCCTCTTATCCATTGAATCGAAAAATCTCAATTTATATATATCGATATATAAATATTAAATCCTCGAATAGAATTGGTAAGAGACTTGAACGCCTCCCCTCGGGAACCCGTGCATTCTGGTCTCTGGCCAAAGCTATTGAAGGAAATTTCTGCAAGCCAACCCTACCATCCCTACACGTAGGAAATGGATCGTTGGCCCAGGACGCAAAGGACAAAGCCGATCTTCTGGGCAAGCTCTTTGCGTCAAACTCGACCCTGGATGACTGGGGGCAGAAACCGCCGACCATGCCGCGATGCACGAGCATCATGTCGGATATTCGGTTTCATCAGCGCTCAGTGCGAAAAGCCCTCCGTTCCCTTGATATCCAAAAGTCGAGTGGGCCTGACGGAATCCCTCCTATTGTGTTGAAAAAGTGTGCTCCAGAGTTGACTCCGGTCTTGACGCGTCTTTTTCGGTTCTCCTACTCTTCTGGCATCGTCCCGGCTTCTTGGAAGACAGCCTTGGTGCACCCGATCCCCAAAAAAGGTGATCGCTCAAATCCTTCCAACTACAGACCAATCGCTATAACCTCCCTCTTCTCGAAGATAATGGAATCCATTATCAATAGCCAGCTTCTTCGATACTTGGACGGCCAGGGATTACTAAGCGACAAACAATACGGGTTCCGTAAGGGTCGCTCGGCTGGTGATCTCTTGGCGTACCTAACTCATCGTTGGGCTCAGGCAATTGAGTCGAAGGGAGAGGCATTGGCTGTTAGTTTGGACATTGCGAAGGCCTTTGATCGGGTTTGGCAGAAAGCGCTGCTATCAAAGCTTCCATCATACGGGCTGCCCGAGAAATTATGTAAGTGGGTCACTAGTTTCTTAGCAGATAGAAGCATAAAGGTCGTAGTTGACGGCGAATGCTCTGAAACTCAGTCTTTTGATGCTGGTGTCCCTCAGGGCTGTGTGCTATCGCCTAGCCTATTCATACTGCATATCAATGACATGTTACAGACCAACGGCATTCATTGCTATGCGGATGATAGTACAGGTGATGCTGTATATACCGGCTCCCCCAATATTTCTCGGCTAAATGTCATTGAGAGTCGAAACGAACTTGTGTCTAAAATAGAGAATTCATTGGAGAAAGTCTCTGAATGGGGTAGACGTAACTTAGTCCAATTCAACCCCGCCAAGACACAAGTCTGCGCGTTCACCACTAAAAAGTCACCAATGGTCGTATATCCTCGTTTCGAGGGCACATCTTTAACCATCTCCCCTAGCATTGATATACTTGGCGTCAACATATCGAGCGAAGTCCAGTTCCGATATCATCTAGAGGGTAAGGCCAAGTTAGCCTCGAAGAAGCTTGGTGTTCTTAACAGAGCGAGACAGTACTTCAGTCCGGACCACCGCCTACAACTCTACAAGGCGCAGGTTCGGCCTCATATGGAATATTGTTCTCATCTCTGGGCAGGGGCGCCAAAATACCAACTGCTCCCTCTGGATCGTATCCAACGAAGGGCCGCTCGAGTTGTTGACTGCCATAGTGTTTCAAACAGCTTGGACCCCTTGGAATTACGCCGAGATGTAGCTTCACTCTGCATCCTCTATCGGTTGTATCACGGGGAGTGCTCTGAGGAATTGTTCGGAATCATACCACCTGCAACTTTTCGCCATCGTCCCACGCGAAAAATACCATCCTCATCACCTTGATGAGTGGCAGTCTTCCACCGTGCGCTTTTCGCGTAAATTTCTGCCGCGCACTGTAAAACTTTGGAACGAACTGTCACCAGCAGTATTTCCGGACCTATACGACCTGCAAACCTTCAAGAAGAGAGCGTATTCCCTCTTAAAAGGCCGGCAACGCACCTGCAGCTCTTCTGATGTTGCGAGTGTCCATGGGCGACGGTAGTTGCTTATCATCAGGTGACCCGTTTGCTCGTTTGCCCCCTTATTTAATAAAAAAAAAAAAAAAAACCAAAAGGCCCTGGACTATAACCACGACGCACAGACTTTCCGACACCCGTACAAACGGCCTAAGCATATCTTAGCCGATCCCGTTGACCCGATCTCAAAATAGGTAACGTACTGTCTACAGTTACGTAAACACAAATCACACGCACCCACGAGGTTAGTATTGCACCGAAGTCGACGCCGGCTCCTACCCCAAGGTCCCACATCCGACTACGACATATAGTGTCGTATCCAGTTTTGTCAAAAAAGAACCACCGCGCCGCGCTAGAAAATAATAAATTTGTGTGAAGTTAACCGTTACAACCAAGGAAGATACGAAGACAGTGTGGAGGCCTCCTCAACGTATCTGAACCGCAGAACAAGAGGTTAGTGTTCACTGAATCTTTCCAAATATTAAATTTCCCTTATACAGTCCATTCAGCTACGTAGATTCAAGAACTACCATTTTTTCTGGTCCATTCGCCTCGGATCAATTCCAGTTAATAATTTTCAGCTCCATTATCCCTCAGTGCAGTTTAAAATTTTAACAGTTAAATTTACTGTCAGTCTTGATCTTACTAATTTGGTTTAATCGAACGTAAGATATTATATCTAGTTCGTTCTAAAATTATTGGAGTTTACTCCTTAAGAATCGATTTTCATATAAGGCCCCCGGTATGAAAAAAAATATGAGATGTAAAATCTACTGAACGAATGACCTCGTTACGTTTTCGTGCGCAAACTATTCTGCGCACCTGTCACTTTTTTTCACATGGCGCAAATTTTTGAACTCAAATCGATCGCTAAAGTTTTTGTTCCTTCTGAGGGACGTGTTTTACTTTTTAGAGTAAACTCCAGTCGTGTGTCGGAGCTGACACACACTTTTTTAATTTAAAGCGTGCCTAGGTACTCGTATAAATTTATATTTCATTTATTTAAATCCGCATTTACTATTTTCAACGCTATTAACTAATAAGGTGCATTGTGCAGTCGTTGTGCTTTGAGTAATCGAAATAGCTTGTCGAATAGATAGGTATTTCATTTTATATTTTTCCCGCATTACTTGAACGGCATTTGTGACAATTTTCTAAAATTAATTGGTTACCGCTGTAAATTTATGCTCATACGTTTTGAAGAAATATTTTTTGAAATTTTGTTCTAATAATTGAATCGGCCATTTTATCGGCACGGAGTCGCGACTCGTGACAGTGTGAATTTCAAACGACACAACCCGCGCGTAACGGTCAACTGTGAATCGAAATTATTCAATTTTTTTTACGCTAGGTAATTATTTCACACAATATATTTCAGTAATAGCATTTATTATATATATATATATATATATATATATATATATATATATATATATATATATATATATATATATATATTATATATATATTATCCCGCGTCGCAATTATTTGTTATTTTTTAGTTTATCGTAATATAAAATATTCCGCAACCCCTAATTTAAATATTTTGTTAACCGCCTTTACGTATTTTATTATTATATTTACCACATTAACATTTAATTAAGTGGGAGAGCCAAGCTTCGACACGTGTGGGCAGGCTCATCCGGTGAAAGCCCACGGCCTCACAGAATACCGGCGTGAAAGGTAGGGTAAAGGAAGGGTAGTCAATCGGCCAAAACGGAGGATTATCATGATACTAATAAAAATCAACTCACTTTGTATTCAATCAAACGTGATGTTTTATACAAACGCATGGAAAATATTCTAAATCTTGCGCATGAGGCAGAGACAGATTCGCGACGGGTTAGAGCTTTTCATACAAGTGCATTAAATATATAAACAATTAGGTCCGATTACAAAAATGTTCTTGACGTATTTAATTTATTGCAAATGCAGATAGACCCGAATGCCAGTATCGACTACGATTCCTGGACCGAATTTGAAGACATGTACTGCTATGTTAGACAGGCTTTATTGTACCGAATCAAAGCCACCTTCGAACGGGCCTTCGGCTGCGTCTTCGACTCGTCCTAGACCTCATTTGCCGCCAATAAACCTTATGTCTTTCAATGGTGACATCAAAAAACTGGCCTCTTTTCTATCAACAATTTAAAACTATAATTCACGATAACGAATCGCTTACGGATAGTGAACGTGTGTATTATTTAGTAGGTAAATTATCTGGCCAAGCTGCCTCCGTATGTGTAGGTTTGGCGCCGACTGCACAAAATTATCCGAGTATTTGGAAAGCTTTAATGCAAAAATATGGTGATAAACGTTCGCTCGCTAGTTCATACCTAAATCAATTGCTACCACGGATAAGATAAATGAGGTTGGATTGGCAAACGTGATACTTATACTTGAAAACCAGCGTCGCCGCCTGTCTCCCACCAATGCACTCCACTACATAAGAAATAATAATACATACACGAATTACGCACACTAATTAACAAATCACACCTAGGCTGCGATTTGGTACTCACACTACGTTGAGTCGGTAACGTTACGACACAACCACATGCTCAAAATTCACGCATGCTAGGGCTTGCTATGGTCGATAGGAATTTTTCGATAATGAAAATGGTCAAACTTGAATCTTGAAATCATCTGAGTTTCAGTTACATTTACGATTTATGAGCCCTAACTTTTGAATGCGGCGGGGGGAGTAGCGGGGTAAATATGGTTGCGCGTGTACAATATGTGCATCCCCACTATTTTTGCCGAGGGCTCATCGTAAATCGTAAACCGTCCTGTAACTATTGGTAATTGAATGAAAAATTTTAATAACGGGAGCAATAGTAATTTTATACTAACTAAAACATTGTGTCAAAGGCGAATTTAATTGGCATTGGGATAGAAAATAAAAAAAAATATCAACATGTATTACCTTTATTTGTAATCAAAAATAATTAGAAAATCAAAGCAAAAAAAGAAGTCGATGGCAGTGTAGTACTGCCATTTGCACAGTCGTAGTCTTTTAATTATTATTTTTTTATTGTAGACGAAATATTCATAATTTACATTTTCAGATACTCAAGCGTACATATTATTATGCAATACCAACAAGTAATAAACCAATACATTATCTTCTTCGCTTCAGCATCAAATATTACATTCGTCAACAGCATAGCCGGGCACCGTTAATCAAATAGTTAACTTCGTTAACCGTTAATCGGCTACAAAAAAGTTAGCTTCGTTAAACGTTAAAGCGTTACATTTCGGAAGAATTAACGCAAGTTAACGTTAATCCGTTAATATGTGTAAAATTGCATATTTATATCGTTGCGTTAGTGAATTTATAAAACCTATTGGTTTATGTTCTAATTCATTCATCAATTATCAACACGCAAATGATCACTGACAGTAATTTATAATAACAACAAACAAGCAAACAAAACACTCGTCACTCGCGTGCAAGAATCGACGTCTTTATAATTAATATTATGTAGCAAAAAAAAAGACTAGCAAAATTTTACTACCGAGAACAGTAGTAACTCATTCTGTAGAAAAATAATAAAAATATTGAAAGGGTTATTGCATCGGGTGATAACTCTGATCGCGCTAATATCGTCTCTGTGCTTGATACTAATAAGGTCGCAATAGCTTGCAGCATAACGGTGAATCTAGTCAATCTAGTCATTATGTAACTTAGCATATGACAAGGATCGCGGTTATAATATCACCGCGTTACTAGCCACCGCCAAGATAAAGTTTATCGATAAATATAATCCTGTGCATCATTTGAGATGTTTAATTGATCCTGGGTCTCAGAGCAACCATATCACGGCTGAATGCTGCAAACGTTTATCGTTGTCAGTTGGTAAACAAGCTCGCTATTTAGAGGTCCAAGGTGTAGGAGGTATTACACAAAAAATATTAGGAACGACTGAACTCAAGTTTACATCCAGGTTTAATAACGACAGTCGTCAATATGTCGCACAGCCTCTGGTAGTGGAACACATTACGTCACAGCTGCCCGACTCGAAAATTGAGCGGGCCGCTATGAGTCATATTAGATACCTACAATTGGCAGATGACGAGTTCGCACAGCCGGGACCTATAGATATGCTTTTAGGCGTAAATATTTATTGCGATATTTTATTATTTAACAAGATAAAATGTTCCAAGCCCGATATGCCGTGCGCTGTCGAAACTGCTTTAGGTTACATATTAATGGGAACCGCACCCGTGGTCTCACTAAATCCCGCGTCACGCACACTGTGTGCCTTTTCTACGGAACCGCTATACAAGGTCGTCGAGAAGTTTTGGGCGACCGAGGAATTGCCCTCGCGTATGTTTTTAAGTCCCGAGGATCAAATGTGCGAAGATATTTACGCTTCTACTACGGTTCGTCGCGACGACGCGATGGCAGTTACTCGGTCGATCTCCCCTTTAAAGAAAGCCCTAGAAGTTTAGGCAATTTTTATATAACCGCTAAAAATCGCTTTTTCCTTTTAGAAAACAGGTTCGCAAGAGACCCCGAACTTAAAATAAAATACGATGACATAATTCGGGAATATCTTACTTTCGGTATTTTGTCTCATGTCGCACCCGACGAGGACTTATCTCAGGGGTTTTTTCTAGCTCATTATCCTATTGTTCGCAACGACAAAGTCACCACTAAGGTACGCCCAATTCTAGACGGCAGCGCTAAAACGGACACCGGTCTGTCACTTAATGACATTTTATATAAGTACGGGTTGTAATTTACAGTCTAACATATTTGATATAAATGTCTGTGTGTTTCGTATCGCGTTTTTTTCCTGACGTAAGGCAAATATATAATAAGGTCTATAATTTTAATCGAGTTACGTTCGGACTTAGAATTTAGTTCGCAATTTCTAGCACTACGTACATTACGTCAACTCACGGCTGACGAGCGGCACAGATGGCCATATGCGGCCACTGTGTTAGAGCGGGACAGCTATATGGATGACTTGGCTTCTTCCGTCTCCTCGGTAGAAGAGGCAGCTATGACAGCCAAGGATCTTATAGCCCTGCTTAAGGCGGGCGGGGCGGGTTCGAATTACTCAATTGGGCTTCTAATTCGCCCGAACTGCTCGATCACATCCCCGAGCCTCATCACCAGCCTATGACGGTATCCTTTGATAACGACAGTGTATTCAAGGTGTTAGGTTTGCGTTGGCTACCGACACAATATACCTTTGTGTTTGATATTTCTAACCCGCCGTCGACTTGTAGCGAGCGAGTAATTATTTATTTCTACTACCGCGCGCTTATACGATGTACTAGGGTTAGTAGGGCCTGTCATTTTATACGCTAAATTAATTATTAAATAGCTGTGGCTTCTCAATATCGGCTGGGACGGTGGGCCGCCGCACTATGTGGACTTTAGGCCATTTTCTTGTCATAAATCTGTAACTTCTTTGTTTTTCAAGATATCTCCATGATTTTTTTTTTATTATACTCTTGAATAAACACACTTTGACACACTTCACAAATGAAATACATTTTGATTATATAAATATATTTTTAATTGGTTAAAAAAAAAACTTAAAAAAGGGAATATTTGATAATCTTTATATTATATGTTAAGTATACTATTCTACATAAAATAACGAAATTGAATATATTAAACAATATCGTAAATATAAAATGACTTATAACTTATATTAAAACTAGCTTTTTCTCGCGGCTCCGCCCTTGTAAATACAGTATAGTATTCCCATGGGAACAACACGCAAACAACTTGATACCCATATTTGTATTTTATAATAATTACATTGTAATTATTAAGATTCTTATATGTTATTTAATATTAAAAGACATAAATACCAAAAAAGTAACCTACTAAAATTCGCCCAAAAGTTCCACAGCTTCGTCTAGAAGTTCTTGAGTTTTTCTATAAATAGGTTTCCTTAAACTCGATATATAAGGGTCCGAAGTTTACAATAGTGTGTGCAGAACGTCTTCATTAGTGGCTATTCTGGAGCATTTTCTTGCGTGATGAAGTCTGAACTTTTTATAATCTTTATTTCGTGATTCCTGGGTATCTTCGGAGAGTTGCCCGAGAGCCAATACAGAAAAATGTCGGATAACACTTTCACCGTGAATTAAAACTTTATGCACCGAAGATGGCATGTAATATCACTTATATTTATTAACATTAAGTTGTGCCGTGTCTAATGCGTACTTTCTACCACTCGACATAACTTGGAGCAGAATATAAAATCTTTTTATTAGTTCTTCATCTACACCAGTTATTTCTGACGAGCAATGATAATTTTGGAAAAATCTTCGTGCGGTATTTCCATCATTGGAGTTCCGCTAACTTGCTTAGGTTTATCTATATTTAAACCAAGTTGTTCTCTAAACCTTCTTTGAACGCTTTCTTTTGTTTTTTTAATTCTTTGTTTTCTGTTGTTGTGACAGACCATTTTTCAAAGGCTAGATTGTAAGACAGATGTAAAATAAGTTCCATGAATCTTATCCAACAATGCAAAGTTGAAAGACCATATTGGTAAGCACTTTCATCATCAGGTCTGTTTTGTACTTTTTTCAAATCGTTCATTTCTGTAGGTTTTGCGCCACAAATAGTACATATAGCACCTGATAAAGTCTCTGTTAAAACCTGAGCCACTTTTCCATCAATCATTGTTAAATATAAAATATGTTTTATTTCAATACCTTGCCCACTTTCGTTGAGTAATGTAGGATTAAGAGTAGTTATTTGATTATTTATTTCATCAACTACACTTTGAGTCTTTTCTGGAGTCTCCTACGAAATTCTATTAAAATTGGACGACAAAATCTGACTGATGATGGAGCAGGATTTTCCCACAGTGTTTCATTACTATCGGTATCAACAAGTTTGAGAGGCACCATTGATGATATAAATAAATTTGTGTCGGAAATTATGTCACTCTCTTCAGGTAATACTTGTTTATACTCACTTTGTCCACTTGATCCATCACAACCCCATTTAGAAAATAACTTTAAATGAAATGATCCTGTTTTATAAACGCCATTTATTTTTAAAATCCTGGCTGTCGTGTGATCTAAGAGATCTTGCAATTTAATTTTTGCTTTAATGTTAGTTATTTCTATGCTAGATTCTGGGGGTCAGCAACCTTGTTTGAACCAACCTGGATTGATTTATAATATGGAAATAATAAGCAATTCTTTGCTATCAAGCAATTCCGCATATTCTCATACTGTGCTATGCTAAGATCTAATTCTATAAAAATGTTGAAAGCTTCGTCCTTTGAAAAAGCCTTTATTTCTCCAGGTTCATTTAAAAGATTACGACGTATTTCATTCTTTTTTTCTATAGGCAAGGCTCGTAAAACTTCAATGATGAAGGCATCTTCCGTTTCTCCTTGAGATCTCAACCCTTGAACGTATGAATTCAGTAGAAATTCAAGACCACAAATTTCCAGTAATTCCTTGATTTTTCGTTTTTTTTGTTCGCTCTGCACTATCTTCGTAGGCTTTAGAAGGCCGTCCTCGTTTCTCTGTCGATATAGAAGGCTCAATCTCGCAACTAGGTTCTGTAAGATTTACAGTGAAATTGTTTTTCAACCATTCGCTACTTTCTCTTAAAAACCGTTCTTTCTTGCGGCCTGATATATATGATTTAGTATAGCGTTGACGAAACTGACCAATAAAAGTTTTTTGCACACTTACGATAATTTTTGGAATATTTTCATCAGCGACATTAGAGAAATTGTTTCGTAAGAATTCCGTGATAGAAATAACATAATCCCTATCATTATTCAGTAATACGAGACTTAAATCAAGTCTAGTACAGGTAAATTCAGTCATTGTTAGACAAATAATTAGTGGAAGTAGTTACAACAATAAATAAGAAAATACTATTGTTTATTTAATGAAAAAACATGAATATATACTAAAATATAGTTTGGAGACGTGTGCATATCGTATGCAATTTGGTTTCATAAATTACTATCTACCCCGAAACCTATATGTGGCTGTGAGGTATGTTATCTTATCAAAAGAAAATTTTCATACATCTTATCAATATACTAACCACAATAAAGTACACTACTAATAGAACTATGGCTAATTTCAGTAATTGTCGAAACTGTATTTGAAAATCGAAGCGAAGGAAAAACGACATACTGCAAAATATACGTCTTTAGTGGTGTCATAATGATATATATATATATATATATATATATATATATATATATATCATTATGACACCACTAAAGACGTATATATATATATATATATATATATACATATTGATTTAATTTATAATAAAGAAAACATTTCAAGGTTTTTATTGCATAATAAACAAATGACTTCAGTTGCATTCTAAGAGGAAAAAACATATCTGCACATTTTGCCATATTTTCATAATTTGCGCACTGATGCCGCAACAAAAAAATTACCCTGCAAATTTGCATTAAATTTGCTACAAAATAAAACTAATTACAGAACTTCTGCAAACTTCGATAAACGTCAAAACTCTAATCGAAAATTGAAGATAAACAAAAACGACATACTATGAGATGTACGTCTCTAGTGGTGACATATATGAAAAAACCCAATATATAATTAATTTTTAACAAATAATATATTTTAAGCTTTCTAAAATGGTGTAACACTTATATATTCCTCAAAGGAAAGTCACTATAAAATCATAGTTAAATGTCCACATTTTAAGAATATTTTTCAACAAATTTTCATTCAGTGGCTTTGAAAGATTTTTCTTCAAAAATAGGGACAGACACAAGTGTAAATCGTTTATATTTAGGTAGATTGGTCCTTTGTCTACAATTTGAGATACAATACATGTACCTCTGCCGACTTTTGGAAAAAGCATTTATGGCACGGTTTTCTTAGGAGTGTCCACATAGTGCGCCGCATCGTATTGTAAATCTTTGGCAACAATATTTAAATGAATTACCTCAAATTTCTCGCATTTCATTCCCTCGTCATTTAGGACCTCGGAGGTAACGATTGTAGGGTTCTCCGACGCTAGTGAAGCCGCGTACGGATGTGTGATATATCTACACGTCGTAAATAATAACGAGGCGCCATTTTTATTATTATGTTCGAAATCGAGAGTCGCCTTCGCTAAACCAAAAATTACGCTAGCTCTTTTTGTATTAAACGGAATATTATTACTTTCCCGTGTTCTGATGGAAGTTCATAACACGTTTTCAAAACGACACAAAATAAATAATGTGTTCGTGTTTTCGGACTCTGAGGTCGCGATGTGTTGGTCAGTCGCCTCACCACATAGATTTGACACCTATGTTGCTAACCGTATTTCACAAATTCAATCTAACATATCTCCGAATGATCTGTATCACGTGGCCGGCTCAGTTAATCTCGCAGATTGCGTGTCAGGAGGACTTACGCCTAGTCAGTTGATCAAACATGAACTGTGCTTCAAGGGACCGGTTTGGTTATCACAATCGATAAGCACGTGGCCGGTACGCAAGTTTATGCCTAGCCGTCTATCGTTGCCAGAAGAAAAAACCATAGTACATGTATCCGTAAAAATTTACGAAATTAAGCACCCGCTGCTAGCTTTAGCAACACTCTCTTCTTTTTGGACTAAGCTGCTTCGACCAGCTGTATATGCTCTTCGCTTCGCGAGAAAACTTAAGCGTAATGACACTATAACGGCTATCGTGAATGGTATCTAATGGTATCGCACTCGTCTTTAGGCTATTCGTCAAAACACCTAATTATACTACCTAAACAAGGTCACGTAGGTAAATTATTAATTTATCATTATCACCGCGAGAACTTTCATGCAGGACCGCAGCTATTAATTAGCATTTTAAAAACTAAATACTGGATAATTTCCGCTCGACGAGTAGTCCGGCAACTTACGCAAAAATGCAATAGTTGTTTTAAAGTGAATCCTAAGCCAACCTTTCCGCTTATGGCGGACTTACCTAAATGCCGTTTAGAACAAAGTAAGCCGTTTCTGCATATGGGTGTCGATTGCGCAGGGCCGTTATTATACGTGACGCCGTATCGCAAGCGTGGAATTCGGAGTGTGAAAGCATATATTTGCCTATTTGTGTGTCTAGGTACAAAGGCGGTGCATATCGAATTGATTTCGAATCTAACATGTGCGAACTTCGTAGACGCGTTCAAACGATTTATATCTCGTCGCGGCCCATGCGCGTATTTGTATTCTGATAACGGAACAAATTTTGTTTCATCGAAAGCGTATTTTAACGAACTACACGAGTTTTTAACAGCTGATGATTATTATCAGACCATTAGTATTGAGCTCGCTAAACACCGTATTACGTGGAAGATGAACCCGCCTACGGCTAGTTATTTTGGGGGTATATGGGAGGCGAATATCAAAAGCGCTAAGTTATTGTTATTTCGTACAATCGGAAAGCAAGTTCTCGCGTTTGAGGAAATGTCAACTGTCCTCGCACAAATTGAGGCGGTATTAAACAGTCGCCCTTTGTACGTTCTTAGCTCTGACCCGTCCGAGCCCTTGTCTCTAACGCCGGCCAATTTTCTGTTTAACTCGCCACTAGAATGTTTACCAGCGGCGGATGTATCTAAAGAATGCACTAATTACTTGTCCCGGTTTTCATTAATGGACTCACTAGTCCAATCGTACTGGAAAAGATTTAAATCGGAGTATTTACATAATTTGCAACAGCGCGAAAAATGGAATACTATATCTAATCCTGTAACGATTGGTACAATAGTTATACTAAACATGGATAACGCTCCGCCGTTACAATGGCCTTTGGGGATTGTCACTAATCAATCCGGATAAGGATGGTGTTACTCGGGTCGCGGAGGTAAAAACCAAAGGCGGTACTAATAAATACCCGATTATACGACTTTGCCCTCTGCCAACTCAATAGTTATCCAAATGTTTAATTTGTTATTTTAATTTTAGTTTAAATAATCTATCGACATTTCTGTTGACAGCTTATAGTATTTAGACTCTAGAGGTTAGGGTATTAGTTGTAAATTGTAAATGTAATTTATTTATTTCATAGCACATTGATTGTACCTGCACTCGTAGCTGATATCGGTAAGCAGTATTGCTTTATCCCGTTAGTTCTCCCCTTCAAAGGACGACGTCCAAGATGGACGGTTCCAAAATTTTATAAATATAGTTGAGGGTATCCGTATTATAAATCTGCTAACCATTCCTTTTAAACCTTTTCCGCCCGCACCCGTCTCAAGTGAACATAATATATAAAAGCCATACGCTTTTCGCCTCACTTCGGAGGTATTTGGGAGGCTGCAGTCAAGTCTGTTAAAACACTTTTGTGTCGTATTTTAAAAACACATCTTGTTTATGAGGAACTTTCAACGTGTTTGTATCAGATAGAAGCAATCCTAAATTCTAGACCTATTACACCTTTGTCCACCGACCCGCTGAACCTGACTTTTATCTATGTATATTAATATTTATGACTGACTCCAGTGTGCCGCCTTTGCTTTGGCTCTTGGGAAGAATCATAAGGCTCATGAAGGGTAGCGACGGAGTTTGCAGAGTTGTTGAAATACAAACAAAGAAGGGCAATTTAATTCGGAGTTTTAATAATATCTGTCCTCTTCCAGTTCATGAATCTTGAAGATCATACTTCAAGGCCCGGGAGTATGTTCGCGACACTGCGTACTTGTACAGCGCACAGTGATCACAGCTTGCTGCGTCTACGGCGCGTAAAGATCTTCCCCCCGCGCGCACCTCACCGCCGGGCGCCGGCCCGTCACTTCACGTTAAGCCGTATTAGATATAGCATCGTTTTTAATTCATATTGTACCTTTCTACTTGAATACAGTCCACATTAGTAATTGTACCAACAATCTTTTGTTTACACGAACACTTAGATATAGATTTTTCCGTACAAATTTTCTTGTCATTTCCCACCTTAGATGGTGAATTTGAACAAAATGGTTTAACGGGCGGTCGCTTACTAACTATATTATTATATGTGTGAAATAAATGTAAAAATATAAATATGTATGAAATAAATGAACGCCTATGTAATACATGAAGAAAACATTATTTATGTAATAAATGGTAGCCTATGTTAACATAAATAATGTTTGCTTCATGTAATACAACGGCGACCATGTATTACATAAATAATGTTTCCTTTATGTAATACATAGGCTACCATGTATTACATAAATTATGTATTCTTTATGTAAAATATAGGCTTTGGTACATTACATAAATAATGTTTTCTTCATGTAATACATAGGCTCCATTATATTACATAAATAATGTTTTCATCGTGTAATACACATACTACCATGTATTACTGATGTAAAACATAAGGAAAACATTATTTATTAAAGAAAATATAATTTGTCTAATACATAGGCTAACATGCAATACATAAAAAGAAACATCATTTATGTAAAAATGTTAGCCTACGTTTTATATAAGGAAAACATTATTTATGTAATATACGGTAGCCTATGTATTACATGAAGAAAACATTATTAATGTAATATATGGTAGCCTATGTATTACATGAAGAAAACATTATTTATGTAGTACATAGGTTAACATGTCTTACATAAATTATGTATTTTTTATGTAAAATATAGGCTCCCGTATATTACATAAATAATGTTTTCTTCATGTAATACATAGGCGTTCATGTATTTCATAAATAATGTTTTCATCGTGTAAGACAGGCTACCATGTATTACGAGGGCGGGTCAATAAGTCCGTGACTTTTGGAATAAAACACTGATTTTTTGATAAATAAATCATTTTATTTTTCAACGTAGTCCCCCTTCAGCTCTATACACTTTGTCCAACGCTTCTCCAATTTTTTTATCCCTTCCAAAATATATGATTTGTCGAGGTACTCAAAATAGGCCTTTGTTTGCGAGATGACTTCATCATTGGAGTCAAATCTTTTTCCACCGAGCCATTTTTTCAGGTTTGGGAACAAGAAGTAGTCACTCGGAGCCAAATCTGGAAAATAGGGTGGATGTGGGAGCAATTCATAGCCCAATTCATGGATTTTTGCCATGGCAACTGCACATGTGTGCACCCTTGCATTGTCTTGGTGAAAAAGAACTTTTTTCTTGGCCAAATGAGGTCGGTTTTTTTTCAAATCCTCATTGAAGCGGTCCAATAAGTTGGCATAATATTCTCCATTAATTGTTCTTCCCTTTTGAAGATAGTCAATGTGGATTATCCCACGTGCATCCCAAAAAACAGTCGCCATAACTTTATTGGCTGACAAACCCACCTTGGCCTTCTTTGGCGCCGATTCACCCTTAGAAACACACTGTTTTGACTGTTGTTTGGTCTCTGGTGTATTGTGATGGATCCATGTTTCGTCCACGGTTAAAAAACTCCTCCATATTGTGATTAAACAACGCCAAACCTTCCTGTGAAGTTGTTACACGATTGCGTTTGTGGTCGACTTGCGGAAAGCTTTCTCATGCCCAAGTGATCATTCAAAATTGAAACCACTGAGCCATGCGAGATGCCTATGGCTTCCACAATCTCTTGCACTTTCAATCTTCGGTCGGCCAACACCATATCGTGAATTTTTTCGATTGTTTCGGGTGTAGAGACCTCAACTGGGCGTCCAGGACGTTCGGCATCTTCAGTGCTTGTACGGCCACAACGAAATTCAGTAAACCACTTTTTTACCATTGAAATCGATGGTGCAGAGTCCCCATAGTATTTATCAAGCTTAGCCTTGGTCTCGGTAATGGTTTTTTTTCGCAAAAAATAATGCTTAATAAGCTCACGAAATTCACTTTTTTCCATTGTTTCCTTAAGTTACTGGATAGTCTGATAAAGATAGCTGTAAAACACAAACTAACTGACGCAGCAAGTTCAAATTTTGATAGGAGTCAACTGACAGATGCCTGTTGACAGGAGTAGTGTTGCTTTTTCAGTAAGGAGGTTAGAAATTCAAAAAGTCACGGACTTATTGACCCGCCTTAGTATTATGTAAAACAAGGAAAACATTTTTTATGGTAGCCTATGTATTATATAAGGAAATCATTATTTATGTAATATATGGTAGTCGATGTATAATATAAAGGAAACATTATTTATGTAAAAATGGTAGCCTATGTATTATATAAGGAAAACAATATTTATGTAATATTTTGTAGCCTATGTATTACGTGAATAAAACATTATTTTTGTAATACGTGATAGCCTATGTATTACATGAAGCAAAGATTATTTTTGTTATACATAGGCTATCATTTATTACATTAATAATGTTTTCTTTATGTATTTAATGTTAGCCTATGTATTGGACAAATTATGTTTTCTTTAAGTAATACATAGGCTACATAAAGAAAAAAGTTTTTGACAGCATTATTTATGTAATACATGTACGCCTATGTATTACGGCAGCCTATATTTTACATAAAGAATATATATATATATATATATATATATATATATATATATATATATATATATATATATATATATATATATATAGGCTACCATGTATTACATAAGGAAAACATTATTTATGTAATACATTATAGCTAATGTATTACATAAAGAAAACACTATTTATGTAATAAAGGGTAGCCTAAGTATAACATAAATAATGTTTTCTTTATGTAATACATAAGCTACCATGTATTACATTAATTATGTTTTCTTCATGTAATACATAGGCTACCATATATTACATAAACAATGTTTTCCTTATGTAAAACATAGACTCCCATAAATAATGTTTTCCTTATGTTTTACATAAGTAATACATGGTAGTATGTGTATTACACGATGAAAACATTATTTATGTTATTTATAGTCGCCTATACCTTATTTACGCCCTACATTATTTATGGGAGTCAAAGTCAAAATCAAATCAAAATCAAAAAATTTTTTATTCTAAATTGGTATTTTTGAATACTCTTTTTGAACGTCGATACTACGTGATGCCTACCACCGGTTCGGGAACTAACCCAGCGAGAAGAGCCGGCAAGAAACTCGTCTGGGGCTTTTAGAAGTTAGATATGCCAGTGTTCAGACTAAGCAAAGTTAGTAAATCCTTTAAAGGCCAATGTATACGCTTATACAATATAATCCCAGAAAAGGTTCAAAACCTTCCCATTAATAAGTTTAAAAAAGTAGTTAAAGAACGTTTGTGTGCCAAAGCGTATTATAAAATTAATGACTTCATTCAAGACGGCACACCTTGGGAATAAGGTGGCTCCTTATCTTATCTTATTATTTGTTACATAGACATATGTAAACATTGTAATAATTTTGATGTTAAAAGAAAAATTTTCCATCTTTTTGGTAAAAGATGGCCCCAGACGAGTTTCTTGCCGGCTCTTCTCGCTGGGTTAGTTCCCGAACCGGTGGTAGGCATCACGTAGTATCGACGTTCAAAAAGAGTATTTAAAAATACTAATTTTGAATTTTTTTTTTTTTTTTTATTTTTGTTTTTTTTTTGATTTGATATTATATTGCCTTTTATTAACTCCCTGCCATTCTCACCTTTATGTATTTTTTGACAAATTTTCCACCCCATTTGAACCCCTTTGAGGGTGAATCGTTTCTTAGCGGTCGTTCCTAACCCTTTTTTTAAAAAATTCCTTTCGTTTTAAGTAATGACAGTACGCATAACTAAAAATGACATGATTAATATTTCCTGACAACTCGCACTTCGAATACACACCATCATACCGCCGTACAACGGGTCGGCTTCAAGGTCACGCGCTTGACTAGTACGGGCGCGTGGTGATGAATAGAATTTAAGTATTTTATAGGATAATCGGTTAAAAGGGGAAAGACCATTTCAGGCCCACAGTGGACAACTGTCTTAAGAAGACTTACTTTGTCCAGAAATGTACCATAAAGAGACATGATTTTTGATAACATTTAAATAAGCACGACTACAATCAGTAATGTTTCGATAAAAAAGGGAATTTTATTGATAAATAAAACAAAGTTGAGGTAAAATATTGCCAGATTATAAAATATATTTAATAAGGTCAATCGATCCGAATATCGATTTATGAACAAAAGTACAAATAACGTTCCATTGTTGGTAATTTTATATATAATTAACCATGAGAAAACATTTATAATAGAACCAATGTGTACGTTTGTTACTTTATTTATTAAAGAATTAAAAAAATAATCATCTATCGATTATTTTTATTTACGTAACCGATTTATCGATTTAATTTTTTGTGACAAGTAGCAACACTGATGACAGAAATGACATTTTTCAAACGAATGAATCTGTTGACTGTTAAAGAACATTGTGGTAATAATGTTACCGAGAACCATATTTTAGATCCTGAAGAAATAAGTGTATAATACAGCAGTGCGTTGCAGCAGGTAATCATATCATAAAATGTTTCTATTATTTCTTACATAATGGTTTAATCGTTCAATCTTTTACGGTTGAAAATGTTAATAATTAATATTATGTTAATATGTTTTTAGGTGTCAGGAGATAATCTTGTTTGCCACAATTGCTGGGTAGTAGTAACTGAAAGTCTTGCACTACAACAAGGGCTAGATAGCTCTGTGCGTCAAAATCACTGAATAAATTGTGATCGATCGATTAGAAGGATCTATAATTATTATTATAAATTATTGAAAAATTCAGAAAAGGCCTTGATTTATCTTTCATGCACATTTTAATAATACATAAAAAAAACAAAAAGTTATAATTTTTTATATTTTTACGATAATAGCGCCATTTTGATATCTAATACTGTTAAGATGATGTCCACGTTGGGCCTGAGGCGCTATGGAGAGTGGGCTTTCTCCTTTAAGGTTACAAGTTAATATATTTTTTGAACGAGAATCAAATACTGATTACGCTCCCTGAATATCTATACTATTTTTGTTAACCGAGCGTGCTGTATTTTAACCCCTAAGACGTTGCGCGTTATTGGAGCGCGTGAAGCGTCGCCCACGTCACCCCGTCACCTATTAAGAATTTCCAATTTTCAAATACTTGATATATAAAGGTAATATTTTATATTCAGTTTTTGATACTAAACATGCCTTGTTTCACTAGAAATTGCAAAAAAGCTTCAAATTCCAATAAAAAGTCTGAATTCACAATACAAGATTCCAAGTATTTCAAAGGTGCCAATCTTATAAGTAAGGAGTCCGCCCACAATATCAATTCCCTTTTTCCCGAAAATTCTCGTAAAATTGTTTACGTATCGTAAATCTATTTTTCTCAGAAATTTCTTCTTATATATTTTCGCTTTATAAGCAACTAATAGCAAGGTAAGTAGGTAACCAATTTACATTAAGATAAGTAGTAGGTATTTTACACTCGTACCTACCTAACCTGACTCTAAAGGGATTTTAGGCTTTTTAAACTGCGCTGAATGCTAATGGGTCTCTTTTATTAGGTACTGGAGATAATTATTAGGGTATTTTATTATTCGACAAATTTTACGATTCGAATAATTCGTGTAGCTAAAAATAAAATTAGTGGCTAAAAAATATTCGAATATATTCAAATAATTCGAATAATACGAATATTAGTAATAAACTATAAATACTTACAAGTATTAAAATCCATTAATATGCATATTTAATAATATAATAAAATGTGAAGTGTTTCACAATTAACTCACAAAAAATCAACGTATTTTAAACAAAAATCTTCTTTTAACATAACTTAAGACTAATACTGGCCCGCAAACTAATTTAAAAAAACTAAATTGTAATATCTTTGCAAAAGTATTAACACACGTACCAAATCCGTACCGGAACAGACAACGGGTTTGTTTGCCAACTTAGGGGTTTCTTCTTAAAACTAGGGTAAAAATCCTCTAGGGGAACGGATTTTTCACAGTTAATTTTAGAGGTTTGTATTTTCTCGTTTTTAATTAAATGCAAAAAGAGATTGTTACTAATGCCTTCTAACGTCCAGATCTCAACCCGATTAAGCATACCCTGAGATGAGCTTGGAATGCTAATCAGAACCCGCAGACTGTCACCTAGCACCCTCAGAGGACTAAACACGTCCTAATGCATAATGTCCAATGCAAAGCATAAATGGGCTCCAAAACCTCGTTTTCAATATGACAAACGCGATTCAAGCTGTTGTTAAGCCCCGAGAAGTTATAAAAAAACCGCAATAATATGTAAAAGTACTTGTAAAATATGTAATTCCGGTTATAGTTTAGAAAAGTTTGAAATTTTAAAAGATTTGTACTTAGTTTTGCAGGCCAGTGTAATGTAAATACCTTACTCTATTGTAATAATCAACTCAAATAGGTAAATATTTGTTTAAATATTTAGGTAATTATTAACATTCAGTTTTGAGGTTTGCGTAATACTCAAGCAACCTTTATAGTTTCGCTCTGTCCGTCCGACTGCCTGTCTGTCTATCTGCTCTTCTAGCTTCTGTAATTGTGAATATAAATTTGGTATAGTTAAAAATTGTGTCTAGATCTCGGTTTTGGATCATATTTTTTTAATATATTTTAGGGGTGATATACATATGAACTTACACTTTTCCATGCTGGTAGATCATAAATACTCTTTAGGAAAATTATTTTGAACGTAATCAGACAGTTTTTTGAAAAGAAAATTGAAAAAAATGTATTCGCCTTAATTTTTTACTTTTATTTAAAAAAAGATTTATAATTCTTTCACAAATAGTGTAGTAAAATCAGTTTTCAGATATATTTGACGACAATATTACTAAATAATAATAATGTATTAAATAACGTAAATTTCCACTTTTTGCATGTTTTTTTTTATAATTAAGTATACTTATTTACTTTATTTTTCAATATATATTTATTTTTAAATATATAAACATATAAATATTTTCGTATTATTCGAATACTGAATCCAGTCATATTCGAATAATAAAATAGACGAATATTCGAATAATATTCTCTAATAATTATAGCACAGGTTACTCTTACCTGGTCTGGACCTAGTGATAGGCATCACGGCTAATGCCCGGAACAGCACCAGCAGGAGCTTGTGGTCGCGGTAGAACTGATCGTGGATCTCGCACGTGTCGCCATCTTGTGACGACAGCAGATATCGTTGTTCTCGCTCCTGGTATAAATATTAGGCATCCTTTGAGTTTTTTTTTATGGAAACCGAGAAACGAGCAAATGGATCGCTTAATGGACAGCTTTTATGCTGCCCATCGATACTAGAATTGAAAAGAAAAAAAGGAAAACGTTTGGTGGATCCTCTGATAGTCAGGCGATTTCCTTTACCCATTTAACCAACAATATCAGAGGCGTTACTGGTGAGTAGTTCAAAAGTCCTCTGGGGCTTCCAGGATCCTTACTAGGAAATATATCATAAAATAGGTTTGCGGTGATGCCGTTGCATCTCTCCGGTCGAGTCCACCAAATCGTGTCACCCTTCTGAAGATAGAAATACTACTTCCAAAAATAACATTTATTTAAAAAGTCGAAAAATGTTCTGTCTTTGGAGTGGTGAGTGGTTCAAAGAATTAGAATAAAACCGAAGCTATATTTTAAGCTGGGACTATAATGTCCGGAATCCGTAAAGCCGAGGAAAATTCAGAGCATTGAAAATAGAACTCTGCGCTAGTGTCGAGTCAAATGTCAGTATGACTCGACACTACGATTTTTAGCTCTATTGTGTTATCTCAGAGTTCTATTTTCAGCGCTCTGAATTTTCACCGAACCACCGGATTCCGGACAATATGGTCCCAGCCTTAGAGCTTACCTGGATACCTAATAACGTCTACATCAAACCGATTCTTCCGCTCGGGTACACAAGTACATCTACTTACGTAATCACGTTGCGACTTGTCATACACAGATTTGTTCAACTGCACATTTTTCATGTCGTTCCTAAGGAGGGAGTTATTTATCCCTTCTTCGAAGAGATGGTCCGGTATCATCATGGTCACTTATTCTTTTTGCAGAAAGACTAAAAAGAGATACTCAAACGCTGCTTAAATTCAGTGACACTCTAATCACATGCTGTCCTTGCCATTATGATAACCGAGGACCCCCAACAACTATAAGGGATGTTATGGATATAAAATTTTGGATCTGGATACCGGTTACGGACTTGGTTACGGATATGCAATTGGATAAAATATTATTTTTTGACGTTATAACGTCTTATAATTTGATGGAGCCGGCTGCACGCACGAAAAAACATGACTCATGCGTTACCTGTTACCAGCGTTACCTCGCTAAATATAACACATTGCCGTTACCTCAGCTAGCCGCGCCTTAGGTATGTGAGCGATGGGACGGAGAGGCGGGGGCGCTTGATGTTATTACTCAGTTCGGCGCCGGACTTCGCGGCGGCAACACGCCTACCTAAGGATCCGTCGTGTTCGTGTCAGCCGGGAGTTGAGGAGACGGTTCCTCACCTGTTACTGGAGTGCCCAATTTTTGCTAGCAATAGATATGATATTGAGCAGAAATTGGGCACATCCATGACGGGTGAGAATCTGCCTTCCATCCTGGGGATTCGTTTTATTGGAATTATTATTTGAATTATTATTTTATTGGAATTATTATTATTAATTGAACTATTATTTATTGACATGTGTCAAATCTTATGATACCAAAGTAAGAAAAATGTAAATTATTGAAAATGATTGTTAAAAAACTAAAGTGTAATGATAATGTAATAAATGTAAAAAAGGAAAAAAGAACTAAAAAATTATAAAGAAATGAAAAGAAAATAAACAGCCCTGATTACGTTAGGGGGACGAAATTTAAAAAAAAAACACGCCTACCTAAGGCGCGGCCAATTAGTTCCGCGCGCACCATAAACATGACGTTGTCACGTTCAACTATCGTCAGTAAACCGACTTTACAGACAACCGATTTTTTTTATTTTTATTTATCAATAAGAAATACAAAAACATTACATTTCGGCGCGATATAAACTTGTACAAATTTTACCATAATATGCCGTTCAGTAGTCGCTTCACATTAAGAAATAATATGTAATTATTTACACTAGTTATTTAAGACGTTATGATACATTGTAATTCTGGTGTGTAGCAAGTAGTGTACAATGTAGGTACATATTTGTGTGAGACATTATCATGAGCGTGCGTTGCGCGCGCTGTACTGCGTATTACATTTTTCGCAGACAGCCACAATGAGGGTAGAATAAATAAATAATTGCTTAACGATTTACGTGCGAGCTATTTCAATATGATGGAACGACGGAACGAATTTCGGATTAACTATCCGCTAGTTTCGGATAAGGATAACCGATTTTAAAAGTTTAATAGTTACAATATACTCGTAGGTACAGACCTTTAACCTTAACGTAACTTTTATATCGGATTCGGTTGCGGTTAAGGGACTCCATAACAGGGATTATGCGGATGCATTTTTTTTTCACATCTGCGGACGCGGATGTGGATGCATAGGATAGGATAGGATGTAGGGTAAAAAAACGAGGATCTAGGTAAGTGGCTATGACCTATAAGTTATCCTCTTCCAACAAAGTGGACAATATGAAATTTCAGCTTTTAAAGTTGTGGCTGCACAATGAATTGGAGATTCCGGTGAAGCTGTCAAATAGTCACAAACTTTTTGCGACAGAAGTCGAATTATTGGAATTACTGCTGAAATGAGAGTCTGAGAGCTGCTAAGTTCACGTGTGGCTTCTTCAAACGGTTTCAACAGCTCAACACAACATTCTATTACTTTCCACTCTTTTGGTAAAATAGGGCCAATATCGCTGTCCTTTATGTAAAGACTTAAGGCATCTTTTGCTTTCAAAAAGCGCTCTAACATATCAAAAGTACTATTCCATCGCGTGACACAATTTTGAAAAACTTATACCTATACGTAGTACATTATATACGTCCTATTACGTACCTAAGTAAACAGCTCAGTTATTTAGTATGCAATGATATTTCTTAATAAAAAGCACAATAAAAACAAACGTGCGCGTCAGATCTTGTCACGACAAAACAATAGCGAGGCGCGTCACCGTCACCGATTCACCGGAGTCCAAAACAAAATTATTGCTTTCCTATTGGTCAATCAGCACGTGCGGTCCTCGACATTTGACACGCGCCAATCGCCGGGCCCGCCCCTTTCTTTCTCGTCGCGACCTGCTACACATCCGCATCAGTTCCGCATCGATTTATACGGATGCGGATGCAGATGTGGATGACTAAATCGATGCGGATGTCCCGCATATGCAGATGCGGATGTCCCGCATATGCGGATGCGGATGCGAATATTCGCAACATCCCTGCTCCATAACATCCCCGCCAACAACAGGGTGTCACTGTCTGTTTGCAAGGACATCAAGTGATGAACCTCTTAGGACTCCCACGTGAGCTTGTATACTTGAGCCCATATACGAGCTCGCGGATATTTCCGATGCGATGCATATTCGCAATTATGTCTGGGAGCCCTTAAGTTCAAGTTTAAGTAGCGTTTGAGTCGGCCATAATGTGCAAGAACTCCAGCTGTAACTATATTACGTCTCGTCGGCGAACCCAGTAACTGAACGACAAGGTTGGATAACACCCGCCGAATGCAGAGTGACAAATGATAGAAATGGCCGTTTTGACATTATCGCTGTGCAAACAAGAGTGTAATTTGTGGCGAAATTCATTAAAATTTAAAGCTAACGACCCCCGTCTATTGAATTTCAATCATCAAACAGTGGATTAGGTGGGAAAGCGATTACGGTCGTTTCGCTGGACTGTAAAACGTTATCTTTATGGGGACATTTGACGATTTATTAAACGTTATATCTTTGGCAAAGGCATATAACAGGGAAGACGTTTATTTGGTATCTTTATAGCTGGAGAAGGGCAGCAAAAATACTACGCATTGAACTTTTCAACGTTAGTAAGCAACATTTAGTCAAAGTTTTATTAAAACCGATTGGGTGGCTTGAAAATCGTTGATTGAATAAGAAACAGTTATTAATTTATTGTAACAAAAAAGGATATAATTAATCTTGCAAACATAAAATAAGTTGGCGCCTGCAGATGAGCATACTATATTACTGAATTTGGCAGCAAATAAATATGTTGGCGACTAAATTACTAAACTGGCGAAAGCACTCAGGTGACAAAAAATAGAAAAATCGGCAGATAAAAAGTTGTGAAATTGAATCCAAATTGGCACCGAAATTTATAAGTTGGCGACTTAATTTCCGAGTTGGTGGCTATTTTACGATGTAAGCAGCTATAAAACCACATTGGGTTGATAAATTAATGGCTGTTAAAAAAATAATTTTCAGGCTACGGAAAATCACATTTTTGGGTACTGTTGGAGTTTGTTTTCTTTGGTATGGGTGTCGTTTTGAAGCTTTTTGGGGGTTCAGAATAATGAAAATGAAAATTAAATCAATTTTGAAATTACAAAATGGCGTACATCTTTTTCATTAAAATTAATATGGGTATCCTTTTCCAAGTTTCTGGGGGTGAAGATTATAAAATTGTCTTCCAATTGCAATTTCCAAAATGGAGAATTTTCATTCTTCGTAAAAATGACATGAGTACTAATTTAAAAGTTGTTGCGGCTGCTGATTAGGATTGATGAATGATATTAACACAGTATGTTATGTAGCTCGAGGTACCAGCTATGTAAGCTGTAGAAATTTTCGTAAATTCTGTAGTTTGAAAAAAATCTTATCATATACTTGGGGCGGAAGAAATTTTCATTATTTTTTCAGTAGGATTAGGTACGTGTTCTAAAGATAGAAGTGATTATAGAAAAAAAATATGGCAATATCTATTTTGAGATACGAGCGATGTATAAAGCTATAGAAATGTTGGAAAATTTAGGATTTTCAAATTTCTTTCTCTCCCATCGTGAAGAAAATATGTGGTTGCGGGTTACTGAGGAGAAAAAAATTTATCATTTTTTTCAGTAGGATGCACCGTTTCTGAGATAGAAGCGATTATAAAAAAAATATGGCAATGGTCTACATTGAGATACGAGCGATGTATAAAGCTATATAAATGTTGGAAAATTCAAGATTTTCAAATTTCTTTTTCTGCCATCATGAAGAAAATATGTGGTTGAGGGATTACTAAGGGGGATGAATTTTTTATTATTTTTTCAGTAGGATGCACCGATTCCGACTTAGAAGCAATTTTATTAAAAAAAGGAAATGCTCTATAATGAGATACATGCGATGCATAAAGCTACGAGGGCTGCACTAAAAGTATCGGGAATGGAATATTTCCACTGTTCCTGACATATTAAAATCTTTTTAATTTAAAACTCCTTGGTTTTAAAAATCGAATACTGTTTATTTATTTAAAAAAAGATTATCGGTCTTGTCACAAGGTCTTGTCAAACTTGTTTAGTCGTTGAGAAAATGGAATTGACTCGAGAAAATTCTAGAGTGATGATTTATTATGACTTTCGAAGTGGTTTAACACAAAAACAGTGTGTTGACCGGATGATTTCTGCATTTGGTGATGAAGCCCCATCCAAAACCAAAATTTATCGCTGGTTTGCTGAATTTCAACGTGGACGTGTTAAGCTCAGTGATGATCCCCGTCAAGGTCGTCCAAAAACTGCAGTCACCCAAGAAAACGTTGATGCTGTGCGTAAGCTGATTGAGGAAGATCGACATGTGACATACCGCAAAATTCAGGCAACTTTAGACATTGGCTCATGCCAATTTGATTTATGTCAAATACAAATAATCTTGCATGAACAATTAGGTGTAAAAAAGTTGTTTTCCCGATGGACACCGCATTTGCTCTGTGAAGAGCAAAAAGCGGCTCGCGTTACTTGGTGCGTCAGAACTCTCGAAAGTTTCCACGCAGGATCCTCAAATGCTGTATACAACATCGTATCAGGTGACGAATCCTGATATACGCGTACGAACCCGAAACAAAAAACCAGTCACGAGTTTGGGTGTTCGAAAATGAGTTAAAGCCAACAAAAATTGTTCGTTCACGGAGTGTTGCAAAAAAAATGGTGGCCACGTTTGTCTCCAAAACCGGCCATGTTGCGACTATTCCTCTTGAGGGACAAAGAACGGTTAATGCAGAATGGTATGCTAACATTTGTTTGCCACAGGTCGTTTCTGAACTCCGTAAAGAGAACTGCAACCGCCGCATCATCCTCCATCACGACAATGCGAGTTCTCACACCGCGCACAGAACAAAAGAGTTTTTAGAGCAAGAAATCATAGAATTATTAGACCATCCGCCGTACAGCCCCGACCTAAGCCCTAATTATTCTATACTTTCCCTAAAATAAAGAATAAATTGCGTGGTCAGAGATTTTCATCACCTGAAGAAGCTGTGGACGCCTACAAAACGGCCATTTTGAAAAATGTGTCAAATTTCGCGGAGAATACTTCGAAAAGCAATAAATACATTTTTAAATAGTAATGTTGTGTCACTTCCTTGATTCCCGAAATTTTCAGTGCCGCCCTCGTATAAGTAGATATGTTGGAAAATGCATGATTTTCAAATTTCTTTTTCTCCCATCATGATGAAAATATGTTGTTGTGGGGGTTACTATAGGAGAGGAAATTTTCATTATTTTTTCAGTAGGTCGAACCATTTTTGAGATAGAAGAATTTTATAGAAATTAAAATATATCCGCCATTTTGAAATTACTAAATATTTTTTTGTAATTAACATCCCCTAAGCCTAAAATAGGACACCTAGATTCATTTTATTAAAAATAAATATCCGCTATCTTTGAAATTCAAAATGGATATCATTTTTGTATTCAGAACCTCTAAAAACCTCCAAGACGACACCCGTATCAATTTTACAGAAAAATAAATATTCGCCATTTTGAAATTTCAAAATGATTGAATTTTTGTAATCAGTGACTCCAGAAATCTACAAAATGACACCCATATTAATTTTTATAAAATGAAGTATGTCCGCCATCTTGGAATTCAAAATGAATGTCATTTTCGTAACCAGCCCCCCCAAAAAACCTGGTAAACGACACCCATATCAATTATACGAAAAATAAATATCCGCCATTTTTAATTTTCGAAATTAATATAAACAATATATACACCCCCCGAAACCGAGAAAAATTAAAAATGGGAATTTTGTAGGCTCATAAAACATAATAAGTAGCAAAACAAAACGTAAAGCGTTTTGTTTTGCTACTTATTATGTTTTTTGAATTACCTACATCAGGGAAAATATATGTGCCTATTCTTAAATTAAATGTCGCCTTTGAACAAATTTTCGCCAAGATGGTTATTTGTTCGCTAAAATAATATCTTTCTACCATTTTGGAATATTCAGTGAAAACAACTGGTATTAATTAGACACCAGAATTGAAATTTTTTGTTCCTTATATTCTTTCGCCTTATACTTGGTAATTTAGTATTCAATATTCGATTATCACACCCAAAATTTGATTGATTTGTCGCAAGTTTAAATACATGCCAAACTTTTTAGTTAGTTAAACATTTATTTATATTTTAATTGATACTTACAAGTTACGCTTAAACCACTGAACGGATTTAAATGGAATTTTGCACACAGTGCAATTGTTTTATTTTATTTTTCTATTTTCTCCCGTCCGGTCCGACAATATAATGTCAGAATTTCATTCTACCTTGATTCCACCTGCCAATAATATTTGTCTAAAATCTAAAACGTTTGCACAGTAAAACCCAAAAGATACAACATGAAAGTTAATTTATTTGCAACCTTAAGATATCACAGATTTAATTTCAGAATATTGTTTGAACTGCCGCAACCATACTTCTAGGCACTACTGTAATATTATTTATACAAATATTGAAAGAGGAGATATTAATTGTAATAGAAGATTATTGTTATTATTTTTAAATCGAGCCGGAATCATAGGCAGATATATTTTATAGATCACAATACATAATACCAAATTGCCACAAATAAACATTTAACAATCACAAATATATAACATAAAATTAAATTTCTTAAGTCCTTAGGTAGGTACGGTGTTTATAATAATATAATTAATAAGTACTTTATAAACATTTTTTACAGATTGTAGCTACTAAGACCGTAACTTAGCTAGTTGAGCCATTAACTCTTTGTCAGCATCAGTAGTGGTCCCTCCAACTTTGTTCCGCGACACAGAAGGTGCATCCGCCATCTGCAAAACAAAATAGTGGTATACAAACACTGTAGAAAATTATTACCCACATATACTTTTTGGATGCCAGTAAATAAGTTTTCAAAAGGGGAATGTTCACAGTTCATAAAAATTTACCCAGACAGTTGTTTGTAACAATATTTGTACCGAAAATATGTAACCTTTTTATTCAATATTGGCATTGGCAATTTATTCAGGCATAGTATGAAGTTCTTTTAAAATCTCTTTTAGGCTTATTAGGCACGTCCTGGCGAACTTAAGGCCAAGATTGCCAAAGCCCTATGTTACATTATACACATAACAAAAAAGTGAGATTCAAATGACTATTCCCATCTAATGTGCCTGTTTGTACTATAAATAAGTAGTAGACAATTTACCTTTCCGCTAATCTCAATGCCAATCTCGTCAAGGACCTGGCTGACAATTCCTTCAGTCTCCTCCTCATCACCAGACTCAGTCATGATGTCATCTAACGTATCTGAAACTGTAAACAAATATTGTTATTTCAGTTTCCATTGGAATGAACAGAATATCCTCATCTCACTAGTACTTTGTGTTATGTAAGTATCAAGCTATACATCAGGGATTTAATTTAAATAACATGTTAATAGAACTATTAATCATATCACAATCTCTTAATTCAATATTAATACTCATTACTTAAACCTATTACGCTACCTAGATACCTATTACGGGGGCGCGGCGGCCGGCTCGTTCGGCCGCCTGATACTATGTGTATGTTTACCCCATACTAATAAAAATATTTATACAACGGATAACCAATACAACATTGCTATCTTTGTCTGATACATTGGCAATGTCAATTGACAGACAAAGATAGCAACAATGTTTAAGTTATCCATTGTGTAAACATTTTTATTAGTAAGGGGGTTAACGTACCTACTAGGTACCTAAAGAATGAGCGAATACAGCTATTCTGTGGTCACGCTCGCTAGCTTAACTATATTTGTGTATTGTTAATTTGTTTATGTATTTTCTGTCTTAATATGATTGTCTTCCTTTTGTAGAATAGTTAGAAACTAAATAAACTCATTATATATCGTCTATACAACTCTGTTAAGAGTTAGAGGCAGTAAATGTCAGATTGTATTATATAGATTTCAATTTAAAAAAATGTATACATAAGTAAATATTAGTCACAATGTGATTTATAATGACTAAATAGCAATATTTTTCCAGAATCGTCTACAATAATAATAGCCTCACTCATTTCATCTGTCATATCCATCTTGGCGTTAGCGTGTTTGAATGCCTCCATGTCCTTGGCAATTTGGTGTGGGTTCATGACTTTGTTCATGCTGCCCATTGTCTTGGCTGTGGTTCCCATAGCTCCAGCTATCGCTATGTTTGCTCCCATTGTCTTATTATGTATCTGTACACTGGCAATCTGTAAACATTTACACATGATCCATGAGAATAGAAATTTAAAAATCTAGGTAGATTATAGGTATATAACTTTATTTTTATATAAGATTATAGGTATATAACACCTTATACATGATAATATAATCTTTTAAAGCAAAAGTGTTAGGTTTTATTTCGTTACGTTTTTTATTTCCAGTAGACAAGAATAATTGCATACTTACTAATATTATAAATGCGAAAGTTTCTATATGTGGATGTTTGTTACTCTTTCACACAAAAACTGTTCAGAACAGATGGTGAAATTTGGTATGGTAGAAGTTTAGACCCAGAGTCTAAACTACTGCCATACCAAATTTCATCATAAACACACTACTACTAGGTTACTTTTTATAACAGCAAAATGTATGGTTGTCACAGAATTTCTTTTCGCGCGTACGAAGTAGCAGATAACATCTAGTTTTACCTAATCACATCCTTTAGGGAAATTTTGATAGTAAAATTTTACCTTGCTGTTAGCTGCATAAATCCTCGTCTTTTGTTTTCTAAGCTGCACCAATTGTTTTGCAAGCATTTTACAACCTTCATTGTTGCCTTCTTTTGCCATCTTCTTTATTTCCATTTCCTGTAAATATTTAAGAGTAATTATAGCATATGATACCTTCGTGTTTTAATCACTTTTGTAAAAATTTAAACGATGTGCTAGAAATATCACATTTGTTATAATCAAGAGGCCTTTATAATAACTTTAATAAGAAGTCTATTTGCCACAGCCTTGGAACAAGCACGCAGAATATAGATTTTTATGTGATTATGTCACCTAGTTAAGTGCCTTTATCAAATCGGTCCCATAAATGCTATACTAATTTGTATTTCCATGATGATGTTGATCATGGGAATACAATGTAATTTAGAGAAATTCTGTTACTGTTACTAAACACAAGTTCAAACAAACCAATTTTTTTTCTTCTCTTTCAAGTGCTGCTTTGTCTCGCTCCATATCTCTACCTGCCTTTCGCAGCTCACGATCATTTTGCCTTTGCTGTTCTAAAATTTTGAAAACAAATAGCTTTTATGCCTTGTTTATGCTGAGAGTTTGTTACAAGTAGGTATGTACAATGTTAAAAAAGTTTTGTATTTATTTACCTTTCACCGTTGGGGCCTTTCTAAAGAAGTTCATTTTTCTTAGATAATAACTGCAAGATCTAGGTTTAGTACCTATATCTTTATAACGTAATATAATCCAATATTGCAAAATCTAAATTATAAATACCTACATGTAATGTAAACGATTGATGACTAATGTTTTGATTCCTTGACATTGACATATGACATTTATGTTTTTTCTTCTTTTTTAATATATGACATTGTCGTATAACCATTTGCTAGTGTCAAATTAAAATGCGGGAATAGAACTTTCGTTTCAATTTTCAACACTGTATTCCTAAATCGTCAAGTCTAAAGTCTAGTCAAACTCCAAATAAATAGTCAGTGCAGTCCATGAGTCATGTCAGTCGATTCAGTAAAGTGGTAGAACCTTTACTGAAAGTTACTAGGGAGTTTTAGAGGGAAACTCAAAATAGCACGTTTTTAGAAGTTGTCACACTAGCCCACACTTGTGCACGTTAACGAATATTTAACCAATATTACACATTAAGAACCGAAATAACACAAATTTATGAAACCATACAAAAACCACAACGAATTCCCCGGCAAAACTAGTATTTATGAATTGGCAGCTGTTAGCAATTTTTGACACTGGAACAAGATAGTGAAATATTATAAATAGAGATTGTTTATTTGAAATAAATTATAAGAAAAGCCAACAGGTAAATGTGGTGTGTTGATAGTAAACGATTAGCGTAGCCTATGAAAACTCGCAGCACCGGAGCAGTTGTAATAGCATTGCCAGCCAGACGAATGACATTTCGCATGATATTATGGATGTTGTCTAGTGTGGAATATCACATTTTTATAAGTTATGTTTTAAAATTGTTGATTATAGTTACATAAATCTAAAAGAAATAGGTATTGAGATTGACGCGATAAAAAATTATAAGCATAAAAAATATTACCCATCACTTTCTCGCAAAACGATTTGTTACGTATCTACGTCACAAGTTGCTACCGCTATACATTTTGTAATGACAAATGTATGGCGGGTGCATCATTTATGTACTTACTTATAATTATTATTATATTATAGCCTATTTTTCATGGTGCAAATAAATATTTCATAACCTTTATCCAGAGCAATAATTATTTCTAAGCAAAAATTCATCAAAATCCGTTCATTAGTTTTTGTGTGAAAGAGTAACGATTAACATCCTACCATCCATTGGATGGATGAATGGATGTTATGAGGTAGCTGATGTTATAAGGAGTAATTAAGGCTACTTTTATCGTAAGGTCCCGTTTAAAAAAAAATCTGTATCCATTAGCAAAGAGAATGTAATAATGTAGGTACACTACGTAATCTATTATAGTTCCATGTTAATGAACTACAAAGTTGCGGGCACCAGCTAGTACTTAGTAGGTAAATAAAAATCACTTCCCTAACATTTGTCACTTCATTTTTATTATTAGAGTACACTCAGTAAATTAATCCATTATATCTATAAAAAATGGACATAAACAAAATACATAATTTCAGGAATTCATACAACACACGGAACATGTTTAAAACTACCTACTTACTTGGTCATGAACAATAATTTAAAAACAGCACAGAAACAAAATGAACACAAAACAAATAGATAGATAACAATTTATACAGAAAATCGAAACTAAAATACAATGATTACAAACACGAAATTATTATGATAGAACAGTATGGAATGGAACAAAATGCATTTGTTTTAGAGATAATAAATAAGGCTAGAAACTATAGACAGACACTGAGGGAGATTCACCAAGACCACTTCGGATGGTAGGGATCAAAATCCCATAAGTCAGGTAGACGCTCATGGGATTTTTTTTGGAAACTGCTCTCTGACCACTTAAAAGGTTTGACCGTGTATTTGTTCAATTGTTTCAAAGATTCCATCTCTGCTTCTTCCTTCTGTTGTTTCACAAGAGCTCGGATTTCGATACCGCTTATAGTGACGTCGTCGAACTGATCGGTGTAGGTTGACGCTACGTTGCCCTTGTTGACCAACATGTCTTCTTTGCTGATGGCGTTGTGTGGGGGTCCGGATACGGCGATGATGTTTAGGGTGGTGTCGTTCCACGTGGCTGAAAAAAAAAGAATACATAAGCGACTTACATACTACTTTCGTTGCACTCTAAAATACAGGTGACATTTTTGAATATTTCAAATCGATATTAATTTATGTGTTTGAAGGTTTTCATACTACTTTTAATTTAATTTATCGGTAAAGAGACATACTACCCCACGAATGAGCCGGCTCGAATGGAGATATGTAACCTCAGCCTTGCAGAAAACCTTGAAGGCGGTAATCGCTTACCACCAATATCCTCTGCTTACGTCCCGGTCTACTACGTAAGAAAATAGAGTGAAAACAAAACAGTGCCGTCTAGGGACGCCCGAAAGAAGTGAAGATTTAAAGTATTAAGCGTAGGTATATAGATAGGTATCTACATTGATATAATATAAAAGAGGAAAGATTTCTTTGTTTATTTGCATTGAATATGCTCCGAAACGATTGGCCATATTTGGATGAAATTTGGAACTTTAAAGTATTAAGCCTAGGTAGTTTCTTAGCATTGAATAGGCCTCAAAGCTACTTGACATATTTTGATAAATTTTGGATACCTATAGGGTAGCGGGCAACATCTCTAGTATATAGAGCTAGTATATACTATATAGGTATAAAGATTAACAGCTGTGGCGCGCGCTCTTAGCACGGACGGACAGTTGTCAGTCGTCGCAGTGATAGTCCGAACGTCCGTATTCAAAATCTTCTTTACTTCAAAAAAATCGGTTGTCTGTAAAGTCGGTTTACTCACGATAGTTAAACATGACAACGTCGTTTATAGTGCGCGCGGAACTAATTGGCCGCGCCTTAAGTAGGCGTGTTGCCGCCGCGAAGTCCGGCGCTGAACTGAGTAATAACATCAAGCGCCCCCGCGTCTCCGTCCCACCGCTCACATACCTAAGATGCGGCCAGCAATATGACGCATTTGCTGTTACTGAGGTAACAGCAAATGCGTCATGTTACGGTGGTAACGGTATGTCATGTTTTTTCGTGCGTGCAGCCGGCTCCATCAAATTATAAGACGTTATCACGTCAAAATATAAATAATAATAGTTTGCGAGACTCACCTCTTACAACTTTCGTGTCAATCACACCGTAGGCTTTTTTATTTGGCTCTATGATGTCTCCTCGAACGCCAAGAACGGACCAGTAACCGCGGAGCAGCAAGCACATCTCGTCCTTACAATCCTCGTCGCTGGTCGTATTCACGGCGACTATGTCGTTAGATCTCATCAACTTTATTATACTTTCTACTGTGGAGGCGTTTTTGTATTCCCTCTGAAATATTTCCGCCCTTGGTGATTGTGATTCTGAGAACATGTTTCCGTATATCTCCTGCATTTTTGTTACGTGCGTTGCTTCGGCGATGTCCTGAAATTAAATAGGGACTCTATAATATAATTAATGATTGATAAGGCGTCCCCCACATTAGGCGTGCGCGCGCCGCCAGCGCACTGCGTGAGCGTCGCGTTTTGATGCTCTGTGGCGTGTGTGGAGAGAGCACGCGGCACGCATTCGGCGCTCATATTGGTCGCCCTGTGACTGACGACCGAAACATTGGCGAAGACCAAGAAGACCCAAGAAGGGGTAAGACGTGACGCGAACGCCGCATGCGCGCCGCGTGCTCTCTCCACACACGCCACAGAGCATCAAAACGCGACGCTCACGCAGTGCCCTGGCGGCGCGCGCGCTAGCATACGCCCGAGGAACGCGCACGCCTAATGTGGGGTCAGCCTAAAGTTGAATGCGATATTTTTAACGAAAGCATTAAAGGCTCATGTGAAATATCAACAAACGACCAACGTTAATTTTTAACCCCTGGCGAAAACAGGGGTGTTATAAGTTTAACGCGTCTCTGTGTGTGCCACGGATAGACACACACACATCGTAGCTCCCAAACGGATGAACCGATTTTGATCTAGTTTTTTAAAGCTGATAATAATAAATGATCGAGACTGTTATAGTCATCAGTTCGCTGACTAATTGACACTTTGGGGGTTACTTAAACCACTTGACGAAATTGAATGAATGACGAAATGATGAATTTGAAACCAGTTGGAGCAAAACAGTTTTAGTCTGTTGGGCAATGATTTTTTCAAATTGGTAATTTTAACATCATTCTTATTTGGTTTTAATAAGCATAGCGATCGGTCTATATTTTCCTCTTCCTACCTATGGTTTTATATCTATTATCTACCTTATGACCGACACTCTTACCAAAATATAAATAATGTACAGTCATTTCCTCTTCATACTCGATCGCCCGAATTGGCGTACGCGCACATATGCGTCATTTACACGGCCGCTAACGAAACCTCAAATAGTGTGTAGGTACTGTTAGCGCGCGCGCTGCCGCGCCACCAAGACAGAACGCTTCATTGAACGACTTACGAGTTTTAGTTAGTTGTGCCGCAAGTCGCGACGCTTGCGCACTGTAGACGCCTTCTTTGTAGACGTACCGGCCCTAGCGCTCCGCTCCGCTAAATCGTAGGTAACAATTTCAAGGACACGGCTGAGTTTCGCTACTGTACATTATTTCTGTGGTGCTTTTACGAAAACAATTCTTACTTTAAAGAACGGCAGTCCATGTGTAGACCAGTACGTGTTCTCTGCGAGCGCGTCAGATATGTCGGCGGAGTGAGTGCGGCCGGGGATCTGCTCGATCAGCCCCGCCAGACCCTTGGCGCGCCCGCTGCTGGCGCGGTGGACCACGGTGTGTCTGGTGCTGGAAGTTCATCATAACCTTCATCTTATACTTTAAACGAGACAATCTTGTATATAGGTAATAGTAATCGGCAACGCCTGCAAGTATTTACATGAAATTAAGCATATGAGTTTTGGGGGAGAAAAATCGGTCTAGCTAGGTTTTATCACTAGGAAACTGAGCATTAGATTATATATGTTTTTTCTTTATAATTTAGACTCTAATTCCGTCCGTCTAAAAAGTCCGAATGACAGTGGTTATTTTTTGCGTTGTTCGGAAATTCGGAATGTGGCGAGTTCAAACCCCGGTAAAATATTTTTGTGATTCTTTTTTTTATCTACTAGAGCTCCGAGCGTCAAAGCCCAGTTATCCAGGTACCTAGTATGATGTGACATATTTGCAACAAAGATGGCCACGAGAATGATACAGGGATTCGTTATCTGAAGACAGTTCTGCATGAACTATAGGATTTGTTTGTGTAATTTGGCTTTTCGCTAGCGTTTCGTAAGCTTAAATTCTAACTTGCTTCATGCTATATTACTAACCAGCATAGTCCACATATTGTAGAGTTTACACATTTTCGATCCCGATGTTAGTAAGTACTTAATCCTATGGATATAGTATAAATGTGAAAGTTTGTGAGGATGGATGTTACTCTTTCACGCAGAGACTACTGAGCGGAATTCGATTAAATTTGGAATGGCGGTAGTTTAGGCTAGGATTAAAACATATACTACTTTTCATTGCGAAAAAGTACAGTATTCCCGATACTATATTTACGTAGGCGGAGCCGCGGGCAAAAGATTGTATTTTATAAATTTACTTGTCCCAATATCGATCGAGCAATTCCGATTTCGGATTAGAATTATGAAACGGTCTTTATAAAGTAAATAATTTGCTGCATTGTTTTAATGTGATCAAATCACAAGACTTGCTTATCAATGCAGAAAGTGACATGTTAATTAATCGTGTGGGAATAACATTCCAATTACAAATACGTTTTGACGTAACGTACCTAACAGTGATTAAGATTGATAATAACGAGCGAGGAAAATCACGTAAGTGTAAATTTCCATTAAGTAAATGTTCGTACAATTTCATAGATATATCGCCATTGTATACAGATAAGTGCGCAATTTATTGAGCAACTGTATTTCGCAGAACCTTGTATTACATTTTAATTGGTATTAATTTGTAGTGTACCTAGATCATTCGTCAGCACACCTAGGTATTGCATGTATATATATCTAACATATAAATCACAAAACCAGTATTAAATGCATCAACATCTGCAGCAGTCACTTCTTAAATGTCGTTATATATTTTTTTATTTCATACCCCAAGTGTCCTGCACGGCTTAAGTTCACTATAGAAATATTTTATTTATTAATCAAAAGGAAAGGTGTGTACCTCTATATGATAAGATTAGGTGTGTAAGTAAATACTACGAGCATATATACTTGTTCATAGTGGAAAAACAAGCGAGCACACGTAATCCTTGGAAATTTTTGAGGGCGGCACTTGACTAAGTATTGCTTATCGTAGACAATTAAGAATCCACGTTTTTAAGAAAATATTTGAATTAGGTTTTAAACAATATTTTGTAATATACTTTAAAAGAGAGTTCTACAATAGGTATAGATGTAAAGTTACATAATATAATAACCGTTTCACTTTAAGAATCGAAATTATTTCATTATTATACACATTATAACACGGGACAGACAACCTAACACGCCACGCGCCTCATCATGTTACATATAATATTAACAATAATAATCATTTATTTATCCATAAGGCTTAAATCTAGGCGACAATTTCTCAGTTGAAGAAATAATATAGCAGATAAAAAATGTTACAAAACAAAGATAAGCTTTGGGCTTATGAAAGATGACACTATGACTTCGAAATTAATAAGATGTGTTATCGGAGCTGGAGGAGTATTCCCACTGTTGAATAATTATGTATATAAGTATATAAATCCATCATACGCATACTAACAAGATGGAGATATTAAAATTAAGAATACTCACTCATTAAACATAGTCTCAGTAATCACTTCCTTCTTCTCTACGACACTGGGCTTCTCTGCACCATGGAAGATGCTGTCGAACTTGGTGTAGTCCACGACCAGCCACTGCTTGCAGGCTGTACCGGAGTTGCTACGAGCCAGGATGTGGGCATACGAGCTGATGTTGGTCGCGAGATGGTTGGCGGCGGTTATACGGGGGCCTATTGGCACCTGGAAATTAGATTCTTTGGATATAGGTAGGCAGTAGCCTTATATCTAATAATAAATAATGAATATGTAACTATTTGCAAAACCAAAGAGAGCGTTATTATTAGGTACTATATATATATATATATATATATATATATATATATATAGTACCTAATAATATTAAATATTAATACAAACTTTCAATGTTTGAAAATTAACAAGCCTACGCAAACGGTACAGCTCCAGTGGCATGGAGGATGCGGGCAAGATGTAGCTGTTAATAAAGAATGAAACTCTACCTGATCCGTGATGTTAACGTTCTTCCAGAGCTTGTTGTTATAGTTTCTGAGCTTAGTGCCAGTGACGGCCATTTTGAGGTCTTCTCCTTTGATGACGTAGAACTCATCATGGCTGGTGATGGAACCGGGGTATCCGGGGAAGTCCACAAGCGTGCCGCGTACTGGGCTGGTGTCCTTGGATGTCATGTGGTAGTTCAGCTTGTATCTCTTCATCAGACGGATCATGGATGTGTAGCTGAAATGAGAGATGTTATTTCATAAATTGAAACTAAATGATATTATCATAACTTCAAGGCAAACTGCATTTGAAGTCTAGAAAAAACTAGCATATTTTTACGCTCAAGTCAGATCTAACTCGATTTAGGAATATCCTTATACTTTAAACGAGACGATCTTGTATATATATACAATCGGTATCTCGACAACGGCTACAATGATTACTATGAAACTTAGTATGCAGGGAGTTTTAGGGGAGAAAAATCGATCCAACTAGGTATTATTTACCTTAGAAACTGCGCATTTTTGACCAATATATGTATTTTTATTTCGTCATGCAACGATATATCAATAATTTCGACTCCCATAAGTCAGTCTGATTGGCAGATTGGTATGCATACCTACGTATAAGTTTAGCATTGTTTGGATATTCGGAATGTGGTGCGGTCGAACCCCGGTACCACCACCAACCAACAACCAACCAACCACCAACTAACCAAGATAAATATTTTTGTGATTCTTATTATTTCTTTTTCTTTTTTTAAGTATTTATTTTTAATCATTTTATCGTTCCACTAAAACACCGAGCAATGCTACCGAGCATTGCTCGGGTACTAGTCATTTCATAAATAGTGAAAGATATTTTTATTGTATCCTATTAAGTACCTAAGCGCTGCAGTTCAAGTAGCTATTAATCTGATGGCGTAAGATTCGAACTATGCATAATGCTGGGACTATATGATCCGGAATCCGGTAGACCGGGGAAAATTCAGAGGGTTGAAAATAGAAGTCTGCGCTAGTACAATAAAGCTGAAAACCTAACACACAAGCGTCGAGTCAAATGTTAATGTCAAATATGACAACTCGACACTTCCATTTTCAACTCTATTGTATTAGCACTGAGTTCTATTTTCAGTGCTCCGTATTTTCCCGGGGCCGCCGGATCCCGCACAATATAGTCCCAGCCTAAGGTTTTTTAATTCACCTTCCAGCTCCATTTTGCGCGACATATATTTCCCTCAACGGGATACCATTTTCCGAAGTCTCATTCACTATCCTCAGGTAGGCGCTAGACAGTCCAGGCAGGGAGTTGAAGGTCTCGTCCTCTACGCTGATGTTCAGTTTGCGCTGCAGCTCCGTTACTTCTGACACAGAGTTTAGCCAGTACAGGTCTGACACATCCGTTTTGTATTCCTTCTCGTTTCTACGCACGCCATGCTCCCAACCAGTGTAGATACCAGCTATTTGAGAGTAGTACAGTGAAACCTGGAAATTGGATTTGCCACTTAGGTACATTTCAGGGAATCACAGTAGAAAGGTCTTGAAAAATATGTTATATGGCTGTAAATAAACTGCTAATAGGCAATAAGTATTCTTCTTTTAAAACTAGGGACAATTCCTTTAAACACCCGGATTTGCAGATTAAACTGTTGATAGTCACATGAAAGAAAGAGACGCAAATAAACATGATATACCTGATGCCAGAACTGTCAACATCATCGTCCTATATAAGAACTGTCATAATATGCACGAACTTATCCAGGGCATCTCTGATTTTCTTGCACTGCTTGTCGCAGCCCTCGCTCGACTCGTATCGTGTTCTCTTCAGTTGAAAAGAAAGAGACAAAAGATACACGTACCTGATGCCAGAACGGGTCAACATCATGCTCCTCGGCGTAGCTCTTCCACTTAAGCACGGACTTGTCTAGCGCATCTCTAAGCTTCTCGCACTGCTTGTCACGGCCATTGCACTCCGCTCGTATGGTGTTCTCGAGGTGCGTGTGTATGAGCGACCAGGTGAGGGTTCCCTCCACCAGCCCCGCCGCGTACGCCTGCACCTTATCCGGATACGATCCATCCGTTTCTACTTCTAGAAGAATCCATCTGTAAGAAAAAAAACTTGATTTGGACCCGTTTTACTACCAATATTGCAGTCAGATCGAACTTGACGTTGCATGGCGAAGGAAGAGACACGACCGTTATCTAATAACATTTCAATACAAATTATTAATTAATTATTTATGTAATTAACTTTGTACCTACTATGAGCTATGAAAGGTTTCTTAACTTTCATTGATCATTGCTAAAAATTGTAATTGTTGTACCTAAAAGCAAATTATTTGTACCAGTTAATAATTTTTGTAATAGTTTTGAGATGCGGTACTTCAACAGCAGTACGTATTACAGATATCCTTAATGAAACCTTGATATTATATATGCTAACACGGAAGTTCTAGTAAGTACGACGCTGTAAGGAAATAGTAATAAAATGTTATTGAAATAGATTTAGTATACCTACGTGTAAACAATTCTGGTTCAGTAATTAGACATTGATTTATATAATCACCTTATTTAACAAAACTGCAGAGAGCTTATGGCGTGTACATGGTCTTTCAGCATTACATTACAACAATGGTGTTTAACTCTATACCTAGTTATTTACATTGACAACACCTCGTAACTCCTCTGGTGTTCGGCGTATTCATTGGGCGGCGATTATTGTGTATCATAGCATAATCTGTCGCGACAAGCACGAGATCCACGAGAAAGGCCCAAAAAACGACACACTTGAGACAAGGACAGTGAGACTTTAACATAATAATATCTACGGACGCTTAAATCCACGTCCATCTGGCTCCGTGCTAAGTACTCGAAGAACTTGTGTTACGGGGAACAGACAGCGGGAAGTATTACTAGTATATATAGTATATTATAAGTATATATAGTATTATAAGTATTTTAAATACTTTTATATTCGTATACATAATATATTTAAGATTTTTTATTATATCATACACATATATAATACACATCCATTACCCAGGAACACAGAAAATTTTTTTGTTCCTTCGGAGAGATTCGAACCCGCGACCCCCGGCATGCGCACCAACACCGAGCCACTGAGGCTCGTCTTACATATCCTCAAGTTTTTCGAGGCGAAACATTAAATAAAGGAGGGCAATTTATTTGCCGTCTGTCTGACTTCATTTGGCGGTCGATGCCATCTATTTTCGCGAATCAGAGCGTTTAGTCAAGATGCATTCGATAATTTCGACGGTGAAGTTCGAAATAAAAAATGTATGAGATTTGACACAAGTCATCGCTAAGTTATATGTCGCTTGCGATGCCTTATATCAAACTCCATACATTTTATTTTCGAACTACGCCTTCGAAATTATCGAATGCATCTTGACTAATAGGTCAGTTCTTGAAGTACCCTTACCCGTTGGTGTTGCTGTCCTCCCTCAGGTACGCTCTCGCGACTCCCCTGGCGATGTCGGCCAGATCGTTGCCCTGGCCCCACAGCTCTATGCGGTACCCGGTCTTCTCAGAGAAGAACACGGTGGCTGCGTAGTTACCGTCGCCTTGTATTCTAAAATACAATGCAAAAGTTGAGTATCTTTTGCAAAACGAAACCAAGTTCTACAAAACAATACATTTTCTTCCAGCTAGGGAGCTGGTGGCAATTTAGGTAAGTATATTATGATTTCATCGTCTTTGATACTAAGACGTAATGTAGTCTGCAACTATGTAAACTGGAGAAAAATATTGGCGAACTCAGGTGGCGGTAGCTCTGATATTTTTAATTTTAGTTCGAACTTTTTAGTTAAAAAAAACTGTCAAAAATTAAATTATCGTGTGTGCCATCAATTATATCTTATTATAAAATTATCTATAGATACTATAAAGAGGAAAGATTTGTTTGTTTGCATTGAATAGGCTATGAAAGTACTGGACCAATTTTGATGTTTGTCAGAGATATAGATTAGACCACGGGGAAGGCCATAGGATTCTTTTATGCCGCGGCAAAATCCAAAGTCCAGCGGGATTTTCTTTTGGGAATACGAAGTCACGGGTATCATCTAGTATCTTATTAAAAATCTGATCTACATTACTAGCTCCCTAGCTCCCTAGATATTAAAAATACCAAATAATACCAAAGTATTTTCTATCTGTTCATTATTATTCTTATTTTGATGTTACCGTGCTAGTCATGAGACGTCGATTCCAATAACATACGACTTTTACCATCTAAAGTAGTTCTACCTTTTGTCCGTCAGAATATCAAACAGACTAAAGTTACTATTGAATGTTTATACATCCTATACTAGACGCATACTTACTAATATAACCGTAGTATCATAACTATCATTCCGTAACTACGGAACGCTAATAAAGGAAAGTTTCATCGCAAAAGATTTGCCCTATTAAGGTGCTATATTTCCTAAAATAAATTTCCTAGCTGCTTATACTAATTGTATTTACATACATACACGCTCGCACCGACAAAATAAATCAATTAGGTAGGGGAACATGCTATACCTGGGAGCCAGTTGTACCAGTTTGCTTTTTCTAGCTAGTCCTGAACTTTGAATTCTAATGCCTAGGGTGTTTGCTAGATATCTTATCATATAAAATTAGTCGACGTTTACCGCTATTATGTAAGTCTTTTATTTTATCGGGGTTTGCGGACAAAAAAGAGAATCGCAATTCAGTGTGGAAACTCTTTGAGCCTTCTAGGTACTCCGGGATGACCTGGCAGATTTATTTTTTCTTTTGAAGCTATTTAAGTTGTTTTTTAAGTTTTTGTTTTCTTTTTAGTTCTTTTATAGTTTGTAAATATTTATGAGTAGTTAGCATCGAAAATAAATTGGCTCTTACCTTTCAATTTGTCCCAGGATCAGCGACAGTATCGATATAAGACCCAGGAGCGCCAGGATGTAGGAGCTGATCTTCGTTTGGAGCCACGAGGCGCCCACTACTTTCAGTATTTTACTCATCCTAACTCAGAAAATAAACTATAATATGAAGAAGATATTAAGGAATTTAATAATAATGAAGTGACAAAGCGAGTAGGTGATTTTCTCCAGTGGAAGAGCGACCATCAAAGATGTTACGAAGCTCTTCGGTCAGGATGCTGGGGTGTCTCCGAGCCAGCACGGAGACCGCATCGGATTCGGTCCAGTGTAATGTTACACCAGTCTTTACACTATTTATCTTTAAACCCTGAAACAAAAATATTTTTAATTAGAATTCTGCTCGTGAATTGCTCAAGTTTGTAAGGAAAGATAACACTTTCACCTAGAACTCCTACAAGGAATCGTGTAAACTTTGGCACGAAAATAGTGTGGTGCTTTTTCAGTAAGTGACCAAAGAAAGTTGATTCCATAGTAAAAATTGCTAAAATTAAAGAGTATATTCATTCTGGAAAGTTTGGTCACTAACTGAAAAAACATCCTGTATAATAAAGCCTTAGATAATATAATAGATACAGGCTACTTTTGATAGCACCAAAATATTTTGTTTCCGTAAGATCAAATGGGATCGATGTATTCATTCATTATTCGCGAAATTCCAAGATCCAGTACGTTATCTGAGGTAGTTAGTGTCAGTTCACAGCGACACGAGACGATACGCGACGCGGCGCTGCATTTTTAAGTTAGCTATTCAAATTGAACTTTATTCACTACACAAAAAGATACAAGTTTCATATGACATCAGTCATACACTGCACTATGCACATGCGCTGCAGCTTGACATTCGAACTCTTACAATGCAACGTGAATCTTTTTTCGTAATGAATAAAGTTCAATTTTGAATAGCTATCTTAAAAATGCAGCACCGTATCGTTTCGATGTGGATTGACCCTCACCGCTAAATCTTTCATCGTCGGAATATATTATAAACATAATGTAGAGAAAATGCTTTGTTTTCTTTGCATTAAATTAAGGGTTTATATTGAAAGACTGTTTGTTTTCGATGCATAATTTTATGGGTGTAATGTTATGGTATATAAATACACTTGTATGCGAGATAAAGTGACGTCAAAGGAAACATATTTACACGTATCATCATAAGCATATCATCATCGTCGTGAAGCTAAAACTTTCAGTAAAGTTTAAGTGAATATTTGGCACAGATAACACTAATATAATTTTAAATAATGCTGAGAAATACATAAAAATAATTATTAACACACACTACCGCGCGTGTGATAGATTACAATTTTGTTACACGTTGACATTTTCAATCGGTCACAACATTTACATATTTTTTACTTTTAAGAGGCAAAGGAAGAGACACAGGGCTTTATAAAGTTCAAAGTTCAAACCTCAAAATTATATCAATTATTATGGGCGAATGTCGACCATAGAGGGACATCTAGTAGATAATAACAATTCACTTAACTGAGAATACTAGATTTAACAAAAGTAGATGGGTTCTAGAAAATTTATTTAAAAAAAAAAACACAAAAATATTTATCTGACCGGAATTCGAAACCACCACATTCCGAATTTTCAAACAAAACAAAATTTATCTTTTCGCAAATTTCCAATCGGACCGACATGATAGAGTCGAAATTATTGATATATTATTATTGTTGCACGACGAAACAAAAACATTTAAAACTTAAAACTACGTAGTTTCCCAGGGATAAGACCTGGCTAGAGCGTATTTCTCCCCCAAAAATCCCCGCTTACTAAATTTCATGATAATACTTGCAGTCATTTTCGAATAACCGATTATGTATATATACATGATTGTCTCGTTTAAAGTATAAGATACATTTTTTCTATACTAATATTATAAAGAGGAAAAGTTTGTTTGCTTGTTTGCATTGAATAGGCTCCGAAATTACTGGACTGATTTTGATGAAATTGATCAGGGATATAGAGTAGACCACGGGGAAGGATATAGGCCACTTTTTATCGCGGAAAAATTATACGGTTTCCGCAAGATTAATTTTTACGCCAACAAGTTCGCGGGCATCTAGTATATAAATCTCTGCTAATAGCTTATAAAAAAGAGTATCTACTTTAAATCTAGTTTAAATCAGTACAATAAAGTAATAAAATATTTTAATAGAAGACGGGAAACTCTACTTTTCTACACTTTTCGCGCACACTTCGAGTAGTCACCATAAAACCACTTGCTATCATGCATACCTAATATAAAGCCTGTACTGTATAATAAAATACTAACTATAATATATCAAGATGTATAATGTTTAATAGCTGCTGTTCAATTGGAAACAAATAATAAACATGTTACTTGTTTTTTTTTTTTTGCACTTTTAACATGAATGTTACTTTGAAAATAACTAGTAAAATGGGTAAACTACCTGTTCAGTTAAATAACAGTTAGCACAAATCACAGGATGTCACACAATAGCAGTTATTGGCAACAAGTAACAACTGAGCCTGGCGGGAGCGTTATCACAATATCAATACGAGATACTCTGAGGATTGCGCTCTTGTTATCTATATATGTGTAATTAAATATATGTATGCCTTCCTACAAATATTTTACAGAGTCTCGATAAGAAAAAAATATCTAAAAAATAATAAATACATAGTTGAAAAGCTCTCGATACTGCTGATAAAAATGTTAAATTTTCTTTTTCATACTTTGATATAAATGTTACACGGCACTCATACGTCAATAAATGAAAAAATACAATTGAGGCTTAATTGAGATACAATTATATTTATGAAAAAAAATCCCATTAATTATATTTCTTTGAAAATTTGCCTCTGGCTGTACTAAGATAGAGGGTAGAGTTGAACCTTTTTAAACGTAAGAGATATGCTGTGAAAACAAACAACAAAGGTCATTATACCTAATGTGTTTATTTTGAGTTTATAAACCCGATGGCAATGAATTATAAAGAATCAGACTTTTTATCTGGAAGTGATCATAACCGAGTTATTTGAATTAATAAAAACTTATTGGCAAAATGAAAAACAAAAACAGTTCAATCAACATCCAATGTTCCAAAACCACAATTGAAAGCCAATAAATTACCAACGTATCATAAAATCGGATATTTTTCACATTTAAAAAACAAACCGACGCACGTATAAACTATTCAAGGTACACTTACTTCATAATAGCGCAGCTTATCACTGAAATACAGTCTATCGGGAAAACGTGCTGTACAGCGTCAGAGCGTCCAACTTCCACCTGTCTGTAGTTAAACAATGAGTGCGAAATCATACACTACCAGCTACCTACACTACACGTGTACTTAACGCCCAAGCTTAGAAGTTTATCAAACAATAGATAAGAGAAACTGAAGCCGCCACGATCAAAAGTCTACTAATATTGCAAGAATTGAAGGCGAGAGTAAAAAAAGGTCGTGATGTTAAAGAGTTTTTTTTTAAATCTTAAATAAAAATATGAATATCAGATACTAGTATGTGGGAGAGCGATATTTGCTCGGTGTTTTAGTAGAACGATAATAAATAATAAAATATTTTAAAAAATAATTACAATAATATTCGTCCGAGCGGGATTCGAACCCGAGGCACCAATTTTCCAACAACGCAAAAGGTTCCGATTATATAAAATATTATACAAGATTTGCTCGTTTAAAGTATAAGATAGAAGATTATCTCGTTTAAAGTTTAAGATCAATAATATTGTATTGCAAAAGCTTTATTATATCTTAATTAGGAGAGTCTATCGTTCAACTTAAATTCAACATTGTACTCTATATTTTTGATTGATTTTCCTCTACATTTTTTGTCGCCCAGAAGCAATTCTATTTCCTATTTAAATTTGATGAAATATCGGATTGATCATTTACGTAAAAAAAGGCACAAAATCGTAAGAAACTAAGAAATGATGTATGTACCAATTTATAATATCATAGTAAAGTGTACATAATATGGATATAGGTAGTAAAATTTTGTGTTAAAATCTGAGTGTCGAGATTGCTTACGTAGTTAGGATATAATAACATTTTCGGATTTACATTTTGCAACCACTATATTCGTTATCAAAACCTTGGAGTCACGCCAACTGTGGTTAGGTTAGGTTATTGGTTCAGTGGTTTAGAGCTTGGCTCTCGTCTTCGGAGGTCGTGGGTTTGATTCTCGCGTTGCAAAAAAAAAAATTTGTTTTCAAGTCTAGTTAGGACAATGCAGGCTGATCACCTGATTGTCGGACGAGAAAGGTGATAAATGCGTCGGATTGGCTTGCGAAAAGTTGGTCTTCGCCATAAAATGAGGAGAGAGTGTTCTTGTGCGCTGCGCACGCTCAGTCGTAACCGCTAACGGTAGAAATGTGAAATTTGGACAGTAATTAGTTTAAATTTACAACGTAGATGCACACTGAAAAGGAATTTCAAAAATTCCACCCTTTAAAAGTGTGAAATAGGGGTTCAAAGTTTGTATGGAAAACCTTTAAATCTGCACCTATTTCGATGAAAATTTATATTCATGCTATTCGTAAGATATGGGTTTATTTGATTTTACACTCTAGTAAGGATTAAAAGTTTGTATGGAAAATACTATTGATTTAATATGTATACGTAAATATTCAAAATAATAGAACTTGACAAGTGTCAACTGTCATTAGATAAACTCTTTAGTCTGTTCAAAATAGGTTATGTCTAAATTCTAGCGTGGCACATATATGTGGCATCCTAAGATCATTTGACGAACATGTGCACAATTCCGAATTCATACGTTTACCTACAAGTTATAAGATATACAAGATACAAAGGGCGAAAGTAAATCATGGACGAAAGCATTCGTCCCAATGTTTGACATTGACTTCATTAACACGAAGGTGCACACAATAAAGGTATAGTTATTTTCTTATTCTATATTTTATGGTATTCCAGGTAATAAAAAACAAATCATTCAATGCGTGTTTTATTGTTTTTTTTATTTATTCCCTAACGGTGTCAAATGGTGGTTAGAAGTTTAGATAGTTAAATATTAAAAACTGGACGAATTGCGTTGATTTTTTGGCACACAGTTATTATGATGTAGACGTCCCTCGAAAGGATTTTTCAAAATTCATCCCTCCCTCATCATGGGGGTTCAATGGGGAACAACGCGGACGAAATCGCGCGCAAAATCTAGTAACTAATAATCTCGCGTAGCAACTAAGTGTCGTCAGTCAAACGACACCGGCGCCAAGCCCACAGTGACAAGATCTTGTTACAATTACACTATTACCTCAACTTTACAATATGCACTTATAAAGCTTTGTCCACACGTAGGTAGCAGAGATATTTTTATCATACATAAAATACAACAAACGAAATTACGTGACGTGTACAGAGTAGGTACACGTGGCAGCAGTGAAATTTCATTCCTTTTAAAATCCGGAAATACTCAAATCGTGCCTAAGGCACATCACTACAAAACAGAATAGCAAAATTAAAATTTGCACACCTAGCGCCATCTGTGTATTGAGCCGTACTTTAGAAAGATAAGTTATTATGTAAGAAGTATAAGTAGCTTCCTACAGATATATCCAAAATGGCTTTTTATCGTGTCGAGACTCGAGACGCAAGGGATGACTAAAGTTTCACTTCAAAAAAAATATGACTTGGTAGACCAGCGCCGTAATGAGGGTGTTTGATATTTTTTCCGCCGCTAGGGGCAGACCCGACGCATACAAAGCGTCATCTGATGGCGTAAGTGGTATCAAAAACGGTCAATAATAATTTTCGATTCTTTTTCTGTTACCAGGCGGCGCTTGGTAGCCCGACGGTGCTTGTCGAGTCAGAAAGATGTCACGAATATAAAAACCCTCATAGTACAAGAGGAGCGCTCTACATGTCAACTGGCTTAGGGCCAAATACCAACTTTGAAGCAGTTTCTTGCTGGAAAGAGGTTCGGATAAGAACCCAAACTTTCTCTACCTTGGCTAAGACTTAATAGGCGAAGCGGAAGTGGCAAAGGACAATAGTTTTAAGAAGTTTTAAGAATTTAAGGAATATGAAATATATACATTAAAAACACTCATAATTTGTTAGTAAATTTAACAAATATACTGATGCAACTAAAATAGTCAGTTCACAATTAAAATGGCGATTTAAAATTGAACTTCATTCAATACAAGAAGATACACGTTTAATTGCAAGAGTTCCGATGTCAAACTGCACAGCTCCACAGCCCGATGCCGTTCTTGCAATAAAATTTACAATAAATAAAGTTAAATTTTGAATCACTATTTTAAAAGTGCAATGCTTGTTTCGGTGTGAGCAGACCCTAAGACATCTATTTCCAAAACTAGTAGAGCTACTTTACTGTCGCTCATAAACGATTACGTCTATAAAATGTTCACGATTCACAGCAATTCGATGCGACATTTAAATCACTCTTCATGACATATAATAGCGAAAAATAAAAATAAAGAAAGGCGTCGGGAAAAAAAAAACTCTCAGCTTGTGCAGGTACGCGGCCATTTTTCCGCGCTCAGTAAACAACTGACAATATAAAATTATGCAACACCAGTGTAGAGTCTAGACAATATCAAATTAATAGACAATAAGCACTTAGTAAGAAAAACTGTTAATTCACGTGCAAAATAAATCGGTTTAATAGTTGTTAATTTTCATGAAACTTCAATTCAAATCACAACACATTTTCTATTCTCCTAAAGTTGTGATTTCTATTGTCTTCTGTTTTGGTTAAAAAAAAAAAAAAACACAGAGCGTCCAAGACTTGCCGAAAGCTGCTCACATCACATCTTCTATTTAAATAACGAATATCGAAATATGAACGTGCGTATGCGAAAAGCGGGGATAAATCAATACATTTCATAGCCAGAGTGTTTGGTTTTACTTTAATGATGATACAGTACTGGATTTAGCACGTGTGTACGTCGGCGTTTTACATCTAAAGTAAATAAATCATATAATAAAATATTTCGTGGCAAACTCGTTTCATATGCTAACCCACCAAGGTCTCCGCGAACAGACGTGGTTAGATGCAAGTGATCCTTGTAGTCCTAGGTTCATAGTAACAATATGTTACGTATACGATTTCTCTGTAGAAATTAAAGACAAACATAAACTTATACTTTAAACGAGACAATCTTGTATATATATATAATCGGTTTCCGAAAACGGCTGCAAACATTGTCACGAAATTTAGTATGTAGGTAATTCTTGGGGAGACAAATCGATCTGGCTAGGTCTTATCATAGTTAAACTGCGCATTTTTAAGATATATAATTTTTTTTTTTTAATTTCGACTCTATTATGTGCGATTGGCAGTTTGGTATCCGTATGTATATAATGTTCGCTTTGTTCGAACATTCAGACGTGGTGGGTTCGAGTCCCGGTCAGAAAAATATTTTTGTGATTGTTTTATTTTTTCTATTTATCAGATCGAGTATAGCTCAGTTACCCATGTACTTATAATTATATTATGCTTAGGTAAGATTTAGACTAAACTTTTTAGTAACGATTAAAACAGTAGTTCCTTTAACGATTATTTTTGTTAACGTAAAATCGTAACTACGTAACTAAATAGCTAACTAACTATCATTCTTACGATGAGAAAGTTTTGCACTCAACTCTGACCTATTGCATAGGCCGAGTGCCACTGCCATCTTCTTACTAAAATGAATGATTTTAAGTGTCTAGACTAGAAAAAAATGCGTCATCACTAGTGATGAAAGACGCATTTTTTTTAATAATAGTTTGAAGCAAACATAACAAAAAATCACCATTAACAATTCGAGCAAAGTAGGTTGGTATTTTACACACCTTTAGTGCCGTCTACCTGCAAAAACATGATTGGCCGTCTTTCTTACCTTTTTTTTTTAAATTTATTTATTCATGAAAAAAAGAAATAACATTACAATTGAAGTTATATCTCGATAAACGAGTGTTTGGCTTCCGATAAGCGCTCATCTTATACAATGTATCTACATAATACTTAATCCTAAGTCCTTAATCAATAAGATTTAAAAAAAAAAACACAAAACTAAATTATTAATTTCAAAGAAACCAATCACTTTTCAATTGGAAAAACAATACAAATTAACTCATTACATTTACAATGCAGCTCTTAACTTTTTCTTTGTTATTCCTGTGGACATTTTCTCTTTGTGTTTTAATATTTTTAATTCGTTAAACATTTTAGGTAGGTAACCTACTAAGTATTTATTTGTCCTCTCTCCATAGTGGTTTTTTTATTTATTACCTGTTTTGGGAGCATGCGCTGACAGCCTTTCAGCTTTAACAAAACTCCATTAAAAACCACTGTTTGGTATCGATAGTAAAATTTCACACACATCATGAATGATAAAATGCTGACGATAGCCAAGTATTACGTCAATGAGCAACGTAAATAAAGATTAGAGACACTTATAGTTCACAAGCCTCGCACGTTTGCACGTTTTGGGATGTGTTACTCGGAATTTGGCAATAAAATAGAATCGTTATCTCCATTCAACTTAGGGTCAGTTCACACCGCGACGATACGCGGTGATGCATTTTTAAGATAGCCATTCAAAATTGACCTTTATATTTTACTACACAAAAAGATACTTACACGTTTCATATTATGATATCAGTCATATATTATATATTATATTATAAAAATAAAAAAATGACTAACCCTGAGTTTTTAAGCGCGAAAGAGAGTAATAAGATAACTAGATTATTCGAGCCATTGGATATTTCTATACAGAACCTAATTTCTGAGTGGCAGGAACGATGGGACAACACTATCAAAGGGCGTCACCTATATAATTTCTTCCCTTCGGTACGCGATCGACTCTCGAAGCAATGGATAGAAATAGACCACTACGTCGCACAATTTTTGATAGGACACGGAAACTTTAAAGCGAAACTATTTGGATTTACATTAGTCTCGTCTCCGCTATGCGAGTGTTCGACCGAAGGTAGCCCTTATGAACAAACTGCTCATCACATACTCTGGGAGTGTGATCTCTGGTATGACGAAAGAATCGAAATGTTGAACAGCGTCCATTGTGTTTCTAGGGTTGTGTACTATGAAGATCTCGTGGGCTGCGCGAAGAACTTCCGAGCTTTCAAACGTTTTTGTCATAAGTACTATTGGAAACAATGCAACACTTTTTTGTCATTATAAATGCATTGTAATCAATTGTCATATTATAAATTAAAACATTTAATTACATTCTGTCTTGTAGTCATAAAAAAAAAACATGTTATTCCCGTGGTGCTTCCCCTTTAATTCTGACTTTTTGTCATCACAATTTTTGCTGTCTCCCGCTTTGCTTGGGGAGGGAAACTGGAATACTTCCTACTCCTCCTACAATCTTCTGATTAATTTCGTTGCGGGTTCCAAGACAAATTTAGCATGTCCCCCGGGCACCCCTGAGATCATATCAAAGGGTTTTTTGCGGTTGGTTACCACTGTCGATCCTGGCTACACAGGAGTTGCAGTGATGGGTAAGTGTGGTGGGCCAATTGCCCGTAAAAAAAAGTCATTCATTGCACAATGCACATGCGCTTTGCAGCGCGATGCAAGTCGACATTCGAACTCCGACAATGAAACGTGCATCTTCTTGTATAATGAATAAAGTTCAATTTTGAATAGCTATGTTAAAAATGCAACATTATTTCGCGTATCGTTTCGTTTCGGTGTGAATTGTCGATTTAACTCAACCATACAGCACAACCTTTAGTATTTACTTTATTCTTACACAAGCAGATGAAAATCTCAACTTTACCTTTTATGTTTGAATCCATATTACACAATGTCAAAAGTCAAAGTCAAAGTCAAAAATTTTTATTCAAAATAGGTATTTTTATACACTTTACTCGATCTACATGATGCCTACCACCGGTTCGGGAACTAGCCCGGCGAGAAGAACCGGCGTAAAAAACTCGCGCGGGGCCATCTTTTATCAAAAAGATCGAAAATTGTATAAATATTCTAAGTATATAGATTCCTGATTATTTTTGGGTATTCCAAGGTTTGACGTTATGTCATTTACTTCGTCAAACTTTTGTCACAAGGTAATTAAATGTGTAAACTGAACGTGTTTTAAATGTGTTAAGCGGCGAGGTGGTGCGATTTTATATCGTAATTGAAATTCAAGGAAACTGAGAAACTACAATGTTCAAATTTATAAATTTGTAAATGAATATGCAACACTATTTCATAATATAAATTAACTGAATTATTTGTGGTGTTATTTCTATTTCACAAGAGTAAGATAAAAATTTGCTGTGAAGTGAAATATAAAAGTAATAATTACATATTAAAAATATTATTTTGCATATAATGCGAAATACATAGTTAGATTATAAGAAGGTGAATATTAATAAAATAATTTATTGAAAAATATTATTCAGTATTAAGTATATGATATATAATAAAGTAATGAAAATAATTTTTGCGAAATGACTCTATATTTAAGCAAATAGATTATGTATAAGATTGTTACGATCATTAGGGATTCTTAGAAGGATTCTCCAGGTAGTTGCTTGTAGCCTCTGCTCTATTTTTAACTTTGGTAATTAACAGGATTCTATTCTTCTCACTCTTTCCTTATCGTACTTATGAATGAGTAGGAATTTCTTAGGACAAGTGGCACTTGCCCTAAATTGTGTCTTGGTCATATCAATTAACTAATAATTACGCGTAATTTAAGTGTATTTAATATTCAATTGGTAAAAAAATACAATTTTAATGAAAAATGTGGTAAACGAACAACCGAATCGCCTGTTGGTAAATGATATCGTCGTCCATAAACACCAACGAACGACGCAACAGAGAGTTTTAAAGTGCGTTGTCTTCCAAAAATCTTTTCCTGACCTTGACCTTCAAAGGTTTTGTTGTCTGTATTAACAAAAATATTGTCTATTCCATTAGCATTCTAACATCCGAATACAGGAACGATAGTTAAATTAAGTCACGCTCAAGTCACATGCTGTCCTTGTCGTTTCGGCTAGCAGAGACAGCGACAGCCTGTGAATATGAGGGCTCTGAATTTTGATTCGCGTTTCAGTATTCGGCCGTAAGGAGCACATTTCATGAGAAAAACATCACAAGACGCGTTGTCTAATATTGCGTAACAAAAACACACGACGACCTAATTTGTTGACTCATTACAACAGCGTATGTGCATGTACTGTCGCGGTCGCCAGCAAACCCTGTGTGGCCCATAGTCCACACTTCGGCCATATTACCTACTAGTTACTACCTATGGAAAAAGGGTACAAAAGTGCCTAGCTGCTAATAATCAATTAAGAATTATGTTCAGTAATCGTTCTCAAACTATATTATGTTACCTGCATACCTAATATTGGTTTATCATTGTTAAAATACTTTGTTTGGGTAAACTAAATACCGACACTATTGCCGACGACTTTAGCTACAAATGTCTTTATTGACGTTTGAAAACAATAATACTATGTGGGTTATAAGTTACCTTGCGGCTGGGAGTTGAGACTAAATTGTCGATATATAAAAGTTATGAATCTCCGAATATCAGAGAATTGATGTGCAAAACTTATCTGTGGTAATCGTTGTCATTATATCTGTATAGTCTATGGTTATCATGCTGTAAATTTGAGGCGTAAAAGCTTAGCCTCATCTAGTGGCCCAATAGAGAGATTTATTTTTTATTGGAGTATAAAGTTATTTTCTTTTTCAATAGTCAACAGTTTAGTACTACTAGCTTTATGAAAAAAAAAGTTACTTGGGTGTGAAATAGATCCCTCCATACTATTTATTTTTATACCAAGAAATATAATTTATTATGTTTTTGGTTTTCGTAACGTGAGAGCGATATCTATCATTTATCTGTTAGCATATTGCTATTCCAAAAAAACTAGATATTTACGTTATTTACGTATTCATTACGTAATTTACATCACAACTAATAGATGTCGCTTTTCCTCAAACCGCCACTAGGGCAATCAATTATCTTTTATCTCCCGAGTTTGATATATAATACTATTGATGTTTTTTGTACCTATGTTCATAAAGTACAACTTACAATAAATATTTTTTGTGGACACGTATTTTAATTACCAGGCAGTAAACGTATGGCGACTTGCCGATCTCCTTTCACACTTACATTTTTATTACGTATTTGTGACGCAAAGGACTTTTGTAAACTTCAATTTAAAAATAATTTCAATTATGGGCGAATTTCGACCACTGGGCGGAGCCGCGGGAAAAGGCTAGTACAATGATAATTACAAAAATTATAGCTCAGGTTTACATTGATACGTGATGAAGTAATGTTTAGCGACCCTTTTGCTATTATACATGTTTAAAATTACTTGAGTTCTAAGCTTTTATTAATTTAAAAGCGAGTATATTTTAGTACCTACATAGTACGTGTATCAACAATCCATCATTATTTGCTAAGGTGGGGTTTGTTTATGGAGTGCACGATGCGCCTGCGCAGTCAATGGGAACGGCGAGGTCAGTGACCATGTCAAACGAGACCGAACGTGAAATATGTCCGGACTCCGGATGTCAAATATTGATTGATTGAAAACATGTTGTGTTATAATATGCTACAGAAAAAATATAATATTATTTACTACTCGGTATTCGCTACATTTTATTAAATTTTATGTCATACTAGCTTTTGCCTGCGGCTCCGCCCGCGTAAATACAGTATCCCACAGTTACGGGATTGTACACATTTTGTACATTGTACATTTACGGGATTAAAAGAATCCTATATGTTAATCCAGAGCTTAAACTAGTACCATACCAAATTTCCTCGAAACCCGTTCAGCAGTTTTTGTCTGATAGCGTATCAAACATCCATACATCCATCCTTACAAACTTTCACATTTATAATAGTAGTGCGCTAAAATTCAATGTGATAAGCTGATGATCTTTAGGGCAACGTATACTGTGTAAGTCGACATAATTTTAGCACAAACTACAAGTTCTAGCATATCACATACACTTTAAACAGACAACGTAAAAATTCAGACATTTTCTATTAGATCTTCAAGTCTTCAATCTAATGGTTAAATATGACGTTCCGTAATCTGTTATTATCACAGTTATGTTCTAAAAAAACTTACAAAATGAAAAGATACTCACAGAGTTGACGTCGGTGGTTCGCCCACAAACACGATGTCGGTGTTCTCAACCCATCGGGATGGTCCTGCTGGAACAGTTGGCGACGGTGGACCAGTGAATTACACCGCTACAACTCTGTGAACAAAATGGCGGCTGTAGGAAAAGTCATAAAATGGCGGCCGTAATAGTGCCTGCACACCTAGCATGTCACATGTGCATATACATGCACTGTGCAAGCAAGGATTTGCTTGTTTTCTAGCATAGCTGCAGCTTGCCTAGCGTGTAAAATGTAAATGAAGTATAAAACTTTGCTAGAGCCCTATGAGAACTTCAGTTCAACAGTCAAATGCACGATTCTGTATAATATCATGTGTGGACAAGTAAGTGCTAAGTAGTAATTAACTGGTGATTTTTTACCGAAAGAATTTGCGTCAAAGACAAAGTATATTTTGTAAATAGGAAAACATTTTAGAGAATTATGAGTTATGTTACAGGCTACAGTTATTAAGCAAAAAAAGATGCTCGATAATAATTATTAGCCTAGTGAGTTGCTCCCCGCACATCGCACGATCAGCGTTCATTGGAATTTACAGCAGAAATAGGGTGACAAAAAATCACCCACTATTTTTTAATTCAACCTTAAAACCTTATTAATAATAAATAATATTTATAAACTTGACCTTTAAAGAAAAGTTTTTCGTAGGCCATGCATAAAAAGTATTCTGTGATTGTTTACCTATTAAGTTTTCGTAGGTTGTTTATCTCAGGATAAAGTACATATTTGCGTAGGCGTCATCAAAATTAATTCACTTTAAGATATTTAAATAATCATTCATAATATTTGGTGCTTTTGTTTGATGTACCTATTTTGATTTATCAACAAAGATGGCAAACAGAGAGTATTTGCAACTGAGATTAAGAATTACATAACAAATATAATTTATTTTACTATCACATTTATTATTATTATTATTATAAGGCCCCTTTATTCAGTTTTGGTCATTGTTTTGATGTTTGTAAGTTTTATAAGACATCTCTCAATTCAGTGTGCCTTTTGGCAAAGGCCTCTTTTAGCTCCTTCCATTGGATTTTATCCCTGGCCACTCTCCTCCAGTGAGGACCTGCTGTGAATCTTAGCTCATTCTCCCATCGTTTTGGCTGTTTTCCTCTACTACGTTTTTCATTCCTTGGATACCAGTCTGTTATAGTCTAACTTTTCCATTTTGTTCCTCGTCATGTGGCCGGGCCATCTTTATTTTTGCAGGTCGATTTTAGGTAGTATATCGGTTACTCTTATTTTTGATTATATTATTCTGTTACTTATTCGTTCCATTTTGCATATTCCTGTCATGCATATTTCCATTGCCCTTTGGTAGTATCGTAGTTTGTTTCTATGTGCTTTGATCATGACCCAAGATTCGCAACCATAAGTAATGCAGGGTAATATGCATGTGTTGAAGGCGTTTCGCTTTATGGAAATATTAAGATCTTTAGACTTCATATTCTCTTTCAACAACCAATACTTTCTCCAACCACATGCTATTCTGGTGTTTATTTCTTTTGTAGTTTGGTCCTTGGGCGATATGTTGGCCTAAATAAGTGTACTCATCCACATTCCAGAAGACGGTCATTTAATTTTACTGGAGTTCTGTTGAGTTGGTCATTATTTTAGTTTTTGTTGTGTTCATTGTTAACCGAACTTTGTGTATTTAATCTGCTAATGCTTGTATCATTATTTCTAGGTTGTTTGAGCTCTCTTCAGATAAGACAATGTCGTCAGCAAATATTATACTATCACTTTTATACTAGATTACATGAAAATTATTGGACGTAGGTTGCCTTCATTATTAAGACAGACTGACAGATTTTAACAGACTTTAGAGTTCCACTAGTTTACGCAATCAATAACTATACGTACAGACCACAGTAAATAAATACACAGACTTTATTACGAGCTCTATTAATTACCATGCGTTACAATTTACAACTAACAAGTATTTTCTTTCGTATACTATACGTTACACAGGTATGTAGATCATAAAAATAGGTTAAAAGTTCTGGTTAGTAGGTACTAACCAACATTATAAACCAATTTTTGGAAAATACAATATAATTAATCAATATTGAACAAAGTTCCTTATGGCGCGTTGCGAATTGTATTGGGGCTAGATGGATTAATAGGCACGACACTTTTTGCCACTCGGAATCACAGTGTAATAACGACTATTAAGAATTATACAAGAAACGACCTTATCACCTTGACAATAATGTAGAATTTTGCAATTACACATTGTGACTGTTATAACTGTTACATATTGTGACTAGCTAGCCGGGCCTTAGGTATGCGAGCGGTAGGACGGAAGGGGCAAGCAACCCGCCCCTCACCCCTGTCCCTACCTAAGGCGCGGCCAACTAGTTCCGCGCGCACTATTTCTTCACTATTACTATTTCTTCCAAAATAGGCTTCAATTCTTCATTATCAACTATATATTTATATTATAATATGTATATTATAACTTCGTTCCATCCGGGTGTCCCTTGACACCTCTCAAGTTTTTTTTCAGACGAATATATAATCTATATAGGTATATCACTTGGCCTACTATCTTTTTCCGTTCTCGAAACCTACTTAAAATGCAATTACAACAATTTATTTATAACAATTGCGTTTTATGCATAAAATTGATAATTTAATAATAAAGGGAAAGAAATTGTGATGACGAGAAAAGATATTTCGTTTTTAGGCTTGCAGAGTCAACATAGAACTTCAGAGTCTACTAGGATGTTTTGAAATCATTGGAAATAATAACCTAAATACTAGTTTCGTACAAACAAAAGGAAACACAGGTCAACGGTCAACACGTGTCTTTATGTTCCAACATTATCTAGTCAACTTGACAATAATAAGCTATGCATAGATCATTAATTAATCGATAATTGCACATTAAATTGGATGCCTGGATATAAAAAAAAAAAACTAAAGTCAAAACTAACAATCACATTCGGGATTAATGAGGAAATTTCAGCTGAACCGGAAAATAGAGATATAGTGCTACACTAGATTTTTTCTAGATGTAGCGTAAAGCGTTATCTCTATTTTCCTTAGAGATCGGCTAAACATCCTCATCTATACTAATATTATCTATACTAATAATATAAAGTGGAAAAGTTTGTGTGTTTGTATGTTTGTTTGTTTGCATTGAATAGGCTCCGAAACTATTGGATCGATTTTGATCAGGATATAGGCACAGATATAGAGTAGACCACGGGGAAGAAAATATGCAACTTTTTACCGCGGAAAAAGGTACGGTTTCCGCGACATTTTCTTTTGCACACACAGAATCACGGGCAACATCTAGTTGTATGTATTTTTAAATGACATAGATAATCTATCTACCTAGAGATTAGATAAGTATAAACTTTTTATGCAGATAAAAATACGGTTTCCCATGGCGTGGATATTTGTTTTATGTTTTCAGTCTATTAAGTAATAACGAATTCCAATTAAAAAAACCTTTGGGAAAAGAATATATATGGAAGGAATAAAAAAGTTGACAAGGTTTTTGTACTTTGGTTGGAATTTTGGTTGGAATTTTGGTTGTAATGTTGGCTTTTATGTTAATACGACGTACGAATTAAGACTTTATTGCAATGTTTATAAATGACATATTAAATTAATAGCAATTCAAATATAATTTGTATACGGAAAGTTTCAACATAAACTATGAACACCTAGTAAAGTTTGGCATGTGACTAGCTATTAGCTATATCTCCTTCTACCCCATTAGCATGTCGTAAGGAGAATAAAGAACGACATAATTTGTGTCTCGACCGCCTACTTATAGCCGGGTACCTATCTAGTATCTATGCTATTAAAATATAATAATATGTATCCCAACTCTCGTAATTATAAATGAATGCCTCGACATTATAAACTGACTTTTGGAGTTTGGACTAATCAAAACGCGTTACGTTGGTTTGACATTTATGAGAATGCAATTTTGCAGTTTTAACACAACGGAAATGGATTTCAAATGTACTACAGGATTTATTTAGCAGAATCTTCATTCAGAGTGAATGCCCACTGAAACGGCGACTATTTTCTCTGGTACATATTGTAAACACAACAGTAGCACTTGTGTGCCGTACACATAACACCAACGCGCACGGTTCGCCCCATGGCGCCTCCTTATCAGTGTCAAACATGGACAAACCAGGAAAATTACTCATGCCACGCAACGATATCACAAATAAATTCACTTTGTTGCACGACTGCACGATACTTCCAAGGAAATAGATAAAAAAACAATTTTAGATACTAATTTACCAGGAATTCCACCATATACACCATAACAATTAGGTTACGCTTCGAAATCCCACTTCGCAGATCCTGGGTTAAAGCTAACCCTGGGTGAAACATCGTGTTTACTCTTTCGTTCTTCGTATTTATGAAACAGAACGCATGATAATTTAACCCAGGGTTAACTTTAACCCAGATCTGCGCAAGTGGGCCTTAGTTGTTATAATATCGCACAGTTTACACTACACTATTAAAAATGTCTGTAGCAAATGCAGTAGGTAAATTCTGTAAAGATAGCTTTATAGAATTTACTACATTTTACTCATTGTAAATTGTAATGCAATAAACAAAACCTTAATTATGTAAGCCATGCATAATTATATAAATCGATTGTAAACACACGTTTAATAATCGATTGGTACACAAACTCATTGTATTATTATTGAGAATCTGCTAATTGCCGTTTCGCCATTAAAACGTCAGGAACCATTATCTTCGAATATTCGGGAATCCGGAATGCGTGACATTTCCGTACCCGCCATTTTGAGAATGTCAAAGGCAAAAGTCAAAGGTGTTACATAGTATAAGTGACCTCTGTATCTTATATGAATGGCCGAGGACCGATGTCTGACCTGAAATGACGTCACTAACGAAAATTAAAATTCGCGTTGTTAAATGTCGTCAATCGTCAAGCGTAGGCGTGTGACGATTTTTCACGTTCATTCGTCGTGATGGCAAAGGTGTATGAATTCTAAGTAGTTTAACGAATTGTAATGTTGAATTGGATAATTAAATGCTTATAAAACAGTTTATATCTGGAAGAGTCTTTGTAATTGAAATGCTAATTATGTTTTACCATTTATTATTGAAATGGAATATACGGTCTACCTTAAAAATAGCACTAAAGAATTTAAAACAAGGATTAACAACTTTTGTAATGTCTATGCCTGCTCACGGAGAGTTTTCGCTAATAGGCTAGAGTCTAGACTCTAGAAGGCCTTTTTTTTTGCATAAATGAATAGTAGGTATCTTACTCTTAAAATATATGAGTAAGTTCTCAGAGGAAAAAATAAAAATATTAAAAAAAAACAATATTTTTTAAATAAATCGCGAAGTACAGCGATTTATTTACAAAATTTCGCAAGTTTCGCGAAGACGTCACGATTAGGTAAAAATGAAATATAAGGCCGAAAAAACAATATTTATAAATACTTATCTCCGTTATTCGTTTAAGTTCATACTAAACTAATTTGAATGTTTTTGTGTATTTGTTATTGTGTATGAATGATGATGATGATGATATGATGTAAGTAGTTTTTTACTAATTTAGCAAGTAAATTTGAAACGTTAATGTATTTTTAGATGTATCTATCTAATTACTAAACAACAAGTCATATAATGTAAAATTTTTATACGTTTATCAAGTAGTAATACCTCAATATTTCTGAGATTATAAATTAAACTAAATATTTGACATGTAGTCGTCTCCCTTATTACCCCTACCGAGTACCTACTCTATGCTCTAAATAAAAAAAAACAACTCTTTTCATATAGAGCCTAATGCGTATTCGTAGTAGTCGTAACACTTTAATGATGATCGATATGAATCATGAAGCATTAAGCATTAAGATTCACAAGTAGTTTATTCGAGATTTAAAACTACTCAATAGACAGGCTACTTAAAATCAGAATTTATTTCCGTTTACAGAGCGAGTATAGTGACGCATCCCGCCTTAAGAAAGATAGGAAAATTGTTGAGTTTACTTTAGATTAGGGTTGCCAACCGTCTTGTTTTCCCGGGTCATGCACTAGTTTTTGCAGTGTCCTGGGTCGTCCTGGATAGTTTTAAAGCAGCGTCCTGGGTTTTTGAAGCGCCCTGATAATCATATTATATTTTAAAATTCGCGCATCACTTTTATAACTTTTCTGTGTAGTTTTAATTTTATTCAAATACTTATATGAAAAATATGATTATTATCATTACATTTAAGCTATTTTCACACTACATATTAATTAACTGTTGCAACTCTATTACTGCGTCCTGTTTTTAAACGGTTTTCCAAACTTCAAATCCTAGTTTTTTTAAATTGGGGTTGGCAACCCTACTTTAAATAGAGATTGAAAATTCGGTCTTGTAACTTTGTATGTAATAACACGACAAACATTTTCCTTGTAATATTTTCCATCGGATTTTCTCGGAAATACCAACAGCGTATGATTCTTACACGTAACTGCATTATACTTAAGCAATCCCACAAGAATCCATTTGAAGTTAAATATGAAAATTGAGACAAATTATGTGCATTTTTATAAGATTTATACGCAGGACATTCTAATAGAAAAGTAGGTAGAACTTGTCTCGCTTATAAGATTAAAACCTCGTATTTTATAATTATGCGAACATGCTCAGAATTCGTACTTTTTGGGTAGCAACAGATGAATTATTAAACCACGTGCGGGACGGAGGACAGCGCTCGCCCGATTGGGGTCAAGTGCCCCACAGCCCCATGTCTAGACGGACCCTATTTATAGTACCCTTTTATATAATTTCAGATGTATAAATATACTTATAATTATAGTATCTATATTATACAGTATCCTTTTATAGATTGCTGCTCTCAAATCCTAAATCCCTGTTTTCCACCGTCGAGCTAAGAGAGAGTGATGTAGAGTCTGAAGCAACTTTCTCTACATTAGGTATACGTCATAATGCGAACTCAATGATAATATTCTCCAATTAGTAAGGCTTTGTGTTTTAATGTATTATCGGGGAAACGCCTTGAATTGCCCACGAATTGTGCAATGTATCTTTATCGCGGAAAAATATGGAAAAATATGTTACTCACGTTTGCATTGATTTTTCTCTCTGTCGAAGTTCTGACGGTCCTTTACGTGGGTAACGCGAAGGGGACTACATTTGAAACGGCACTATTGAGGGCTTTCGCACAATCCACAACGAGCACTGTAGAACACAACTGCACGTTACATCAAAGTAAAGAATAATGACCCATAGACCCGCTGTCAAAGCCGCACACGCATATCAGCTCAAATGCGCAGTGTAGCGCCATCTAGTTAATCTACTGGAAGTTATTGAAAAATTTAAGCTTATTTTTTGTTATTTTATGATAAATAGCATTTGTGGTTATGTTGCGTGATATTTTAAATACTTATCTGATCTTTGCAGTAATAATATATATTTTATAAGGTAAATATGTAGTTAAAATAATTTATTTTGTAAAAAAATATAAAATTTTTCAAGACTGGTATTTTTTACATTAAAAATGTATTTCTCAATGGTATGCGAACAAACCTTAAGTTTTATAACGTGTGTTTAAATAAAAATACCAAATATATTAAGGTTTATGATATTATAATAATAATATAAAACATTTTTAACATGCATTTAAATTCAATGTTTATAGCGCCATCTATTTCTCATTATTCTAACTTCTTAGTGTTTTAAAGTTTAAAGCATAATATTTACTCACGCTCACCTGACAGTTGAGTTTTGGATGTTTTCCACAGATGGCGCTTTAATTTTTTAAACTAAAAGTTATTAAATATTGCGATAAATTGCGATATAACACATTTTAAGACTACTGGCGGAATTTAGAAAAAATATTAACTTAAAAAAAAAAGAAATATTATTTTAACTGCGTGCCACGGCAATTGGAAGACACATGAAGCTATATTTGATTAATGAAAAATAATATTCGAAATCGAAGGTAGATATAAAGTTATATTTCTTTTAACATTGACACAGTTTGGTACTCCATGCTTGTATATTTGCATTTAAAATAATCGTAGTTACAATGGATATAATAACATCGAGCCATAATATGTCGATTGATAAACAACCTATTTTCAACGATGTTATGCAAACTCCATACAAACTGGTGAGTAACAATGTATCAATATTTAATCTATTATACCGGTGGGAAATCTGATACTGAAATGCAAAATATAGATCAATCTAGCGGACATAATCAGTCAAGGCTAGATCTGGGTACCTCTAGTCCCTATATCATGTTTGAAGATTCGAGACTAAAAAATAAAACTTACATAATGAAGTACCTACCTAGTACGTAGAAACATAGCGAAAATAGTGAAGTAGCAGTGGTGTGGGGTTCCTATAATGGACTGAGATCCCAGACTCCCCTTATATTCTTACTGATAAAACGTATATCATATTGTCGTATAATGGACGTATATATTTCCCGCTAGTTTGTGCGGTGGGCCAATTCTCAAGTACAGGGCACCGAAGGTACAAAAAAATCGTACTAGCTTTCCTTACAGCCTTTGAAATGATTCTAACGTATGGTAAAGTAGAATGGTGACAGTTAAATATTATAAAGTGTAATTTACACCGATTACAGTATTCATGTTGTACCTAGTTTTCATAAAAATTTAAATGTAAAATCATCGACGTAAAAATAAAATAATTTAATTTCTAACCTTTCTAAAGTTACTAGCTCATACTAAGTCTAGAGAAAAATTACCTTTGTATGTTTTGTTCCGTAATACGTTATTCTAAAACCGAAAAATGAGATTAATACTTTATCAAAATATACATAAGTGAAATGAGTATAATTTTCCGCAACTTTTTCGCCTAACTAACAATTAGACCACGGCCTCACCACGGCACATACTAGCGGGTAAGCATACGTTACGTTGTAAGTACATACAAACAGCTACTACAATATGATATACATTTAATCATTAAGAATATAAGGGGTGTCTGGCGGGTCCGGGATCTCAGTCCATAACTCCATTCCTATCGGAATCACTTAGCACTTACCTTTTGAAGAGCCTCATCGAAATCCCCACCTATTGTACAGGCTAGGGCTACCCTATGAAGGAGAGCCTTCGCCACTGTAAAGGGAAAGAACATAGGTATTCTGTATATAAAGCGCAAAGAATATAGGTATACTGTATATATTACGTAAGAACGTAGTAGTAAATAGTAGGCTGTGGTAGTGGGTAGAAGTTAGTTGTCATAAAGAGTTTTGTTGTCTTCAGACATCATTTAGAAATTTTGGACTGTATGATGATTGATGAGGTGGGTGGGTACCTAATGGGTTATACAAAAGAATGGTAATAATACTGCATTCCCCATTCGACTGTATCCTATTATTTGGTCGAATTATATTATTTTCTGTGTTTTTGTGTTATTTTCTGTGTTTTTGTGTGTGCTGCTCGTAGCAATAACGTTCATCCTCCTGTCCTACTACTTTCCTACTAATATTATAAATGTGAAAGTTTGTGAGAATGGATGGATGTATGTTAACTCTTTCACGCAACAACGACTGAACTGATTGTTAGTAGTAGTTTAGGCTCTGGATTAAAATATTGGCTACTTTTCATCCCGAAAAAGTACAGTATTCCCGTGGGATACCCGATACTTACGCGGGCGGAGCCGCAGGAAAAATCTAGTACTATTGTAAATGTGAAAGTTTGTGAGGATGGACGGATGGATAGATAGATGTTTGTGACTCTTTCACGCGAAAACTACTTAACGGATTTTGATGAAATTTGGTATGGTAGTAGTTTAGGCTCTGGATTAACACATAGGCTACCTATCATCCCGAATAAGTGCAGTGGTTCCGTGGGATATTGTATTTTAACGGGCGGAGACGCGGACAAAAGCTAGTAACTTCTTATGCAGTCCTTTAAAGTTTTTCTGATGAGCCAAGAATAACAACTATAAGAATAATAGCTAGGGTCTTAAAGGTGCTCAAAACTTAAGCCCAGTGTCACTCATTACAAAAACTGCCTCATTTATATGTTGTTGATAATAACACGTGGAAAATGCCTACTCATCATTATTATTAACGCCTACTATTTATTTAGAACTAAAATTTGACCATTTGGAATTACTAATCTTACTTATATTATATTCTTGTTTCTGTATAATTATTTAAAAACGTCTTATGTATTATCTATGTTTCATTAACCCCCCCCCCCCAAGAACATATAGTGTTATAAGTTTTACGTGTCTGTATGTGTGTGTGTCTGGACGCGACAACGTAGCTCCCAAATGGATGACCCGTTTTGTTCTAGTTTCTTTTGTTTTAAATATGTTATTGATTGTACTGTAGGTTTTGTTTTTAAGCTTACATGATCGAGAGTGTAATTCATTATCATCAGCTTGCTCGCTGCTTGACAATTCTGGGGTTAGTTTCATTGTAGATATTTGTAATATTTGTAAGCGACCCACCCCACCGTCGCACGGGTGCAATGCCTTTTACATAATATAAACCTTCCTCTTGAAATTGTATATGGGAGCCCCTCTTAAATATTTATTTTATTCTGTTTTTAGTTTATTTGTTGTTATAGCGGCAACAGAAATACATCATCTGGGAAAAGTTCAACTGCCTAGCTATCACGGTTTATGAGATACAGCCTGGTGACAGACAGACGGAGACTCGAACAGTCGGACAACAAAGTTTTGGTAATAGTAGGGTTTGCTTTAGAATAGGGGTAGCCTAAATAGGAGGAGGGAGAAGGGGAGACCTGATCCTCCCCCACCATTCCCAGGGCAAAGAATATCCAAATATTACTAACGTATGAGGGTGAGGGGGGTGTATAATTTTTAAGAAAAGTGGATATGAAAATTGACAAATTTTTACCTCAAAGTTGTTCTTTTACGGACAATTTTCCTGGATTTCTTTAGTATTTAATGAAAATATTTTGCTTGCAGTACCTAAGCATTAAGATTTAAAAATAAATATTTAATTCCCATTCATAGTACTTATAATGAATTTTCACAATTGCCTTTTGCTTTGTTGAAATGAAAAGACGGGTTTTTAACATTAAGATTAATTTGAATTGTCATGTAAACATTCACTTAGAAAATACTTATTGAAATTTACTCTAACCAAAATCAAAATTAGTTTACTTTAACATAAGTCCTTACCTTTTTAGAAACAAAAGCTGTTTATTTGTAATTTTTATTCCCTATTAAATAGGCAATTTGGGACACTTAAATCTTTAATGCTTTGAGATCATACACAAGCCTCGAGGACTCCCCTTACAATCTGCCGCCGAACCTTAAAGGTACGAGGAATTGGCGCGAGGACCCTTAGTTTGACTCTCAGAGGGCTTAAGGGCCCTCTTCACACTAATAATAATAGAATTCAAGAGTCAGAACGCCATGATAATAAAAATTTACATTTTTCAGCCCTCAACTGCAAGTGACAAAGAGTTCTACTTGAAAACAAATGCGGATTCTGGTAAGTGCAAAAATAATATTAAGTAGATTTTAATCTATATTTTAATAAATTACCTACATAAGGCAAATGATTTACAAAGAGATGAATTTCAGATTGAAGTCATTGAAGTATGACAAATGATTTTAAGCAGAGGCCAACAACTCTCGTAAATGTACAATTTGCAGTATGGCTTCAGTCTCAAGTAAGACGGTCGCATTACCACACGCATCACATCGTGCGCGTGCGAGTGAGACAAAATGTATTAAGACTGTAGTCATACTGCCAATTCAACAAAGATGATTCCTATCTGTTCTAAAATCTAAATTACAAAGCTAAAGCTATGGCTTTACCTTTGTAATCATTACTACAACTATATATAGTTTACTACCTAAACTGCGGTCGCGAAGCACGGAGAATTTCTTACATTGACTCATTGCTACTTGTCTCTTTCACTCGCGCACGAATATATTACTATCGCGTATATACCTGTGTAAATGCGATAGCAATATAGGTTTGTTGTTATTACTCTTTCACGCAATAACTACTAAACGTATTTTGGTATGGTAGAAGTTTATTAATAAATTTAGAAAAGTAGTCAAAGAACGTTTGTGTGCTTATTATAAAAGTAAATGATTTTATTACCGATTGCACACCTTGGGAATAAGATGCGATGCACCCCTGCAAGGCTGTCTCTATGTACTAGTGTGCTTTTGACTTTTGTTATATTCAACATGGATTTAAGTAGACTCAAGACTGATTCAAGACTGTAAACAGTGTAAAATATATATTATATTTCTAATTTCTTTTAAAAGAACAATTTTCTATATTTTTCTATATTTATTTCTCACGCCTGTTCTTCTCGGCGGATTAGTGTTGAACCAGTGGTAGCTTTTTCTATTGACTTACCGAAAAAAGCTAGTTAAGTTTCATTTGGAAATAAAAAAAAAACATTTTCATTTCATTAATTTTATTTTCTCACTGTATTAACACAGGCTACTTTTTATTGCAGCAAAATGTACGGTTTCCGCGGAACTTCTTTTAACGCGTACGAAGTCGCGGGAAACACCCAGTATTTAACTTCTAACTTTGTAAAAGATCGACTGTTGTTTTTTTTAATATTTATTTTTTTAAAAATTCTGTCATTTCAGACGCGCTGCTTGCAGTGAAGATGGATCCAGCCGTGCTGGAGGCACAGGTGACCGTCACACAGAGCCAGGCGCGGGATAAGTACACCCCACCACCGACGCCTCACACTGACACCGTCGCTAGAGTCGCTAAAACTAAGCAGAAGAAAGGTGATTTTTGTAAAAGATAAATAGATATTAGGTTACTATATTAGGTTTAGGGCCTGGACCGTTAATCGAGAATCAAGATGCATTCAATAATTTCGACGGCGATCTTCGAAATCAAAAATGTATGGGATCTGACATAAGTCATCGCTAAGTGACATTTCGTTTGCGTTGGCTTAAGTCAAATCCCATACATTTTGTTTTCGAACTTCGCCGTCGAAATTATCGAGTGCATCTTGACTAAAGGCCCTTTTTCACAATCGCCTATTAAGACGTGTCGAATGCTTGTTCGGCAGGACCTTGTTAGAGAAGGAGACTCTTCTCAGCTCGACGCCGGGCCCCTGAAAAGGGCCTTACGGCGGACCTAACCGAATACCAGGGGCTAAGCCCCTCTAATTGGGGTGGGGAAGACGCGCCCAGTACTAGTACTGGTCGCATGAGTCTCTAGGTCTTTAGGGAAGACACCCCGCGGCAGAACGCGGGGTAAACCCATGGGAGGGCAACAACCATGACAAAGGAGTGACGATGTGCCAATCCAGGCCCGACCAAGACCGACGGTCGGCTCCAAACGGCGCGTGGGGGCCCCGACCCGGGGGTCGGGAAACGTGTATGGGTCCACTCCCTCACACGCCGTGCTTTACCGGACCTGCGACTGCGACCTGGGGAAAAGGGAAAGGGTAAAAACTTCCGGGCCCCGACTTTTTATGTCGGGGGGGGAAGGTACGCCCCGGGGACGACGGGGTGGCAATAGGGCTGCCACTCGTCAGGCCCCGGACGCGTTTTAGACAGGTTTCGCCGGCATCTGGTTTGCCGGCGAAAAAGGGGGGGTGGGGGGGGGGGGGGGGGGGAACAATCCCGCAGTGGTGGTGGCGCGGTTGCGCCAGAACGCATCAATGCGCTAGGTGCGGCGCATCATTACGCCTGGGCTCCTCCTCTTCGGGGGCGGCGAGGCGGGCTGTGTGGCTCCGCTGGGTCCTCCGGAGGGACGGCATCCCTCGGCAGGCGGTGGCGGTCCGGCGGGCGGGCATGCCACGGCGCCAGGTCGGTCAACTCGACCAGGCGTGAGGCATCCGCCCGCGCAAACAGCTTCGCAGAGAGCTGGGCCACAAAGGCCTCCACGCTCTCCACCCTGAGGTCCCTCGCGATGGTGGTGTTGCGGACGTACCACGGTGCGTCCGCAATTCGGCGCAGCACCCGGTTTTGGGCTCTCTGCAGCAACCCTTTCTGGGGTGCAGAGAGCAGGTGGTGCCACGCGGGTGCCGCGTACGTCAGGCGGGACCGTACGTACGTCCGATAGAGGGCTATGCGCATTTTCAGGGGGATCTGCGGGGACGCGTAGGCCGGACGCAGCTGGGCTACTGCCGAGTTCGCCTTCGACACCGCCGCTGAGCACTGGGGGGCCATGGATAGTCGGCGGTCAATAATGACCCCGAGATATTTCGCCGTCTTACCCCACGGAATTGCGGCGTCTCCGATCTTCAGAGGAGCCGGAAAACCTGTTCTCGTCGAGACGGCGAGCGCCTGGGACTTGCCTGCGTTGACAGATAGTCGCCATTTGCTCAGCCAGTCCGGGAGTAGGTCCAGCGTCCTCTGAAGCTTTGTAACGGCGTGGTCCCTGTTTAGGGAACTGGCGATGTAGGCCGTGTCATCGGCGTAGAGCGCCGCGATGGTACCAGGGTGTGTGGGCACGTCGCTGGCGTACAGGTTGTACAGCGCTGGGAAGAGCACGCTACCTTGGGGCACGCCAGCGGTGATGGGGCGCTCGGCGGAGAGGACTCCGTCCACGCGCACCTTAAAGGACCTGCCGGAGAGGAAAGAGGCCACAAGCCTTACCATGGGGGGAGGTACGTTGGCTCGGATGAGCTTGCAGAGCAGGCCCTCATGCCAAACACTATCGAACGCCTTTTCCATATCCAGGAAAACGGCGACCGAAGCTTCCTTCTTGTTTGCCGCAACGGAGAGATGGTGGATCACGCGTACCAGCTGGAGGGTGGTACTCAGCTGGGACCTGAAACCAAATTGCTCCACGCGAGGAGGGAGGTGGGGGGAAAGGTGTTTGAGGAACAGGATCTCAAAGACCTTGGATAGGGTAGATAGGAGGGTTATAGGCCGGTAGCCCTCGGCCAGCCTCAGTGTTCGGCAGGTTTGTCACTGCTTACTTTAAATATCGAGCGAAAGAGATAAAACATGCAGTTAAGTTATCTGATACTTATTAGGAAATTGTAAAACAGGCCCTTATTATAGCAGCCTCCCTATTGCCTAGTGGCCCTAGCACAATTATATATATTGCTATTTGCCGCGATCAAATGCGTGAGAAATAGAGGTGTCCAATAACTTCACAGTCTATGGAGTTATACCCATTGTGTCGCTTGATGACACCGTAAAAGCTTAACTTGAGGCTCAAAGAAAGAATTCGACAGTAAAATTACAACTCAAAGCCAAGCCTATTAAAATACGTTTAGCTCGCGTAATTAATGAACACCTCTTATGTTATCCCTAATTGACTCGAAAACCTGTTGAATAACATTTTAATCATATAAATGGAAGCTTATAAGGTCCACATTCCCATCGGTCGTCCCTTCTCAATGAAAATGAAACGTCCCATAGAGTTACTTGTTTGCTGTAGGCGTTTGTTTATTTGGCAGTTAAAAATCCTTGATAACTTTTTAATAACGCAACTTTGAAAAGATTAAGAAATGGATATAGGTTCCGGATTTTTGTATTACTTATAATTACGATAATTTAAAATTTATACTCAATTTTGCTACTTATACTCGTAGCCCAAGAGCTACTAGGAAATTTAGAGCAGATGCTTGATGCAAGCTGAAACCTTGTCCAATACTTCTCCTATAAATCCGTGTTTTGGTGCTGCATTTAATATTCCAATAATTGGAATATTAATGTAATATTATCATGTAAAGTTACAGATGTGACGCAGAGCAGCATTTTCGAGGCGGCAGTATCTATGCAGCAGGCGGCGCTGTTCAGCCTGACCCCCGACCAGTTTCACCTACTGCTGAGCTACGTCAACACGCTGCGACGACAGCGGCAGACGCTCATGAAACAGATGGTACGTTGATGGAGTCTGTGAATTGCTGACAGAAAGATGGCTTAAAAGATTCAAAATTTCAGAAAAGATGTCAGGGAAAACTTATCTCCTTGGCTGAACCATTACGTTTCAGGGTGCCAAAGGCTCAACCTCTCTGTAAAAACTAAAAAGTTAACAATTTAGTATGCATTTGTGTGCTCTATGGATTCAGGCGATCCATCTTGTTTTTTGCTATCATTTTAAGTAAGAAGTACCCCAATAGGCTGTTTAATATTTTTCTAGGAGTGCGCATTCTGCAAGAACAACGGTCACCCTGAGGTGTGGTACACGACGCACGCACTGCGCGACGCGCGCGGCCGCGTGCGCTGCCCTGTGCTGCGCGCGCACTTCTGCCGCCGCTGCGGCGCCACTGGCGACAGCGCGCATACGCTGCGCTACTGCCCGCTCAACCACTGGTATTTACAACGATTTACTATGATGATGATGACTACAGATATATTTTATTTCAATAGATCTCACGTTTGCTTCTGCCCAGCCCTATAATGCGGTGCGCGCAGACGGTGTGCTATCGTTTACTCAACCATTTGTATGGTGATCAATGATCATGAAACTATCAGCGCGAGGAAATCGAAAATTAAAGGCTGGTTTAGGGTCACGCTGACCGTCAGCGTCTACACCGAAATATATGAAATATCCGCGCTGCGCGTTATTCAAAAACGCTTCCTAGAATTTCATATATTTCCGTCTGTCTCTCCAACAATTCACCGCCACAGTTTTAAATTTGAAAAAAGTTTAATAGCATTCGAACGAGCATGTTCAGTGGCACATAAAACACATACTGACGTAATAAAAGATGATCCCGTAACATTTACAAAAACCGATCACGTGCCTGACGAGCCTCGTGGATGTGGGGTTCCTTAGGTACTTGTGTGAAACCTACGAAGCTCCTACCATGCTCCTATAGATTTGCCTATACATTCTCTTGTACCAAGTACGTGGGTAAGGTGGGTGGATTATGGAAGGTCACGCTTCTTTGAAGGCCATATTAAAAGTCATAGTTATTGGCATGTAAGGACATAATATAAAGTGCGGTCGCGGAGCGTCTAGAATTTCGTACATTGACTCATCGCTACTAGTCTCTTTCACTGGCACCGCTATTAATAGGTACAATGAGATCTCTGTTTGTGACAGAAAGAGATCTGACCGTCCACGTAGTGTTCGTATGAAAAAGGTGGTCAAAGCAGTAAGGGAACGAATTTGAAGAAATCCTGTCCGAAAGCAAAGGATTTAATCCCGGGAGATGAAGATAGCACCTAGAACCATGTCATGTATTTTAAAAGATCACTTAGGACTTGGCCTATAAAAGATGAACTTGTCATTTCTTAACCGATAATTTAAAAAAAGAATAGGGTGGCAAAATCGAAACAACTACTGAAGCGGTACGCAAAGAGAGGTCACGAAAAAATTTTGTTTACGGATGAGAAAATTTTTACAATTGAGCAACATTTTAACAAACAAAATGACCGTATTTATGCTCAAAGCTCGAAGGAAGCTTCCCAATTAGTCGACAGAGTGCAACGTGGGCACTATCCGACTTCAGTGATGGTTTGGTGGGGTATTAGCTATAAAGGAGTGACTGAGCCATACTTTTGTGAAAAGGTATCAAAACATCGGCACAAGTGTATCAAGACACCATTCTTGAGAAGGTAGTGAAGCCCCTTAACAACACCATGTTCATTAACCAAGAATGGTCCTTCCAGCAAGACTCGGCGCCGGGTCATAAAGCTCGGTCTACGCAGTCTTGGTTGGAAACAAACGTTTCGGACTTCATCAGAGCTGAAGATTGGCCGTCGTCTAGTCCCGATCTTAATCCGCTGGATTATGATTTATAGTCAGTTTTAGAGAGTACGGCTTCCTCTAAAACCCATGATAATTTGCAATAGAAAAATTTATTTTTCTTTGTTTCAGTACTTATGGCAAGACTAGGTATATGTACCATACCTTCGTATTTTCTTACTTTTTCTATATTCGCAGTTATAGTTTGTATATTCGTTAGTTTTGAGGATATAATGAAATGGGTTTTAGATTCATTATTACGACGATATTGAAACATCGATAAGACAAAAAAAAACTATTGTCGATAGCGAGCAAGTAACAATGGACGAAATATTTTCAGAGTATTGTCGAAAAGGGCCACGATATCCAGCTATTATCTATGCCTTTGGATCGATCTACCCTTCGTCCTTACAAATCAAAACCTCCATGAATTATAAACAACGTATTAACTAGATGGTCGATACCTTAATGACTTTGTGGATGGTCCTTCAGGGAAACTAAATAAAAGTAATTTGTATTAAAATGCGGGTTGCATTAAAAAAAGACTAAAACCCTCGTATTTAACTTAGACTTTTAATTTACTTTCAATTAATTAAGTATATATGAATCGAAGTGATATAGGTATCATAAACAGATTTTGAAGTATGGAGCCCAATACTGAAATGCTAATCAAAATTAAGAGCGCTCCTATTCACAGGCTACCACTGTCTCTGCTAGCCGAAATGACAAGGACAGCATGTGACTTGAGCGTCACTTAATTTAACTATCGTTCCAGTATTCGGCCGTTAGAGTTTATGAGAACACTATTTTGCAGTTTCAATGGTTTCCACATATCGAAACTGTATTATTGTAAGAGTTAATTAGCAGAATCGACCTACTGCAGCTGTTGTGCAACTAAAACAGGTTCTAAGGGGATATTCATTAATTACGTAAGGATGATTTTGGAGATTTTGGAACCACTCCCCCCTACCCCATGTAAGGATACGAAAGATTTCAAGTACCCTCTTATTACGTAAAATTCTATTGTTATTTACAATAATTCATATTTAAAAAAAACGGAATAAAATGTTATTCATTCAGATGACCAATATTTGAAGTTTTAAAATAAATATTTTAAAACCTAAATTGGAGATTATATTTTTAAAATGTTAGTTAAAAGTAGTAAAATACTTGACAAAGAAAATATCCAGATCGCCCCAAATTCATCTTACTAGGTACTATTAAAAATGTGAAAGTTTGTGAGGATGGATAAATGGTGGGATTTTTAATTTACGAGGGCGGCACTGAAAATTTCGGGAATCAAGGAAGTGACACAACATTACTATTTAAAAATGTATTTATTGCTTTTCGAAGTATTCTCCGCGAAATTTGACACATTTTTCCATACGATGGAACCAATCATTGAAGCAACCATTCCATTCGGAAGTTGGGGTCTCCAAAATGGCCGTTTTGTAGGCGTCCACAGCTTCTTCAGGTGATGAAAATCTCTGACCACGCAATTTATTCTTTATTTTAGGGAAAGTATAGAATAATGAGGGCTTAGGTCGGGGCTGTACGGCGGATGGTCTAATAATTCTATGATTTCTTGCTCTAAAAACTCTTTTGTTCTGTGCGCGGTGTGAGAACTCGCATTGTCGTGATGGAGGATGATGCGGCGGTTGCAGTTCTCTTTACGGAGTTCAGGAACGACCTGTGGCAAACAAATGTTCGAGTTCGCTCAAGAGGAATAGTCGCAACATGGCCGGTTTTGGAGACAAATGTGGCCACCATTTTTTTTGCAACACTCCGTGAACGAACAATTTTTGTTGGCTTTAACTCATTTTCGAACACCCAAACTCGTGACTGGTTTTTTGTTTCGGGTTCGTACGCATATATCCAGGATTCGTCACCTGATACGATGTTGTATACAGCATTTGAGGATCCTGCGTGGAATCTTTTGAGAGTTCTGACGCACCAAGTAACGCGAGCCGCCTTTTGCTCTTCACAGAGCAAATGCGGTATCCATCGGGAAAACAACTTTTTTACACCTAATTGTTCATGCAAGATTATTTGTATTTGACTCATACCAATGTCTAAAGTTGCCTGAATTTCGCGGTATGTCACATGTCGATCTTCCTCAATCAGCTTACGCACAGCATCAACGTTTTCTTGGGTGACTGCAGTTTTTGGACGACCTTGACGGGGATCATCACTGAGCTTGACACGTCCACGTTGAAATTCAGCAAACCAGCGATAAATTGTGGTTTTGGATGGGGCTTCATCACCAAATGCAGAAATCATCCGGTCAACACACTGTTTTTGTGTTAAACCACTTCGAAAGTCATAATAAATCATCGCTCTAGAATTTTCTCGAGTCAATTCCATTTTCTCAACGACTAAACAAGTTTGACAAGACCTTGTGACAAGACCGAGAATCTTTTTTTAAATAAATAAACGGTATTCGATTTTTAAAACCAAGGAGTTTTAAATTAAAAAGATTTTAATATGACAGGAACAGTGGAAATATTCCATTCCCGATACTTTTAGTGCAGCTACATAGGCTGGTAGGCTACATATGGTAGGTAGTAGTTAAGGCTCTGAATTAACACAGGTATGCTACTTTTTATCCAGAAAAAATTACTACTTTATAGCCCTGTTATTCCCGTGGGAAACTATATTTATGCGGGCGGAGCCGCGGGCAAAAGCTAGTAAATTATAAAATTTTAATTTGTAACAAATTAAAATTTTCTTAACATTTAGGTTTGGAATCATAAAAACATTTAAATTATTTTTGAATCTCCTCCACTGCAGAAAGTAACTCTTCTTTGTAATTCTAACTCGTGCATGTTAATTCGTAAATCTTAGCAGCCCGACGGAAGGCTGACTCTTAGGCTAAGACTTTTTTCTTAGGACCATCCTCCAGCATTACTTTTTTTTATTTTTTACAAGGCAATAAAACTGTATTATGAACTTTAAATATAAAATAAATAATTATTTTAAGAGTGATCCAATTTGCTAGTCGCTTGCGCTCCGTGACAACGCGTTATTCAAAATATTACCGAATTTCTTATTTTGTTCCAATTCACTCAATGATAGGATTCGGCTCGGTCTATCCTACGGGCTACGTAAACTATCGTAATGTAACTTAGAATGAGTTATTTTTTGTAAATAGGCGAGATATGGCGAGATATTGCCTAGTGTGGAATATCACATTTTTATAAATTAAATTTTAAAATTGTTGATTAAAGATATCTACATAAATCGACTGTGTCGAAACCGGTCGTGTAATACATTAAAATTAATGTAAAATACTTATTAAAGTGGAAATAGTGCAAGAAGGTTGAAAATTTGTATGGAAAATATTTAAAATATGTCACTATTTTCATGATATTTATAATATAATAATACAGGAAAATACTAATGGACAATACCTATTGATTTATCTAAGTAATATTGTCTACCTACTTAGTTTTTATTGGTGATTTATGATGGATCTAGACAACAATAAAGTTACAATAAAGAATAATCAAATAATTCACATCTTAAGATCCACCTTCATTAGAACAAGAAACGTATAATAATAATAGCTTAAATAAAAATTGTATAATAAACTTCTTTTTTTTCTGTTTACAGAGTGAAGCTTTCAGCTAAAGATCCCACACTTCAGCCATGTTAGTAGAACAAGTAAGTATTTTGTTTATGTTTTGTTATTTAATTTTATATTAAAAACATTTGACTATATAAAGTGTTTTCCTTTATATTTCTAGTACTCTATTTATGTCGCTTTTACCTAAATTAATATTCAATGCATACCGATTATCGAACCGATTATCATAATATTATTTGCCAACACCAAAATTGCCATTGCCATAAAAATCAAAAAGAAATTATTACACTACGTAAAAATGAATTATTAGATTTATAGTATTTTGCTTGGTGAATCAAAATTCAAAATAATAGATCTTTACCTATGAAATTGCCGTTTTGCAGTACTGGCCATTTCATATCAAAATAATTTTTGTTTGGCTAAGAATTCTAATTTCAAATTAATTTTATTTTAAAACATGGAATTCTTTTTCCAAAAATGAACATGAAATGCACTGCTCAACAGACACACAAATGAAGGAATTTTGAACCGCATTGTTACCTGCAATGAAAAATGGATTCTGTTTGATAACCGCAAGCGCTCAGCAAGTTGGAAGGATCCTGGATCAGCACCTAAACAATACCCTAAACGAAAACTTACCCCTAGAAAAGTTGGTCACTGTTTGGTGGTCTAGCGCCGGTGTGCTTCATCACAGCTTCTCACCAAAAGGGGTGAGCATTACTGCAGATGTGTACTGTGAAGAACTGAACACAATGATGGAGAAGCTGGCACATATCCAACCAGCATTGGTCAATCGCTCATCTCCGCTGCTCCTGCACGAAAACGCGCGACCTCATACTGCACAGCAGACGGTCTCCAAGTTGCAAGAACTGGGGTTGGAAGCTCTCCGTCATCCGCTCTACTCACCAGACCTTGCGCCTACAGACTACTACTTTTTCCAGAATTTGGATAACTTCTTGGAGGGAAAAAATTCAATACCCAAGAGGCAGTACAAAATGCCTTTGAAGAATTTGTTGCCTCCCGTCCAGCTGATTTCTTTAAGAAGGGCATCAATAAACTGCCACTGCGTTGGCAAAGATGCATTGATTGCATGGGTGATTACTTCGATTAATACAAATAAAAAATACATGAAAAAAATTCGTTTAAATTTTTTCATACAAAACGGCAATTTCATAGGTAAAGACCTAATATACAACTTCAAACCAAAACTGAACCTCGTATTATTGAGTTATGCGGTATATTTTAAGATTAAATGGAATAAAACTCATTAATATATTTCACACTCTTCTGACAACAATTCATAATATATTGTAGAAACCCGTGTAAAAAATTATTACTTATTTATTTGTCTTTACTTTTTCGTTTTTTTTAACAGATTGTCATTTTTTTGGTAAAAAATCAGCAGTTCAGTATGTGTTGTAATTGAGTTAATGCACCAATTTCTGTGCCATAGTTGTTAAAAAACGAGCCTAAGCCTGCCTGTAAGCCTGTATTTAACAGATGCTTCTTTGTGAAAAGAAACATAATATTAGGTCATTACATATGAAATTGGCGTTTTGTAAAGGAGAACATAAAGTCGATTTTTTTAAACATAATATATCTATTTAATCAAAGTATATACCATTGCTATCTATGTATGCACTTTTGCCATCTCATAGGTGGTTCATTGATTCCTTTACAAAAAAAACCATTCGGACAGGAATCAATAAAATCTTTGAAAGCGCTTTGGACTGCCCCAACAGAGTTGAATTTTTTTCCTTGCAAGAAGTTATCCAAATTTTAAAAAAATGGTAGTCTGTAGTAGCAAGGTCCGGGAGTACGGTGGATGTCTTAGACATTCCAATTGAAGCTCCTCTAATTTGGTAGCCGTCTGTTGTGCAGTGTGTGGTCTAGCGTTGTCCTGAAGCAGCAGTGGCCTAGAGCGAATGACCAATATCGGTTGTTTAGCAGCTAGCTTTTCCATCATGATTTGCAGTTGCTGGCAATTAAGAAAGCTGTAGTGATCGACACCGGCACTAGTCCACCAAACGCTCACAAGTGACTTTTTTTGAGTCAATTTTCGCTTGCGGCAGGCTTCGGCTGGTTCGCCAGTTTCGGTTCAGCCATCGTGATGAGCGTTTCCGATTATCGTACAGGATCCACTTTTCATCACAGGTAATGATTCGATTTAAAATCCCTTTATTATTTTGCCGGTTGAGTAATGTAACGCAGCAGTCAAAGCGCGTTTGTCAGTTTCGTGTACTCAATTCATGAGGTAATCACCTTTCAAGCTTTTTCACCTTCCTAATTTGCTTCAAGTGGATTAAAACAGTTTTATCACTAACACCGCAGCCTGCAGCTAACTCGGACGTGGTTTGCGATGGATCGGCTTCCACAATAGCCTTCAATTCTTCATTGTCAACTTTGGTCTCCGGCCGTCCACGAGGCTTGTTCTGCAGGTCGAAATTTCCAGAACGAAAACGTTGGAACCAAAACCGCCCTGTGTTTTCTTGTGCGACACCGTCGCCATACACATCATTAATCCTGCGAGCCGTTTCTGCAGCACTGGTGCCACGGTGGAACTCGTACTCGAAAATAATACGATATTTCAAGTTTTCCATTTTGTAAACAAGAGTGACGCAAAGAAAAAATCAAAAGAGGAAAAAACAAATTAATTACGGTTTTCGAAACACAAATGCATGAGTAAATATTGGTATAAATTTGAAATTGGAATACCTGACCAAAGAAGATATATATATGAGATCAAAGTGGCCAGTACGATAAATCGCCAATTTCATATGTAAGGACCTAATATTATGATATATATGGATCGTAAAATACGACAATGCCAGTTAGTAACTTAAAACCTAAAAAGGTAATTCTATACTAAACAACTTGGCCTTTTCATTTTTTCCGAGCGAAGAACCACTCTTGAAATACTGTAGTGCCTGTTTTTTTTTTTTATGTCGTATGGTTGCCCAAGCACATATTATGGCAATCGCACAACACAGTCAGCCTAGTCCAGAGGAGTTACTGGTATACGTCTGGGGCCAACCATGTGCGGATTTCCTCACGATGTTTTTTTCCTTCACCGTTAGAGCGTCCGTTTAATGTACTTGACATCTGAAAAAGTCTCATTGGTACACGCCACAACCTGGGAATCGAACCTGCAATCTCTCGAGTACGAATCGGTATACAAATAAACAAAAATAATAATAGTACATATTTTTTAAACAAGAGCTAACCCGACAAATACAATATTTGTTTCCGTATTCAGTGACCCCAAATTAGTATAAAAAAGTAGGTTTGGATTAAAAGTAAAAAAAAATGTTATTTTCTTGTAGAACAGTGATTGGTTATTAATGTTAAATAGTTTTCTACTCATTAAATATTTTAAACCCACATCTTTTTATTACATAAATAATAATTATTAATAAACGTGTCGTGGGAGCATAAACTTCCTTATTCACACAATACTGGCCAAATTGGTTATATTCGTTTCATGGAATATATTAGAAATTGTTAACGGAATTAGAACCGACATGCGTAACGAATCAATAACAATTACCTGTGTTGACATTATTTGTGTATTATCTAGCGTCCAATCCTGACACGTGCATGCTTTCAGAAGGTTTTTCAGAAGTGCTCCGGTCACCGAACAGTGCTAAGACGACAGAATAAGGCGATCTCTGTGGCTTAGTAGTTGAACGCGTCGATGCTCAAGCCGGAAGTCGCGTGCTCGAATCCCGTCAAAGGAACAAAAATGTTTTCTGTGTTCCTGGGATGATGGATGTCTATTATGTGAATAATTATGTACTTATAGTATAAAAGCACTTGTTAAATAATTGATTGTGCGAAAGCCACGCTTCGGCATAAATGGACCGGCTCGACCGGGTAAATACCCCGGCCTCACAGAAAACCGGCGTGAAATAACGCTTGCGTTGTGTTCCGCCGAGTGAGTGAGGTTACCGGAGGCCCAAGAGGGGTTGGGGATTTTAAGGCCTGGGAACGCAAGTCGCAACACCAGAGGAGTTACAAGTGTAACTCCTCCGGTGTTGCGAGTAGTCCATGGGCGGCGGTAATCGCTTACCATCAGGCGATCCGTCTCGGTACCTGGTTCATTTCATAAAAATAAAAAATTACGTTGTAATTTAACGCAAGGTCTTCGAGAACTTAGCACAGGGCCAGATTGACGTGGTGTGGAAGCGTCCATAGATATTATTATTATTAATAATGACCAGAAGCCCAATAATACAAAAAAAAAAATACGACAATTGGCCCCCAAAAGCGTGTCACGCCCGCCTTTGGTGCCTTCACAGACTCTAGTAGCTGTAATCGTTGGTGGAATAATATTACATTAATCTTGAACTTAGTCTAAGTAGCGTAGTGTAAGTGTTAAACTGTCTAAAGTGCTTTTTAGACTGCGCGTTCTTAAGCACACGTTATTCAGACTGTCTGAGACTCTAGTTAGACCGCTCGCTATTGCACACATATAAGCACAGATCAAAGAGGAACAGATGATACACGCTTCCTGGTCCCCGGACCAGGACCCCACGCGTCGTCAGAGTCGACCGCAGGTCTTGGCCGCCCACGGCCCTCGCCACCATTTATTCTCTTGCCACCTCGGGTTTCCCCTGCGTTCTGCCGCGGGGGGTCTTCCCTAAAAACTGACTAAATGCGCCCAGTACTCGTACTGGGCGCGTCATCCCACCCCAATTAGAGGGGCTCTAGCCCCTGGTATTGGTTCCCCGCCCAAGGCCCTTTTCAGGGGCCCGGCGCGCGAGAAGAGTCTCCTTCTCTAGGAACAGATGAACGGCTATACTCGCGATTTGATTGCACTGCTTTAATTTGCATACGGTGAATACTAATATTAATTATTAATCCGAATGTATACGTGTTTACTAGCCTTCGTTCGCGTACGCGGCAAGAGTGGTAAAATCCGGTATTAAGCCAGTGTACCGTCGAAAGGTCGTCAATATTTTCTAATTTCGTGTTTGAATTAATTATTGTGATGGGTGGTACTGATTGGTGTTCGGTTGTCATGACGACAAATAACTTGTTTTTCCGTAGAATTAATTCTATATAATATATATTATTAACTTTTTTTTTACATTAATATAGTATAATTACTTTCTACTTTTACTTTTGACGACCTCTGTGGCGTGTTGAGCGCGTCAGTGCTCTAGGGTTCGAATCCCGCCAAAGGTATAAAAAAGTTTCTATCATGGATGTGTATTAAATATGTGTACATTTAATAAAAATCTTCAATATGTGTATAGTATAAAACACACAATATTTCCGTTGTCTGGCAGTAACCCGTAAGACAAGTTCTTCGAGAACTTACCACGAGATCAGATTGACGTGGCGTGGAAGCGTCCATAGATATTATTACTTTCTATTTACGTTTTCGGTGCCAACTTCTGTGTACATACTGGAATAGTATTTATTCTATTTCGTACACTTGGCACGCAGTCTGCGTATGTGTAGCACTCGGTTATCGGTGAAAACATTAACTCGAAAAGCACCAATTTGTTGCAATGCCAAATTACTAACAAACATTGTAAATGACCCGATATATTTTATGGCAGAAACATAGACGTATATAGATGAGGCATGTTGAGGTGAATGCTGTTCCCACTTTTGGAGATATTGGGGCCATTTTGACTTTTGAGATATGATGAAATCAAGATGGCTGACATTTGAAGTATGGCGAAAACCAAGATGGCGTAAATTCTTCTTGTGTGAAGATTTGTTCTGTCAAATGTACGTCATAGCCTGTCTTTAATTTTGAAATCTTTAGGCAAATTTAAGTTTTCCTACAATTGTCTCATACACACTCATTCCTACTGTACGGCCGAGTAAATTTTCGTTTGCTCGTCCTGATGATATGTTCATTGTTCGTATAATAACGACGTTTTCTTACCCTTACCGTCGTGAAATACAAAAGTGCGGTCGCGGAGCACGTAGAATTTCGTACTTTGACTCATCGCTACTTGGCTTGCCTCTATCATTCGCGCACGAATATTTTGCTATCGCGCTCCTATCGCATACCTGTGTAAACGCGGTACCAATATATTCGTGCGCGAGTGAAAGAGACAGCAGTAGCGATGGGTCAATGGCCGAAAGTCTACGTGCTACGCGACCGCACTTAAGCTGCACCCAACAGACGTTGTTTCGTCTTGACTATGAAATGTAACAAATAAATAACTACCTACAGTTTCTACACCTACACGTCCTACAACCTACTCCAGTTACAACTTAAACTACGTGTGACGTGTGAAAGAGTACCACTGAGGGTTGAAGATTAATACAGTAGGTACTAATATCACTATTCAACAATGGTTGTTGGTGTTAGAAGGTAAAAGTTGATGTTAATATTATGTAAGTTCTTCATTTTAATGCCGAATCATAAAATAATAAAAATAAAGAATAATGTCAAAAAATTAAAAAATATATAATATGGTGGGTGGTAGGTCGCCCTTATCACTTAAGGGGTATGAAAAATATCTCACTATATATTCTCATGTCTACCGAATACACCTGCAAAATTTCATAAAAATCGGTCAAGCCGTTTCGGGTAACAGACACTGCGACATGATAATTGTCTATTAAATCAAACAAGAAACCTGCTTAGCTATGATACCACGATGTAAAATGAAAGTGTAAGATAATTCAGAACAATTTAATTAATATATCTAGCAATATCCCGCGAAAAAACATCCACAACCTGCAAGCAAATGTGTGAGTGCACGCATAAGCATGCGTAAAGCACCATGTGTTTATGCGTACACTCAGAAACAAGATCGTGCAAACACCACCACCACACAAGAAACAATGTCAGCAAGATCGTGCAAGACCCCACATCATCATGCTGGTTGCAATCCGGAGCATCCTCAGGAAGTGGACCGAACGTTTTTTTACTAACGAACTTTGTTCGCAGGTCCACTTCCTGAGGATGCTCTGGGTTCGGGGCGAAACGCGCGTCGAGTTTTTCAACCTACATGGTGGTGTGGGGCCTTGCACGATGTTGCTGACATTGTTGCTTGTGTGGTGGTGGTTATAATATTAATTAAATTGTACGCTATGGATTCCCGCAAAGTAACGCTTGATTCTATTAATTCAGAACCCCAATTCTCGTAATTATAATGCCGCACCCGCGCCGCGTCGCGTTGCGTTGCTGTGTGAGCGTTATGTGCTACGCCGATTTGTCAGCGTCAGTACATAGAAGTATCTTTGTGACTATTTACTACAAAAACAACATAAAGTACGTAAGTCATAACATTTATACTCACCTAAAGATTATGAGGTGTTAAAATTTATCTGAAGGTGCAATTATTATTATTAGTGGAAGTATATATTTTATTTATAACTTTGTCGAGAGCTGCGACGGGATGTGAGTTTTGCAACTCGATCCCAGTGCAAAGAGGTTGTTTTAAAGTAGGAAGAAGAATAACATAGAAGTTGCATTAAAATCAAAGCCGTTAGCAGCTGTATATCACACAAAACATCAAAGAGAAAGCAAATCCGTATCCTTTCGTTTTTTCCTGAGGTTGTCCTGACATCGGTGATCTTTTGGTATCCTATTGACGACGTTAGAATAACGACTTTATTAAACTGATTATAAGTGTTAGCATGTGAATTAAGGAACGATTTACGTTTTTCTATTATTAATAACCGGGTATCTATGATATAGTTGTTACTCTGAGGATTTAAATTTCACTTGGGACAGGGACTTCGGGAGAGTTTAGAATACAATTAAACTTTCTGAAAGAAACATTTATTTTTAATTTGACTGTAAACAATCCAAGCTTGAAATTAAAAGACAATTTTTCAAAGTTAAAGCTCTAAACTTTATTTTGCGCCGTTAGGCTGTACTATTTATACGAGTCGGCCCATTTGTGCCGAAGCATGGCACTTCCAAGGCAAATGTTACATATTATTTATCATAAAGTAAATCAAAGTAGAGTGGAGAGCCTTACGGGAGCTGCCTGTCTGCTCGGAATTACAAAATTCATGTGAATTAAGGGTCTATATCACAAGCAGAGGGAAAATGTGACGTAATTGAATTCTGCTCTCATGTTTTTCATGATATATAACAAATATAATGCTGTAATCACATAAAGAACCCTTCTTACAAGAAACATGAATATAATTTCGAACCTAAAATTAGTAATCTTTCCTGTTTTTATGCATTAACTGCGTGTGTTTTGTAATAATTAAAATGTTGTTATTAAAAAAAACAATAGTTTCTTTTGATTTTTTTTATATTATAGCAACTTAGACCTTAGGTTAGTCGAGTAAGCGCCAGTCGCAGACGCAGAGTGAACGCGCGTCCGCGTGAATCACTGAACGATACAAATTTTGACAGGGCTGTCACAGAAGAGGAGAGTAATTAAACTAAATCTAGCTTTTATTGTGAAAGTCTAGTGGTACACACCACAATTCCACAACCCGGCATTGAAGCTGCACCATCACATGTGTGACTCAAGGGGTCTATCTACTAGGACGCTCTTATAATAAGGCAAGACACCTACTAGGAAATTAAATATTTACTCACCTATTATTATCCTTAGGATAAGTAAAATAAAAGATAATGTAGACGACAGTAATTTTCCATAGGATTTTCCAACGCCGCCGGTTCAGTTCCGACTCGAAGATAGCAAATATAACATTATTTGTATTTAATATTCAAATATTTTAAAGTTTTAACATTTATTAGACACAAATATCTTATCAATAATTTGTTATTTGTCGTCACGACAACCAACACTAAACTACCGATTAGATTAGTGTTCAAATCTCAATCTCACGTGACAACATCCTCCGACGGTCCACAAACATACCGGATTTTTTCACTATTGCCGCGTACGCGATATGAGATTTGTGGGGACGCATACATTCACAGTATACGTGTAGTTTTGTGCAATCAAACTTAGAGCTTCCTCTGTTTTGCTACTAAATTTTGTTTTTAGTTGCGTTGCAGGTATCTTAAGTCCGTGGCAGGTGTATGCTGATTGCTGGCATTTTGCACATTTGTCTCTAATCATACTGTAACGACATCTATTTTCTACGCATCTACTTGATTACGTTATTCCAAGACTTTTTATCGCTATTTTGACGTCACGGTACCGATAGTAAGAAGTATAGGCAGGTAGTAGGTAGGTACTAGTAAGTAGTAAACTTATCTACAGAACCTCAGCGTGCTGTAAATTGTAACATATTCGCTATGCTACTAGAACTAACATAAGAAAACGAAACAACGATTTTCTTACAAAAGTAGATAACTAGGTATTGGGCACGTATAACATCTCAATAATGATATTGTTTACTGTTTATATTCAAAAGTGTTAAGGCAAAACAAAGAAAGTCGAAAGAAATATATCACCTAGATTCTAGACTCTAGTAACAAAACAAATCTTCGCTTAGCTAGTAGCTACTAGCTACTAAATAGTCATTACCTACATTTTATAATATAAATGTAAAGAAATCAAAATAAAACAAATATTTAGATAGGTACCTATTCACAAACTTTTTAGAGTTCCGTAGTTTACGTCTCGGAACCGTTATGGTTTCGTCATGTCCGTCAGTCCGTCTTCGGCTTACCTAGGTTTTAAAACATTGAGAGGTTGCTACAACGATTTTTAGATTTAGGTATCTGTTTGCGAGATATTCAAGTTTAAAGAGTATTTTTTTTGTTAAAATAGGGCGTCCTCCCCTCTAAAAGCTAAATGGCTAGCTCGAAAAATCGGAAAAAATTAATGTTGGTAGTCCATAAGATGAACTTTAAAGGAAAACTATTATACCTAACGGCTTTGTTAGTTAGGAGTAATAGATGCCTAACTTGTAAAACGCGCTTACTTAGAAAACTTTGTACAAAAATAACCAAATAATAAGTAAACATGTAAAACATTGGTATGGTATATTGGTACGGAACCCTATGTGCGCGAGTCCGACTCCACTTGGCCGGTTTTTTTCGTTGCGTCGGTAAAGGGTTGCCAATATCAAAACGTGATCGAATAGAACAAACTTGTGTGACGTCACTCATTTTCACGTTAAAAGGTTGTTAAATTAATTTGAAAGTTAAATTACAAAGTGTGTCGAAAATCCAACTTGTGTCTGTTACGACTAAATGTATATTGTTTATTACATAATAATCATTGTGTTATGTTAGGAAGTCTTTGGGCTTAATGTAACGAATACTATGATTTGATTATTAGGTATCTATATATATATATCTTGTCCTTACTGGTAGGAATCTAATCCATTAGTAAAATAAAACTGAATGCGTGTTGTTCTTAATTTAGGATTTAAATTTCCTATTGCATCTAGCCGCAGTCTGCAGCGTTTCCCATTTGCCGGGTACCGGCTACCGGGCCGGGGCATCAAAATAAAATATCGGATCGCATCATTCCCGCACCGTTTTAAAGACAATACAATACAATACAATAGACTATAGTGACCTAATAGGCGATACCAGAACATTACGTAGTATTAATAAAACATTTTAACTATTAATAAATGTGTACATTCCCCTTTTGAGAAAAAGCCAACGGCTTCGACAAGTTTCCTGTTTACCGAAAAAAGTTCGCTATGGAAAAAAAAATATAATTATATTCAAGAGTTGTATGTAGAAAAATGTTGCAAAAGAAAAAGTTTACAATATAAATATGTTTTATTGAAACTTGAGAACGATTTACGGAGCAATGCGAAAAAGAAAATCACTTTTTCTGTGCGGCCTAATTACAGATTCAGTGCTTACCCCAAATTATTTACGCTAACTAAGCTAAGAAAATTTAGGTAGTAGAATATGATAATAGGTATAACATTAAGGGCGGATTCGACCAAACTGGAGTAAAATTTTACTCGAGTATAAATGTTTCCTAATCTAAGAGTAAGCTGATTTTGCGTTTTTCCAACTACTAATCCAAGAATAAGGTAATTACACGGGAGTAAATATTTACACGGGCGATTTTGACGGAGTCAAGTATTAAACTGAGAATAGTGAATAGTCGCACAGCTGGCTGTCAATTTTCACGATCAATGTCACTGTGAAGTGTTATAATTTGATATTGACATTTTACTGTATTACTCTACGAAATTAAATTATTATGGCGTACAAGTCATTCTAATACAAACAATAGTACATGATTTTTTGTCGGTTTACACATTCGTTCATTATTCATTGAATAATAATACCGAGCATAGTATACTCTTCGAGTAACTTGGTAAAACACAAACGAACATATCCTAGAGTAAATTGAAGGAGTAAAATTATTCTCATTATAGTTACACTCGTGTAACTTCAAGTTTGGTCGAACCGGGCCGTCAACTATTATGTACGTACCCACACGGCCGCGTCAGTTACTACGAGTTACGAGTTACGAGTTACGACAAATGTAATCTGCATACGTAAAATAACGCTGACGATAGCTACGCTACGGTAATTGTGAAGACCAATCGATTTTCTATTTATATATACAGATTTGTCGGTGGATTTATAACAAATACTATTCTCATACACTTGAAACTTTGTTTGTGTCTGATAGGGTATGTTCATAATTCGACGAATTTTAGAATAATTCGAATAGTGGCTAAAAAATATTCGAATATATTCGAATAATTAGAATAATACGAACATTAGTAATCTAATATATAAAATTTCCATGTCACAATGTTAGTTACCGTACTCCTTCGAAACGGCTTTACTGATTTTTACCAAATTTTATATGCATATTCAGTAGGTCTGAGAATCGGCTACTGGGTATTTTATATATTGATAAGTGCATTTGTTGAATGAAAAATAGTAAATTATTACAACTCGAGACTGACGGCGACCATATTGTTTGTGTGACGGGATAGCGATCGACGTTGCCATGGTGACATACTTATTTAGTCACTTCAATAAAATAATATGGGCGAAATACTTAATATGGCAAAGCAACGTTTGCCGGGACAGCTAGTAAACTATAAATAAAAGTAATATAATGATATGATCTGCATAACAATATTATAAAATGCGAGCTGTTTCACAAATAACTCGCAAAAATTCAACGTATTTTTAAACAAAAATATTATTTTAACATAACTTAAGACAGATATAACGGCTCACAAAACTAATTAAAAAAACTAAATTGCTATAACTTTTGAAAAGTAGATATTAACACACGTAGGTACGGATTTGGTCCGGAGCAGACCACGGATTTGTTTGCCAACTTAGGAGTTTCTCCCTAAAATTAGGGAAAAATCCTCTAGGGGAAGGTTTTTCAGAGTTATTTTTAGAGGATTTTTAGTTTCTTGTTTGTAGTTAAATTGAGCCTTTGATCGATATAACATCGACAAGCGATTTGAAAAGTCAACCTGTAAAAAATAATCGTCTGGAAGTACATTTTAATGTATAAAGTATTACAATAATATTACAGAACATATTTCTAATAATTCTTCATATTTTATCAGTGTTTATTTAAATTTGGGGAGAAATATTTTTGAGAGTTGGAAGTGCCTGACTTAATTTATGTGAGGCGATGCCCAAAGCGTTTACGAGATGTATGTATTCATTGCATTTTAATTTTTCATTTTGTTTAAGTAGTAGGTACCTACTTACAAAATGCAATTTTGCATTTTTTTTAACGTTTACCATGCTAAAACCTAAATTTATTGGAGATCTAAAAAACTTTTTTTTTTTGTAAAATAATATAATTACAGGAATGGCAATATTTTATAATATTAGTATAACAAACAATACCTACCTTAAAAAGTTTTGCTATTTTTCTCAACAAGTTTTGTCAGTTTTTAATAATTAAACATGTTCTATTATTACTTTAAATTTACTGTTACACGTGTCGGGTTTAAAAGTTTCCGACAAAAGTTGTAACCGCGCGCCGTATTATGTTCAAAATAACAATAGCTGGTCCCATTACCGCATAACCCTATCAGAGTTTTCATTTATTATTAAATCTTATAATAAAAAAGGTTAAAATGGATAGGTAAATGACTAGAATTGTTCAAACATGAAACTTAAAAAGTATGAAATAAAACTTATTTTCTAAATAGAACCGTGTGTTCTATTTAGACTATTTAACTAAATAGTTCAAGTTGGCTGGTACCGACTTCAACATTTTGAAGATTGAGTAGAGAAATAGTTAAAATTTCAGCCAAATTTAAAAGGGGAATTATTTAGAAGATAAAAACTTATCTTACTCTTACTTATTTACTTACTATTTTTCATACTTTTTTGTGCATTTTTACTTTGGAAGTCGGTTTAATTTTTTGTTTAAAAATAGTTATGTTTTCCCTTTTTAGTGATATTTGTTAAATTATTATTAACACATTAATTTAAGAACGTTTAAAATAAACGATCGAATGTATAATTGAATACGCGTCAAGCTTCCATTAGTAATTGTATATAAGATAATGGTGATGATTACTGATGAGTTACATAATGGCATATGCTTGCAGTTCTTTAATCAATGTCGAAATTTCCAAACACGTATCTTTAAAGACTGAGGAGTTCTGTTCAGTGCTTTTGGATCCAGGGTATACCTTGGTGCAAAATATTACATTTTGGTATCATATGCTTAGGTTACTTCTGAAAAAGTCAAAATCACTATATATTCCTCACATGATTCCTCATGGATGCCATCATCAGGTCACCGCTTTGGTGACAACGAGACCAATTTCGGATTATACCCAATACAAAAAAAAAAAGAATTTTGAAAATCGGTCCATAAACGGCAGAGTAATGTTCAAAGATATCCGTGTCGGTGTAAAATATTATAAGAAGTACCTATTATATTATCATCATTATGTCATGATTTATGGTGTGATGATGGTGGTGATGATGATGATTACTTTAATTTACATAGTGGCTTATGCTTGCAATTCTTTAAGCAACGCCGAAATCACCAAACATGTATCTATAAGGAGTCAGGAGTTCTGTTCAGTACTTTTAGATCCAGAGTATACCTTAGTGCAAAATCTTACTTTTTGGTAGCATTTTCTTGGTTTACTTCAGTAAAAGTCAAAATCACTATATGTGTCCCTATAAATTTTGAGGAGTTCCCTCGATTCCTCATGGATCCCATTCCCATCCCTTTATCACAAGAGTATTGATCTGATGATGGAATCCATGACGACCAACTTCGAAGTACCTATACCCTTTACATAAAAAAAAGAATTTTGAAAATCGGTCAACAGACGGTGGAGCTATCGCTTAAAATACAAAAAAACAGCCGAACGTATAACCGCCTCATTTTTTGGAAGTCAGTTAAAAATGAGCTTATCGAAATTATCTGTTAACAAAATACATGTCAATGACAGTCGACAAAATCCATTATAATGTGCACGCATGGCGCATTGGTGGTCTTCCTTCATTTACTTTGGACTATTGTTGTGCTTACCGCTTTATTTTTTGCATTAACTATAAGTGAGTAAGCACTAGCAAGGCCAAGTTTGGCGTTTTCACTCACAGCGGGAAAACCATAAGGTTTTTCCCAATACCCTAGGGCCTAGGGATATCGGCGTAAGTAAATTGTAAACTAGCTTGCGAAGTATAAGAGCTCTTTCCGGAAAAACAACTGAACGGATTTTCGTGGTAATATTTCGACGACCTCTGTGGCTCAGTGGTTAGCGCGTCGGCGCTCAAGCCGGATGTCGCAGGTTCCCGCTGAAGGAACAAGATTATATTATTTTCTGTATTCCTGTATTCCTATTTCTGTATTCCTGGGTCATGGATGTGCATTAAATATGTGTATAATATAATAAAAATCTAAAATATATGTAGGTATAGCACGAAAGCATTATATATACAGGGTTGTCCCAGAAAGAATGGATAATCCTGGAGCGCCTAATAGGCTATCAGGCGCTCAAATAAAATACACAAAAAAAATAATCGAAGTGGTGCCAAAAATATGAAGTTTAAAAAAAAAAAACGTTTTTATTGACCTTACTGTACTTTCATGTACACCACTGCTGAAAATTAATGAAATTTTGCATTTTTGGTGTTATCTTATTCCTCATAGACCATACTATTAGAAATACAGTATAAAGTGTGAATATCTATTGTACTTTTTTGGAAAAACAAATATCAACTTAAATTTTAGCATGATTTTTGATAAATAAATAATTTTGACAAAGTTTGGGAGCCTTTCGTGAAAAAAAAAAGTATGAATAGTATGAAAAATATACGCAATTAATACAGTTTACGTAGTAAGTAAGTTCAGTAAGAAGGTATAATACATAATTTTATCTAAAGACAGAAAGTAAAAAAAAATCTTATCTTGTCTTAAACGGTGACCAAGACGGTGACAGGCGTTCTAAAAGAGCCCTTTTTACTGCAGTAAAGATCGTGTAATATCGGTATTTACTACCTGAGCCTGGTATTTACTACCTGGCCCATGCTACCCATCTTTTGTTTATTACGAGACAGGTAGAGTGTGAGCGAGCGAGAGAAGAGTATAATGTTAATACATTGTACCTTTCTTCTCATGACAGGGCACATAACAAAGGCAAGTATTTACAATTTAGTGCGTATCTCGACTTGTTCGGTATTGCATGTGTACATTCCTTTTAGACTTCTCTGTAATTTTAAAATCAGTGTCCAGACTCCTGGCTATATCATTGGACTCTTATTTTTGCTCAGTGATTTGAATTTTGTTTGGTGATTTTACGACGACTTGGCTTGCATCTGAACTAGTATTGTGTATTAAGATACCACGTATTCAATATACGGCTCAAGAATACGCAAACATGCACTTCATTTATGGTGAATGTAGAGGCAACGCAAGTGCTGCTGCTCTTTATAGGGAAATATACTCTACCGCGCGTCATCCAGATTACCGCATATTCATCAGAGTCCACAGGTGTATGTAGGAATACCTGGCAGCGGCATTGGTGGTACGAGCACTGATAGACTCGCTAATATCAATACACAAGACATTGTAATTAACGAAATTGAGCTACACCCGTCCAACCTCTACTACAACTACGTCGGTACTCTTGTAGAGTAATAGCACGACGTACTGGAATCTCACAGACGACCGTGCAACGTGTACTGAAACAAAATAAATTTCATCCCTACCACATTAGACGCGTCCAAGCTCTACAACCAAGAAATTACAACGCAAGATTGTTTTTTTGTCGACAAATACTTGCAAAAATAGAACAAGATCCACAATTCTTCGACAAAATTCTGTGGAGCGATGAATCCACTCTTAAAAAAGATGGATACTTCAACATGCATAATCTGCACAGCTCGAATCCGCATCTAATGCGAGAAGAGAGATCACAATACCAGTTCAAAATAAATTTTTGGACTGGTATATTAAACGGAAAAATCATTGGTCCATTTGAACTGCTCGGAAATTTATCTGGACAAAGTTACTAGAATTTTTTACAAAATGATCTGCCAAATTTAATGGAGGAGGTGCCTGAGGAGTTGAGACAATCCCACTGGCTACAAAATGATGGTTGAGGACAACCATCATTTTGTAGCCAGTGGGATTGTCTCAACTCCTCAGGCACCTCCTCCATTTTTTGCAGCATAATGTGCAGGAGCACATTATGCTGCAAACGTCCGTGCGTATTTAGATGCCACGTCTCCAAATAAATGAATTGGTCACTTGGGTCCCATTTTGTGGCCTCCGCGATCCCCGGACTTAAATCCACTAGATTTTTTTACTGGGGCTGTCTAAAAGAACAGGTATATTTTAAGCCTATTTCAAGTTTGGAGGAATTACGCAGTCGTGTGCAGGAGGCCGCTTCAAAAATAACTGAACGGCGCTACGCACGACTTCTTAGAAGAGCATTTATTAGAAGATGTCGAGCTTGTATCAGAGTCGGTGGCAGACAATTCGAACACTTGTTATGAAATAAAGATTGATTTATGTACAACTTAACGCTTTTATTTTGACAATTTAAGACAAGATTATTATTTTCTTTCTTCAGTCGAATTTACCATTTTTGCATCTTAATGTTAAAAAACATTATGTAATACGTAATTTTATGACCATTTTGTAAACTGTATTAACTGCGCATATTTTTAAAATAGTTGGCCACTTAGGTCTTCATACTATTTTTTTTCACGAAAGACTCTCAAACTTTGTCAAAATTATTTATTCATCAAATTTCATACTAAAAATTTAAGTTGGTATTTGTTTTTCCAAAAAAGTACAATAGATACTCATTCTTTTTACTGTATTTCTTATAGTATGGTATGTGAGGAATAAGATAGCACCAAAAATGCAACGAATTTCCTTAATTTGCAACAGTAGTGTACATGAAAGTACAATAAGGTCAATAAAAACGATTTTTTTTAAACTTCATATTTTTGGCACCACTTTTTTTTGTGTATTTTATTTGAGCGCCTGATAGCCGTACTATTAGGCACTCCAGGATAATCCATTATTTCTGGGACAGCCTGTATATCCGTTGTCTGGTACCCGTAACACAAGTTCTATTATTATTAATAGATATCTACAATATTGAATATTGCATTACTTTGGTTCAATCAATTTTCGCGAATTAAAATGTTATGGTTTACTTTACTTTTCAGTATGCCACTATCAGCCCCCTACCCCCATGCACTATTGCCGAAGACGCGATGTGACGTGAGATTAAAACCTTTTCAAATTTCACGTCATAGAAGACTAAATTTTTAAATTCCTTCAACCTATACCAGAACTTAATAAGTACTAAGGCGGGTCAATAAGTCCGTGACTTTTTGAATTTCTAACCTCCTTACTGAAAAAGCAACACTACTCCTGTCAACAGGCATCTGTCAGTTGACTCCTATCAAAATTTGAACTTGCTGCGTCAGTTAGTTTGTGTTTTACAGCTATCTTTATCAGACTATCCAGTAACTTAAGGAAACAATGGAAAAAAGTGAATTTCGTGTGCTTATTAAGCATTATTTTTTGCGAAAAAAAACCATTACCGAGACCAAGGCTAAGCTTGATAAATACTATGGGGACTCTGCACCATTGATTTCAATGGTAAAAAAGTGGTTTACTGAATTTCGTTGTGGCCGTACAAGCACTGAAGATGCCGAACGTCCTGGACGCCCAGTTGAGGTCTCTACACCCGAAACAATCGAAAAAATTCACGATATGGTGTTGGCCGACCGAAGATTGAAAGTGCAAGAGATTGTGGAAGCCATAGGCATCTCGTATGGCTCAGTGGTTTCAATTTTGAATGATCAGTTGGGCATGAGAAAGCTTTCCGCAAGATGGGTGCCGCGTTTGCTCACAGTCGACCACAAACGCAATCGTGTAACAACTTCACAGGAAGGTTTGGCGTTGTTTAATCACAATATGGAGGAGTTTTTGCGCCGTTTTGTAACCGTGGACGAAACATGGATCCATCACAACACACCAGAGACCAAACAACAGTCAAAACAGTGGGTTTCTAAGGGTGAATCGGCGCCAAAGAAGGCCAAGGTGGGTTTGTCAGCCAATAAAGTTATGGCGACTGTTTTTTGGGATGCACGTGGGATAATCCACATTGACTATCTTCAAAAGGGAAGAACAATTAATGGGGAATATTATGCCAACTTATTGGACCGCTTCAATGAGGATTTGAAAAAAAACCGACCTCATTTGGCCAAGAAAAAAGTTCTTTTTCACCAAGACAATGCAAGGATGCACACATGTGCAGTTGCCATGGCAAAAATCCATGAATTGGGCTATGAATTGCTCCCACATCCACCCTATTCTCCAGATTTGGCTCCGAGTGACTACTTCTTGTTCCCAAACCTGAAAAAATGGCTCGGTGGAAAAAGATTTGACTCCAATGATGAAGTCATCTCGCAAACAAAGGCCTATTTTGAGGACCTCGACAAATCATATTTTTTGGAAGGGATAAAAAAATTGGAGAAGCGTTGGACAAAGTGTATAGAGCTCAAGGGGGACTACGTTGAAAAATAAAATGATTTATTTATCAAAAAATCTGTGTTTTATTCCAAAAGTCACGGACTTATTGACCCGCCCTCGTACTAAGTATATTAGTGTTAGTTTTAGGAGACAGGATGTAGGAGGATTATGATAATACGGATGTCGGAAGTGGGGAGGGAAACGAGACATCTCCGTTCCCGTGAGCTTCTGGTAGCTATGAGCCAGGCCCCTTACTCCCGAACAATCGAGAATCGAATCAGTTTGATCTCAATAGCTTTTGATACTTCCGACAATTACACTAGCGCACGATCGTCCGGTAGCTCAATTTGTAACTAACCTGGATCGAGAAGTTCATTAGATCGTAACTTTTGGTACTCCCGACGAAATCAATCGATTGAGAATCGAATGGCAGGATCTATAACAAACGTCAAATTATACGATAGCTAAATAGGCCTCATTTACAGTACCGAGTTTGCTTGTTTTAGTGTATTTGAATTAAATTCTTGATTTTTATTGTAGTATTGTAGCATTATTTAATGCTATTGAAGGAGCTAATAGAATGTGCGTTCGGGAAATGCAAAAATTACGAAGATTCACCAACTTCAACGCATTAGCAATGGACATGGATTGTGAGGAATTTCGATGCAATTATCGCCTTAAAAATGTTTTATTTGACGTCTGAGTCGCAGATTTAACTACTCATATGAAGAAACCGACTCACTGCAATTATATCACATATATATGTGTATATATTAATAAAGTTATTTAAAACCTTTACGCATTTGTTTACACATGTGGCCGCTAATTCATGTATTATATTTTCACTTAAGACAGGGACTGAGACAAATGAAGTCTACATAATATGATATATATTAACGGATCATATGAAGACTTCGCTTATCTCAATTTGTCTTTGAATAAACAAAGTCAATAAATAGTTATAAAAAGTTGTATGTTGATATTGTTACTATGCTCGGATTTTCTAAATGTAAACACTAAACACGAATTTTTTATTGTACTATTTACATTAAATATACCACATTACATTTACATTATATTTTCACCAAAATTAACAATTAACTACCTTTTTTCGATACTACCAATTAGATATAGTTTTTTAGCCAGATATTGTAGTTATTGAATGTGTTTTGTGCATACAACACTTGAGTTTTGCCGATATAATAAATCAAAATATGACTTTGACATTTGACAGAATGTCAAAGATTATAAACAGGAATTTCGAAACTATTATTTACTGGAAAAGTTTTTTTTTTAGAAAAATAACCTTTCAAAACCTACTATTGCATTATATTCAGGCTGATTCATTTGAATAAACATACACAAAATTTTATTTAAAGTGAAAAATATATAATTTTTCCATATTAATCTTCGCCATAGACTACGGCACTCAGCCGTAACTCGTTTACACTGTGGACGTGACGTCAGCAACCGGATACAACTAACGACGCTGATAAGACACGATCTCAACACGATCTCGATTTCGATTCGATTTTGTTGGAGAGTACGCATCAGGATCGAAAAATCAAAATCGACATCGCATCAGACTCGTAAATCGAAATCGTATCAGTACCGGGAGTAAGGCCCTAGGACCTCGTCCTATAAATTTTAATATTTTAGCCAAAGAATGTTGTCTCTATCTAATACTAGCTTTCGCACGCTACTTCGTCCGCGTGGATCCCTATTGCACCCCCGTGTGGTATGTATTTTGAAAAATCGTTTTTAACGGATTTCTACGTCATAATAACTATCTGCGTGACAAAATTCAACGCCATCCGTTCAGTTGTTGAAACTTCATAGTATACATTTAGTTAAGATTTCTATTATATGTATTATACACGTATTTAATACACATCCGTGGCCCAGGAACACATAAAACTTTTTGTTATTTCGGCGGGATCCGCGACCTCCGCGGCCGCTTGAGGCCGACGCGGACGCGCTCACCGCTGTGTCACAGAGGTCCTCGAAGATAGAAGATAATAGATAATATAATACTAGCTTTTTCCTGCGGCTTCTCCCGCGTGGAATGTGTCTTGGAGAAAAAAACTTCTTCAGCAAATAACTGTACTCACTGCAACATACTTCTGTACACAATATTGAAAATGTTTCGTACCCAATGGGTAAAAACAAGACCCTATCACCTCAACGCGACGTGCGAGATCGCTTGATATATTTATACCTAGTCTTGTCATAAATACTGAAACAAAGAAAAAAAAATCTATTCCAAATAACATTTATTACTTTTACAGTGTGTTAGTTTAATACATAAATATAAAACAATTTAAAATATAAAATGATTATTCAAAGTGGTCTCCATTGGCTGCAATACAGTCCTTTAAACGTTGAGCCCAGTTATCAATAGAAGCACGCACTCTTTCCATGGGAAAATTCTTACTAGCAATCCGTACTCTCTAAAACTGACCATAAATCATAATCCAGCGAATTAAGATCGGGACGGCGATAGACGACGGCCAGTCTTCAGCTCTGATGAAGTCCGAAACGTTTTCAACCAAGACTGCGTAGACCGAGCTTTATGACCCGGCGCCGAGTCTTGCTGGAAGGACCATTCTTGGTTATTGAACATGGTGTTGTTAAGGGGCTTCCCTACCTTCTCAAGAATGGTATCTTGATACACTTGTGCCGATGTTTTGATACCTTTTTCACAAAAGTATGGCTCAGTCACTCCTTCATAGCTAATACCCCACCAAACCATCACTGAAGTCGGATAGTGCCCACGTTGGACTCTGTCGACTAATTGGGAAGCTTTCTTAGAGCATAAATACGGTCATTTTGTTTGTTAAAATGTTGCTCAATTGTAAAAAATTTCTCATCCGTAAACAAAATTTTTCTGTGACCTCCTTTTGCGTACCGATTCAGTAGTTGTTTCGATTTTACCACCCTATTCTTTTTTAAATTATCAGTTAAGAAATGACCAGTACGTCGCTTATAGGCTTCAAAGTCCTAAGTCATCTTTTAAAATACGCGACATGTTTCTAGGTGCTATCTTCATCTCCCGAGATAAAATCTTTTGCTTTCGGACAGGATTATTTTCTTTCCCTTACTGCTTTGACCACCTTTTTCGTACGAACACTACGTGGACGGCCAGATCTTTTTCTGTCACAAATAGAGGATCATTCAGGAGGAGGAGGTCTTATTGTACCTATTAATAGCCCGGTACACAAACATTTTACTAATACCAAGCGTATGGAGTTTTAAAAATTGCATTTGGCTCCATACCTACTTTGTGTAATGCAATCACACCGATTCGGTTCTCTTTTTCACCCCACTCCATTTTAATATCGCAAAATAATATTGTACAATGTATTGGCGCCAAAATGAGAAAAATCCATAATACCATATAAAAATGAAAGATTCCAAATTCAAATGTACCTAATATTTTGTTTATTTTTAATTATAACAGTATTTATTGCCAGACTATTTTTCGCGCTTGAATATAAATTTTACAATATCTTCTAAATATAAGATATTAATTTAACCTGTATGGTTTAAAGAGCTACTATAATGTGTATAAAATGCTTAAAGTGAGTAACGTATTTAATTTGATAAGGAACATACTGTGTACGCCACCGGCCGCCCCCCGGCCGGTCCAACCGCAATGTCCCTGCATTTTAAATCTGTAATATATTCGAAAATATTCATTTAAATTACATGCTGTATACAGCCATATTGATCTATATTAAATGCACCATGTGTTTAAAGCACTTAAATGGATAAGGATTAATGCTGTATTGCTTAAAATCGCTTCGTAAATAAGCCTTTATTTCTCGTAAAAAGTAAACGATAAAAAATGGTTATTGTGGGTTATCCCTAGAGCCCTAGAGATAGACATATACAATCGCGAATTATTTTTGTAAACCTTCTTAAGGTGTACAATACTGTAGAACATTATTTTGATCTATCTCGTAGGGTTCAGCCAGTGTTTGCAATGTAAGTGCAGAAAAGTGTGTCTATTTATGATATTAGAAACCTAAATAATTGACAGTGTTTCTCTACTATATTATGCATGTTATATACATGAGGAAGATCCTCTTGAATCACTCTATCAATTAAATCTAAAAAACCCGCATCAAAATACGTTGCGTAGTTTTAAATATCTAAGCATACATAGGGACAGACAGAAAAAGCGACTTTGTTTTATACTATGCAGTGATAATGAACTAGTCTGTAAAATCTGCCGATCCGCAGTAAGCGAGCGTGGTAAAATCACTGTTTACTGCCTAACGGCTTAGACCTCATACCCACGAGCGTTTTTTAGTGTTCGCGACAGAAACCGAAGTGTCAAGTGGTGTCAAATGTCTGCTCTACACGATTTTCAGATATATTGTATTAGCGCAGGTTATATTTACAGTGCAGTTTTGTACTGAAGCGACCGCAAAGAAACTCCCGTGGAAACGTAGCCTTACTTTCCTCAAATCGAGGAGAAATTTGACCTCCACCAGTCGAGGCGTATCGTTACCGTCCCCAGTCACCACACTGGTGACGATAACAATGATGATATCGAATCCTTACTAAAATATTATAAATGTGAAAGCGTGGATGTTTGTTACTCTTTCACGCAAAAACCACTGAACGGATTTCGATGAAATTCGGTATGGTAGTAGTTTAGACTCTGTATTAAAACATAGGCTACTTTTTATCCCGAAAAGGTAGTGTTCCCGAGGGATACTGTATTTACGCGGGCGGAGCCGCGGGAGACAGCTAGTATTTAATAAACTATATACGAAAAGGGATAGATGGACATGTTAGAAAATAAATAACAGCAAAACGGCTGGACGAATTTCAGTAAAACTTTATTAGCACACGGATAGTTTTCTTTGAAACCGCCACTGTTCGCCCGATGTTTTTAAATATTGTCCTGCTAAAATATAGATTTTGCGCATTGTTATTTATCCAATTACCACATATTTATGGCAAACGGCTGAAGATTCAGGGTTCCGTTGGCTGAGAACTTGCAGTGAAAGATCTAAATAATGTCGACTGGGCGAGTGGCGTGGCGACAGCGGACAGACGCAATAAGAACCTGAGGCCCTTACGCAGATCTGAGTAAAATGTAACCCTGGTTTAAAATATCATGCCTTCTCTTTCATAAAAACGAAGAACGAGAGAGATAACACGATATGTAACCCAGGTAAACTTCAACCCAGATCCGCGCAAGTGGGGCTAAGATAAACGCTTGCGACACCAGGTAGTAGGTACCGCCTACACACAATATGGTGATGATAAGTAGTCGTTTAGTCTTCATCTATTTCAGTCCTTACCCTTCCTACCCCAGGTCGCTTGGTTCCGCGGTCCGGTAAATCACGGCGTGTGAGGGAGTGGACCCATACACGTTTTCCGACCCCCGGGTCGGGACCCCCACGCGCCGTTTGGAGCCGACCGTCGGTCTTGGTTGGGCCTGGATTGGTCAATCGACATTCTCTCGTACTGTTGGTTGCCCCCCCCCCACGGGCTTACCCCGCGTTCTGCCGCGGGGTGTCTTCCCTTAAGACCAAGAGACTCATGCGCCCAGCACTAGTGCTGGGCGCGTCTTCCCACCCCAATTAGAGGGGCATATGCCCCTGGTATTGGTTAGCCCGCCGTAAGGCCCTTTTCAGGGGCCCGGCGTCGAGCCGAGAAGAGTCTCCTTCTCAAACAATTTTTCAGTCCTTACCAGTATACTAAATGTGTTCGTAAAAATGTATTCCAATATGAAAAAAGATTCTCATAAGGCGAAAGTACGGAACCATTTGCACGTGTCCGACTAAGGCTTAACCAGTTTTTCATCTACAGGCTATACGTGATAATTTGTTGCGTGCGTAACACTTAACTAAACAGCAAAAAGTTAACCTTGTGACAACATCTGTAACTTGGCGAAAATGATTCAGCATAAAATACACAAGGCATATAAGTAGGTACTTGCTACCGTAGATTTAACGACTGAATATGTCTTTTTTTTTAATTCTTATATTTTATAAAGGCAAAAATAACTCATTTATCGTCGCGTTGCAGTTGTCATCACAACACGCTTTCATAATATGCGTCACATCTCGGTGTGAAGTGACGCTAACATATAAATAGATGAAAACACATCCGCATCTGTACTATAAGACTAGCTGGCAACCGCCACTTCGTTTGCGTAGAACTAACGGAAGCTGAATCCTGTTTTTAAACGGAACCCTGAGATAAAATAGCCTATGTTATATCTTAGAACATCAGCCATCTGCCGGTAAAAATCGATCCAGCCGTTCCAAAGATTAGCCGGAACAAACAGACAGACAGATGGACGGACGGACAGACAAAAATGTTTAAAATTGATTTTCATTGTAAGACCGGATATATTTTCATATGCATTAAGTCAGGGTTTCTCAAACTTTGGCTCCACGAAACCCTGTTAAAGTTTCCAGATGATTTTTTTTTACGTCCCCAAGTATGTGAGACTATCCCGGGATCAACCCCCGAGAGAAACGTGAGCTATTAATTTAAAATTACAAACAGACACTTCAATTTTATTTATTTGTATATAATCGTATAGATTATACCGTATTACTCGTATTTTACTTTATTTTCAAAAAATTAACATACCCCACATATAATTTTATTAGAATTAAGATAAGATGTCTACGTGAATTAAATTCTGTGAATAGCATAGCATAACTTTATACATATTATTGTAAGTCGCTAAATTAACTTTAAGTACCTATTTATTATTTGAACAATTGTATTATATATTATTTGTATAGCATATAGATTATATTTATTATGTAAGTATTGATTCACTTTCTAGATAGTTATTCTTGATTTTTCGTATTACCCTGCTTATTTAGTTATTTTACCTGTCCTGTGCTGCAGGGTTGCCTGGAACAGATCGCTTGTAGCGATAAGGCCACCCTTGCCCACATTTAGATTATATAAGTTTAGTTTTAGTTTACTGATTGTATTCTTTAATGTGAGCAATAAAGAGTTTATCTATCTATCTGTCTATCTACACTAGCTTTGGCCCGCGGTTTCGCCCGCGTGGAATAGTGTTCTTGGAGGAAAAACGCAAATAACTGTACTCACTGCAATATACTTCTGCATACAATATTAAAAATGTTATTAGGGTTTCGTAAACAATGGTTAAAACGGGACCCTATCACCTCGACGCGACGTGCGAGACCGCTTGATATAATATATTTTTCGCGCTTGAATACAAATTTTACGATATGTTCTAAATAATAAGATATTAATTTAAGCTTCATGGTTTTAAGGGCTACTATAACGAGTATAAAATGCTTAAAGTGAGTAACGTATTTAATTTGATAAGGATCATACTGTATCTCTCTAAATAGCTTCTGAAAATACACATACATAATAATAAGTATGAACTGGGCACGGGCAGCTAGTTTTACTATGTAAACACTGAATTTTAAACCTGTAATATCTTCAAAAATATTCATATAAATTACATGTTATATAGGGCCATGATAATTATCTATATGAAATGCAGAATGCTTTTAAGGTACTTAATTGAATAAGTATTATCGCTTCGTAAATAAGCCATCATTTACGAAGCGTGAGTTGTTGAGAGTGAGAGAGTTGTGAGTTATCCCTAAGAGAAAGAGATAGACTTTTACCATCGTGGGATTTTTTGTAGACCTTTTTATGGTGTACAATACTGTATATACAATACTATAATATCAATAAAAGACATGTGGCACTCGGGGACTGCCGCGGTAAAGCTATTGCATAGCATTTTGTATCAACTTATGCAATTATAATTATTTATTTATGCAGTATTTCTTTTCTTTCACTATTTTTTCGTGACTTTCTTCATTAATAATAAATGCACTTTGTTCATTCATATTCAAAACACTTTATACACAAATTTTACAAGTACAGCTATTCACTGTTGTACATAAATATCTATACACCTATATACTTTCTCATAAACAGCTGCTTATGTATTCGTCCGATTTCGGAGCAGCTCGTCTCGATTCGTGCGAGTTTCGTAGAGTCGTACAATACGTCTAATCGCACGCACACAACGCCGTGTCGAAGACTGCCGAACTGAAACGACGTTAGACGATGCACGGAGCGTGAGGTTTTTTCGTTACGGAATTTCTGGATTCGGTCCCCGCGCTCAAGGCCCGCGATAGAAGCTATGCAATAGCTTAATAATGTACCTACTACAGTGTAGTACATTATTTTGATCTATCTCGTAGGGTTCAGCCAGTGCGGCGGTTGCAATGTAAGCGCAAAAATTTGTTTATTTACGACGTTAGAAACCTCTAAAACTATATTATTTATTTATTTAGTATTTCTCTACTATATTATGCATGTTATATACATTTTAGCCTTTCTCTTGAATCACTTTTTTCAAACAAGAAATTTATTAAAAAACCGTCATCAAAATCAGTTGCGTAGTTTTATAGATCTAAGCATACATAGGGAGAGACTGATAAAGCGACTTTGTTTTATACTATGCAGTGATTTAAATCATAATTCGGGCTTGAATTTTATTTATTTTGTGTAATTATAAGCGTTTGCTTGTTTTTACACAAACGTGTTCAGTTATGTAAATTAAGTCGCTTAAGGCCCACTTGCGCAGATTTGGGCTAAAGTTAATGTTGGAGATGTGCCAGCTTCTCCATCATTGTGTTCAGTTCTTCACAGTACACATCTGCAGTAATGCTCACTCCGTTTGGTAAGAAGCTGTGATGAATCACACCGGCGCTAGACCACCAAACAGTGACCATCACTTTTCTAGCGGTAATTTTTCGTTTAGGGCATTGTTTAGGCGCTGAACCAGGATCCAACCAACTTGCTGAGCGCTTGCGGTTATCAAACAGAATCCATTTTTCATCGCAGGTAACAATGTGGTTGAAATTCCTTCATTTGTGTGTCTGTTGAGCAGTGCAAGGCACGTCTCGATGCGTACTTCGCGCTGGCGATCATTGAGTTCGTGGGGCACCCATTTCTCAAGCTTTTTTACCTTGCCAATAAGACGCAAATGGACCAATATTGTTTTGACGCTAACGTCGAAAGCTGCTGCTAATTCAGCCGTAGATTGTATATCATCAGCTTTCACAATCGCCCTTGATTCGTCATTGTCGACCAAAGTCTTCGGACGACCGCGAGGTTCATTTTTCAGGTCGAAATTTCCAGAACGGAAGCGAGCAAACCAATAACAGGTGGTGCGTTAGTTTGTAGTGTTAGCTCCGTAAACGTCGTTGATGTTGCGTGCCGCTTGTGCCGCGTTGCTGCAACGACGGTACTCATATTGCATAATTACTCGAATTTTTAACGTATCCATGATGACGAAAAAGATTGAAATGCGATGAAAATGTAACACTAATCAATAAACAAATTGGAAAAAGAATTCCATGTTTTTAAAATAAAATTAATTTGAAATTAGAATTCTAAACCAAACAAAAATTATTTTGATATGAAATGGCCAGTACTGCAGAACGGCAATTTCATAGGTAAAGACCTATTATTATGGCCACTTCAAGTGTAGCACAAAATTCTAACATATCTCATATTATAGTCACTTCACATGTAGTACATAATTGAAGATAACTCATATTATGGCCGCTTCACGTCCATGGCAAAATATTACTTATTTAATAGTCAGTATACAGCAGAGGTAAATACCATTATTAGTTAATTGATGCGTGAATATTAATTATAGATTTGACAACGGAAAGATAGATTTTTATAAAACTTTAATGTTAGTCATGAATATTTTTGTTTGTAGTTTGTGTAAGGAAATCATTATCTAATTTAGTTGATTAATTTAGAGTCGAATTTTCTTCATAATAGTGGTGAATGCAGGCAGATTAATAATATTAAATTGAGAACCATTAAAAAAGCTTTGAAAAACTAAGCTGTCCCAAATGCAGATGGGAACAGGGGGCCTAGGAGGAACATTTGACAGTGGCGTCCACGTTATCGAATGAGAATTGTACTTGTGGCCACGCAATACATTGCCAGTTGCCACGTCGCGTCGTTGATGCCATACGTTGCCATAGATTGTGCATAGATGACAGAAAGCGAGCTACACATCAAATATTTAATTCAAATTATAGATATCCTAGTTATTATCAAAATCCTGGGCGAGAATTGAGGAGTTTTATTGTAGATGTTACTAACTTCGGGGATACGTGTGATCGTAGCTTAAGGCCTAAAGTGTAATCTGTCAGGTGTAAGGCTGGGACTATATTATCCGGAATCCGGCGGCCCGGGAAAATTCAGAGCACTTAAAATAGAACTATGCACTACTACAATAGAGTTGAAAATGGAAGTTTCGAATGCCGAGCTGTCATTTAAGACATTTACAATTGCCTCGACACTTGTGTGACCGATTTTCAGCTCTTACTTAGTAGTAGTAGTAGCGCAGAGTTATATTTTCAGTACTTTGAATTTTCCCCGGCCTTACGGATTCCGGATCATATAGTCCCAGCATAAAGCCAGTATACTGGCCAGTGCGATCTGGACTCTCGGTAGCTGTCAAACTGTTGACGCGTTCCTAAACCACTGGCCTGACTCCGGTACAAAACGACAACAGTACAAAATGGCGCGCTGACACAACACCAACTGTTAATATTGGGTTTTGGCAGACATGACGTCAGATCGTTCTGGTCAGTTATACTGGTCTTTAGATTAGGAATACAAGCCAAATTACTTAATGTCCGTTTCAGGCTATGCTCTTAGAAGAAAGTAAGTATAAAAATTATTATATCCATAAAATAACTCTCATTAGCAGCCATATCATTAGTAGTTAACATGTATATTTTATATAATTTGGGAAGATTATTTTGTTCGTGATTGTTCTAGAAAAAGGGTGCCTCGACTTTTTTGACTGCAGATTGCAGACACAAAAAGTACACGACTTATTCGGGGTGCATTCTGAATTCTGATAAGTGCCCGAGGGTTCTGCAGTCCCTTGCATTTCAATCCAAAAACATGCAAATAGATACAGTACAGTCTTCATCTTGGAAAAACATAAAAATGATGACTACGATTTAAATTTAAATCTTGTTTACTAACCTAACATAAATATTTTAGTTACACCTACATTTATTGAAATTTGAAATGTTGACGATTACATTCTATTTAGGTTGCAAATTCTGTTGTTACTTTTATTGGCATCTATGATCATTATTGAGTGCCATCTTCATATGCGATCAGTGTCCTAAAGACATAAATAATATGATTCTGGGGCAATTTCTTATTTAATGAAATATGTAGTATTTATAATATGATATTATATACATTTTAGTTAAGACATGAGTCCGACTTTTAGGCGTAGCTATATTAAGTATTATTAATACAAATTAGGTACTAACTGTATGTCTATTATGTTGTAAACAGACGAATATGCAAAGATAAAAGATAAAGTAACTTACCTAAGTTTTTTTTGTTAATATCTTATACATTAAACGAGACAATCTTGTATATACCTATATAATCGGTATCTCGACAACGGCTACAAGTATTATCATGAAATTGAGTATGCGGGAAGTTTTGGGGAAGAAAAATCGATCTAGCTAAGGTGTCAAGGCTTAAAAATGCGCAGTTTCTAAGGGACTTTTCTAAGGTTCTCTTAGAAACTGCGCATTTTTTGGGAATATATGTTTTTTTATTTCGTCGTGCAACAATGTACTTATCAATAATTTCGACTCTCTTACGTCAGTCTGATAGACAGATTGGTGTGCGTACCTACCTACGTATAATTTTTGCATTGTTTGGAAATTCGGAATGTGGTGGGTTCGAATCCCGGGAAAATAAATATTTTTGTGATTCTTAGTATTTCTTTTTCTTTTATACTGTTTTATTTATTTTTAATTATTTTATCGTTCTACTAATACACCTAGCAAAGCTCGGTACCCGAGAGGGTACTATTCATTTAAATATACAAAGTCAACTAAAATAAAACCAAATAAAAACCAGCCAAGCGCTAGTCGGACTCGCGCACGGTAAGCTGAAGACGGACGCACGGACAGATACGACAAAACCATAAGGATTCATTGACGGGAACTACGGAACCCTAAAAAGTGAAGACAGAGTTCTGCGAACCTAACAGGCCGGTCAAATCTACGCCTCACCGTGTAATTACACAGTTTGACGCAACACATGTAATGAAACTACGCCTTACCTTGTAAGGCGAGCTGTCACGGTATGTGGTTTTGTATGTATGTAGTGAGTACGCGCACTACATACTTAATAAAAACCGGCCTCAGTTTTTGTTGGACAAAGACAGAGCGTCTTCAATTTTTTATTTGGCCTGAGCCTAAAGAATAAACTAACATAATATACTTTACAAGTGCATAACGTTATGGCTTTCGTACAATTTCTCGCGCGACAACTTAGTTAATACCAACTATTTCTAGCTAAGTCTTTTGATGTTGACTATCGTTTCATACACACAATAATTAGGAATGACCTTGGAAACTTCAAGCTTTATCGCCTGAAATGACACTTTCAACCTTCAATATACTTTGGCTAAGTTTGTCATTACCACGCAACGGGATCTTCAACGTTTCTTGCCAAAACAAGTATTGTAGTATCTAATCTTGTTTGAGTAACAGTTTTAGACCATATAGGATTATAGTTAGTTTTAGCTTCATGGTTACAGCACAAAATATTTGTAACAATATGATATTAGATTCTGTGAATGATTTTATCGTTAAGGTTATTGCAATATTATTCTAAATTGAATCTGAAAAATGTTTCTCCACTGTTAATACCAGAGAGAAGGTTAAATATAGGGCTTTCATACAGCACTGCGGTGCTGTGCTTTACGGGGTTATAATAGCAAATAGTGGTCGCCACTAGAAAAGGCGTGAATATCAGTAATATCAGTTTACTGGTATTTTGTGAAATAAATTCAAAATTCAAAAAAAATTTTTACCATACTTTTCAACGCAATATGCAGATAGTCGTCCTAGCACGTACTATGTTACGAATACGGATGATGGAGATAATTTTGTTTATATGCGTGTCTTAGTTTAGTAGTAACTGCATTGACGTGAACTATTCCAAAAGGTTTTTCTTCCATTCCAAACAAAATCTACGTCCATGGATGTTTTAAGATATAGTAAAGCAAACTTAATTAAAGATAACATACGTTAAGATTACGTGCGTTAAGATATCTTACGAGAGTACTTTCTGCGGCCAGAAGGCGAAATTTATCTTAAAGATATCAAACACGATATGGTGCTTAACTTTATCAATCTTCTACACAAGTCTTATAACTGATTAGGAGAAACTGAGGACACATTGATTATCCTTTGTTTTTTAACCATTATTTCCTATAAAGGATATATAAGGTTTTTTTAAATTTCCTATATTATAAGGTGATAGGACTTATTTTTAAAAAATTATCACTGGAATACGTGGAATCTGGGGGTACGGTAGTGCCCCCGGGCCCCACGAAGACGAGCCAAGCGAAGCGCAAGGGTACTAAGGGTAAGTACCCTTAGTACCCTTGCGCTTAGTACCTTTTCTCGAAGCGTATCGTCGATTTTTTGAACCCTCATAACTTGGATTTGGATTATGCCAGATAAATGAAATTATCAGGATATGTTACCAGTAGCCGATTTATTTAACTTAAGTTTTAATTGCGTAGGTCTTATACTTTAGATTTTATTGTACTATTATCTATTCTGTGTTAATATCTAAAAACCTCTGATTTCGTCACTGACTGACTAATGATCAACAAAATTATATGGTACTTCCAGATGTCCTATAAAGTTGAAATTTGGTACGTAAGCTTGTATTAGTACACAACTAACATAATAATTGTCAAAATTGGAACTTATAACTTCCAACCCCTTAAACTAGGGTATGAAAGTTTGTATGGGACTTCCGCAAATTTTGACGCAAGAGGCCTGAAAATTGTTGTAGGGATCCGTGTTATTAATAATAACAATAAAAGTAATAAATTAACCATGTAACCCTTTCTTAACAACAAAAAACAATAACCATTTTTAATCTTTATCGACATATTTTAGTGTATTGCATCTTAAATAGTGGTGTACGAGCGTCCCTTTAATAATTATAATGTTAGATTTATGTATAATTTTCTGTTGACATTGAAATTTTGTAAATCAAATATTTACAGTGTTCACTTAGTTTAGAAGCAAATAAAATCTGGTACAAAGTGCCATCTATATTGATAATAATATCTATGTAATAATATCAAGATTGATGAATCTCTATGTGTATTCAAGCAGTACTTAATGCTACCGATAAATGTCAGAGCTTCGACCCTGCATCACGCTATTGGTGCGTTGTAAATATAATACATACAAGATAATAGACTCTATAAAAAAAAATTTCAGCGAAAGATTCGAATAAAAGTAAATATCTGGGCGACCGAGCTTTACTCGGAGTTATAGTAGTACGAAAAAAATTAAATTAAAAATATATTTTAAAAAAATAATCTCACCGGGATTCGTACCCGCGACCGATTATTTTCCAACAACACAAACTCTGACGTCTGACGCTTAGTAGCTGAGCCACATGTATTTGACATTGACTGGCTACTTACGAAAGATATTGTGGTAGCCCTTATGACCTAGGACATAAAAACTAGGGGGCGCCCGAGAGGAATGAAATAAAATCCCACCAAAAACATATTCATGTTAAAATTTTGCCAAGACCTTATTATGACTCACACTGTCAAAAAGTTATCAAATCTCATGTAAAACCAAGCTTCTGACTCTACACCCCCTAACTCTACAAGACTAACTTCACAAACTCTACACAAACATAATATTATGGTATCGTCTTGGCAATATTTTAACATGAATATGTTTTTGGTAGCATATATATTACATACCCAAACTAAATAGAGGGTATTGTACCAAGTCACCATACAATTATTGGGAAACCTTATTAAGTCTAAAAATCGTTAGTTAAGTACTCTTTCTTTTTTTGTGTGTACCTTTTCTTATTTTTTTATATCTTAGGAGGATGTAAATATTCAAAAATATATATATTAAGAGGCACTTGATACAGGATGGATCAAGTCTCCCTAAATGAAGTGTACTAGTGTCTGCCCCGGAGTAGTTTTATGCTAAAAATTAATTAATCATTGAAGTCGATTTTGATAAATACTTTTTAAAATTAAAACGAAAGACGCATAGAATTCATTTTAAATTTATACACATCTAATAAATTCAGATTATAAATAACTATTAAATCAGAGTAAAAGCTTCCAAAATAAAAATTTATTGCAACAAAAATTAATTTTCGTCTTCCATTTAAAAAAGTGCCATGTCAGACGTTTCTAGTTTCTACTCGTTTAGAAATGCTTTCTGGTATCGTATACTACCGCTATAGCTACTGTAAAGGAAAGTACCCAAACATGTTCTGAAAATTTGGAGTAGGTACCTAGTCTCCCTTATGAAACAAGTGCCCTCCCGTTCCATAATATATGGGACCGCACGACATTAACTATAGCGATTAAATGATGTTGTGTGAAATCCTCCTAAATTATACATTCAATGCAATACAGAACACAACATCAACGGGCACCACGATTTTGATTAAAACAGAGATGTGATAAAAAACGGAAACAAATTTTTTGTATGTTTATTTCTTGACTAGATGTTACGACTTCGTGCGCGCAACGGTAATTCTCGCAGAAACCGTACATTTTTCCGCGATAAAAGTCCTTTCCCGTGGTCTACTCTAAATCCGTGCCAAATTTCATAAAAATCGGTCTAGTAGTTTCGGAGCCTATGCAATGCAAACAAACAAAAACTTTTCCCCTTTATAATATTAGTATAGATAGTACCTATAGATTAGATCAGAGAGCCTTGTAATGTCATTTTTTTTGGGACTTTGCAAAGGTGCTTTCTCACTTGGTTCTTGGCTTGTCAAATTAACTAAAGGTCGAGAGCTCCTTCTTATATTGACGGAAAATTAATAGGAGCTAAAAGTGATTCGAATAAGATAATAATTAAATAACAAATTTTTTGTGCAGACTCCCGTAAGAACTGTCGGTACTGAAGACAATTTAGAACACTAACGGCCGAATATTGGAATGATAGTAAAATTAAGTCGCTTGCTGTCCTTCGCATTTCGGCTAGCAGAGACAGCGACAGCCTGTGAATAGGAGGGCTCTGAATTTTTATCAGCGTTTCAGTATTCGGCCGTAGTACAATATATTTTTTCATATTATTTGCTTTGTCTACCTACGAGTTTGCCAGAGCCACAGTTATCTATCTATAAAATCTTATCTTTAAATATCAATTTCGTCTTGTTCTGAGTCAAGGTTCGAGTGTTATAAACTTTGTCCAAACTCCAAACAAACTCAAAGTATACAGATATTTTTTTTTAGGTTTTTGGGTCAAAACTCTCAACTTGCATCTTATACTTTAAAGTTTAAACGAGACAATCTTGAGACAAACGAGACAATCAACTATATATAATCGTAATCTCGGTAGCCGCTGCAAGTATTTCCATTAAATTTAGTATGCTGGGAATTTTGGGGGAGAAAAATTGATCTAGCTAGGTCTTATCCCTGGAAAACTGCGCATTTTTATGATATATTATGTTTTTTCTTTCGTCGACAAAAATATAATATCAATAAACTCAACTCTAATATGTAAGTCCGATTGGCAGTTTGGTCACAGATTAATAAATAGTTTTTGGTGTGAGTTTGTGTAGATTTTGTTTCAGAATGTGGTGGGTTCGAATCCCAGTAAAATATTTTTGTATTTATTTTATTTATTTTTTATCTGCTAGAGCTTCGAGAAAAGCTCGGTTACCCAGGTAGGTACTATCTGTTAATATGCAGTATGTCCTCATATTCTGACGCCTTCATAAATCAAATAATTTCCATAAAACCTTAGCAAATTATTATCGACCTAAACCTTCCTAAGAAACCATTCGTCGGTAAATGTAAACGGCATGAAAGTCCTTTTAGTAGTTTTTGAGATTATCGCGAACATACAGACAGACAGACTCGGCGGGGTACGTAAGTATCCTATGTCCATCTCTTGGTTCTGAGCTACGTTCCCACCAATGTTCAGCCAAATCGGTTTAGCCGTTCTTGAGTTATAAATATTGTAACTAACACGACTTTCTTTTATATATTGATATTATTTATAGATGAAAGTAAGTAAGCAATATTTAAAAAACTAAAAATGTTGTAACATTCTTACGTGATATTTATATATTTGACACATATTTATGAATGTTTAAAATCCGTTATGCAATTGAAACTGTCAATTCACAGTTGGTATTAGTGATAAATTGTTATTATATATTGTGTGGTTCTTAACAAAAATTAGGAATGATGTTGGTATATTTAAAATCACTTAAAACTTCGTTATAGTAAGCTTTATAGTAAGTTAAGTAGCTCTCGGGATCAATCATAGAGCAAATATCCCTGATTCAACCATGGTGCAAATATAGATTGATCAAAGTCTGAATCGCTTTGAAAGCGGTAACTCGCAAGTCGAAAGTGGTTAAAACTTCATTAAAAAATCAAGTATCAAACCTTGCCTTAACATAAAAAGACCTACCCGACGATAATCCACACGATGGGGTTAGTGAAAAAAAATCTTCCCCGCTTCCCATTGTATACTTTAGGGATAAAAAATAAAATAATTATTATTTTATAATGCCAGAAATAAAATCTATACACTGTGTGCCAAATTTATTCAATTTATAATATTAAAATATGGTCGCGATACAACAGAGCGGGAACGGGCTTGTAAAAGCCAATCGTCGCGCGCTCATTAAAATTATATATTTTAAAGACTAATTGACTTATCGAAATAATTCTTTTACTAGTAGGTACTTAATAGAGAATACAAAGAGAATACAAAGAGATTACATTTAAAATTAAAGTGTCCACAAAATAACTGGCCAGTAACTTTTACACTTCGGGAACAAATGGGTCCAAATATTCTATCAACATTTCAGCCAGTTCATTTCCAATATAGCTATAGAACTGAAACATAATATCTATTTTCTAATTTCATATTCAACTCCTCATACATGTCCTTGTGAGGAAATAAATCGTTATAGCATTTACAGTATGATGCCAAGGATAAATTTTATCCTTCTCAATAAAATAAAATCAAAAATATGACAGCCAACGCCAAGGATTTCTGTCAAGCCTGACGTTACTTTCATATTGTTCCTGAATAATGAAAACTGCCACTTAACTTATTATGGACTTAACCAATTTTTTTGATTTATGACATAGTTTATTATTATGGAGATAAAGCGAGTGGGATGCCCAGAAAAAAAGCATTCCACCCAAATGAGTAAATTGATTCTCAGTTGGCTGGAATCTAGCATTAGCAAGCAGCTAATGCTAGATTCCATTTTAGGGTTCCGTAATATTCAAGGAACCCTTATAGTTTCGCTCTATCCTTCCGTCTGTCTGTCTATCTGTCCGCCCTTCTAGCTGCTTTAATTATGCATATGGGTATAATATGAAATTATAACCCCCTATACATGTGAACTATGTGAACTGATTTTTTTTTTCTTTTAGCCCATCATATTGTCAAATAGCTCTTAAAAAATAAAGGCATGGTTTCATACATTACTTTTTTAAATAGTTAGCCATTTCCGAGTAATCAGCCTCCAAACTGGTTTAAAAGTTGGTCCCCCCTCTGGCATTTCTAAACTATTTGGAACCCTCCATATACATGTACTAACTAATACTAACAATACAATACAATAACACTTTATTTCACACCAAAAACTACAAAATTAAACAATTTTTACAATAAATTTTACATAAAATTACAGAAGGCGAACTTATTGGTAATAAGCAATCTCTACCAGCCAATCTTTTGTTTATGAGATCGGTCATAGAAAATGAAAAGATAGTGTAGGTGTACAAACTAAGAAAGCTTCATTAAATTTAAACATAATAAAAGATATAATATACGAATATATACGAGATGAAAAGAGATAAGATAATATATATACAATAACGACAGAAACAAATTTGGAGCTTATTATGAAAATATTGTTTTAATTTATTTTTAAAAATATAAATTGAATCAGCGCTACGAATTGCCAAAGGCAGTGATTTCCAAAGTGTTGTAGCGCGAACAGTAAAGGATTTGGAATATAGAGAAGTGGAGTGTGAGGGGATCTCAAGAGCCAGATTGCCGGAGGAGCGTAATGTTAATTGGTGGGTGTCACGTAAAAAGTTAAAGCTATTTTTGAGATAGAGAGGAGCAGAAGGATGGACCAGGATGGTGTAAAGAAGCATGAGGATGTGAGTATCACGTCGGGACCGGATAGGAAGCCAGCAAAGTTTTTTCCGGAATTCTGAAACATGGTCATATTTCCGTAGGCTAAAGATGAATCTGATGCAAATGTTTTGGAGTTTTTCAAGTTTATCTAGTAACTCTTCAGTGACATCAATAAAACAAACATCAGCGTTGTCGAGTATGGGTAACAAAATAGTATGCGCCAGTGCCACCTTAGTGATCATTGGGAGAAAGTTTCCAAGAACACGGAGAGATGTATTTGTTCGAAAGACTTTACTACTAAGTGCATCAATTTGAGGTCTCCAGGAGAGATGGCCGTCGAATATAACACCCACATTCTTGACATTGTCGACAAAAGAGATCGGAGAGCCATTGAAACTTAGCGATGGGAGTTCCTGCCACACTTTTCTGGATCGAAGCTTTGAGCTACCAATCATAACAGCTTGGCTCTTTCTGGGGTTCACACTTATGCCGAAGGACTTGCATCAGTAACTAACATGCTCTTGGTTAGGTAATTTAGATATTCGATGTATCCCCAGGTCCGTGGATCCCTGCATTTCAAACTGATTGCCTAGCATGTATACCTAGACTAGAAGACAGAACCAATTAGAGCTAGTATTCTAATTTTATTTGTTCTGTTTTTAATTAAATAAATTATGCCATGCCACCGAACTTGAATTATAAAGATAGCAGATAATGATGAGATTATTAAAATGAATAATTGTTTTAATTAGATGGTACAGGTGTTGATGATAATGGCAAGATGGCTGCCGATTGTCTCGGGTCAATTAGTCAGGCGATCGATAATGTCAATAATATAGTGCATCGCATGTCCAATGATTGATATGACTAGCTGGGCGACTTTGGTTGCATAACAGCTATCTGAGACAACTGCGCCCAGTTTTTCTGCATACACAGCATTTCTGCGTGGCATGACCTGCAGTGACCACCTTTGAAATGGGCTGCGTCTCCGAAAAAAGAGAAAACGCGCCAAGTGTTCCGTACCAGACGGCAAAACACTATGTTTCTTGTATGGGAGCTCACCTTAAATATTTATTTAATTCTGCTTTTAGTATTTGTTGTTATAGCGCCAACAGAAATACATCATCTGTGAAAATCAACTGTCCAAACGGTTGATGCTAGAAAGATGAAACTTTGCATGGATATGTGCATTTACCACGTCAACAAAATTCTAAAATAAAACCACGAAACATTTTTTTTTGGTGAACCTTGGTGCCCTAGACGTAAAGTGGGGATGTTTTTTTTCTCGCGTCTATCCCATGCTATGGCACGCCATTTTACTTTTACTCATAAAAAAATTGTCGTAACAATTCATCAAATAACAAATTCCATAATAACTATCACTTACTTAATCAATACATAATAAATAACTGGCTGATTACATAGTGTATAGTATAATATTTCATAATGTTTATTTGCCTTCATTATGTCCCCTTTAATTACCTGAGCAGTTATGTAGGTATAGCTGCAACGTGACCAGTTTATCTATACTAGTATAATAACGTGGAAATATTTGTTTGTTTTTTTGCATTGAATAATGAACAGGCTCCGAAATTACTGGGCCGATTTCAATGAATTTGGCGCAGATTTAGAGTGGACCACGGGAAAGGACATAAGCTACCTTTTATCGCTGCAAAATGTACGGTTCTCGCGATATTTCCTATAGCGGGCGTGAATTCGCGGGCAACATCTTGTACTTTATATTTATAATGCCATTATCTACTGCACAATGTGTGTCACATGTATGGACATCTGGTTTAGTGCACTTACATTTTAAAAACAAAGTAGACTATATGTTTGACATCACCTTCGTGGCTATGACTCATGTAGTACTTCGTAGAAGTACATAGTAGTCTAGTAGTTGTACATATATTATCTTGGCAAAGTCGTGGATTCGATACCTAGAAAAATTGTTTTTGAAGGCTACCCTAATGTTGATTACAGACTACAGAGTAAATCTTTAGATTTACCAACGGCAAATTTCTTCCAATTTAGGTCCTCCCAAAAAAATTCATAGCATAAAATAGAAAGATTATAATTTATTTTCTGTTTGATAGTAAATATTATATAATGTTACATGTGGATTGTGCTATCTTGGTTAGTGTATCAAACCTATTACCTTTTTTCTAAAACCTATTTCTTACCTATCTAACCTATTTCTAAACCTATTATTTCGAGGACCTCTGTGGCTCAGTGGTTCAGCGCGTTGGTGCTCAAGCCGGGGGTCGCGGGTTCGAATCCCGCCGAAGGAACAAAAAGTTTTTCTGTGTTCCTGGGTCATGGATGTGTATTAAATATGTGTATAATATAATAAAAATCTTAAATATATGTATAGTATAAAAGTATTAAATATACTTCCCGTTTTCTGGTACCTGTAACACAAGTTCTTCGGATACTTAGCACGGGGCCGGATTGACGTGGTGTGAAGCGTCCATAGATATTTATTTATTATTATTTATTTATTACAAAACTGCGATAATATATTTTTATTCTGTATGTAATCATTAGGGGAGACTGGGGATCTGATACTGGATACGGATACTGGATCCCCCTTTTGTTTTTTAACCGTAATTTCTTGCATATATGTAGGGTCCTATTTGAAGAAATTTACCAATTAACAAGAAATATAAAATAAAGACCTACAAAACTGTTCTTCAGTTGTCTGTAGGATCAATGTTTTTTTTTTTTTTCCGTCCCCCTAACGTGATCAGTGCTGATTTCCTTACATCATTTCCAGTTCATAGTATACAATAACATCAATATTATATTTTTACATTCTTTTACCAAATTACAAATCTTACATTATTTTAATCAGTAGTAATCAATAGATTACAGTCAACAGAGCATATGTCAAAAACCAATAAATCCAATAAAATAACATAAAATACAATTAAAAAAATTTCGTAAAATACTTACAGTAATATCCAATATAATAATAATAATAATTCACAATAAAAATAATTCCCATTAAAATATTCATTATAAATAATGATTCCAGTAAAAAGACTCAGTAAAATACAATTATAATATCAACAACAAAACGACGGCACAAAGTACTAAAAGTACTAAAAGTACTAAAGTACTCGTAAAAGACTAACCTAATATCACAGCAAAACATATTGTACAATAGAACCTAACTAATATCACACTAAAATATCACAATTTTTCTTACATACTACACCCACTATCTTCTTACAAAAGGCGAGGAAGATGTCCCTCTTTTTGCCCCCCAGGATGGAAGGCAGATTCTCACCCGTCATGGATGTGCCCAATTTTTGCTCAATATCATATCTATTGCTAGCTAAGATTGGGCACTCCAGTAACAGGTGAGGAACCGTCTCCTCAACTTCCGGCTGACACGAATACGACGGATCCTCCTTCAGCTTGAATCTGTTCAAGTAGAAGGCGAATCCGCCGTGTCCGGTCAGAATCTGTGTGGTGTAGTGTGTGATGTCTATTTTACTGACTATCTTGTATGCTGCAGCAGCGCTAGGGAAAAAGAGCTTCGTGACTCCGGCCGTCCCTCCCACTTCATATCTCCTGTCCCATTCCTCAACCGTATCCTCTCTTAAGATACGCTTGACGAATGAAACAGGACACAGATCGTAGTCAGGATTCCTTTTCAATCGCAGCGCGGCCTCCTTGGCTAATTCGTCAACCCTCTCATTCCCTCTCAACCCTGCGTGCGCCTTAATCTAAAACAGGGAGACCTCCCGCCTCTGCGATGCAGCTTTTCGGAGGGCCGCCCTTGTTTGCACTGCCAGGGGATGAGGGGGAGCTAAGGGTGACTGCCTGGAGAGCCGATCTGAAATTGCTAAGGATACCGACCTTCGCCATTCCACTCTTGCAGGCTATACTTACTGCTCTCTGGAGCGCTAGAAGCTCGGCTTAGTAGACGGTGCAATACGGCGGCAACGCAAGCTTGACGGCCTTCGTCTCGGCCTCACCCTTCCATACGGAGAGTGCGGCTCCGACTCGACCCTCAATCTTGCTGCCGTCCGTATAGATCCTATGGACGTGGCTGTTAACCACGTCTGCATATGAGTCCTCGTCCACCAACCCGAACCTCAGCTCTACCTGCTCTGCCGGATGTGGGTCCTCAATCGCTGGAGCCATTCGTTCCACCACCCTGTCCCTCAACACCGGGTGTGGTAACCCCTTCTTGATCTCATAGAACCTCGAAGCTTCGAGTATCCAGAGATCAAGAGGGAGTATCCCAGCCAACAGCATCGCAGAGTTCAGGGAGACGGTCCGATATGCTCTGCAAATCTTCGGGCAAAACCCCGTTGGACGGAGTTGAGCCTTTTTTGGACCCCCATCTTTTCCACGGTGGGTGCCCACGCTGCTGATGCATACAAAATAGTCGGTTCTATAACCGCTGTGTAAATCAGTCTTTTGGATTTTGGGTAGGATCAATGTTACAAAAAAAGATATAACATCAAAAATACTAATAATACTAAATGAATTATTGTAATAACAAATAAAGCAAAATAAAATTAGGGTAGTGATTATATTAGGTATTTACCTACCGTTTTGTATGAAAAATTTAAACGAATTTTTTTCATGTATTTTTTATTTGTATTAATCAAAGTAATCACCCATGCAATCAATGCATCTTTGACAACGCAGTGGCAGTTTATTGATGCCCTTCTTAAAGAAATCAGCTGGACGGGAGGCAACAAATTCTTCAAAGGCATTTTGTACTGCCTCTCGGGTATTGAATTTTTTTCCCGCCAAGAAGTTATCCAAATTCTGGAAAAAGTAGTAGTCTGTAGGCGCAAGGTCTGGTGAGTAGGGCGGATGACGGAGAGCTTCCAACCCCAGTTCTTGCAACATGGAGACCGTCTGCTGTGCAGTATGAGGTCGCGCGTTGTCGTGCAGGAGCAGCGGAGACGAGCGATTGAACAATGCTGGTTGGAGATATTTTAGCTTCTCCATCATTATGTTCAGTTCATCACAGTACACATCTGCAGTAATGCTCACCCCGTTTGGTAAGAAGCTGTGATGAATCACACCGGCGCTAGACCACCAAAGAGTGACCATCACCTTTCTAGGGGTAAGTTTTCATTTAGGGCATTGTTTAGGTGCTGAACCAGGCTCCAACCAACATGCTGAGCGCTTGCGGTTATCAAACAGAATCCATTTTTCATCGCAGGTAACAATGCAGTTCAAAATTCTTTCATTTGTGTCTGTTGAGCAGTGCAAGGCACGTCTCGACGCGTACTTCGCGCTGGCGATCATTGAGTTCGTGGGGCACCCATTTGTTAAGCTTTTTTTACCTTGCCAATTTGACGCAAATTGACCAATATTATTTTGTCGCTAACGTCGAAAGCTGTTGCTGATTCAGCCGTAGATTGTGTATCATTAGCTTCCACAATCGCCTTTAATTCGTCATTGTCGATCAAAGTCTTCGGACGACCGCAAGGTTCATTTTTCAGGTCGAAATTTCCAGAACGGAAGCGAGTAAACCAATAACAGGTGGTGCGTTGGTTTGTAGTGTTAGCTCCGTAAACGTCGTTGATGTTGCGTGCCGCTTGTGCCGCGTTGATGCCACGACGGTACTCATATTCCATAATTACTCCAATTTTTAACGTATCCATGATGACGAAAAAGATTGAAATGCGATGAAAATGTAACACTAATCAATAAACAAATGACTACTTTTGGAAAAGAATTCCATGTTTTTAAAATAAAATTAATTTGAAATTAGAATTCTTAGCCAAACAAAAATTATTTTGATTTGAAATGGCCAGTACTGCAGAACGGCAATTTCATAGGTAAAGACCTATTATTAATGTTTTATGTGGTGAGGGATGTACAATAAGGTAATAAAGTAATAAGGTGTTTGTACATGATTTTTATGCCTTTTGTTTTGATATTGTGTCGGATATCGTTGGGCAACCTGTTTAATAGATATGGTATACTTTTATTTAAAGTTTGGTCCCCAAAGTAGTTAAAAACTCTCGGTATATTTGCCTTCCGATAATGACCGAGTACCATAGTTGTGTTTCAGTAATTCTAGGTTACGGATATTATTATGATTGTGGTTTTTAGTTACCAAAAGCTATTTGTGTTTTAAAGTAACTGGGAGAATTTTTCAAATTTTAAATAATTTTGAATAGTCGCCTTTACAATTAGATTTTGTTTTTTTACTGACTATGAGTTTTAAAAATCTTATTTGTAGAGATTCAAGTTTATTTAGATAACTTCTAAATGTTAGACCGTAACTATTGAGGCCATAACCTAGAATTGAGTCCACTAATGCAAAGTACAAACACCTAAATATGCTCGGTACTTTTAGACTTAAATGATAAAAATTTCCAAGGAGAGTTCTTAATTTCTTTACGATGTAGTCTATACGACTTGACCAAGAAAAATGGTTGTCTACTTTGACACCAAGGTAAGTTATACAATCAACTTGTTCAATAGGCTTACATTGACAATTCGTAAGATTATTGTTAAGGCAGGCAAAACAATGGCTATACATAGGGGGCGAATTTGAAGGGCTTAAGTAAGGAGAATGTATGACAAGTAATTTTTTTCTGAATTTAGAACTAAGCCGTTGTCGTGAGACCATCTGACCACAGCTGTTATCAATGTCTTGTTGTACTAAGCGACATGTTTCTGCCAGATCGGTACCAGCGCGTAGAGTACATAAATCGTCCGCGTATATGTATGATGAGCAGTTGAGTATTCCACATAAACTGTTAACATGCAGTAGGTAACACACTGGCCCACACTAAGGACAGGACTTGCTCTCATACAGTTACTATGCAACAATTTTTTTTTAAAGTTGATTTATTCTTCGTATTTTATCGATTATTTGGTCACTGAAAGCAAATATTGTATTTGCATTCGGTATTTTAGCATTAATTTTACCATAACATTTTTTACTGTTCTTTTGAACTATAGTTCGGTCCTCTTGCTTGTGTACTTTATCTTGCTTTTAAGGACTATGGAAATATTCAATAAGAATTAATCAATGTTTGAAATGTTTTAAGGGGCACTTTATCCAGGGGGATCAAGTCTCCCCGAATAAATGTGTACCCGGGAGTAGTTTTATACTATAAAAAATTTGTCATAAAAGTCAATTAAGAATTAAGATTAACACTTTTATATTCTAATAGAAACGAAAGACGCGTAGATAAAGATGCGTTTTACATTCCAGCACATCTAAAATATAGTTTCCAAATTACCATTAAATATATTGATTTTAAAAACAAAAGTCGATTGCAACATAAATAATGTTTCGTCCACCATTTAAAAACGTTCCTGTTATCGTTATATGACTATTATACCCATTTGGAAAAGTTAGCTGGTATCGTATACTGCCAATATAACCACTGTACAACTAGATATTGCCCATACAGGTTATGTAAATTGAGTGTACCTTAAGGCTCAAGTGTCCCTCTCCTCCCGTACTTATTATCTTTATGCACCATTTTGTGTCTTACTTTGTGTTTACAATCATGAACACAATGAACTTGAAATATGAGCTATGGTTTTGTATAATATATTATTATGTTACAGTCACTCGACCCGTACCCGGAATGACAATGACTATTTTATCCTAGGTTTGACCAGCCCCGGATCTAGGGGGTGGCTAGCCGGGGCCCACTTAACTCCTAACACTTAACACTTAAATTCACACTTTACAGACGAATGTACAACTAATCATTTACTTAACTTTGACCACAGAATAAATAATAGAAAAGTACAGCACTCTTGTTTTACTGTTACCATATAATCAACTCGACCGATACCCAGAGATACAGAACACGGACCACGAGACCGGGCGCGGCGCGCGGTGAGAGCGCGGAGTGAGATTCACTGCACGAACATTATTCGCGAAGCGCGTAGGCATAGTTCAAAATACGCGCTCGCTCGCCCGCAGGATAAACTTATTGTTTATTGTGTATAAAACTTGAAAAAACCTTTTCAAAAATTGTTCTCCACACGACAGTGTAGTTATACGATTCATGAAATTATTCTGAATCGTTTGATACCTACATTGTGGAAGTTTTTTTTTCATTTACTATCTTATTTTCCAAAAACTTAACAGTTCCTTTCTTTATGAAAAAACATTACAGTTTCTCATTTCATGTGGATGAGAATCACTTACTCAAAAGGAGACGCACATGCGCAAAACAGTTAATGAGAGGTCCAAGTTGAGCTGTCTTTGTATTACTTATTCGCTCCCGAGTCAGCGTCTGCGTCAGAAACGGTGCACAATACTGTATGGGCAGGCCCACCCACCAACAGATTTCAAACCACATAAAAAAGTATAAAATGAAGTACCTTTAAAAGATGAGTAAGAATTTAAAGTTTTCAGAACTAATTGGGAAGTTTTGATGATGCTTGCTTTATATTGAGCGACAGAGACAAAACATGCAAATAAACTAATATTATAGTAATGTGACACATATCAGTAGATTGTGAAACAGGCGCCCTTATAGCAATATTCTTAGTATTCTAAGAGCTTTGGAACACTTAGAATTTGAATTATCAACAAACACAACTTAATATTACAATGGATTAAAAATTACCACATACAATAATAAAATATTATAGAGATTAGAGTGATATACCTACCTAGTATAGACAATATGCAGAGGCGACGCGGGCAACGTCCCGTTGATACCTACACTATACAGTTTGTTTACTGCTGATGCACCAAGTGCTATCGACTCAAGTGGAACGATCTCGAGCGCTTTTAACGATTGGATTGAATGCAGATCACGTTAATATAGATGTATTGGAAATGAGAGTGTAGGGGGTTTTCAGTGACTTCTTTTTCAGAGCTGTCAAATCTTTTCGGCACAGGAGCCTGATGTTTTCTTGTGGCAGTAGTAGACGACAAACATTGTAATGTTATGCTCAAAATCAAGCACAAGTTAATGCGAATGCTAAAGGTTAGCGAGCGTCTAAATATATGTTTCTTTAAAATATTAAAATCGTTTGAACTTGTCTTCGACTGAAATCATGTAGGAGGTGTTTGAACTTCGAACGAAAGTCTTAAAGGAACTCCGCTGAGTCCGCCCCGCCTAGCCTGTATTAGCGGCAAACCCTACTCTAATCATTTACGAAATTTCATTGTTTATCTTAGTAGTTAGTGGATCAAAGACTTTTGAGTGAACGTTAAGTATCTATTGAACATTGAATTAAAAATATATCATATGAAGGCAATAGGTAGAACTAGGCAAAACCTAATTTACATATAATTTTTTCTTATATGTAGGGTATTGATACTACCAGCTATCTTATCTGTCTGTACTAAATACTAATATAATAAAGAGGAAAGGTTTGTTTGTATGTATGTTTGCTTACATTGAATTAGCTCCGAAACTACTGGCACAGTTCACTAAATAGTTACGACGTAGCTACTGGACCTGGATTGTGATGAAATTTGGCACAGATATAGAAAATAAAGAAAATAGGCTACTTTTAACTGTGGCAAAATGTACGGTTCCCTCAAGATTTCCTTTTGCACGCACTAAATAGCGGGCAACATCTTAATATTATATATAAAATTCTCATGTGTCATGGCAAAACTGCTTCGAAATGGCATGATCGATTTTTTCTCATACCTACCGAAAACACCTGCGAAACATAAAAATCGGTCAAGCCGTTTTGGAGGAGTTCTCTGACAAACACTGTGACACCAGAAATTTACATATTATCACAAGACTAGCTGTCCCTGCACACGTTGTTCGGCCTTAAGTATTAAGTAGTAAGTAATGAACTGGTAGGTGTATTAACAACACCTACATAAAAAATCTGGCAACGCTGGTGTATTGGCAGATGTAGGTGTAGTGATGTAGTTCATAGTTAAGACAAAACAATGTGTATCTAGCAAGTCAAATAGAAATATTAATTCTTACTAATATTATAAGCGAGAAAGTTTGTGTGTATGATGCGTGGATGTGTGGATATGTCGATGATTGTTACTATTTCACGCATTAACTACCGAACGGATTTTGACGAAATTTGGTATGGTAGTAGTTTAGACTCTGGATTAATACATATGCTACTTTTTATTGCAGCAAAATGTACGGTCCTGCGGGTTTGCTTTTTAGAGTATGAAGTCGCGGGCAAAATCTAGTATGGAATTTAAAAACTTAACATGCAACCATTTTAAGCCAATTAAACCCTCATGGACCATTAACTATATTGCTCTCTTTGTTATTTTTGACAGATTTTGGTGGTCTACTAAATTTAAAAGATAGGCTTAAGTAAATTAAGTGAAATCAAATCCTTGTAATATTTTATGGCCAGATTCCGAAATGCGCTTATATTATATATCTGGGCCTCTAGTCAAAATGCATTCGATAATTTCGACGGCGAAGTTCGAAAACAAAATGTATGGAATTTGACATGAGGCATTGCAAGCGACATGTCACTTAGCGATGACTTATGTCAAATCCCATACATTTTTAATTACGAACTTCGCCGTCGAAATTATCGAATGCATCTTGACTAGAGGCCCTGGAGCCACAGCAGTGTTATCGCCACCTGCCAAGATGAGACAAACGTATAGTAAATAAATGTATATAGCCCCAAACATCCCCAAACGTGGGGCCATTTACGTGGGTACAGTTTTTGACTCGACAAGCCTCGTCTATAATATATACGTCTATGAGTATTAGTAATTAATCATGGCTCATACTTAGGCACCTATAAAGAACGACACGAGCTAATTTCGTGTAGTGAATTTAAATGATCTACCTCATATATACGTGTTACAATGTAACAACACGACCGCGACATATTATACCTGTAGTGTGTAGTGTGTAGTGCCCCCATACCATAAACTTGGCAATTGCATTAAACTTCGTACTCTGTTTTTGTACACCGTATTACTATGCAGCTATATTCAAAAGACATTGGACCTTGCTGCAATGAATTAAAGACTAGCTTAGATTCGAGTCATGTTCACATACGACGTTATTAGCTTGAGTGATATTGGATGCGTTTGTTTTAGGGTTGTGCCTTATCTATTTCTACTTTGTTGTATATTTTATTAACTCAAGGATGTAGGTCTCATGGCCCGTGGGCTGAATATGTTATATGACGAATACAAAAATAATATTATTTTGTTGAGACTCAAAGAATTGGTTAAGAGTCTATAAGAAAATTTTTAAGTTTTAAACAAGCAACGAAAACAGTATTACTTACTATTATTTGTGTCCCAAACATATATACAACAACATTTTTCATATTTCGACGATCTCTGTGGCTCTGTGGTTTAGTGCGTAGGCGGTCAAACCGGAGGTTTGAATTCCGCCGAGGGAACAAAAAGTTTTCTGCGTTCCTGGGCCATGGATGTGTATTATATATGTATATACGGTATTGATTTCTTAGGTTTACGCGAATATTGTTCATTGTTTTAAACACTTACGGATTGTGTCGCGGTGCACTTTTCTTTTCCCCGACGTTTCGGCTACTTTCCAGCAGCCGTGGTCACGGGAGGACTGAGGTGTCAATTGTCCTATTTGTTGAAGTTGTTCAAACTACCCAAAGATTCTTCAATTATTATTTGTGTTCCGATCCACGCAAAACATAATAACAGTATCTTGAAGCCGCGGTGATTTTAAATTACATTTTAATTGTTAATTATTGGATCCCAACTAGATGGCAGCACCCAGCTATCTTCTCGGTTAAAATTAGGGTACTTTTTAATTTCTATAGCCTCGCGTATCATTCTTGGGCGATAACGGTGTTCCTTTGCCAGTACTTGTGGCTTATCAAATCTTATGTAATGGCGAGGTTGATCCTGTGTGTGTTCGCAAATTGCAGATTTATTGTTGCGACGGTGTTTAACATCTGCGATGTGTTCCTTTACGCGGGTGTTGATGGATCTTTTAGTTTGCCCTATATAGGAGAGACCGCAGTCACAGTCGAGCTTGTAGACTCCTGCATCTTGAAGGGGAGTGGTACATTTCACTGGTGGTAAAAATTGACTTATCTTTTTGGGTGGCTTGAAATATGTTTTTATAGAAGCTTTCCTTAGAATATAGCCAACTTTATCAGTGACTCCTTTCATAAAAGGTAGAACTGCAGGTATTCGTTCGACAGTGGCTGGTTTCACTCGGTCACTGTGATGCAGGCGTGGGACTCGAAGCTTATTGTCACGTAGAACTTGTGTGACATGATGAAGCTCGGTTTCCAAATGCTGCTGATCACAGATTCCTCGTGCTCTTCTAAACAAAAAAAAAAGAAAAGTGCACCGCGACACAATCCGTAAGTGTTTAAAACAATGTAAACACGGTAATCAAAATCTTACATAAATTATGTATACCTAGTATTAAATATATACTTCCCGTTGTCTGGTAACTATAACACAAATTCTTCGGATATTTAGCACGAGGCCAGATTGACGTGGTGTGAAGCATCCATATTGTTATCATAAATATTATGTTGTCATAAATATTATTATTTAACCATAGCAACTGTAGACGTGATGTGGAACATGCAGCAGCCCTGTGCATTACAGCACTATATATACTATGCAAAATATTTTCCACTGGCGATGGCGGACTATCGTTACACGTGATCCCCCCACCCCCAGCAGGAAGGGGGGTTGGGTGGATATTTCCTTTTTAACCACCTTTAATCCGCGACTTTGTTCGCGTAGACCAAAGTCCGTTCACGGAAACTACAATTTACAGCGATATCAAAAAAGACAATAATAGACTGTGTGTTCAATTCTATTTGAATCTTCTATTGTGTACTAAAAACGAAGAGTCTATGTTACCTACGTTTATTATTAAAGTCAACCAATTATTATCGCACAGGAGAAGAGGGACACTTGATCCTTATGGGAGACGAGGTACACTCAATTTACAGAGCCTGTATGGGCAACATCTACTTTTGGCGCAATACATTTTAATTTTGTAATCTTTTATTCTGATTTAACATACAGTATTCAGAAATAAATTTAAAAAATAAATACTTATGTTATTGTGTCTCTTCGTTTTATAAAAAAAAAACAAACTATTAATCAAATTCAACTTTAATAATTCATTCGTTTACAGCATAAAACTACTCCCACACGGGTACACATGGTATATGGTCATTTTAGGAGACTTGAATGGATCAAGTGACCCCTATATTATTTTAAATTATTAATTAATTATTGCATTTTCTATAGTTCTAAGATATACCTAAAAACAAGAAAATGTACACAAGAAAGAGTGCCAAACCATAAACATTGCATGGCGCTGATAAATGGTATGGTAAAATTTACGCTAAAACACCGTATGCGAATACAATAATATTAATTAAGATTATGTTTTAAGTGTTAAGTATTAACATACTAGCTTTTGCCCGCGGCTCCGCCCGCGTAAATACAGTATCCCACGGGAACATTCTACTTTTTCCGGATAAACAGTAGCCTATGTTTTAATCCAGAGCATAAACATCCATCCATCCATTCACACAAACATTCACATTTATAATAGTAGTAGGATGACACTCCGAGCCATATTTTTAGGGTCTTGGCAACATTTTACATGAAAATGTTTTGCCCTGTGTGTTGCCACACGACGCAACGGTATCAATAGTCAACACTGCGCACAGCGATGCATTCGTGACGCCGCGCTCCGCCCGCGCTGCGTCCCGCCGCCTGCGCGCTTACATTGTAAATAAAATCGGTATTTATAGCTAATTATTATACCTACTACATATATGTTATTGGGTACGTTGCAAACTTGCAACGATAGTTCTAATGTTACAACGGTAATACTTTGCTTGTAATATGATAAAGTCTAGACTCTAGCTAGAGTCTAGAATCTTGCTATATTGGCATTTTTTTGGTAGGTATCATTACTTTCGGTATGATTTATGAAGGTAATAATAATAATAAATCACTTCATTACTCACAAATTACAAAATAAATGACTTAGCCATTAAAACGCTTAGACAGATCGTGGGCAAAGGCAGTCTTATCGCTTGAAGCTATCACTTCCAGCCAAATAGAAAAAAAGAAAAAGAAAAAGGTAATATCCAATTCATTACAAACAAATATTAAATGGCCTTAAGAGATAAACAGTGAAAATCCCATTTCGTTAAGCAGTGTACGACTACGTCCATTGAAAACATTTTTAATTTCATAATTAACTGAATATCTGAAAGCGTCATAAAAATATATTTTCACGAGAGTTACCCTCGAAAATGACTTTTTTTACAAGTAACCTTACTTCTTATAATATCTTATATATGTAGGTATTCTAACTATATTTCCTATAGAGCACATAAACATACTACATAATTATTATCTTATACTTTAAACGAGACAATCTTGTATATATTATATAATCGTAAACTCAGCAACGGCTGCAAGTATTGACATGAAATTTAGTATGCAGGGAGTTTTGTGGGAGAAAAATCGGTCTTGCTAGGTTTTATCCCTAAGCTGCGCATTTTTAAGTAATATTTGTTTTTTCTTTCGACGTGCAACGTGGGTTCGATCCTCGGTAAAATAATTTTATGATTTTTTTTTAAATCTACTAGAGCTGAGAGAGCAAAGCACAACACATAGAAATTTCTAGTAAACGCCAAACGTACTCACGATCGAATGTGAAAAGAAAACTCACACTTAGCACTCAGATCTCATGTAAAACCAAGCTTCTGACTCTACAAAACTTCTAACTCTATACGCACCAACTCTATAACACAGAATACATAATAGTACCAGACGTATAGAAGACTCACTCCGAAAAGTCATTTAAAGAAATAGGGACTCTTGCTACGATACGATCAAGTTCAATTCAGATCGCGCAGCGCTTGATTACCTACGGTATTTACCCAGAAGTTGCGTCTCCTTCTATCGCGTATTATCTTTTCTAATGAAATCAGGGTTTTCTCCTTTTAGAAAATAATTTAATCTAAATATTCAATTACCACTTTTTTCCATTACTCGACTTTAGTGACCAAATTACTTACCAAATAGACCGTACCAAAAAAAAGGTAGGCGTTAATATATTTTACTATTTTAATTTAATCATTTATTTATTTATTTATTTTAATTATTTATTTATTAGAATTGATAAATTGTGTGTTCAAAAAGTGAATTAAAATAAAATTTGGTAACGTAATAAGATTTTGCTAAATTTAATTATTATTTAGTTTTTAGTGGGTTGGTTTTTTGAAGACAGTTCCCTTTTTTTTGTTAAAAATAAAGACGTTATGGTTTTGTTTATTTTAACAGTGCGCGTCATATGATATCGTCTTGGCATCACTTTACAGTATCCCACGGGAACACTGTATTTTTTCGGGATTAAAAGTATGTATTAATCTACTTCCATACCAAATTGTATGAAAATTCGTTCACTAGTTTTTGCGTTAGTCCTAGTAGAAGTACGAGGGCGGGTAAATAAGTCCGTGACTTTTGGAATAAAACACAGATTTTTTGATAAATAAATCATTTTATTTTTCAACGTAGTCCCCCTTGAGCTCTATACACTTTGTCCAACGCTTCTCCAATTTTTTTATCCCTTCCGAAAAATATGATTTGTCGAGGTCCTCAAAACAGGCCTTTGTTTGCGAGATGACTTCATCATTGGAGTCAAATCTTTTTCCACCGAGCCATTTTTTCAGGTTTGGGAACAAGAAGTAGTCACTCGGAGCCAAATCTTGAGAATAGGGTGGATGTGGGAGCAATTCATAGCCCAATTCATGGATTTTTGCCATGGCAACTGCACATGTGTGCACCCTTGCATTGTCTTAGTGAAAAAGAACTTTTTTCTTGGCCAAATGAGGTCGGTTTTTTTTCAAATCCTCATTGAAGCGGTCCAATAAGTTGGCATAATATTCCCCATTAATCGTTCTTCCCTTTTGAAGATAGTCAATGTGGATTATCCCACGTGCATCCCAAAAAACAGTCGCCATAACTTTATTGGCTGACAAACCCACCTTGGCCTTCTTTGGCGCCGATTCACCCTTAGAAACACACTGTTTTGACTGTTGTTTGGTCTCTGGTGTATTGTGATGGATCCATGTTTCGTTCGTCCACGGTTAAAAAACTCCTCCATATTTTGATTAAACAACGCCAAACCTTCCTGTGAAGTTGTTACACGATTGCGTTTGTGGTCGACTGTGAGCAAACGCGGCACCCATCTTGCGGAAAGCTTTCTCATGCCCAAGTGATCATTCAAAATTGAAACCACTGAGCCATGCGAGATGCCTATGGCTTCCACAATCTCTTGCACTTTCAATCTTCGGTCGGCCAACACCATATCGTGAATTTTTTCGATTGTTTCGGGTGTAGAGACCTCAACTGGGCGTCCAGGACGTTCGGCATCTTCAGTGCTTGTAAGGCCACAACGAAATTCAGTAAACCACTTTTTTACCATTGAAATCGATGGTGCAGAGTCCCCATAGTATTTATCAAGCTTAGCCTTGGTCTCGGTAATGGTTTTTTTTCGCAAAAAATAATGCTTAATAAGCACACGAAATTCACTTTTTTCCATTATTTTCTTAAGTTACTGGATAGACTGATAAAGATAGCTGTAAAACACAAACTAACTGACGCAGCAAGTTCAAATTTTGATAGGAGTCAACTGACAGATGCCTGTTGACAGGAGTAGTGTTGCTTTTTCAGTAAGGAGGTTAGAAATTCAAAAAGTCACGGACTTATTGACCCGCCTTAGTAGTTAGTCACATTTATAATAGTAGTGGGATGCAAAAGTGGGGATGGATGTTTGTTACTCTTTCACGCAAAAGCCACTGAACGGATTTTGATGAAGTTGGTATGGTAGTTATTTGAGCTCTGGGTTGCTGAACTTTTAAGCTACTTTTTAGCCCGAAAAAGTACAGTGTTCCCGTGGAATTCTGTATTTACGCAGGCGGAGCCGCGGGAAAAAGCTAGTAAGGACATATTTTTATAGTGTATACGGTACCTACACCAAAATATAAAAATTTAAAAATTTTGTTTCTCTGTCTGTCAGTTTCCATCGGCTATATTTAAAACGGTTCGACCGATTTTGACCTATCACTGGCTGTTCAGTTAGCTGAAGTTTTAAGGAGTACTTAGGCTAGTTTTATCTTAGGGTTCCGTTTTAAAAAAAATAGGTTTCCGTTTGCATTAGTTCCGCGCAAACGAAGTTGCTGGCAAAAGCTTACTAGGTTCAAACACTTCGTCAATACTACAAGGTCACCCGGACGACCGACAGCGCAGCCAAGGGCACTGCTTTAATACGCGAACTCAATACTTTGTATACTAGTGAATATTGTACACTTTGTATTATAATTTAAAGCACCTATCATAATATACACCACGTAATAAAGTACCTGTTGCTAGCGACTTCACTCTCGCGGAATTTTTGCTATGCATCCATAAGACATCTAGTAAAATTAGCCAGCCAATACAATATCCAGGCCGTTCATTATACGCCGGTATCCAATGAAAAGAGTAGTCATTGAAACTTGAACCACTCAACGTTTAACGTCTTGCTTGGCGTATAGAAAGTTAGTCTGAGTGCTAAGTGTGAGTTTTTCTTTTCGCATTCGATCGTGAGCGCGTCAGGCGTTTACTAGGAATTTGTATGTGATTTGTACAGCGCCACCTAGTTGTAAACGCAATAACTAGGTCAAATCACATACAAATTCCTAGTAAACGCCAAACGCGCTCACGATCGAATGCGAATAGAAAAACTCACACTTAGCACTCTTTTCACTGTTAGAAATGGCAGAACAAGCCTCGTTTCGCCAAGTACGTGAGACACATGCTTTGGAATCTATAGGCCTACTTGACGTACAACGCTTACGAATAATGTTTGTGTAGTTTTGCCAAGCAGGTGAGGTCACCGTCTAGTATTGTTGGGGTTACATAGATCTGCAACGCACTTTCGAGTTTCGACTCCTCGGGTGTTGCGGATGTCCATGGGTGATGTTTAGACGCACTATCAGGTCAGGTCCCGTCCGCTTGTTTGCCAGTCGTTTTCCGAAAAACTGGGTTAGGTTAAAACTTTTTTTCACGTTGAAAACGTCTTTAAATATGAAAAGACAGAAGCAATAAATGTACGGACCGACACAAACACGGGACCACCGAACTCGAACCCGGGTCCGAGTTCGACTTCCACTAGTGTAGCCACACTTAATCATGACCGTGACCGCGATATTGTTATAGAGATCTCTATCAATACTGCGGAATTAATCGACATCAGGACATTCGAGCGCGAGTCCGCCCGACCACACGCGGAAGTGTAGTCAGTTTTATGGATCTGGGAGGGACGGCCCTCCCAGATCCATAAAACTGAGCTACTCTATCCCTACAAACACTCGTACGCCGTTAGTCTGTGCTACCGCGCGCGAGCATCCACACTCGTCAGAGAGTGAGGAAGGGGTCGGACCCCTCAGCAGGAAGGACCATGGTCTCTCCAGACCCAAAAATAGCTTATCCGTAGTTATTCCCAATAACCGGTTCGTACATCACCCGCAGGAGGGTGATGTAAGAGGGGGTCAAACTCCCTCATCGTCTCCCCACCAAAACGACTAGCCAAATGGCAGTCGCCAGACCGACTAACCTAAGACGGCCAAAAGCCATTAGCGTAGATCCTTTCGAAAAAAGCAATAAATATGAAATTTAACTGAATAACTACACGAACAGAAGCAATAAATATTCAATTTAACTGAATGACTAGACGAACAGAAGCAATATATATGCAATTTAACTGAATGGCTACACGAACAGAAGCAATCAATATGCAATTTAACTGAATACGACGACGACGATACGACGATACGATACGAAAACTATACGACGATCAGCCATCTGATTAAACTTTGCGCTCAATGAATTCTGGTCTGATGAACGATCAAGGCGTCGCATTGCAGCCCCGGATCTAGAGGGGGCTAGCTGGGGCCCATGCCCCGGACGGAAAGCTCAGAGGGCGGCCAAATTCACACTTTACAGACGAATGTACAACTCATCATTTATTTAATTTTGACCACAGAAAAAAGAATAGTACAAGCAGGTACAGAAATTTCACTAATTTTACTGTGACCATAATATCAACTGAACCGATACCCAGAGTTACAGATAACGGACCACGAGACCGGGCGCGGCGCGCGGTGAAAACGCGGAGTGAGATGCGCTGCACGAACATTATTCGCGAAGCGCGTAGGCATGGTTCATAATACGCGCCCGCTCGCCCGGATAAGCTTATTGTTTATGGTACCTATATGAAAATTAAAATAATCTTTTTTAAAAAAAATCTCCACACGAAAGTGTAGTTATCCGATTCTTGAAATGATTCTGCATCGTTTGATACCTACATAGTGGAAGAATTGTTTTTTCATTTGTTAACTTATTTTCCGAAAACTTAACAGTTCCTTTTTTGAAAAAAACGTAACAGTTTCTCATTTCATGTGGATGAGAATAGTCTTTCAGGTTTTTAAGATGAACAGATTTTAATCCAAAAAATTTTTGCTCGCTCGCGTTTAAGATACAGAACAAAATATACGAGGGCGGCACTGAAAATTTCGGGAATCAAGTAAGTGACACAACATTACTATTTAAAAATGTATTTATTGCTTTTCGAAGTATTCTCCGCGAAATTTGACACTTTTCCATACGATGGAACCAATCATTGAAGCAACCATTCCATTCGGAAGTTGGGGTCTCCAAAATGGCCGTTTTGTAGGCGTCCACAGCTTCTTCAGGTGATGAAAATTTCTGACCACGCAATTTATTCTTTATTTTAGGGAAAGTATGGAAATCATTATGGCTTAGGTCGGGGCTGTACGGCGGATGGTCTAATAATTCTATGATTTCTTGCTCTAAAAACTCTTTTGTTCTGTGCGCGGTGTGAGAACTCGCATTGTCGTGATGGAGGATGATGCGGCGGTTGCAGTTTTCTTTACGGAGTTCAGAAACGACCTGTGGCAAACAAATGTTAGCATACCATTCTGCATTAACCGTTCTTTGTCCCTCAACAGGAATAGTCGCCACATGGCCGGTTTTGGAGACAAACGTGGCCACCATTTTTTTTGCAACACTCCGTGAACGAACAATTTTTGTTGGCTTTAACTCATTTTCGAACATCCAAACTCGTGACTGGTTTTTTGTTTCGAGTTCGTACGCGTATATCCAGGATTCGTCACCTGATACGATGTTGTATACAGCATTTGAGGATCCTGCGTGGAATCTTTCGAGAGTTCAGACGCACCAAGTAACGCGAGCCGCTTTTTGCTCTTCACAGAGCTAATGCGGTATCCATCGGGAAAACAACTTTTTTACACCTAATTGTTCATGCAAGATTCTTTGTATTTGACTCACGCCAATGTCTAAAGTTCCCTGAATTTCGCGGTATATCACATGTCGATCTTCCTCAATCAGCTTACGCACAGCATCAACGTTTTCTTGGGTGACTGCAGTTTTTGGACGACCTTGACGGGGATCATCACTGAGCTTGACACGTCCACGTTTAAATTCAGCAAACCAGCGATAAATTGTGGTTTTGGATGGGGCTTCATCACCAAATGCAAAAATCATCCGGTCAACACTCTGTTTTTGTGTTAAACCACTTCGAAAGTCATAATAAATCATCGCTCTAGAATTTTCTCGAGTCAATTCCATTTTCTCAACGACTAAACAAGTTTGACAAGACCTTGTGACAAGACCGAGAATCTTTTTTTAAATAAATAAACGGTATTCGATTTTTAAAACCAAGGAGTTTTAAATTAAAAAGATCTTAATATGACAGGAACAGTGGAAATATTCCATTCCCGATACTTTTAGTGCAGCCTATGTACTCGTATTATGTTACTTAGTACCGTCGGTCAGTTTTAGGATATTGATTTAATTGTATTTTCTAAAGTACACAGACTTTCAGGGTGTGAAAATTAATTCAAGTAGTAAAATAGAATAAAAAATTTGCTCGTTCGCTACACTCGCTCGCGTTTTATATAACGAGCATATTATGCTCGCTCTCTCCGCTCGCCCGCTTTTCACTCGGGGGCCCCGTGGCAGAATTTGCTACGGGCCCGACGCTGGCTCAGTCCACTGGATGCATTATTTCCGGAAAGCCGAAGTCCAAATTTCAATCAATTAGTGGACGTGTGATAGCTGAAATTATAAAGATGGTAAAGGTAAAAAAAATTAAAGGGCGGGGGCGGCATTTTTAAGATTTTGCCCCGCGTAAAAAAAATTAATGATCCGGGGCTGTCGCATTATCTGGCGATTATAATTAGATGATTGCACATAAAATTATGTTCATCAAAAATCAAAACTTTTGCCGAGAAGTCGGCAATCGGCAAGAGAAGAAGTGAGATATATATGTGAATAATGAACACAATGTGGATGTCTCGTCTTCTCTCTCTCGTATAGAGACTTCGTGCGAGACTTTTCATCTCGATGAGTCTGGGGTGCTGTATATGGTGGAAGTGTTTTTTCGAGGCACAGTACCTACCTATAGTTGCAACTTTGCAGTGTTAAGTGGTCCTAAGTGTTATGTCGTCTGTTTTTAACTGAATTATTTATATTGTGGGAATATGGTGGAAAGCTCGAAAGGGAGATTTCCGACTGAGCGAGGTGGCGCTAATTGATCCATCACATCACTTCCCCCCGAAGACCTGAAGGTCGAATCTTGAGTCGTCTTGCTTGAGTCGCCAGTGCCAGAGAGTCCCAGTGAGTCGGAACTGTGCTGCTGCTGCACGGGCTCCAGTGAGTCGGAGTGCTGCCGTGCGGGCCGATGCTACGTGCTGACCAGGAGAGATGTGCTCTGCTTGCTGACCGGTCGTTGTATTGAGTGTGCCCGTTGAAGCCGGCTGGTGGTCGAGGTACCCGATGAGGCTGAAGCTGGCTGGTGTGATGCGGAGGGGTGGGGGTGTTAATGATGATGTCCAGAAGGAGGCGTGTTCTATCGAGGGTCACCAATGTGGGAATGTGTAGAGTGGCAAGCCCCAAAGGATCTCCGACCGAGCGAGGTGCTATGCATGGTCAGGCCGAAGCCCACTTGTATGAATTTCAGATGTTGTATATATACCGCCGATCTTAGAAAACTTCGATAGCGCGATTCAGGATTGTGGCGCTAATTGATCCGCCACAATATATTAGCTGACCTGACACACGTTGTTTTGTCTTTAGTATTAAATATGAAATGGAATAAAAAATTACACCTACATTAGAAAACTTTTGATTGATACTACTCTATTTTGAAATACATTTTGAAACTGTTAAAATAAATAAATTCAGCTATACAAATCTGAAGTACAGCCAGGAAAATAAATATTTAGCGTATTGACATAGATACTTTTGAAATCGGAAGTGCAAATATTTTCACGGTTAGACTACAGATGACACCACGTCTTATACTAAACATTAACAAATTATGAAAACGATCAAACAAACTTCTAAAATTGGTAATGTTAGCTTGATTGATGACTATTGGCCATGTTATTGTAATTCAAACAGCCTCCGTAGTCCAGTGGCACAGATTAAAGGAACCTAGGACAAGATAAACATGTACATTATACATAGAAAACTGTTGATTAGATTGCACTACTACAAGCATATGACGTGTGCACAATTCTCCTATCGCGTACACGGCAATAGTGTCATTTTGCCCACTCGAAAGATCTAAATTTTCAAATTTCGTGTTTGAGTTTTTATGTCATGTGAGATTGAGAATTGTAATGTGATGTTGGTTGTCATGACGACATTTCCTACCACGACCACATTTGTATCCAATGAATGCTGAAACTTTATAATATAAGAATATTAAATACAAAATAATATCAAACGAAAAAGTGGTTATGTATTGTACTGCGTGTATGAAAAATAATAGAATAAGTAAAAATATATCATATTTTAACTATCCTAAGGATAATAATAGGTAGGTAGTTAGGTACCAAGTAAATATTTAATTTTCTAGGAGTCTTGCTTTAATATAAGAGCGTCCATGACCTAGTGAATAGACCCTCTGAGTCACATGCGTAATCGTGCAGGTTCGATGCCGTGTTGTGGTGTGTACCAATTAGACTTTCTCAATAACCGTATACTGACGCTAGGCTTAGTTTAATTTACCCCCATCTTTTGTGACAACCTTTGTTTGTCTTTTGTATTAATTAATTTAAAAATATGGTAATGAAATCTATATTTTGAAGTAACATTCAATATTTTAAATGTTATTTTGTAGTGATTCTTTTATTTTATATTTTGATGTACTATTTAAAATGTGATTTACTATTTAAAAATTGTATTGCGAATGTTGTGTTGCCTATTAAGGCGTGTGCATCAGTTATTTATGTTTTGTAAAATTTTTGATTGATTTGTTTTAATGTATACGTTCCTGTTAACCATAATAAATAAATAAATAAATACTTAAATAAATAGACAACCCGGACAAAACTTAGATCGTTCTAAATAAGGTGTTCCTCTGTACGTAAATATATATTTTATACTCTGTGCCAGTGGTATAGAGCTTGGCTCTCGACTCGTCGACGGAGGTCGTGGGTTCGATTCTCGCGTTGGAATAACAAAAAATGTTGTGTCCAAGTTTGGTTAGGACAATGCAGGTTGATCACCTGATTGCATGACAAGAATAATGATCCATGCGTCGGATGAGCATGTAAAAAGTCGGTCCTGCGCCTGATCTCTCACCAGTCACCAGTCATGTCGGTTATCCGTCTCACTAGGTTTCGAGAGTAAAGGAAGAGAGAGAGTGCTCTTGTTTACTGCGCACACATTTGGGTCCTATAAAATATCTCCTGCGTAGCTGGCCTGGTTTTAATGGAACCGGCCACCGTCACCGAAATCGGTGTGGAGAGCTATTAATACAAACAAATTAATATGAAGACGACCAAACAGCTAAGCATTTATCTTCCTCGACCGTACAAACGTAGGTACTAATGAGACCCTACAGATATTAAGATTCGTGTCAAGTATTTATTGTTCATCGGCACAACAGCGTATTATAATAGGATGACCTATGAAATTGCCGTTGGCCAGTAGGCCATTTCAAATCAAAATAATTTTTCTTTGGCTAAGAATTCTAATTTCAAATTAATTTTATTTTAAAAACATGGAATACTTTTTCCAAATGTAGTCATTTGTTTCTTGATTAGTGTTACATTTTCATCGCATTTCAATCTTTTTCGTCATCATGGATACGTTCAAAATTCGAGTAAATAATTACTCGAATTACTATAAACTATGAGTACCGTCGTGGCAGCAACGCGGCAAAAGCGGCACGCAACATCAACGACGTTTACGGAGCTAACACTACAAACCAACAGATCCTGGTTCAGCACCTAAACAATGCCCTAAACGAAAACTTACCGTGATGGTCACTGTTTGGTGGTCTAGCGCCGGTGTGATTCATCACAGCTTCTTACCAAACGGGGTGAGCATTACTGCAGATGTGTACTGTGAAGAACTGAACACAATGATGGAGAAGCTGGCAAATCTCCAACCAGCATTGGTCAATCGCTCGTCTCCGCTGCTCCTGCACGACATCGCGCGACCTCATACTGCACAACAGACGGTCTCCAAGTTGCAAGAACTGGGGTTGGAAGCTCTCCGTCATCCGCCCTACTCACCAGACCTTGCGCCTACAGATTACTACTTTTTCCAGAATTTGGATAACTTCTTGGCGGAAAAAAAATTCAATACCCGAGAGGCAGTACAAAATACCTTTGAAGAATTTGTTGCCTCCCGTCCAGCTGATTTCTTTAAGAAGGGCATCAATAAACTGCCACTGCGTTGGCAAAGTGCATTGATTGCATGGGTGATTACTTCGATTAATACAAATAAAAAATACATGAAAAAAATTCGTTTAAATTTTTTCATACAAAACGGCAATTTCATAGGTAAAGACCAAATATAAAGTACCTGGTTGACCGAGCTTTGCTCGATGTTTTAGTTGAATGATAAAATAATAAAAATTAATAAAAAACAAAAGAAATAATAAGAATCACAAAAATATTTATCTTACCGGGATGCGAACTCACCACATTCCGAATTTCCAAACAATTCATAAATTATATGTAGGTACGCATACCAAGCTGCCAATTAGACTGACGTAAGTGATTCGAAATTATTGATATATTGTTGCACGGCGAAATAAAAAAAAACATATATTGCTTAAAAATTAGCAGTTTCTAGGGGATAAGACATAGCTAGATCGATTTTTCTCCCCCAAAACTCCCCGCTTGTAGCCGTTGTCGAGATACCGTTTATATATACTTATACAAGATTGTATTTAGAATACAATCGATGTAGTGATTGTAGAATACAATCAGTAGACTAAAACTAAACTTATAATCTAAGGGCAAGGGCGGCCTTATATCGCCGCTTATCGCTATAAGCGATCTCTTCTAGGCAACCCTGCAGCACAGGAGAGGTAAAATAACTAAATAAGCAGGGTAATACGAAAAGTCAAGAATAACTATCTAGAAAGATAAGCAATACTTACATAATAAATATAATCTTTATGCTATCTATTAAGTAATATACAATTGTTGAAATAATAAATAGGTACTTATAGTTAATTTAGCGAGCGGCTTTGTTCAGAAGATAGTTATACATCTATATATGGAAACGTAAGTATATATTTTGCTGCAAAATTCATCAAATTCCGTTCAATGGTTTAGGAGTGATTACGACAGACAAAGTTTAATTTTTGTTTTAATATATATACTTTTGTATTTGTAAATATATGGTACCTGTTGTACCTCGGCCAGTTTTTCAGTTAATCGTTGTTGTATGTAAATGTAAGCATAACATGCTTAACTACATGTCTTTAAGACGTTTAAAAAAAGTTCTAAAACTGACCAAGGTACTTTCAGGGAATCCAATTCATTGTGCCCGGTGTACCTTAACCAGTACTATCAACCATGTTGTACCTTAAAATTCTGGTTAAAAATGTAAACACTTTAGAAAAATATTAACATTTAGGTAATCTTTTGACGATATCTATTGACAAATTTAACAAAAAATAAATATAATCTACATTTAACAACAATACAAACAATTAATTATTATAATATTTTAATAAGCTAAGATTAAAAGTAATGGAAAATTATGAAAATGTTGAGGTGTGTCTGGGCGGCACGCTTCTCCCGGGCGTGCGTTGCCAGGCAACGGACAAGGACTCCCCCCAGCCCGCTGCACATCGATAGCTATAGTTAGATAACCGATTTTTAAATATTGTGTAAACAAAATATGGATAAACTGGATAATTTATTCTGTAGACTGAATTCAGCCCTAGGCTAGATGAAAATGTCACATTTGTCCCTACGAAGTACAAAGGTTTCCTGTATAGATTTTAAATATTGTGTCTACCACAACTTACCAAAGGAACTTTGTCCTATGTTTGTTCTAGTCTAAATACAAAAACCGTTAATATATTTCATTTGTTGTGAATTTGTGCGAGCTTGTTGGGTATCCAACAATTTATAGCTAGGGTGGCAATGTAGGCTTAGACGTGTATATTAAAGACGAGGTATGTTGAGCCAAAAACTGTACCCACTTAAATGGCACCACTTTTTGTTTTTTGGTTGATTTGAGGTATGGTGAAAACAAGATGGCTGACATTTGAGGTATGGTGAAATCAAGATGGCGTTACTTTTTCTTGTATAAACGATTTGTTCTGTCAAATGTAAGTCATAGCCTATCTTTGGTTTTAAAATCTTTGAATGTAGGTATATGATTTCATCGTCGTTTAAGAGCCATTTACACGGGTCGGTTTTCGCCGTGCGCCGAGCCGTCTGACAAGTCACCTCACCTCGCCGAATCGCAAGCCCATTTACACGGGTGACTAAAACAGCATGCGGCTTTAGGGTCAACTCACACTGGCGCAGAGTCGAAGCGACGTGACACGTCATGATTTTCTCATAGAGGCTATAACAATGATTTCAAAACTATGGATGGGCTATGACGTACATTTGACAGAAGAAGTTTTTTCTGTCAAATGTACGCCCATAGCCCATTCTTAGTTTTAGGTTCCGTATTTATGGGGTAAATAGCCCATAAATACGACGTTATAATTTCAAAATTAAAAAAAAACTCACAAAAAATATATCATAATTTCTGACGATTCTTCCTGTATGTTTTTCAATAATTATGAAACTTTTTACGCTGCACTGACCCCAAAAATAATATTAATGGCGTGAAAAAATGTTTTATTATTAGCATAATTTCAATCATAATGAAAGAAAACCTATTTGAGCATTAACATACTATTTTAGTATCACACTGTGCAAAGTACCGGTATTTTGTAGCTTTATTATTTAGCAAAATTACATCTTTAAATATGCAGCTGCTACGAGAGTATCTTTAGTTTTGTATCTTTTCTATCAGAAAATAAATACCGACTTGAAATTTATTTCAATTTGTGTTAGATTCGTTCCCTCGTAGCTAGGAAATTGTCGGTCTAAAAATAGCCGTAGTATTATGGATTTGTAACAAAGAACGTTAAAACGTTAACTTTAACTTTTAAAATGGAAATCATTTTCATAAGAACAAAGGAACGGAAAGGACAGAACCATGGACGGAACGTGATTTATTGGAAACACAAACCCCCTTACTAATAAAAAGATTTACACAACGGATAACTTAAACAACGTTGCTGTCTTTGTCTGTCAAGTGACTTTTCAAACGCATCAGACAAAGACAGCAACGTTGCTTAAGTTTTCTGTTGTGTAAATAATTTTTTTAGTAAGAGGTTTAAAATTTATAAACTTAGAAATTATTTAACTACCTATATTGATAACTTGTTTTAGAATTAAAGAATGTTTACAGGTACGTAATCAAAACTGTTTTAAAAATAGCTCAATCTGTATAATTGGCTTCTCGCAAAGCCTAGAGTCTAGACGGATTGTTAGCTAGGTTATAATAAAAATAGGATATACCTAATGTGTCTTTGATGACCTAATGACTTGCATTGTAGCAAGGTCGGCTGGTGCGATGACCGCTTCCAGACTCGAGGAAATCCTACTACTATTATCAATGTAAAAGTTTGTAAGGATTTGTGGATGGGTGGATATTTGTAACTCTGTCACGAAAAAACTACGTTTCGTAAGAATGAACTGTTAAAATGTGTAGTTTTTTTTTGTCGAACCTTCTTCTTGTTTATGATTAAAATTCAAAAAAGTATACATATATAGGTAAATACGTAGGTACTTATCTATTCATAATAATTAAAAACTTCAAAATTTAGAGCATTGAAAATAGAACTCTGCGTTTAACTAAACAATAGAGTTGAAAATCAAACACACAAGTGTCGAGACAAATGTTAATGACAGCCCGACAGTCGACACTTCGATTTTCAACTCTATTGTATTAGCGTAGAGTTCTATTTTCAGTGCTCTGAATTTTCCCGGGCCCGCCGGATTCCGGATCATATAGTCCCAGCCTTACAGGCCAGCTTTTGTAGAGCGAAGCGCTCCCAGACTACTAACAACGTAATTATGAAAACACTGAAGTTTTACAAATCAAATCAAATCAAAATCAAATCAAAAAATTTTTATTCAAAATTGGTATTTTTAAATACTCTTTTTGAACGTCGTTACTACGTGATGCCTACCACCGGTTCGGGAACTAACCCAGCGAGAAGAGCCGGCAAGAAACTCGTCTGGGGCCATCTTTTACCAAAAAGATGGAAAATTATTCTTTTAAAATCAAAATTATTACAATGTTTGCTTATGTCTATGTAACAAATAATAACATAAGATAAGGAGCCACCTTATTCCCAAGGTGTGCCGTCTTGAATGAAGTCATTAATTTTATAATACGCTTTGGCACACAAACGTTCTTTAACTACTTTTTTAAACTTATTAATGGGAAGGTTTTGAACCTTTTCTGGGATTTCTGGGATTTCTTTCTTTTTGAAGTTGTTTAGATTCTTTCTTACGTATAACACATTTTCCAAAATGTATTGAGATGCGACGGTCAGAACTTTTATTTCTTTAAACTTTTCCCTTAGAGATTCAAAAGTCGACATCTTATAAATAGAACGTATAGCACGTTTCTGCAGCACAAATATTGTATTAATGTCCGCAGCGTTTCCCCACAAGAGGATGCCGTACGACATTATGCTATGAAAATAGCTAAAGTAAACTAATCGCGCGGTCTCTATGTCGGTAATTTCTCTAATTTTTTTAACAGCGTATGCTGCAGAACTCAGCTTATCTGCCAATTTAGCAATATGTGGTCCCCACTGTAACTTACTATCTAATGTTATACCTAGAAAAACAGTGGTGTCTACTAATTTCATTTTCTCATTATTTAATAGTATATTGGTTTGTGCCTGCGTAACATTTGGCAAGCTGAACTTTAAACATTTTGTTGTATTAGAATTCAAGAGTAAATTATTAGCATTAAACCAATGTACTATTTTTGAGAGAGCACTATTTACCTCATCATTGTTAGATTGTCGTCGCTTCACATTAAAAATTAGTGAAGTATCATCAGCAAAAAGTACTATCTCATGCTTATCATTAACTAGATAAGGTAGATCATTTATATAGATGAGAAATAGAAAAGGGCCCAAAATAGAAACCCCTGTGGTACTCCTAATTTAATTTTAGTACCATTAGACCTTTTGGAATTAACTTCTACAGTCTGTGTTCTATTTATTAGATAAGAGCTTAGAAACTTTAGCCGTGCCCCTTACACCATAATGGTATAATTTCCTGAACAGCGTATCATGCTCCACACAGTCAAATGCTTTGGATAAATCACAGAATATACCAAGTGCATCCTGTGACCTCTCCCAAGCTCCAAATATACTGCACAGAAGACTAATGCCTGCATCTGTTGTGGACCGACCTTTAGTAAAACCAAACTGATTACTATGTAACAAATTATTCGAGTTGAAGTGAAAAATTAATTGATTTAGAATAATTTTCTCAAAAATTTTACTTAAAGTCGGTAATATGGATATTGGTCTATAGTTAGCTGGGCCTGCTTTATTCCCAGCTTTAAAGAGAGGCATCACCTTGCTGTGCTTCATCAAGTCAGGGAACACGCCACTTTTAATACAATTATTAAAAACTAATGCTAGGTGAGGGGCAATGATGTCAATTACTGGGTTTATAACTTTTGTGGACATACCCCAGAGATCAGTTGTACTTTTAATATTAAGTAATTTAAATGCCTTGATAATGTCTCTAGAGTCTATTTCTTTGAAAATAAAATTTACATCACATTCCCTCACATTATCTCTAAGTAATTTTTCGGCAACTGTAGGTGATGAATTTAAGTTTTTTGTAGTTGAGATCGGAATGTCTGCAAAAAACTTCTCAAATACTGTCGCAACTTCAATGTCAGAACTAACTTTTTTATCATTAATATAAAGTTCAAATTTAGAGTTGTGACTGGCGACTCTTCCAGTCTCATCTGCAATTATTTTCCATGTGGTTTTCACTTTGTTTTTAGAGTTCTTAATTTTTTCTTTGATGTGAAGAACCTTCGCTGCTTGACATACCTTCTTGAAAATCTTCGAGTATTTCTTGACATATAGTTTAAAAGCTTCACTCCTGTTCATTGACTTCTCGTTATACAAGTCATACAATCTTTGTCTACTAACAATAATACCTGCAGTTGCCCAGTTACTAAAATTATTTCTTTTATTATTAAATCTGACCGATTTAGAAGTAAATACAGAGTCAAATTGGTTTTTTACTAATTTAAATAAATTATTAAAAGTTTCATTTGGATTAATTGACTCATTCAAACATTGAAAACTTGAAAGTAATTTACTTCTAAATTTCTCAATACGTTTTGTGTTAACAGGAATAAACTCAATATTTTCTATCGGATTATTATCACATTTAAGTTCAAATGATGCTAGCTGTCCACAGTGATCAGAGTTAAGTATATTAATTATTTCTTTCCTAAAAGTAGTGACATTTGTGAAAATATTATCTATACAAGTAGCTGTTGTTTCACATATTCTTGTTGGTTCGTAAAATAAATTAATTAGATTATACGATTTGAACAAAGATGTGAATCTAACAGTGGTGGAGTTAGAGTCTAATAAATTAATATTAAAATCACCACATACAATAATCTTCTTATTAGAGACACATACTTTCGTCAGCACTTGATCCATTATTTGTTCAAAAGAATCGTATAAGCTTGATGGAGGCCTGTATACGCATACAATAATAAGGTGGCTCAACTCAATACAAGCCAACTCAATAATTCGTTCACTAGACAGTTTTACAATATCTTTACGTTCCTTACATTTCAATTTTTTATTAATCAAAATTAAAGAGCCACCCCTAATGACATTTTCTCGACAGAAAGAGCTCCCTACTTGGTGATCACAATAGTTAAATATTAATTCATGATTTTTTAACCAATGTTCTGTTACGCATATAATGTCAATTTTAAATTCATTTAAAAATAACTCAAGTTCTAATTCTTTCCCTATTATGCCTTGTAAATTTTGATGCACTTTATATTAAAATTACAGTTTTTCCCAGAGTTCTTACTAGGCCCTTCGTAGGAGGCATCAGTATAAATATTTCCCGCTAAGAAATTGCTAGAGTGAGCCTCTGTTGTCCTATAATCTAATTTAAATTATTTGGAACATATTCCAAGTTTTTACTAATAAAATTGTCACTATAAGAACACTGCTCAATAAAAGCAGTGGTCGGCTTAGCCAATTTTTTGGCTTGTCTTAAAACTAAAAAATTATATAGCCATTTAGCTAAATGTCGTGTAAAAAATTTAGATAAGTAATACTTATCATATGTTAGATTATTTAACCTAGAGATAAAAATATTATTAAAGTCAACCACATCGATTTGTGGTAAAGTCTTATTTAAAACTAAACAATTTTGATTAGTAGCACTACACAGTAGGCTGTTCAATTTAAACCTAATATAATTTTCTTTACTCTCGTGCGGCAGTTTTTTATTTGATAATTTGATGTAAGAAGATGTACAATCATCATCATCAGCCCTGGGATCCGATTTCTCCTCAATTAAAGGAAATTATGCTTTACTGATATAGATAGATAGATACCAATATAGAAAAAACTTAGAAGGAGCTCTACAAGCATTTAGTAGGTAGACTTCTAGCATTTTTAGTAAAATCTGATAATTATTACCGTAATAGGTAGATTCATTCATTCGAGTATGTTACCTGTAATATTCAAAAAACAAAAACCATTCTGAGAAATAAACTTTATTCAATAGTAAATTTCTAATTAACTCGTACTTTAACATTATTTTTATGTTTACTATATTATGTATTTAATGTGGTTATTATTTATTATTAGATACATAAGTATTGAATTCTCACCTTGAAAATATTGTTATCAGAAAAGACGTGAGTTTCCATTTCCTTCACCAAGGTAACAAGTTGTTATCTTGAATAATAAGGAAACGCAGAATTTCGGTTAAAATTGTATTTTCTCTGGGACCCACCTGTACATGTGAGACATTTTATTAAATAAAATACAAAAGCTAGAACCAGCTTTATCATAAACGGCTGTAAACAGCATTTCTTTTAGCGGTAGCGGATTTTCTGTAATTGTACTGATTGAACAATGACAAGCAAACGACGAATAGTGCACTTGTATTTAGAGGTCCGTAGTTCACGTCTCGGAACCCTTAGGTATAGTTTCGTCATGCCGTCCGTCCATCCGTCCTTCTTCTGCTTACCTTTTAAACGGTTAGTGCTAGACATTGAGTTATAATGTACTACGTACTAGAGAAGACGCCTCAACTCGATTGTTTGTAACTCGAGTTAGAGCGCGCGCACTCCAACTTACTTAGTCTGTGTCGAGCGCTTGCTGCAACGTGACACATTTGAGTGAAGTTTTGTTTTTTAAATTATGCCTTCGTGTGCATTGAGATACTGTTCAAACAACTCCAGAAACATAAGTAAAAGTCGAGGAGTGACTTTTCACCAGTAAGTTCATTTATTATCTTTAAAACACGCTTAATTTAATTATAATTTTTCAATTGCAACGCGTCATCGCGGCGGCGGCCATGTTATCTATGAGAACATAACACCCCCCGCTTGTCCCGCGCATACCCCGCCGTCATCAAGTGCGCGCCCTATCTTTTGTTTGAGATAGCTTCTCTAGTACGTAGTACATTATAACTCAATGGTGCTAAAACGAAAAATATATGTGGGGATGTTTTTTTTTTTCTCACGTCTACCCAATATGATTAGATAGGTATTTTAAAAAGATTAAGATAAGAAGTAAGACGATTTTTTGATTCACGTGTTCATTTGGAAATATTCAACTCAACCACCCTTAACGTCAAAAATAAATGTGTTACTACCAGCAGTTAAAAAGCCAAGAGGCCTCACTTATAAAATGCGATTACTTGAAATATTTATTAAATATTGGTATTAGATAAGAGCGCCGCGCCGCGTCGTGGCGCAGCCGTCGCCGTCGTTTTTACCTTGCCGCCGCGAAAAGATATCGGCGCACCGAGTGAGCGAGAGAGATAGTGATAGTGAGTAATTTCAGTCAGTGACTATGAGCATGCATAATACGGAAGTCATATAGACCTATATAAGCCTTACTTGTTTTATGCTTTAATACCCTCTCAGTACCGAAACCACTATTCTCGAATTCCTCTATCATGATAACTCGCACGCCGTTAGTTTTTACTATCGCGCGCGAGCAACCTCACTCCTCAGAGAGTAAGGAAGGGGTCGGACCCCTCAGCAGGAGAGACCCGCGTCTCTCTCGTCATAATAATAGCTTACAACCCGTAGCTGTCCCCAATATCCGGTCTGAACATCACCCGGGTGATGTTAGGGGGGATCAAACCCTCCCTTCGTCTCTCACCTAATCAACTAGCCACCAGGCTAGTTATAGTCCGACGTAGCTACTTCAGTTATAATCTACTAGCTGTTTCCCGCGGCTCCGCCCGCGTAAATATACTATCGAGTATCCCGCGGGAACACTAAACTTTTCCGGAAAAAAGTAGCCTATGTATTAATCCAGCGTCTAAACTACTACCATACCAAATTTCATCAAAATCCGTTCAGTAGTTTTCGCGTGAAAGCGTAACAAACAAACTTACATTCACATATTTTATAATATTAGTAGGAATATACCTAAATATATAAAAGAAAGTCGTGTTAGTTTCAGAACCGATTTGGCTTAAAATTGGTGGAGAGGTAGCTTGGAACCAGGAGATGGACATAGGATTTTTATCCCGTGGGACGTGTCACGTGATATAAAACGTGGTATAATAAACGCAACTGACATGGAATAACAAAATGCAATTGACAGCTAAACGTAATGTTGTATAATATGGTTAAGTATGGTTGAAAATTTTAAAATTAGAAATTTTGAAGTTGATCGGTTGATGTGTTTGTTTCGAGTTTCTATTAACTTATTGTGGCGATACTATTATTAACAATGCCGCGACCAAGACGATCGAATAGACAGACAGATATACAGACGGACGGACAAAGCGAAACTATAAGGGTTTCTTAAGTATTACGGAAACCTAAAAACGGATTGCAGTTCGAATGTCTCGCTACAACTCGAGAAAGGCTGGACTGATTTGGCTAATTTTGGTCTTAAAATAATTGTGGAAGTTCAGGGAAGGTTTAAACGGTGAGAAAGTAGATATTGGTGTAGTTATTTATTTTTTCCAGTTCATAGTTGAGACAGAACGACGTAAGTATTGACTGCCAGTTATAAATAAACTTTAAATTGTTTAAAATGAAACTTGTAAAATCTGCGCCTGCGTGCCGTAGAGCGGAATCTACGACCGCGCGGTGCCAGTATTTCTAATGTGAATTTCACTTAAGCCCGGTAAATATTTATATATTTGATACAGTATTCGAAATGTGATTTGTCAAAGTCAATCCCGCACAATGTGACGGAATGGAACGAGCCCGCAGACGGACAGGGGCTGGGATAATAAGAATAATGTTATTCGTCTAAGCTTTAAGTGTTTGTCAAGGTAAGATTGGGATTTTAACGTATTTGATACAAATGCTGTGAATATTTTCAAGGCTCTGTTACATATTCTAAAATCTCATATCCAGACTAAAAAAATACTCATTTGACAGATCTCCTGCTGCGGCACGAATGGGCCAGCTCAATGTAGAGCCTTTGATACAGAGGTATGTATTTCTAATTTCTTCCGCAATTTTATATAGAAGATAGACGTGAAATATTCAATAACTAATAACGATGTACGGCCTGAACAGATGCAAAATCGTATCGTCTGTGTGCAATTTCGAGATCGCATCAGTCGGCCGGATAGACTGAAGCGATTCGTTCCAGTGTTGCCAGCTCTGTTCTTGCGAAACTACTAAACTCGCGTCGATTTCTATTAAAAACTAATAAGAGAATACTGAAAACTATCAAAAAGCTACTCAACTTAGGAATCCCTAAATCCCCCAAAAAACCACTACATTTCAGGTTTTGTTATATTTAAATTTTATTATTTATTGAATTATATTATAAATTTTATCGCCCAAATTAAATATAGTAAGAAATATTACGTATATAGTAATTAAATGGGTAGTTTTATGAGAATTACGGATGAATGCTAATAATCTACGATTAATAGAATAGAATAGAATAGAATTATTTATTTTCCAAGAAATTGGTAATACAAGGATGTTGTTATACAATATAGATCACAATTTCTGCCTCTAGGGCCTGGAAATATTTACAATATAAATAAAGATCACGAAAATTAAAAACTTTTAAACAATAATTATAATAATAATATCATATCACCAAAACCTTTCATAAGTCAAAAGTTAAAATCTGTCTTAATCACCATAAAATCAAAATAATATTTATAATATGTCAAAATCATCATATTTAATAAGTTAATTAAGTAATAATTATTAAATTATTAAATATTAATTAAGTAATAATTATTAAAGCAATGTCAAATCAATTATTATAATTTATGTCATTTTATTTGTAATAAGTAGATATAGAAAATAAATGTAAAAGAATGTCAAACAGAATAAAATAAATATTTAAAACATATTTTTGAATTTTCTGGTAACTATAACATCATTAAAGAACTCTTGTGTTGTGTAGTAGCATTTATCTAATAACCAGGTGAATAGTTCGTTTTAAATTTATTGCATGTAATGTTATTTTTTTTAATGTATTGGGTATACTATTGTATATTTGCGTTTTGCGTTCTATATGCGTTCTTGCTATAAATTGTTAACCGCTGTGTTGGAATTGAAGTAATATTTTTACTACTGGTTCTTTTACATCTGCCATTTTTCTTATCATTCTGATCGTCAAATAACGCAGTATATTTTTTTATAAATAGGCACGATTCTAATATATATAGACTAGCAAGAGGAAGTATTTTAAACTGTCTAAAAAGAGGTCTACAATGTGCTAGTCTATCAGCTCCTGCCATAGCTCTGATACATCTTTTTTGTATTAAGAATGCTTTGTTTAAATCTACTGAATTTCCCCACAATACTAGCCCATATCTTAATGTTGAAGAAACGTATCCATCATAGGCTGTTACAGCGACATCTTGTGAAACAATATTTTTTATCCTCCTCAGAGCAAATACAAACCTATTAAGTTTATTACAAACATTATCTACGTAATCTTTCCAATTTAAATTACTATCTAAAATGAATCGTAGAAATTTAGTAGAAGGTATTTCTAAATGTTTGTCATTATTATTAGTCGATTTATAAAATTTTATTATTTTAGTTTTTTCTATATTGACCTGTAAATTATTACAATACAACCATTTCGTCACATTTTTAATTTCATTTTTAATCTCGTCATTTAAATATTGTTTGCAGAATTTTATTAGCAATGTTGTATCGTCAGCGAACATGATGCCCTCATGTTGTAAAATTTTTGGCATATCATTTATATATATTATAAATAAGTTTGGACCCAAAATACTCCCTTGTGGTACACTGCAACTATTGATTCTGTATTCAGATCTATAAGTAATTTCTCTATTGTTTATAATATTTGTTATTTCAGTACATTGTTTTCTGTCTTTTAGGTACGATTCAAACCATTTATGTGCATTCCCCCTTATACCATATCTATTTAACTTATCTAATAGGCGTTCATGATTAACAAAATCGAAATTATTTTATTTTTATTAAAAAAAAATTTATCACCTACTTGTATATTGTCAATTATTATATTGTCAATATTATTACGTGTGCTTTTGTCATCAATGTCATTTTTTATTAATGTCCATGTGGCTTTGCACTTGTTTTTTGACATTTTTAAAAACTTACTATTGTTTTTTGTTTTAGATGTATTAATACAGTGTTTTAAGATGCTAGAATATTTATTGTATTTTTTTAATAATTCGTTTTTATTAACAGCATCATGTCTATATTTAAAATATAAAATACGTTTTACCGCACAAGATTTTTTTATGCCTTTCGTAAGCCTATCTATTTTTATCGGCTTATTATTGATTTTTACATTTATCCAGGGAAAGCAAAGTTCATATAAAAGTACAAAAATATTATAAAAATTATTAAAACTTTCTTCACAATCTGTTATATTAAATACATCATTAAATGTTAATGGGGCCATGTAATTAAAAAATTTTGTAATGTTGTCTTTATTAAAATCGCGCCGTTTGGTAAAGTAATAGCTAGCCTTTTTGTAGCCTTTAATTATTTTTTTTATTACGTACCGGAAATGTAATTGTCTGCCCAGTTTCATGGTCAGAAAGAGCCAAGTGGTGAACGTCTGCTTTGTATGATTTTAAGTTGCTCACAATTAAATCTATGCTGGACCGACCCCGAGTAGGTAGGTTCATATTAATTTGTAGGTTGTGATTTAGCAGTACGGACCTTAATTCTTTATGTTCGTTTAACTCTTTCATTACATCGATATTCCAGTCGCTACATATTTTCTTTTCATTATTTAGACGGCTGCACTCTATTATCAGAGAATCCAAGCTACTTAGAAAAAAGTTAATGTCTTCTTTAGGCACCCTGTATATACATATTATTATTGTATTATAACAAACTAATTCTATTCCGCAACATTCAAAGATGCGTTCCTTAGCATATTTTTCACTTATGTATAGGTTTTTAAACTGTAGTCCTTTTTTAACTAGTATGCAAGATCCACCCCTTTTTTTATTTTTCCTCGAAAAGTAAGCTGCAACTTCATAATTCGGCAGTTGTAAATTTTTTTTTGAATTTTTCATCAAAAATGTTTCACTTAAGCAAATAATGTTTACAGAACCTACCTTTGACTGTAAAACTGTTGTTTACGCAATCTGTAATATGTCCAATTTATTTAAGATTCCGGCAATATTTTGATGAAATATAATTAAGTTTTCATTATTTATAAAAAACAGTGATCTGTATTTGAAACATTTTTAGGTGATATTTTTTTGAAATAGTCTGTAATTTTTTTTGTGTGTACTGTTTGTTATTAAGTTGTGATTGTTTTTGTTAAAGTTACTGTTAATTTTTTGACTGAAGTTGTCCGGAATTGTTTTCTTAAGCTTAAGACTTTTACTAAGGTTAATCTGTTGCTTAAATCCGAATATAAATGTTTTCTCATAATCTTTGCTATCTATTTCGAGATTTATTTTTTCACTTGTTTTATTTAACAATGATTTTTTATGTAAACTGTAGCCAATATTAATAACTTTCACACTAGGGAAATCTTGAAAAGTTGATGCTAATTTAGTTTGAATAGTATAGTCTGAATAGTATAGTCTGACATTAAGTTTTTACTATTTACACAATATGGAACTATAAGAACATTTGTTTGAGCTAATTTTGAGAGCGTATAAGTGATACCAGATATAAAAAAATTCAAGTTCCTTTTGTTAACACTCGCAGCCAGAACGACATAGTCTAATTTTGTAAACATTTTTGCTGATTCATTACTTATGTTAAACATCTGAGAGTAAGTGGCATTTTGTTTTATAATATCTATTACCGAATATCTATCGTTCCACGTATTTTGCCTATATTTTTGTATTATGTTACTAAGACCTTTTGTATATTGATCTCCAACAATACATATCTCAGATTTTTTATTTTGTTTTAACTGTAGTACGTCGTTTTTACTTCGTTTAAAATTGTTAAAATATACGTTTTTAATTAATATACACTTAATTTCTGAGCATATTTTTCGTAGGAAGTGGTAATCATAATTATAATTATACGTTGAATTTACAATAGGTTTTATGTCAGGATGAATAAAATAACAGTTTTCATAATTCTTATCTATTGAATAAATTGTATTGAGAAAATGAGTATTAAGGTAACGATTATATTTCATTCCTACTATAAACACATGAACATTTTGTAGTTTGCTAAGGGTATTACAAATATCAAATATCACTAAACAGTTTATAGGGATTCTTGTCATTGCTACCAATACCAATAATAACTATGCTATTTTTCGATTCACACAAGTAATTACAAACTAAAAAAAATTAATAAACACGACCGAAGCTCGCGGCAAACCAGAACGAACTGATGCGATTTTTCCGTGTGTGTGCTCGAAGCTCGTTCAGGCCGAAATGACGTCAGTTGGGTCGGATGCGATTTTTTTCTGTGTATGTGCTCGAATCCGTTCAAGCCTCTGACGTCAGTTCTGACTAAAAAGATCGGCATCTCCACTGTGGGAGCCTTAATTTTGAAAGTGTCTGCCTTATTTTGTAAAATTTCGTATCTACGTCAAGTAGAGAGCTTTGCGCAAATGTCTATATTGTTAACTCTTGTCGAGCCCAAGTGCGCACTGGCCGCGACGGCCACCGAAGTGTATGCAAGCGGCCGCCTACTACTTGCGGACAAGTGCGCGCACTGATGATACAATGCATGCATTTCGGTGGCCAACGTGGCCTGGCCGCCCGCGCCAGTGCGCCCTTAGACTATGTCCAGAAAGCGCGTATTTACCGCGTAATCATACGGACGTAAGGCCGACGCGCGTGTCGAGGTACTTCCTTTAATATAATATGTTAATTAAAAACGAGCGCGCGGAATGAGCGAGAAAGGTTTTCGCTTATTTAGCAATTATAAATTAATTTTATGTTGTGTAAAAAATAAGCTTTCAATATACCTTTAACAAATTAACATCAAGTAAGATTATAAATTAATTAACTAAAAAATATATATACATAAATAGAACAAAAAACATGTACACAAATTATAAATTATATTACATCGAAAGGAGTAATACCTATCGGTTGAAACAAAGTAAAATCCTTTTTTAAACCTTATTAATAAATAAAAAAGGGCCGAAAATTAACGAACAAATGACAATTTTTGCGCTCTCTTCATTCTATCTGACTAAAGGTTCGCTTTACACTAAATCCACTACTGTAAATATGTATGTTAACGCTGATATGAGAATGAGCAGCAAGTAAGAAGCACAAGATAAGACTCAAAAGGCTTACAATACCAATACAACTACCTACTGAACCTATTTTGATTATAAATTAATAGACCTTGAAAGTTTGCAGTCACAAGGCTGTTAGGGTTGTGGGCATGCCCATACTAGACGTATAGGTGCTTCGCTCCTGACTCAAATACGCGCGGCAATCCGCATGCGAAGACGCCGCGACCTCGACTCGCGCGAGATACGGAGCGAGAGACATGTTTTTCTAACTCCGATTGTATGATTCAGAGTGAGACAGAAGTATTCAGTTCATTCGTTACACAGCATTCAGATAGGTTGGCACTGTTAATTTTGGCATTTTCACAGTACTCACACTAGAGAAATTTTACTTTACAGTGTTCAGAAATTTAGTACTGTCAATGTTTTGTCAAAACCAATTTGTTCAGAAGACATTTTATATGAAAACCGTCAAATACATAATAAATATAAATTTGAACTGTTCAAAAATGTCACCTGTATTTGGAGTGCAATGAAAGCATAGTAAGATCGTGTTGCCAAGTTTAAAAAAATATTTCTCCCTAAAATAAATAGTATGGTTCCTGTGGGATTTTTATTGCGTGTACAAAGTTTCGCAAACATAACTATTATAGCAAACATACCAAAGTTTTTATTTAATTAGTTGAAAAGACGTTTAAATAACGATTTATATAAAAAGTGTCAAGATCTATAAATAAAGTTAACCTACACATCAATTAATTCAAATGACAACTGTAGACAAATAATTAGTCATTGATTCGAAGCTATTTTTTTATTTTTTGAGTGTAGGTACTACCCAAAAGCAAAAATGTTAGATACCTCCCTTAAAATCTGTAGAAAATTGAAAAATAAAAAGCAGAGACTATAGTCCATATTATTATAAAATAAACGACAAACAAACCGCTGGGTGACCCCTAATTCCGCTGAAAATATTGTCACCCTGAAACCGCTGCGGCAATATCTTGCCGAATTAGGGTGACAACATTACATAATAGTACAGAGTCCAACTCATACTTGGCCGGCTTTTAATATTGATTAATAGTTTGGGTTATGTCTGATTTATACAGAGTGTTTCGTCTCATATAATAGGTTTAATTTTATCGACAAAACACCCTCCCCCCATTGGGGATCACAACCCTCATCCCCCCGAGCTACAAGCAATGAATATTTTATGTTTCGGTTACTACCTTACGTTGCATAAAACTAAATAAAAAAAAATATTTATGACCCATACACATCAAAAGTTATGTTCAGTACTTTTGGATCCAGGGTATTGGATACTTTGGTGCAAAATCTTACTTTTTGGTAGCAGAATATGCTTGGACTACTTCAGAAAAAGTCGAAATTACCATATGTGTCCATATAAATTTCGAAGAGATCCCTCGATTCCTCATAGATACCATCATAAGGTCACCTTTACATCAAAAAATAATTTTGAAAATCGATCTACAGACGGCGGATTAATCATTGAACATACAAAAATATATATATACAGCCGAACGTCGGTTATACGTTCCTATTTTTTTGGAAGTCTGTTAAAAATAAAACACCAAAAGTTTATTCCCTCTACCGAAAATAAGCTGTTGAAAGTATAGGAATAAAACAGATGCTATTAAAATAATATCTTAACCTCGAGACGAAACATAATGTATAATTCTTCATCATATAAATAAGATCAGTAGTGTTATAACTTGTAAGGTCAATTTTTTTACTTCGTTGTCTAGACAGGAATGTTGGAAGGAATCTAATCACTATTGGTTATAGCGGATCTCAAACAAGGTCGTTGGCTTGAATCTCCTAAATTTCGTTTAGGAAAAAATTCTTTATGTTGAATAAATAATGTTACCTTAATAATACCTACCAGATATGGTAACGTAATTTATTCTACAATTATAGAGTCTAAGCAAACGAAAGTTGAAACTTAGAAATGACGGCAAATTTAAAAAATCTAAGGGTGGCAACTGGGAACATTCTAATTTTTATGAAAAAAAAAATATCGGTTGTCTGTAAAGTCGGTTTACTGACGATAGTTGAACGTGACAACGTCAACAACAACAAGAACAACAACAACAACAACAACAACCACAACAATAATAATAATAAAATGCGAGGTAACGCTGGTACTTGGTAACGGTAACAGGTAACGGTACTTGGTAACAGTACTTGGTAATGCATGAGTCATGTTTTTTTTTGTTTGCAGCCGGCTCCATCAAATTATAAGACGTTATCACGTCAAAATGGAATAACCAAACAACTAACAACTAATCAATAACTTTTAAATATATTTTTTTATTTATTTATTTATATATGGCATCGGCTTATAACCATTTGCCAGTGTCAAGTTAAAAAGGCGGGACATAGAATTTTCGTTTCAATTTTCAACACCGTATTCCTAAATCGTCAAGTCTAAAGACTAGTCAAAGTCCAAACATATAGTCAGTACAGTCCATGACTCATGTCAGGCGATTCAGTAAAGTGGTAGAAGCTGTACTGAAAGTTCCTAGGGAGTTTTGGCGGATAACACAAAATAGCACGTTTTCAAAGTTGTACCACTTGCCCACACTTGTGGACGTTAATGAATTTTTAATGGTTAATATTCTACCAATATTTCACATTAAGAACCGAAATAACACAAATTTATGAAAAAAATAGAAAATCAACAACATCACCCATTGAACTTCCCGGCAAAACTCCCAGTTATTTAATTACTAACATGAAATATATTATATTTTTTACTCTTTCAATCAAAAACCACAGAATTTATGACAAATTTTGGTTTGTAAAATTCGACTTTGAAGGTCGTATAGAGTTGTCAAGTTAAAAGTTTGGAAATAACAAAGTTTCAACTTTCGTTTGCCAATGTCTACAATACCTACAAAAATGCCCGTTACAAGGTTGAACAAAACGGTTTGATTCGGTCATTTTGATAAAATTACCCACTCGTACAACTTAATGGGTAAGAACAATAGGTTTGGGTTAACCCTGTGATTCTTATTAAGTATATTTGAATGGGTTAGCTGCAATTGGGCAAGCAATGTTAATGGTTTTAGGCTAGCCGCACACACGCGATATTATTGCCACAATAGATTTGTCAATTTCTTTTTATATTTTGCATACTCCACTTTACTGTAATTTTTTTTATATGAGCTCAGTCAAGTACATTTCCTCTAACTGCGCGGAAATTTAAATAGGAAATTCGAATGATGAGAAGTATGGACAAAAGGAAAAGAGTTGTATTGTGTAAGGAAATTAGTTTTTTAAATAAAAAAAAACAAAACGATGGTTAAGGATGTGTAATTTATAGGTTATGTGTATGTAATTTAGTATATTGTCATTTTGTAATGTAATGTTTAGAGCGTTCTTCTACTTCATAAGGTAACGGTTACTGTCGATTCTTAATATGTCAAAATGTATACGACTGAAGGACTTTGTATCCATTGTAATGAATAAATAAATAAAATAAAAAACACACAACAATATTGGCAATAACCCCGCCTCCCCCCAATATTGTCGGCGTATTTCAGAATTTCCGGAAATCTCTCAATAATATTGTACAATTACGGCGATATGAGCATTATTGCCAATTATTGTGTGTGCGCGCTAGCCTTAAGGTTTTAACATGTAAAAAGAGGACAATATGCAGAGCTACCCATCGGGGTAGCATGTGCTCTATATCAAGCCTATGTGGCAGAATAGTTGTAACAGATGAACATAATATAGTACCTACAAACTAGATACCAATGATTTCAAAACTAAGGATGCCTATGACTGAACAAATCTTCATAAATATAAGAACAAGTTACGTAATCTTGATTTCAGAAGATTTTGTCAAATTAATGAATGCTGAATAAACTGCGGAATGCAAATGTCAAAATGTCTGGATGACAAATGTGCCCAAAAGTGTTCACACATAAACTTTTGGGGTTGTTTTCCCCAAAAGTAGGGTAGTTTATGTGGGAACATTTTTTTGCCTCGACATGCCTCACGTATAATAATATTATATAGGTCTATGGTACATACATAGTACATGTCTACAGGTTAACATAGGTGCTAAACTCATAATTCTACGTAGTCGGGTAATGAATAAGAGTTTGCGATTAGGTTGTGACTTGTGATTTTTGTTTGAATTGCGAATCACAGCGGGAGAAACCTTTCTCTCCCCTCGAATTGACTTTAATTGAGAACAAAAACGTGACGACTCCACCAGGCACCAAACTCCACTGGTTGTTGTGAGTTATGTTAAGACTTATGACCCAATGATATTTTGCGTAGAGTTGCGTATTGCAGCTGCAGTTCCTAGGGAGGTCCAACCAACATATTACTGGAACAACCCCGTATACCAAATTTCTACCTAAATCGATGGCGTGCCTAGTGGAGCAGTGATCAACGTGATGACACTATAACAATAAAGACAAAAAGTGATTCACCGCAGGTGTCCACGACTTTTGCAATCCCATGGTGAATCATTCATCCAAAACGCTAATTTATGCAAAATAAACCTTAAGTCTAACTCTGCACTAATACGACAGAGCTGAAAATCGAACGATTCAGATTTTCCCCTCCTGACTATTAGCGGCGAGTTATATTTACAGTGCTGATTTTTCTATCGCCACCACAAAAAGACTCTCGTGGATCGAGGGCTAAGAGCGATAGCACACGGGACACGCACGCAGAGGACGCGCGTTTAGGAAGTTACGGCGAGAGTAGATTCGGATTGTTACTAGAAATTCATACGAGCTTCGTTTGAAGCGCCTATTGATGTATATAATTTTAAGAATGACGGCTTAATATTTAATAATCAAACGCTTCTTAATTTAGGAGGCTGGAGACCTCGAGCCGCCTGCTGACCTCGTCATTCCGCCAAGATAAAGAAAACGCTCTCCAAATTGGTTACAGGTTATCGACAAACTGTACCCAATTTGGAGAGCGTTTGTGAATTCGGCCGTAAGTATAATTGTATCCAGATATCTCAAAACAAGATGAAGCCAAATATTAGATGAATAAGAACTCTACTTTTTCGAAATATCCAAACACACCAATAACACGACACGGTTTAATGTTCCTGGAGTTGGAATGAAGGATCTTTAATGTTCCTGGAGCGTGGATGTGTGTTGAATATATTAGTAATATGTTAAAAAATATATTTTCGCTGCCATATTAGCGATAAATGATAATGTGACACGATGCATTTATAGAACACTACCCTCCCCATACAGGCTATATTTAGTGCTACGTGACATAATTTATATTCACTATATTGCTATATTTATGATATTGAAAATTACAACTGCGTATCAAGATACTAAAATTAGATTGTTTCACTTATCTGTAACCAAAGAGGACCTGTTTCACAATCTTTTTAACACAATAAGTGTCAGATAGCTTGTTCGGAAGTTTTGTCGCGTTTACCTTATATAGAGCGACAGAGACACTGAAAACTGCAAAATATAATAAACATTCTATCTGACACTTATCACGAAATGGACCTGTTTCGCAATCGCCCAATAAGTGACAAACAGCTTATCCGGAAGTTTTGTCTCTGTCGCTCAGTATAAAGTAAAACGGGCCAACAAGACTAATCACTTATGCTATAAATATGTAGGTATTACTTGTATGTAGATATGAATCTACAATCTACATATTATTATATGATAGCTACTATGTTAGGTACTTACGTATAGCTGTACCCGGCTACGTGTAATATTTATTGCATTGCGACAGGCGAGCGCTCTCAAGTGTCTTTTATCGCTATTTTCTACAAGTAATATTATTGAATTTCAAGCGCTTACAACCCTACATAGTACAAAGAGGTGTAGTTTCAAATTCTTTTAATAAAATTCCGTTCAAACAGAACAACTCGTAGTTCGTACCCACATAATACCTCGTCATTTCAATGGAATATATTAATTCCCTCTCTGTCGCACAGCACAGTCGATTCTAAATGAGTACGGAAAGGAAATCGGTCAGTAAACTGAGCGCTGTACGATTTAGGGGGCACCTTCAAAGCAAGCCATTGACCCTGGTCAGGGCCGCGGCGCGGCGCGTGATGTAATACGCCGAGCGTAGACCGTATTGAGGTAGGATTGTGTGCGTCGCGTCGCCAGTATTGTTTGTTAAATGTGATGCCATCTGAAACATAATATGTTTTAGATGGCATAATATAATAAACGAGTAAATCGTTCTCGAATAAAACGAAATTATTTTGAATTAAGGGATGATATCTGGTTCATAGTTTAAGATGGTTTGTAAATAATTTCAAATCATAATTTACAAGATCTTTATATAAGACAAAATACTTAGATGAAGAGGGTTTGTTATTTTGACTTTTCGAGCATATTATTTTCCTTTGTCATACCGAGAAATACGAAGGTTTATTATTCTCATAAATACTGAAATTCAAAGTAAATAATTTCTATACATAAACTCGACTCTCGAGAAGCCATTTCCAGAAAGGCAAGAATTTCCGATACTCGTGTTACGTGTACGGGGTAGCCTACAGGCTACAGCCCCTCAATTATCTCTAGCCCCCCGCGATAGAATCATTGATTAAGATAAAATATGTTATATTTTTAATCAGAAAACCATTATAAAGAGCCATTAATAGAGGCACGTAACGATATAAAACCAATTGTAGAGTTTGAAAGCTGTATCTTAATCCCACCGAAGCGGTCGTGTGAAAAATGATATCAAACTTGGCTATTAAAGATTATAACATTTTAATATTCGACGTCCAAATTAGAATTATAAAAAATATTTTTAACTTCCGTAACATTGAATTATTTTGTAACTTCGCAAAATTAAGGTCACAATTACACTCATAACTATAATACAATATGAAGTACATATCTACAAACATTAATACCTACATAAAGTTTGCTAAAACTCCAATTCTAAGTATGTAAATCTTTTTTAATAAATGGGCCATTGCACGTATCATTATTCACCGCTACTGCTGCAAAGTGTATGCCAAACTTGGCAGCAATTGCTTCAAACGCTCTACCATGAAAAAGAATATATTATATAATATTAGTAACGTAAAGAACCGTCATTCAATAGATTTACATGAATGACAGCTCGCATCTAAGTGCGCGTGGCTAGACGTATGCAGGGGTGCGCGCGGCGAGCGGGACGTGAGTTTTTTCAAGCCAGGACTCTCGTTCACGGGGCTGGCTGCTGGTCGTTTCGTGCTTTGACATAATTGACAGTATAAATTCATAATATTTAAGATAGATTTGTCTGACGCAACGTTTAGAATTATTTCGATATTAACCTTAGGCTTACATTAACATGGCTGATAATCGCCGATGCTCGAGCTGTCATTTGTAAAGTTTCACCACTGTGACCATGCTCTGCCAACAAGAGAGCGTCAGACGCGATTCAAACGCATTTTCAAATGAGGTACAGTAACTATATTGTATACTTTACATTGTACTTACATTGTTCAGTCAACTGACCTAGAATTGTATACGATAAGTTAAATGTATAATTTATATAATATATTATTATTACCTATATATAATACCTATATAACCTATATATATATAATACCTATATATATATAACCTATATATAAAAAAAGAAAAAATACTATAACCCGACGCCGTAAAAAAGGGGTCTAAAAAGGCCAAAACAATAAATAATTCAGATAGAAATCCAGGAATGCATAGGTACAAAAAAGGTGGTGGAGGCCGTGGTCGCACCTACTTTGTGGTGGCCCCAGATGTAGATGAACACAAAGCAACGTATGTCGGGACAACTAGTTGTAAATAAATGGCAAAAAATGCCTTATACCTACCTAACTATTTTAATAAACTATCACTGTTGCAAGTTCTATTATATATGTATATTGTATGTACTGATTAATGAAAACGTACCAACGTATTTCGTAATATAAATGTAAATTTGTATACATACTTATTACGAAGGTTACGGTTTAAAAATTTAAAGATAGTCTTGATACTTACTTATAAAAGAACATAATATTATATAGGTGTGTAATGTGTATACTTATAATTATATTTACATATTTATACTAGATGTACCCAACACACGTTGTTCTCATTTCTATCTCAACTATAAATTGAAATCAATAACTACACCTACAACCTACATCCTACACCTACTACCCACACCTACAACCTAAATCTACTCACTACACCTACACCTACTACCACCTGTCCATACAACTAACATGTGATGAGTGAAAGAAGATTATTACAGTACTAATATTATCGCTATTAAATAATGATGGTTGGTGTTAGACGGTCGAAATTGAGGGTTATATGATTTTAATGCTAAATCATAAATTAATTAAAATGAAATGTATAAACAATTGGGATAGGCCGCCCTTATCACTTAGGGGTATGAAAACAGCTTACAACCTTTTCTCATACCTACGGAATAGACCTTCAAAATTTCATAAAAATGGGTCAAGCCTTTTCGGATGAGTGACAAACGGTGACGGTGACAAATACTGTGAACCGAAAATTTTAGTTATAAGAAGATAAAGTTTACTGCCGTGATTATTCAGGAACTTACATATCTTAATATATCTAACAATCCGTTATCTTGATATATCTTATAGTCTCTCAGTCTGTCCGCCTTCTATTTTCTGTCATTATGAATAGAAATTGATGAAATTTGGTATAGTTATAGGTTATGTTTTTCCGCAAAGAATTTTCGCGACATTTTTCATACGTGTTCGGTGTTATAGAATGATCGCTACCGGCTGTACAGTGTACATGTAACTTATGATGGTTATGGCTACTCAAAATGTATGAAAATTGTGTAGCGTAAGCGAGCGAAATATATTAATTCGGTCGCCCGTATGCGCGGAGCCTAAGTTTTATGTAACCAATATGAGTAGAGTGGACTGCTAATAATAATTCATTTCAGGGTGTTGTGATGACAAGGGAAGCAGGATATCATAACTAATTCTTTACCTTCTAGTTATGCGTTGGGACTTGGATGGCTTCCTGTAATAGAGCTAGAACTCGGCGTCGAAAAAGGAGGTCATTTTCAGTCAGGGACAACAAGCAAAATTTTGGGCCCCTAGCGATCTGCAGTGGTCCAAACCACTGCAGATCGCTAGGGGCCCAAAATTTTGATATAAAACCGCCGAATTTAATATTTGATACCGCATATTGCTACCACTCGATCCGCCATCATGAAAAAATGGCGATGTCTTTCAATGTTTTGGTAGTATCTCTTCAGTGACACATTTTACGATATAAGTGTGTTCTGCAAAATTAAACTAAATACAATTTTCTACAATTTATGCTATGAGCAGTTTTATGTCAATAATTTTAGCGCTGCAGAGTCTTAGAGGGAAGTTTTCGACTTCTTGCTCTATAATAAGTAGGTATCTAATAATTTAAATTTTGGCAAACACTGTACGGCATATGTGTTTTTATGTCCATTAATAAACGAAGTATCGAAGAAGAAGCAGCGAAGTGCGAACAAAGTAGCTGGCTTATTCTAAAGGAAAATGGCAAGTAGGTAAAAATTATGTTTTCAAGATCATATTACAGAAACAGAAGAACAAACATACGAGCAGTGAACGAGGCAGACTGCAGACATAAGCTAGAGACGAAAACCATGTTAAGCCCAAGATGATACCTACCTCAGAACCCACTATAAAAGTAGCATACTGCGTAAATCCACGCAAACTGTATTAAAAAAATAGAGGCAGTTAATAAATATTCATTTTATAGTAGCCAGCAATATTTGTAAAACAAGTTTGAGGTGGCATTGAGAATTCACACACTTGGATCGGCACATATACGGACATGATTATTAGTTAAATATACAATTATAATAGATGCCTATACTTGGCGTTATGCTAAATTTAGTTACGAACTCAACAAAAATGTTATTCGTCAATTTTATACAGATTTTAATTATGAATACTTCACAAGGAAATAATCGCTAGGCTTTATTTTACATCATTAAAAAAATATATTATTTCATACCGATTCGTAAGTCATCGGAAAATACAGAATTGTTTTTTAATCCCAATGATATTAATGCGACTTATGTGATACTTAGGGATGTCAGAGGCTCATACTTGTACCTAGTTACCTTCCTTAGCACAAACTAAAGAGGAACATATAAACAGCTACATAGTTAGCTATCGATTTGATTGCACAACTACAAGCATACGGTGTGTCCAAGTTTGTGTGGAAAAATTGTGGACCGTTGATGCGGACGTCAATTTTTTCAAATTTGAATTTTTCTATAAAAGCTGTTTCTCTGTACGTAAGTATATATTTTCTACTCTGTGCTACTCAGAGTTCAGAGAGCTTGTATCATGATAAAGAAATGACATTAACTGTCAGTAGCTAACATTAGGACAATAAACTGCTACCAATTCAAAATGTCACTTATTTATAGAGCAATAAAGTCGTAATTTCAACGTCGTAAAACTGGACTCTACTCTGACTCAACGCCGAGTAAACCTGAGCCCACCATAGAAAAAAACTAAAAGACCTGGAAATGGCTTTCTCTTTAACTCTTACGGTGTTTTTGATCAGAGACCAGAAACAAATAGCAGGCTTCGATTTTACTCTTCCTTTCATGTATATCCTTGAAGCTTCTTTTCTACTAAGTAACCACTTTCCATGGGGTAAAGTAGGTACCTTCGAAATTATTTTGAGATAAATTCAAATAGCAGGGTGTCTTAATACAAGTTTTCCATCACTTATATGATTTCATCGTGGTGAAATTTTATTGGAACGAAAGAAATTATTCTAGAAGTTATTCTAGAGAAACTATTCCGGTTTAGACGTTGATTTCAAGAGTCGAAAACTGTCTGGTGGTCTTATTTTAATTAATGACATACTTAAGTATTAATTTATGAACATATAATATTCTGTACTTATAAAATTAAAGAAAATAAATACAGTTTGTTGTGGTATTACCTCAGTCTAAGTTTAAATGAAAGTAGTTAAAAATATATGGCGTAACTCTACATTATGCCGTTTTAATACGTCTTAGTAACCAACATCATGAACGTTAATGTTAATTTATTGTCAATTTAATTAAGTAATTTTTTGTATTTTGGTTTTAGTTGACTTAATTAAATATAACAATTGACTTAATTAATAAAAAAAAAACTACTTCCAAAGTGAAAATTTAAGACTTACATATTATATGGTTTTCTCATGGATGCCATTATCAGCTGGACCAAATTGAAACGGAAAGCGCCAGCTTTCAAATAAAAAATAATCATCCAAAATCGGATCACCCAGTCCAAAGTAGGATTTGGGTCTGATGTCTCGTGTCTCGAGTCACGGGACTTATTAATTCTTATGGATTCGAGTCCATACTCGAGACGAATTACGGAAAAAATTAATTTGTGGTACCTATTTAATTTACGGTTTTTCGTAAATAACCCTAGTATCCGGACAACAGATGTGGAAATAATGGGCGCAGAACCTAGTACCAGTAGCTCTTAAGTATACAACGAGCCTAAGGGATGATTTTTCAATCGTCAGATTAACCTCATAACTGAGGAATAAATATGTGAAATTGAGAGATTCAGAAATCTGTCAAAGTCATATATTTATTCCTAAGGTAAGGGATATCTGACGATTGAAAAATCAGCCCTTAATCACATAGAACAAGCAATAAAAATATACAAGAAATTTAACCGACTTTCAGAAAAAATGGAACTACTGTATAAAGCCTTTGAACACAAATAAAGCGACATCTGATGAAAACGAGAGTGTTCTTACTCGGTGGCAATCTAACAAAAATAATTTGCAGACAAAGCTGTTGATGCTTGGAATTGTTTTTAAATATTTTTCTTAAACTCTCGAAGACCCGGGAATTCCCGGGGCTTTTATTATCGGCTGTCTCGTGTCTCGTTTCCCGGGACTTTGAAATTGTCGGGAATTCCCAAACCCTAGTTCTGAGGTAACAAACATAAAAAACAGTCGAAATGAGGAGGAGGCACCTATTTTGATGTCGGTTAAAAATTAAAACGATATAAAATGTACCTAAATTTTATAGAAGAAGCCAAAACATTATACCTACCGCTAGTTTCGTTGTTGACAACATACAGTGCTGAGTGAGCATGTCCATACTCCACACTTCGTAAACAACGACAAACGATTCTGGACGCCTACCATGTGAATACCAATTTGACGCCATAATGACAGGTTTAATATAGAAGACTAGCTGTTGCCCGCGGCTCCACCCGCGTAAATACAGTATCCCAAAGGAACACTGTACTTTTTCGGGATAAAAAGTAATATATGTTTTAATCCAGATCCTAACCTCCCACCAAATTTCATTGAAATCCGTTCAAGTACCTTTTGTGTGAAAGAGTAACAAACATCCATCCATTTTCACAAACATTCGCATTTATAATATTAGTGGGATGTTGCGTCGTTTCAATGCATTGATGTTTGTAATGTTAGACCATAGGTTTAAAGTAACAACAGTCTTGGATTACGGTTATTACCTGACTATAGTCAAATCAAGCACAATAAGATTTGAGAAAGTTTCGAGCAACTTAACCAAGAGCATGTCAGGACTATCGTCGCGCTATCGGTTTTCTTTGAATTACTTCAAAAGTCATTGTCCGATTTCGCTCAAAATAATTTTCCTAAGGAGTTTTTAGCATGGTATATGCTAAAATGGCATGGAAACACACAAGTTTCTATCTGTTATGTTTTAGAAACGCCAGGGGAAATGCCAGATTATACACCACTTTGGAGGCCGATTACTCGAACTTGGTTGACTTTGTAAAAGTCATATATAAAATCTTGTATTTATTTAAAAATACCTATATATAACGAAACCTACACCACACGATTGGGGTACAATGAAAAAATATTTTTCATCCCCACTACACATGTATTGAGAACCATCCCTAAAACATATAAATTATTATTATTTTATGATGCCAACATCGAGATCTATAAACAGTCTTTAAATATAATGTCATCCATTTATATTCATAATAACAGAAGCTTATAGAACATAGGGCGGACAGACAGTCTGCCAGACAGATGGACGGAGAGAGCGAAACTATAAGGGTTCCTTTAGTATTACGGAACCCTAAAAAGGCGTCACACACAAGTAATTATACAACATAGCAGCAAACACCGACTGCTAATATACTTTTATTCCGCGGGTATTGCCGCAGCGCTGCCAGGGCAAAGATTATACCTAGTCAAGATTTAAGCCACATATCGCTCTCACGCGATGATCGCGGCGGATTGTGCTTGGAGTACAAGACCATTTCTAAAATATGTAAATACTTTTTTAAAAATTACTAAAGAAAAAGCTAAGGATATTTTTCAACATTTTTATTTCATACATCAAACAATATCAATGTTATAGTCTTTGGTTGCAAACATTAACTTAAAACTTATGCTTATTCCTATACCGAATTATAAAAGTTCTTATTGTAATTAAATTAGGTTTAGCTTAGGCATTCTGAAGATTGGGGGTCAACTAATTTTGGGTTCATTATAAGAAAGTGTCGCGTTACATTCATAGATCAACTTATTTAATAAAAACACAGCCAACTGATACTAAGGACCACTTGCGCAGATCTGGGTTAAAGATAACGCTGGGTTAAAATATCATGTTATGTCACTCGTTTTTCGTATTTATGAAAGAGAAGGCATGATATTTTAACCCAGGGTTAGCTTTAACCCAGATCTGTGCAAGTGGGCCTTAAGACCTGAATAAAAAGGCTAAACGCCTGGTTAAACAAGCTCCCGTCCACATTAGCCCCCTTACTAATAATTATAAAAACTATATCCCGACTACGTAAATTATATAGCCTATGTTACACGGGCTATTATTACGAATATATTGACACCTCATTTATTAAAACCGGATCAGTAGTTCAGGCGCTACGGTGGAACAAACATTCATAACATACACATATATAGATAACATTCACTGCCAAAATCCCTTCCTTTTGGCTTCGCCGTAGTCGGGTAAAAATATTTACACAACTGATTACTGAATAACTATACACGGTTGCTGTCTTTGTCTGATGCGTTGGAAAATTCACTTGACACTTAGCAGACAAAGACAGCAACATTGAATAACTTAACCGTTGTGTAAATATTTTCACTATGGGGTTAGTCACTACTCAATACAATGCAGGTGGCGTTATACTATCGGTTAATTGTATGGTTAAAGTTACCGACGCGACGCCAAGCTGATACGAGCAATCCCATATAGCTGCATCATTTAATTTTACATTATTGATGGTAGGTTCAGCACCAGCCACCACTGGTGGAGCCACCACTTTAAACTTCGGTTGTAAATCGTACATTTTTTTCCTGTTTTTTCTTGAACTCAATATTATGTGCCTGGTGTTCAGTACAAGTAATCAGTGAAAATTATATCAAGGTAAATACACTGTACAAATTCGCAATGTGTACAAAGATTTCAAAACTCAAGATAGGCTATTACGTACATTTGACAGAACAAAATATCTTCATACATTAAAAAGTTACGCCATCTTGGTTTTCACCATACTTCAAATGTCCGCCATCTTGTTTTCACCATATTTCAAACGTCAAAATAGCCCCAAAAATCACACCATTTTAACTGGAGCCAAAGCCAACAGCCATTTAACTGGAGACACTTTTTGCCTCAACATGCCTCGTCTATAATATATAGGTATATGAATGTGTATGAATTCTTCTACACCTGTCTAAATATGCACAGGTGTAACAAGACCACTATAGTAATTTTTACCATGGATCAAATACAATATAATATGTGATCCATGTTTGTACCAGTTTATGGTTTTTTAATTCTGAGTTGTCTATAAATTACAATACATGAGGCTCTGATCTCTCGCCATTCGTGTCTGTCGTCCCACTGGGTTATGAGAGTAAAGGAAGAGAAAGTGCTTCTTATGTATTGCGCACACATTTGAGCACTATAAAATAATTAGTCGTAGCGTAGTTGGTCTGGTTTCAATGAAACCGGCCACCATCACCTAAATTGTCGTAGGGAGGTCTTATTATTAGAGATGTACCACTAACTAGTCGGTAAAGCCGACTATCCGACCACCATCGGCGATTAACTAATAATATATATTTTCTACTCTGTGACCGTATCGCCTAACGTACGTAAGTATAATAATACATATTTCCTACTGTGGCCGGGGCCTAATGAGGGATTTACATGGGTCAATATCGAACGTGTTAATGACAATTCGGCTAGGTCGCTAGGCAATTTTGTCAACAAAAATTACAATACGAATTGTCAAGCGACTTGTCGCTGTGCGACTTCACGTTACGGAAATCCCCGAAACCGTGATCGACTTGGCCGACTAATCGGCCTCTTTACGACCGACTAATCGGCTAGTCGGCTAAGGTCATAATCTGCACATCCTAATTGTTATTACATCAGGCACCATACCCAATATTTTCAAGTGATTTTTTTTTAATAACTTTATGGTCAAGTGTTCAGGGGGACGCATGAGGCTAGATTCATTTCACACTCAAGAACGAGCTCCGAGTCTAGTGTCTCTAAAGAATAAGTTGTCGCTTTTCAAAAAGTGAAGGAATTATCTAGTTATTCTCTTTTCTTCGAAAAAGCTGGTTTCAAGTAAAAACCACGATAAAGTCGACCCACCAGCACTAAAAAATTGCATTACGATACACGGCCTCACATAAATAGTGGCACAATTGAAAAATATAGTTTTTATAACCAATATAGGTATTTTAATAGTTATAATTACCGAACAACAACTAACTTAAGGAATGAAATCACCACATATTGAACATTATAACATTGACACCGCCAAAAACTGCCTTTTCGCTCTTACATACTATCCAAATAACAAAGATCCCAATTTAGATACACAAAGTATAACACTAACAACCCATGCAAGTGACAAAGATAGCATTTGTCTTGACTAAATTCCGTCATTGGACGATTGCAATCTTTGCCACTCGGGTAAGTTATAACGAGTTGGCTGTTCGTATATTTTAACTTCAATTTACAAACATTATTTTCTTATCTTAGGTGCACGATGCATCGAAGTAGGGCTCTATATTATATTCTGTTCAAGAGTACGTACGAAGTCAATACAACACCATACGTAGGTAGAGCATAATATTGACAAAGTAGGTAAGTACATAGATAATAATAGGTAGTAACATACCTGTTGATATTAATTTATATCGCACTATTTAATTAATCATACTATGTAGTGCCTATTGATAAGTGTAATAGGCCACATCGTCCTGATACCGCTATCTAGTATACATAATATTATGTACATTACATAAGAATACAACAATGGTAGTGTTTAAAATATGGATTTTGAAATATGTCGTTTTCATAACATCGACTTGCGTTATTATTATTTTTTTGTCCAATAATTAACAACCAAAAAAAAATTGTCACATCACAACCAACTTTACCGACACTTAACTTTATGATTAATATTGATTATTATTGGTATATATATATATATATATATATATATATATATATATATATATATATATATATATATATATATAATTGCATTATATATATAATATAATATATAATATATATATTGAAATAATTTAACATAATTATGCAATTACTAATAAACTACCCACATAATTATTTCCCAAGAAGAGTTCCGTATTATACCATTTTAAGAGGTTCTCCAATTATTGGTTTAGATTTTTTTCAGATTTTATCTATCAGACTTATAGGAATATAGGAATTAAATATAGATAATTCACTATACGTGAACTAAGAATTTTGAAAAGTAAAGTTTGCAAATTAATTGTGGCGTTATTGTGGAATAAAATAAAACAAATGCCTCTATTTCCTGTTTGTATTTAAACTCAAACAGATTCATAATTTAGCAAGTTGGGATCTTAAAACAATGAAGCTTGAATGTGTAGGCTTAGTAGGGAAGCTTAAATTAATATTTACAGTAAGAAACATTTACAAAGAGTCTATTAAACAATTGTTAAAGTTCCTACCTGCATAAATCAATAAAATGATTTATATTTCAGACAGCAGAATCGAGTTTGATCCGGGCTATATGCCGGCTGGTACTCTATCGCCCTGAATCTCCGTGACTTTAAATTAAATTTGTGGGTTTCCAGCAAATAGGGGGGAGACGACTACATGTCAAATATTTAGTTTCATTTATATAGGTACTCAGAAATACTGAGGTATAACTGCTTGATAGACGTAAAAAAATTATTTATCTGATTACAGATACTTATGTAGGTACATCTAAAAAATACAAAAAATGTTTGAAATTGTTTTGCTAAATTAGTAAATAAGCCTTACGTACATATATACTTTACTTACATCAACATACAAAAACATTTATTACCTATCGTAATAATGAACTTACGCACAAATTTCTGATATTTACAAATGGTTTCATACACTTTTACCTAATCGTGACGTCACAGTTGGGTAAGACTTTTGTATGGAGCGTTTTCACGAGACTTGCAACATTCTGTAAACAAATACTTCCGATGAAAATATTATTTTTTTTATACCTAAGTACTGTTTCCTCTGAGAAATTTCACATATTTATGAGTACCATTAATTTATTCAATAAAAAAAAACAGTTTTCAAGCCTACTCACCGTACGACTGTGTGAAAGCTTCGAGAACGCATCTAAAGGCTTTTGGATTGGTAGGGCACATCTTGACCGCAAAATTCACGGCGATAATGTAAAGCTGTCGTTAAAGATCCAACTTTTATTTTTAACCCTTAATCGGCTATGAAAAATGTAATTATAATATTTATGTGATCAATATTATGTTCCTGACACTTTAAATCTAAAGCTCTTGCATGCAATGATGTTGATTAATAATATATTGCACCTTGCTACATGATGTCTTGCATATATTGTTGGAAAACCAATATTGACAAGATTCCTAAAATGGATAACACATGGAACGTTCATTTATTCTAACATTCATAGAAACCTAACTATCATAATTCATAACACAGTACTTGTAACATTTTATTACATTACAATTATAATAGGCAAGACTTAAAACATATTTTTAAAAAAATATGTACAGGTTTTCTTTCTCTACTACAAATAAATTCCTATCGAGCACGCTAATATTAAACCAGTTAGAAAAAATAATATTATTAAAATTGTAAAAAAAATATGATTTGAAGAACTGAAATAAGATTTTAAATTAAAAAATTTATTATCTTTGATTATATAATAAATAGTAATTCAGTAGTCATACTTGATTTAATTTGTTTAAATTGACATAAAATTTAATGGCAAAAAAACTCTATGTAATACAGTATCCAAAATGGGATATTTGAAAGATGTTTAAATTACTCTTTAAAATACTAGTTTCATTAGTTAATTAACATACTATTTGGATGTTGCAAAATGCATAAAATCACATAATTATTTTTATTTAGCACAATTTTTGCATACAACAGCGAAAAATTTGTTGAAATTTGAAATACAATTTAATTCAGCCTTGTTTTCACCAATATAGTATTTGTATATTAACTATGAATAGTTGGTACAATTTCCTGATATATATACATTATATTATGATGAACCTTTCCAATATCTATAGCTAATTTACCCTGCTATCAAACAAATTGTTCCGCTGAAACATTTTGTATTAAATGACACTAGTGTTGTTACCTTTTCTTAGAAAATATCATTATCCCATTACTCCATATACTTTTTACCTGATCACTTACTCAATCATGAATTTCAAGATAGATATTACATAGTTGACGTTACAGAATGTGTTTCCTTTTGTAAACACAATAAAATGGCAAGGTTAAAATATTTCAGTTTTGTTAATTATTAAAATGCTATATTGTTTTATAAAAAATTTTTATGGCAAAGTGATCAGAATATAATTACAACAAATTGCGATTTTAACAACACAATACCTAGTTGAATTTTAATCATCATCACACCAGAGAAAAATATTGAGTTGTCAATAAACCTAGATCTATTTATTACATTTTATCCTGAATTATATTTTGGCACACTTATCAAATGTTTGTCCCTACATTATGTGTAAAGTACCTAAATCTATATAGTAATTGTTTTATTAAAAATTACTTTTAGGTCGAAAATTTTAAAAAGTAAATTTGCACAATGTTTGAGTGTCTTTACACAATATATTATATAATATGGGCATTTTTGTATGGCAATTCGATTTACAAATCTGATAAAGCACTGTGTTTCTTTAAATATTCGTCTTGTTCATCACAACTTGAATTTTTCCTTTTACGTGTATCAAACCGAACACCAGTTGTTTGCACTACTTTTTCACTTTTTTGTATGGCCGAAATAATATTTTCTTTAGACGGTGCCACTAACTTTAATTCCTCATAAGTTTCAGAAGTGGCCGGCTCCAGCAAATGCATAACAATACGCTCCAGTCTCTTTGGATGTTCAACGGGTGCTTCATCTGTTGGAAGCTTCTTATCTATTTGTTGGTTGCTTGTATCTACAATCACAGAATATTTCCTCTTCATCTCCTCCATCATCTTCTTACCATGTTCCTCTCCAATAACACTATTAACACAAACAAAACTTTGTACCTTCTTTGAAACTTTATCTATTTCTAGAAAACCTCTAGTCCTCATGTAAATGAAATGTCCCGAGCGAGACATGAGGCGATAATAAGATTCACCAAACTCTCTGCTCTGATCATACATCTGTCTCAAAACACAAATAACCCAACGGACGTCTTCTTTGTGCATGAAAACAAATGCAGATGTTCCTGTGACCTCTTCTGTCATATATCCAAGGGCCAATGATATGCTTTGATCACATTGAACTATTCTACCATCAATCAAATGTCTCGTCCAATATTCTGTATATGCAGTAGGTGGTAAAAGTTGAGTTGGTAAGTTGCTGGACAGCACATGTACTATACCAATAAAGACATAATCATTCCCACTTGAAGAAAAGGTGCGATGATGTCTTACTCTTTGTCGCCTTATAGTCTGTTCATCTTGAACACTGTTTGCAGTGGCTTTATCAGATTTTCTAAGTACGCCATCCACGTGACATTTCTCATATCGCGGGGGGTCCGACCTAGCACCCGCTCTCATAATTCTTAAATTAAAATTATGATGTTGTTCAAACAATTTAGCATCACAACCTGTCTGTAATTCTATTGGATATATGTGTTTTCTAAGTGTTTCTTTGTCATCATTATGTATATAGTTGTAGATATCTTGTCCGAGTAGGTCGACATGGCAGTATCCTAATTTTTCTTGAACATTCGGGGATACATTAAAAATACGACCTTTACATGTTACTGCAAACATAACACCACCCATCAGGTCACAACTCTTTAGTATAGCTGAAGACCAAGTCTCCAAATGACTACACTTTATAGTGTCACCAAAGACATGCTCATTTCTAAGTTTATTAGCTGCGAGTCTTAGCACACTGGTTTTGTCGACTTTTCTCTGGGAGTGTACTATGTCAGACAATAACGACATCATCTGAGCAATCTGTGAGTTGAACTGACTTCTCCTATGTTTCTCAGCTATGATTCGAGATTCACGATCACTGGCTTTCGCGACAGCAATGTCAGGTGATTGGGCATCAGAAGACGAATCTCCACAGCTGACGGGGTGCATGTCGAAGGGCTGAGAACGTTGCGGTACAGCCACAGTCATACTGAATTCTGAGCTGGTATGCCCACTTTGATTGCCCGCATGAACTGCTAGCCTAGCGCTAGCGGCTGCTCCTGAAGATGCCATCATTTTGAACCAGAGAAGTATCACTTAATGCCCTTGCTTGGATGTCATACGTTATAATCAGCACTATCAGAATAATATTATAAATCACAAAAAAACATGTTCACACGTAATACCACAATAGTTAACATTTTTAGCTCATCATGTTCGTCAGAATTGTACTATCACTTTTGCAAAATAACTTTAATTTTATTTAGAAACCAACCTATAGATTCTAACAATTAGCGCGTTTTACTCCTAAAAACACGGCGCGACCTCGAGCGCGACAACAACAATCTTTTTGAGAATTGAGATTGACAACAAATGTCTAAAATTTCTACTTAAATTTTAATGACAAATGATATGTGTCTGGAGCTTTTTTTTTATTTTTTTTTTATTTATATATGGCATCAGCTTATAACCATTTGCCAGTGTCAAGTTAAAAATGCGGGCAATAGAACTTTCGCTTAAATTTTCAACATCGTATTCCTATATCGTCAAGTATAAAGTCTAGTCAAAGTCCAAATATATAGTTAGTACAATCCACGAGTCATGTCAGTCAATTCAGTAAAGTGGTAGAAGCTTTACTGAAAGTTCTAGGGAGTTTTGGCGGGACACAAAATAGCACGTTTTTAGAAGTTGTACCACTTGCCCACACTTGTGCACGTTAACGAATATTTAAATGGTTAATATTCTACCAAAATAACACAAAAAAATACGGATTCCACAACGTCACTGAATATTTGATTTGAACACATTGAACTCCCCGGCAAAACTGAACCCATTGTATGTCACCTCAATATATTATAATAATTTAACTTGGCGTTTAGATGGCTTGGCCTACACAATCTTAAAGACTACGTAGATGGCAATTCCCGTCAATCAAAACCACCACGTGAGTTGTGAGTTGTGACTGATGTAAAATTTGCGCCTTATCCTTATCCAGCCTGCAAATCCAATATCGCGGCCTTAAAGCGGATTTGTAAGCAAATTTTTTAAATGATTGACACTAATAACAAGTATGAAGTGACGTGACGGTTAGTACCAGTGTTGGATTTGCAGGCTGGACTGTGAGTAAGGCTATTAACTTTATTCAATTTAATCTGATGTTAATTTAATATAATGTCATAGAGCCAAATTGCTAAATGTAAAAAAAAACAAGAGAATATTCTTTTCTTGTTAGCCTTAAGCGTCATTCTCACGGTCCAGCCTATAAATCCAGCATCGGTACTAAAGGCTGTCAGTAGACTCAGTAGTGCCAATAGGGTCAATCATTCATGATTTTTGACTACGAAGCCACTTCAAGGCCGCGGCCTTGGATTTGCAGACTGGACGGTGAATAAGTTAATGCAGGGTTGGATTTCTCAAACTGGGATACGCGAAACTAGGGGTTCGCCATTTGCCATTGTGTCGCGAGAATCGCGAATGGTGGCTTGATAACTAGCAACTAATTGAAATGATGAACCAAAAATAGCATTAAAACATATATAACATACAATAATTAAACTTAATATTTCTTAAAACTTATTAAAATTTTTTTTTTTTTCATAATATTAAACTATAAAATACATCGTTAGCTTGGATTTATGTTTTAAATTAAAACCTACATTGTTTTGCTTGCGGCCTTCGACACTATGACTGATTCGTGCCTACAAATAAAGGGCTTAGTATAGCTGGCCGTCTCAGCTACCGTAGCCTGTACCACCATAAATAAAAAAAAAAACGTCAATTCAGTGAAATTTGTATTTTTTTCATTTTTATTGTTGTGTGTTTTATCGCTTTGTACGTGTGTGTTTTCCACTGGACTATTATTATACTATTACTATTTATTTTGTGTTTTACATTGCTCATATTACATTAATTTGATTTATATATTTGTAAATTAATTTAATATATTTTAATAATATAAAAAATAGGCTTACTTTAAAAACTGTTAGAGAACCGGTTTTGGATAAGTTCGCGATATCAGATTACATATATTACATTTTTATAAAGGAGAATTAGTGGACTTTTTTGAAATAGACGTTGCGAAATATGTGGTTTAAACCTCAGTCTATACTTTATATCTTATTTTTCAAAATAGTGCTAGCTGGAGAAGGTAACAAATACAATTTATTTCCTGGGCCACAGATCTTAGCTTTGAATTTATAATATGTTTTACTATATTCATTAATATTGTATTATATATTTTTTATATCATTTTTGAAACAGTACCTATAACAGGTTTATAACAGTACTTATAAAAGTGTGGTGGTACTTTAATAACTATATCATCCTGAGAGCTGCAAATAACATCCTTCTAAATACTAAAATGTTTATAGTCCCTATTGTTTTTAGTACATCTAGTGAGCCGAATAATAAAAACATGAAATGATTAAGAAATATGTTACTTTCTTTTAGTGGGCGATAGCTGTTCGCCAAGCGATGCAATCACCAGGGGTTCGTGCGAATTGGTGACTAACTGTGAGATTGCTCTGAGGTCAGGGTCAATTTTATTCATGATAATATTATCTCTATAAAACCAAACAAGTTCATTTACAACTGGCTAATTTACAAGAATTGGAGCAGTTTGTAAATGACCAAAAATAGACTTGTAAAAAACCAATTTAATATATTGTTCCTAATGTGTCACAATAGGAAAAGTCATATTTAAATTATCCCTGTTGTTTGTACTTGTTACACAAGTTTTTTTTTTATGAACAGGTTAATTTGAATTATACAAAAAACTTGATATTGACTTATCAATAAATGTATACAAGAGAAGCCTGTTTATGCTAACATTTTAATTAGGCTAACAATTTAATACTCAATAGTTTTAACCCCATGACGAAAATAGATGGGTGTTATAAGTTTAATTTGTCTGCCTGTATGTGTGTCTTTCGAGGGTATTGAGCTCCTAAATGGATGGACCAATTATGATCTTTCTTTTTTCTTTTGCTGACATGATCGAGATTATTCTTATCTATAATTCATCATCATCATTAGCTTATTCGCTGTTTGACAATTCAGGGTTTACTTGAAATTTTTATTTTATAACTTATTATACACTATTTCATAGATCTTTTCCTTGTGGAACCATGATCTTATAAGGCTGGCATCGGCACTCAGTGTTGATAGCCTCTATAAAAGTTAAATTGATTAAAGTGCTATAAATTCTTGCAGGGAGATTAGACAGCATGGTAATCACCAATTCACCAGGTGTGGATTTTATGGTGTGACAGAGATTGTGTGCTGCCCCAGCACCTCAGGCAGGATACAAACCACCACTAGCAGAAGTAAAACAAGCACACCAACAACAGGACAAAAATTTGGTGGTAAATATTATGAATAGGTTACATTAAACCCAAAATATTATCACTTTGTGATAAAACTGTTGATTTACAAGTATGTAGTTTGTCTGTTAACAAGATCCTCTGTAGTCTGCCTACTATAATTAATTAAAAAATATTAGATTAAAAATTAATATTAGATTTAAAGATTAGAAAATATTAGATATAAAGATTAGAAAAATTAATAGAAAATTTAGTTTTCAATAAAAATTGTGATTCAAAATTCAACATTTCTTTATCATAGTAATATTGTTAGTGATTTATTTTTACTATTATTTTTAGGTGAAACATCAAGAAAAGCAGATAGAGGTGAGTTTTGATAATAATAAAACTTCCCTCATTTTATTAGGTCCTTACATATTATGAAATTGGTGTTTTATACAGGAGTAACATACAGTCGATTTTTTTTAAACAATATATTTATTTAATCAAAGTATATAACCATTGCTATCTATGCACTTTTGCCATCTCGTAGGTAGTGCATTGATTCCTTTACTAAAAAACCATTTGGACAGGAATCAATAAAATCTTTGAAGACGCTTTGGACTGCCCCATCGGAGTTGAATTTTTTCACTTGAAAGAAGTTATCCAAATTTCGAAAAAAATGGTAATCTGTTGGAGCAAGATCCGAGGAGTATGGTGGATGTCTTAGACATTCCAATTGAAGGTCCTCTAATTTTGTAAAAGTATGTTGTGCAGTGTGTGGTCTAGTGTTGCCCTGAAGCAGCAGTGGCCTAAAGGGAATGACCAACCTCGGTTGTTTAGCAGCTAGCTTTTCCATCATGATTTGCAGTTGCTGGCAATAGACATCTGCTGTAATCGTCTGGCCAGATTTAAGAATGCTAGATTTAGTGAACGACACCGGCACTAGTCCACCAAACGCTCACAAGTAACTTTTTTTGAGTCAATTTTCGCTCGGGGCAGGCTCTGACTGGTTCGCCAGGGTTCAGCCATTGCGATGAGCGTTTCCGATTATCGTATAGGATCCACTTTTCATCACAAGTAATGATTCGATTTAAAATCCCTTTATTAGCCGGTTGAGTAATGTAACGTAGCAGTCGACGCGCGTTTGTCGGTTTGCTGCACTCAATTCATGAGGTACCCACCTTTCAAGCTTTTTCACCTTCACAATTTGCTTCAAGTGGATTAAAACAGTTTAATCACTAACACCGCAGCCTGCAGCTAACTCGGTCGTGGTTTGCGATGGATCCGCTTCCATTATAGCCTTCAATTCTTCATTATCAACTCCGGCCGTCCACAGGACACGGGACTGCAGGTCGAAATTTCCAGAACGAAAACGCTGGAACCAAAAACGCACTGTGTTTTCTTTTGCGACACCGCCGCCATACACATCATGAATCCTTCGAGCCGTTTCTGCAGCACTGGTGCCACGGTGGAACTCGTACTCGAAAATAATACGATATTTCAAGTATTTCCATTCTGTAAACAGAGTGACGCAAAGAAAAAACCAAAAGAGGAAAAAACAAATGAATTACGGTTTTCGAAACACAAATGCATGAGTAGGTAAATAGCGGTATAAATTTGAAATTGGGATTTCTAACCAAAGAAGATATATTTGAGATCAAAGTGGCCAGTACGAGAAAACGCCAATTTCATATGTAAGGATAAATATAGGCATGTATTTAAACATACGACAAAGGAATCAAATTGTTTGTGTGAAAAAACCGAATATTGAATACTAAATTACCAAGTTGGCGAAAGAATATAAGGAACAAAAAATTTCAAATCTAGTGACTAATTAACACCAGTTTTTTTTCACTGCATATTCCAAACTGGCAGACAGATATTATTTTAGCGAACAAATAACATTTTGGCGACAATTTAAGAGTACAAATTTAATTTAAGTATAGGCACATAATATATTTTCCCTATAGGTAAAATATATGTAGGTACTTCAAAAAACATAATAAGCAGCAAAACGAGCGCACATTAAAAAATCGTAAAGGAGCGTACAAAATTCCCATTTTTAATTTTTCTCGGTTTCGGGGGTGTAATTATTGTGTACATTCATTTTGAAATTTCAAAATGGCGAATATTTATTTTTCTGTAAAATTGATTCGGATGTCGTCTTCGAGGTTTTAAGGGGTGCTGAATATAAAAATGATATCCATTTTGAATTTCATAGATAGCGGACATTTATTTTTAATAAAATGAATGTAGGTGTCCTTTTCTAGGTTTAGGGGATGTTAATTAAAAAAAACATTTATTTTGAAATTTCAAAATGGAGGATATATTTCAATTTCTGTGAAATTCTTCTATCTCAAAAATAGTGCGTCCTACTGAAAAAATAATGAAAATTTCTTCTACATAGCTGGTACTACATAACATACTGTTTTAATAATCATCAATCCTAATAAACATCCGCAACAACTTTTAAATTAGTACTCATGTCATTTTAAAGAAGAAATAAAATTCCCCATTTTGGAAATTGAAATTAGAAGACAATTTTATAATCAGCACCCCCAGCAACCTAGAAAAGGACACCGGAAAAAAATTTACGCCATTTTGGAATTTCAAAATGGATTTAATTTTCATATTATTCTGCACCCCCAAAAACATTGAAAACGACACCCATACCAAAGGAAAACAAACTCCAACAGTATCCAAAAATGCTATTTACCGTAGCCTGCAAATTGAATTTTTAGCAGCCATTAATTTATCAACACAATCTGGTTTTATAGCTGCTTACAATTAAGTTAATTAAGCCAACTTACGAGGGCGGAACTGAAAATTTCGGGAATCAAGGAAGTGACACAACATTACTATTTAAAAATGTATTTATTGCTTTTCGAAGTATTCTCCGCGAAATTTGACACATTTTTCCATACGATGGAACCAATCATTGAAGCAACCATTCCATTCGGAAGTTGGGGTCTCCAAAATGGCCGTTTTGTAGGCGTCCACAGCTTTTTCAGGTGATGAAAATCTCTGACCACGCAATTTATTCTTTATTCCCTAAATAAGTATAGAAATCATTAGGGCTTAGGTCGGGGCTGTACGGCGGATGGTCTAATAATTCTATGATTTCTTGCTCCAAAAACTCTTTTGTTCTGTGCGCGGTGTGAGAACTCGCATTGTCGTGATGGAGGATGATGCGGCGGTTGCAGTTCTCTTTACGGAGTTCAGAAACGACCTGTGGCAAACAAATGTTAGCATACCATTCTGCATTAACCGTTCTTTGTCCCTCAAGAGGATTTTTTTTTTTCAATTACATAAGTACATAAAAATGTTTACAGTTTAGAAGAACATAATAGTACAGTTTATGTAATTATTCAGTAGTTAGCGTTGGGAGCTGTACTAGTATAAACTGTGACACAGCTCCCAGCTTCCTCCACTGTGTTACATATGATATACCTACTCAAAACAGAAAATCAGAACGTAGACAAAACACTCCAGTTAGTACTACATAGTTTATTTAACTGAATAATTTAAAACAGTCAACACTATAATATTTGGTAACGTATTAACCACGACATATAAAATTTATAATACCCTTTGTATGACAAAAAGCAGGCATAATTTGCTGGTACTCCCTAGCCCTACGACATAGTGTCTTGGGATCAGTTTCAAATATTACTACTAGGGAGGCAGCTATGCATATAATATTATCAGCCATCAGGTGTTTGCCTATGTGTGTGTGTGTATGTGTGTGTGCGCGTGCGTGAGTATGAGCGTACGTGCGTGAGTTTGTGCGTACGTGCTAGTGTGTGAGAGCGTACTTGAGTGCGTGCGTGTGTGTGTGTGTGCGTGTGTGCGCGTGTGCGCCTGTGAGTCCGCGTCCGCTAGAGTGTCACAATGTGTACGAGAGTATTCTATCTGTATCTTTATAATTTTTATTCCACAACCATTTCTGCATGTATTCGCATAGTCGCAACATGGCCGGTTTTGGAGACAAACGTGGCCACCATTTTTTTTGCAACACTCCGTGAACGAACAATTTTTGTTGGCTTTAACTCATTTTCGAACACCCAAACTCGTGACTGGTTTTTTGTTTCGGATTCGTACGCGTATATCCAGGATTCGTCACCTGATACGATGTTGTGTACAGCATTTGAGGATCCTGCGTGGAATCTTTCGAGAGTTCTGACGCACCAAGTAACGCGAGCCGCTTTTTGCTCTTCACAGAGCAAATGCGGTATCCATCGGAAAAACAACTTTTTTACACCTAATTGTTCATGCAAGATTATTTGTATTTGACTCATGCCAATGTCTAAAGTTGCCTGAATTTCGCGGTATGTCACATGTCGATCTTCCTCAATCAGCTTACGCACAGCATCAACGTTTTCTTGGGTGACTGCAGTTTTTGGACGACCTTGACGGGGATCATCACTGAGCTTGACACGTCCACGTTGAAATTCAGCAAACCAGCGATAAATTGTGGTTTTGGATGGGGCTTCATCACCAAATGCAGAAATCATCCGGTCAACACACTGTTTTTGTGTTAAACCACTTCGAAAGTCATAATAAATCATCGCTCTAGAATTTTCTCGAGTCAATTCCATTTTCTCAACGACTAAACAAGTTTGACAAGACCTCGTGACAAGACCGAGAATCTTTTTTTAAATAGATAAACGATATTCGATTTTTAAAACCAAGGAGTTTTAAATTAAAAAGATTTAAATATGACAAGAACAGTGGAAATATTCCATTCCCGATACTTTTAGTGCAGCCCTTTTAAATAAATTTCGCCACTTTTTATCTGCCGATTTTTGTATTTTTTGTCACCTGAGTGCTTTCACCAGTTTAGTAATTTAATCGCCAACATATTAATTCGCTGCCAAATTCAGTAATAGAGTATGCTCATGTGCGGTCGCCAACTTATTTTTTGTTCGCAAGATTAATTATACCCCCTATAGTTTCGCTCTGTCCGTCCGTCTGTCTGTCCGCGCTTCTAGCTTCTGTAATTATATATATAACTGGGTGAAATTTGGTATAGTTATAGAGTGTGTATAGATCTCGGTTTCGGCATCATAAAATAATAATAATTGTATATTTTAGGGTTGGCTCTCCATACATGTGAAGTGGGGTGTTTTTTTTTCATTCTACCCTCATTTTCGGTTTCATACATGACTTTTATCAAAGTCTACAATTTACGAGAAATCGGCCTCCAAAGTGGTTTATAAGTTGGTGGGTTGCCTTGGTATTTCTAAACTATGAGACTGATAAACTTGCAATTTTCATAGATATATTATGCTAAATATTCTTTAGGAAAATTATTTTGAACGAAATCGGACAGCAACTTTTGATATACCTAATTTGAAAAAAATATATTTCGCGATTATAGTTACGGAACCCTCCTTTGACATGTTCTGACATGCTCTTGGTTAGGTAAGGTTATATATTAGTAATTTATATTCTCTTGTAAGCTATGATTTAAGTCTAATATGAGAATAATTCAGTTAATATGTTTTTAATGGTGCTGCATTATGTGTAACTTACATGGAAACAAATAACAATATAGAAAATCCTAAAATATTTATGTTCTTCAATAATATTGTTATAATATAGCCATAATATAAAATAAAAAATATTGTAGTTCATAATCATATATCTCAACAGTAAGCTGATTAATTAATATTAAAATCCACTAATTAGTGAATAGTGAGTCAAATTATTGTGTTTTTCTTTGTTTTTCGCCTAATGAGTGCGGAATTTTACTCACGCTTCGAATACATCTATCCCTTTCAGAATGTAAGAAGTTAGTGGAGAAAAGTATACCTCCGCTCGGATTGCATATCACTGGCGGTGAAAACGTCGAGCGCGGGGAATTCCCGCACATGGTGAGTAAAACGACCTGAGAATTATGAATGAGTTAAAACGAGTGAAATTATGATATTTTCATGCACTTAACTAATATTAGAAATGTGGAAGTTCACAAGGCGCACACATATACAGCGCATAACCTCTGTCCGGATTATAATTAAAGACCGGCGGCGATACTCGGCGCTGCTTTTTTAAGATAGGTATTCCAAATTGAACTTTATTAACTACACTAAAAGATACACGTTTCATATGATATTATTATACATAGTCATAGACTGCACATGCTCTGTGCTGCGTTGTGTAACTTAAAATTCCAACTCTTACAATGAAACGTGTATTCTTCTCGTGTACCTAATTAATAAAGTTCAGTATTAAATAGCTATTCTTAAAAAAATGCAGCCTCATGTCGCGTGTGAATTGACCCTTATCAAGAACCATTTTTAGGTATTGATATGATATTTAATAATTACATATCATTAAGTTATACAAATTATGTGTAATATCATTCGTATGCATTCATATACAAAATATTATGCGTTACGAGTGTATTAAATATGTCATATTTCGTGGGTTACATTAATAAGCTCGTATTTACGTGATTGTTTTTCTGATTGATTATGATTTATAGGGACAAACCGGTGTTCCGCCTGTTGACCTTAAATAAGGTTCACAAACGGTATACCGGAGTGTCGGCGACCGTACGACGCACACTGGTCCGAAAGTGAAATAAATGGGACATTAAGAATTTTCGGATCGAAGGTCAACGGATCAGGCTGATTTTTTTTTGTAGACAGCTAATGCAATTACAAGTCACTTTTATAGATGTCGTTTTTTTCAAATATGCCGTATCTACAGAGATAAAAATTTTTTTTTTTTTTTGTATGGACGAAATCATAATTTTGTCATTTTATTCCAAGATTCAAACGTATTCAAAATAAATCATAGCACAGCTTATAGAGGGACTCGTGTCGTACATTTGTGTCATAGACACTTAACTGCGATTTTTGCGCCTTTAGGAGCTACAGGTACTTTAATTTTTATTGTTTTGTATAATTTATTTTTGAGTATTTCATATGGATTTTAATAAATATTGTTAAGGATAGACAAATACTAATGTTTTCTTTATTGACAAGTATCTCTTACTAATGTCTTATTCATAAAAAAGCCTATATGTATATCCTTAAACTAAACAAATTAAAGTAGAAATCTCAAAACAAGTACATGCAGGTAAATTATTTTATGGCTCATCTAGCTTGCAAACATTGTTTGGTAATGACTCATTGTCTAATTACTCCAATACTTGGAATTTGGGATCTATTTTGTCATAAGCATATAGATTGCAATTCAAATTTTCCCTTCGTACTTTTACGGACTTCGGAAAGTCAAAACACAAACTTATATAAATTAAATATAGTTAATGTACGAGGGCGGGTCAATAAGTCCATGACTTTTTGAATTTCTAACCTCCTTACTGAAAAAGCAACACTATTCCTGTCAACAGGCATCTGTCAGTTGACTCCTATCAAAATTTGAACTTGCTGCGTCAGTTAGTTTGTGTTTTACAGCTATCTTTATCAGACTATCCAGTAACTTAAGGAAACAATGGAAAAAAGTGAATTTCGTGTGCTTATTAAGCATTATTTTTTGCGAAAAAAAACCATTACCGAGACCAATGCTAAGCTTGATAAATACTATGGGGACTCTGCACCATCGATTTCAATGGTAAAAAAGTGGTTTACTGAATTTCGTTGTGGCCGTACAAGCACTGAAGATGCCGAACGTACTGGACGCCCAGTTGAGGTCTCTACACCCGAAACAATCGAAAAAATTCACGATATGGTGTTGGCCGACCGAAGATTGAAAGTGCAAGAGATTGTGGAAGCCATAGGCATCTCGCATGGCTCAGTGGTTTCAATTTTGAATGATCACTTGGGCATGAGAAAGCTTTCCGCAAGATGGGTGCCGCGTTTGCTCACAGTCGACCACAAACGCAATCGTGTATGTAACAACTTCACAGAAAGGTTTGGCGTTGTTTAATCACGATATGGAGGAGTTTTTGCGCCGTTTTGTAACCGTGGACGAAACATGGATCCATCACAACACACCAGAGATCAAACAACAGTCAAAACAGTGGGTTTCTAAGGGTGAATCGGCGCCAAAGAAGGCCAAGGTGGGTTTGTCAGCCAATAAAGTTATGGCGACTGTTTTTTGGGATGCACGTGGGATAATCCACATTGACTATCTTCAAAAGGGAAGAACAATGAATGGGGAATATTATGCCAACTTATTGAACTTCTTCAATGAGGATTTGAAAAAAAACCGACCTTATTTGGCCAAGAAAAAAGTTCTTTTTCACCAAGACAATGCAAGGGTGCACACATGTGCAGTTGCCATGGCAAAAATCCATGAATTGGGCTATGAATTGCTCCCACATCCACCCTATTCTCCAGATTTGGCTCCGAGTGACTACTTCTTGTTCCCAAACCTGAAAAAATGGCTCGGTGGAAAAAGATTTGACTCCAATGATGAAGTCATTTCGCAAACAAAGGCCTATTTTGAGGACCTCGACAAATCATATTTTTTGGAAGGGATAAAAAAATTGGAGAAGCGTTGGACAAAGTGTATAGAGCTCAAGGGGGACTACGTTGAAAAATAAAATGATTTATTTATCAAAAAATCTGTGTTTTATTCCAAAAGTCACGGACTTATTGACCCGCCCTCGTATTAACAATAGTGGAAATCTCAAAACGTGTTTGTACATGTAAATTATTTCTTCGATCGTGGAAAAACGGGACACAATAGCCTTTCTATTGTTACCGCGGTCGCATGCGACCGTTTGGGGCTCGAAGGAATTGTGTGAGTCATCCATATTGCAAGCATTTTTTTATAACTCATTGTCTAATTACCCCCACTACTTGAAGTAATATGAGGCTTGCGTGATTGGTTTTCTTTCATTACGCGTCTTGTGCTCGTAAAAACAACAACTTTTCATCAACTATCACCATATATTTTAATTTTTTTTACCAAGATGGCTACGTTTGTAACTAATTTGGATATTTTTAAATTTTTAAAAAATAGTTAGGTGCCTTAAAAATAGTGATTTATTGTTTCAAACCATTATTAAATATATTCTAAGTGAAATTCCAAATGAAGAGCTCAGTATTATCAAAAAGTTTTGCCAAAATTACACGTCAAACCTAGCTAGAAGATGGGAAGAATCAAGTAGGAACAAACACTTTGGTGAATCAACTAAGAACAAAAAGTGGTTGGAGTCTAAAATTGTGTGGCCAACTTCTACTTCTGTGAATTTCCCTATGTTATTTGATCCAGAATATACCACGTCTTCTACGTAGAAGTAGAAGAAGAGCATAATTTATCATATGGAGAGGAAGCGGGTGCATCTACATCAAAAGCTGCCACAAATACCCCAAGCTCAAGAACTAAAAGACCATTTGAAGATTTATCAAATAAACAGAAAAAAAGACGTTCTTTGTCTCTTTTGGAGCATTCCGAAGAAGAACTGTTCTATGCTCTTGCTACAAAACTGAAAGAAAACGGGCGAACCGTTTGTGCTCAAGTTATTAAGTGCCTCTCTAATAAGCCAGAAAAAGTGCAAGAAGTAAGTGACTTTTTATTCAAAGACTGTAATCAATCGGTTACTGAGGAAGAAACTCTAGCCCTTGTCACTGCATTAAGTTTATCAAAATGGTAGTATCTCACTTTGAGGTCTACTTTAAATACAAATGGCATAGCGGCTTTTTCATCTTACCATAAGTTACTGTTAAAGAAGAAAGAATGTTATCCAGCTAAGGAAGATATTACCATATCAGAATCAGGAGCGAAAATTAAATTACAAGCAGTTTTAGATTTAACAGCTGAGAAGATTGTGAATGTGACCGGTTCGAATATTAATAGTGGTGTTTGAAGCTAGTGAGTAAATGGGGCTGTGATGGAGCTTCGTCACAAAGTTGTTATAAACAAAAACCAACTGGTGATATTTTTTCAGAATCTTCTGTATTTATGGTTAGTTTTGTACCACTTCGCCTTATGAGTGACGATGTCATAGTATGGGAAAATGTTCGAATTGAAACAAGAAACAAAAGAATATATTCAGCAAGTAGAAGCAACAATAGAAGAAGAAATTCAGAACCTTATACCGACGAAACTATTAAATGGCGAATTTGAAGTTTTTCATGAGTTGCATATGACGATGATCGATGGCAAAGTATGCACAGCACTTTCTGAGACAGATTCTGCAGCCAATTGTAACATATGCTTAACAACTCCGAAAGACATGAACAACTTGAACCACGTTCTTAACAAACCAGTGAACGATGATATGTACAAATATGGTTTATCTTCCCTTCACATGTGGATGCGATGCATGGAATGTATTTTGCATATATCTTACAACTTAGATTTTAAAAAATGGGCGGCTCGAGGAGGTAAGAACAAGCTGCTACGAAAAAAAAAGAAAAGAGTTGACGCAGAATGAGTTTTTTGTTGTAACTGGTTTAATGATTGATATCGTCAAACAAGGCTTTGGGACAACAAACGACGGCAATACAGCTCGGCGGTTTTTTAAAGATTACGAAAGGTCACGATCACGCAAACCTCATATTACTTCAAGTAGACATATATTAATATAGTAATTAGACAATGAGTTATAAAAAAATGCTTGCAATACGGATGACTCACGCAATTCCTTCGAGCCCCAAGCGGTCGCATGCGACCGCGATAACAATAGAAAGGCTATTGTGTCTCGTTTTTCCATGATCGAAGAAATAATTTACATGTACAAACACGTTTTGAGATTTCCACTATTTTTAATACATTAACTATATTTAGTTTATATAAGTTTGTGTTTTGACTTTCCGAAGTCCATAAAAGTACGAAGGGAAAATTTGAATTGCAATCTATATGCTTATTTGGCTTATTTGTGATTTAGCGTTTTCGAAGCATTCGCTAGCGCTAAATGACAAAACAGATCCCAAATTCCAAGTAATGGAGTAATTAGACAATGAGTCATTACCAAACAATGTTTGCAAACTAGATGAGCCATAAAATAATTTACCTTCATGTACTTGTTTTGAGATTTCTACTTTAATTTGTTTAGTTTAAGGATATACATATAGGCATTTATGAATAAGACATAAGTAAGAGTTACTTGTCAATAAAGAAAACATTAGTATTTGTCTATCCTTAACAATATTTATTAAAATCCATATGAAATACTCAAAAATAAATTATACAAAACAATAAAAATTAAAGTACCTGTAGCTCCTAAAGGCGCAAAAATCGCAGTTAAGTGTCTATGACACAAATGTACGACAAGAGAGAGAGAGTGCTATGATTTATTTTGAATACGTTTGAATCTTGGAATAAAATGACAAAATTATGATTTCGTCCATACAAAAAAAATATATTATTTTTTATCTCTGTAGATACGGCATATTTGAAAAAAACGACATCTATAAAAGTGACTAGTAATTGCATCAGCTGTCTACAAAAAAAAAACAGCCTGATCCGTTGACCTTCGATCCGAAAATTCTTAATGTCCCATTTATTTCACTTTAGGACCAGTGTGCGACGTACGTAACTAATGTATGTTGTATGTTGAATGAAAAACGATTTATACTTATTGCAGGTCGCCCTGGGGTATGAGAACGGCGACGGTTACACATTCCAGTGCGGCGGTTCCCTGGTGTCGGAGACGTTCGTGCTGACAGCCGCTCACTGCGTGGATACACTGGACCAGTAAGTGTCAAAATCTCTCCAGCGAAAACAAAAACCGGCACTGACGGCGCTACATTTTTACAGGGTTCCGTGGTTCACGTCTCGGTGGTTTCGTCATCTCCGTCCGGTACGTCTTCGGCTAACCGTCCAAACGGTTAGTGCTAGGAGAATGAAACTTTGTATGGATATGTGTATTTACCACGTCGAAAAAGTGCTAAAATATAATCACGAAAAATCCTTTTTTTGTTTCGTGCCTCTTCCTACATGTAAAGCCCCCTCCTAAAAGCTAAACGGGTAACTCAAAAAATATATAAAAAATCATAATGGTAATCCATGTGATGAACTTTGAAGGAAAACAAAACGGCTAATAGTTATATGTATAAGTTTCTAAGTCCTAGAGTTATAGATACTTAAGTTGTAAAATGTACTTACTTGGAAAACTTCGTACAAAAATATTGAAAATTAAGTTAACATGTAAAATATCAGTATAATGGTACGGAACCCTACGTGTGCGTGTCCGACTCGCACTTGGCCGGTTTTATTCATTGGTAGCAACACGACGAAAAGCCTGGATTTGATTGTTTAACCTTGAAGATTTTACACGAATGACATATCAATTTAATTTTCTGTAAAATCACATCGCAGCTTACATTTTTGAGGGTTGACCCAAACTAAAATAAAATAGTCATCGATATAAAACCCGATAACTCATTTGATTTTATTACATCAGACTATATTTTTGTATGATTCGAACCTGCTATATTATTCAAATTCGTGGAATATGCTAATAAATTTTTCTATTATTATTTCTAGCAGTCACTTACAACTATACATAATTATATAGAGATTTTATATCCGAGTTTGATCGGTTGAAAATAATTTTATATACTTAGTTAAATTAATTTTAATATTAATGTTGCGACGTCCATTCGTCTTCTCGTTTGCTGGTAACTGGTATTATTCCATTAAAAAGCTTTTGTTTACTTTAGTTTTAATGGAATAAGTTACGTACGCAGTACGCGCGTATCAATGTTTTAGTTATGAGTTTCACGGAAACTTGAGTGTCAAGCTAACAGCTAACTTCATGTCGCTTTATGGCTGTCAGTGTGCGCGCATATTCGTTACAATATGCGCGCAATAATTTTACTCTATTTTTTTCCAATTAATGCGGCAAAAGAGTTGAAAAATTCCTTAACATTTGTCATATTTTCAGGATAAAACCGTCGATCGCGCGCATGGGCGTGCTGGACATAACGGGCGACCGGTTCAACGCGGACACCGACACGCGGATTACCGAGATCATACTGCACCCGCAGTACGGCAGGAAGACCAAGTACCACGATATGTCGCTCTTGAGGTACTTATTCTGTAAATAAATTCTCTATTCCACTCTGAAACTTCTTGAAAGTTTGCGATACCGCTTGCGCTGGGAGCGTGCAAATATTTCGAATGACAAAACTCAAAAAACCGTGATTTATCATCGAAAGGAATATTTCATATAAAGTGCATAAGATTGTCCAAAAACAACATATCAAATGATGCCTCGTTAGTTACTTTCTAGTTTAGACATTACTTTTAGTATGATAATTATAATCCAGAGTAATAAATAAATATCCAGGTTGCCATTAGGCAAAGTAAAGTTATATTAGTGTCATATTTTAAAATCGAATACTTTTTACCTTTAAAAATGAACCACTTGTTTGTACCTTTAAGAGCTGATTTTTCAATCGTATATACCTGAGGAATAAATATGTGACATTGACAGATTTTTTCATACAAAATCAGTCAATTTCACATATTTGTTCATCAGGTATGAGTTATCTGACGATTGAAAAATCATCCCTTGGGTGAATGTTTCGTGTCAGTAGGTTATCTGCTGAAATGTCTTGTTTGTATCATGAATTGTTAATCTACTTTGCTATTAATATTGCAGTTTTGCTGATTTTATTCCCTGCTGACGTCATATTGTCATGTCTTAAATGAAGTACGGAAAACCCATATTGTGCATGCGATGCCGCCGAGAGTAGCAAAATCACGTAATACTCAATTTAATCGCTAACGTCACAAATTACATCATGGAACATCGTGTTTCTCGAATCTTTGATTCGAAACCCTGATTCAATTTCGGAATATCCCACAATAGCGTCATATTTTAACACAATAAAATAACTGTGTACGTCTAACCCCGCAATCAGGATGGATACAGCTATTTATAGAATCGGTCATTCGTTATTTGAATTACACTCGTATAGGTACAAAAACCTTGAATTTCATTCCATGGCGCTAAAGTAGTTTCTCTTCGAAACCAGGATTTAAAAAATATGATTTTTTTGCTCTAATTGAAAAACAAATATTATTTAACTGCAGTGACGTCATTTATGTCGATATTTTATATGTGGTGTTTTAATGTCCTCAAAATATAATCTCAACGTAATGACTGTAGCGCTGGAGGGACAGTAATATTACAAATATTTCCCTGCCTTACTTTCCGAAAAGCCAATAAAACCGACCAAGTGCGAGCCGGACTCGCGCACTCAGGGTTTCCTACAAAACGACAAAGAACACGTTTGTTGTATGGGACCCACTTTTTTATTATATTATTGAAATTATTCTATTATTATTTGTTGTTATAGCGACAACAGAAACACATCATGTGTGGAAATTTCAACAGTCTAGCTATTACGGTTCATGTGATACAGCCTGGTAACAGACTCTATCTCATGAACCGGCACCGCACAGACCGACAGTGGAAGCTTAATAATAGGGTCTTGTTTTAACCCTTTGGGTTCGGAACCCTAAAAAACTATGCATGGCTTCTAGTGATAACATGAAACGTTCATATTATCTTTATTATTTATTATATTATATCTTATTATATTTTATTTATTTATTATTATATTATATCTTTATTATTTACACTACAAATACTGATTTTACCTCATTAACGATTGGTCCAACAAAAGTGGTGATTCTATGTATTTAAATAATATAGTGCATATTCCCTATACCCTATGGACTGATGCGCAGACTGGAGAAGCAGATTGAGTTCACCATGGACGTGAGCCCGGCGTGCCTCTACACCTCCGAAGCCGACCCCGCCGGCCAGCTTACCGTCACCGGCTGGGGCAAGACCAGCAACAGCAGTGAGTACAACGAGCTAACCCGGCGCCAGATGGCAAGCGATTACTGTCACATATGGACATTATGTGCCACCAAAAGAGTCACGAGTAATTGATGTAAATTCTAGATGCGATAGATGACATGGAAAGTAAAAACTACGAGAACAATATAATTTGTGTAAACGATGATCACCTGTCAAAATTAAAAATAATTCTAAATACAATCAACCCAATGTGACATATTATAAGGTTTGGTAAAATCAATAGGCTACTTGACCTTGTTTTTATTTATGTCCTAAACGCTTCATAATTGTTTCATTACACACCAAAAAAATATAACATTATTTTGAAACCTAAAAACCTAAAATAAAATAATAATTTAAAAATACACTTTTTAAAAACCGCCGAAAAGACTATTCGCCATGTTGGTTGATAGATTATCTGTGCTGTGACGTCATACTAACACTATTTGTAATCTTTGCTATAATCCACTCAGACCAAATGTCGGTGTGCGTTCCATTTGACGTTTTGACATTAAAAAATGACATGAACTATTTATTTAGAGTAACACGTTCCGTTTCACTACTATTTATATACCTATTTAGTGTGTTTGTGACGTCACATCTTTGCCGGAAGTTACTTCGAGGTGTTTTCATCAGTAGAAATTAAAAATCAAAAATAAGTACATATTTTTAAATCAACTTTATTTATGAATCTTTACTTTTTAATTATTATATCGCTAGAATACGTTTTCCTAAGTCAAGTACTAAAGGAAATACTCCTTCAATGTATGAAATAAAATATGAGTCATGTAGCCTATTGTATGAAACTTTTTTTTCCTTGGACATATTTGCATGATATTTCGTACGAATTGAGTACGGAAAAGATAACGAGTTACCTATTTCAGCATTTTGCGAAAATTCAGCTCCTGGGTGGGTCAAATAGGGGATGAAAGTTTAAAACCTAATTTTACGCAGGCGAAGCCTAGGGTAAATGATAGTTTTTAACCGACTTCCAAAAAAAGAAGAATTTGGTTATACCTTCGGCTGTACCTATATCTATATACTTTGTTATATGTTCAACAATAACTCCGCCGTCTGTCGACCGATTTTCAAAATTCTTTTTTTGATGTAAAGGGTATAATCTCAAGTGGTGATGGTGGTGTGTATATTTATTTACGTAATTATTGTAAAAAAATCCACATAATTAGTTTACTTACATGGAATACAAAACGCAATTATTTCAGAGATATTAGCAAATATGTTCTTGCGACCTATATATTTCAAACAACTGCAGGAACGCGTGACGTCATACCAGTTCACACACATGAAGAGTTTTCACGAGACTTGCGAAATTCTGTATTTCAAATCGCTGTATCTTTGAAAATATTGATTATTAATAAACTGTTTCTTCTGAGAAGTTACTCATATGTAAGAGTTTATTCATTTATGCAAGTAAAAAAATCTATCAACTAGCCTAAATTGTCAACCATCGGTATGGCGCCATTTTTATTAAGACACGAATTTGAATTTGATGAAACAATTTTTCAATTTGATCTAAAGTTTGCGAACCCCTGAATCTTTGTCTCTATTCTTTATTTCCTGTGATGAAATCGACTTTAGTGTTTTAATATCAGTCCATACATCGCAGGGGATACGAAGAGCAGCTTGCTACTGAAGGCGAACGTGACGGTGGTATCGACAATCGAGTGCGGCGAGTCGTACACCAACTGGCGCAAGCTGCCAGTCGGCATATCCAACGAGCAGATCTGCGCGGGCGACCCGCAGGGCATCAAGGACACTTGCCAGGTGAGCGGGTGACTATTGACAGATTTGACGACGGTGTCCAGGAGCGAGTGCGGCGAGTCGTACACCAACTGGCGCAAGCTGCCAGTCGGCATATCCAACGAGCAGATCTGTGCGGGCGACCCGCAGGGCATCAAGGACACTTGCCAGGTAAGCGGGTGACTGTTGACAGATTTGACGACGGTGTCCAGGAGCGAGTGCGGCGAGTCGTACACCAACTGGCGCAAGCTGCCAGTCGGCATATCCAACGAGCAGATCTGTGCGGGCGACCCGCAGGGCATCAAGGACACTTGCCAGGTAAGCGGGTGACTGTTGACAGATTTGACGGCGGTGTCCAGGAGCGAGTGCGGCGAGTCGTACACCAACTGGCGCAAGCTGCACGTCGGCATATCCAACGAGCAGATCTGCGCGGGCGACCCGCAGGGCATCAAGGACACTTGCCAGGTGAGCGGGTGACTGTTGACAGATTTGACGGCGGTGTCCAGGAGCGAGTGCGGCGAGTCGTACACCAACTGGCGCAAGCTGCACGTCGGTATATCCAACGAGCAGATCTGCGCGGGCGACCCGCAGGGCATCAAGGACACTTGCCAGGTGAGCGGGTGACTGTTGACAGATTTGACGGCGGTGTCCAGGAGCAAGTGCGGCGAGTCGTACACCAACTGGCGCAAGCTGCACGTCGGTATATCCAACGAGCAGATATGCCCGGTGCGCCGGCCCGAAACCGGCCGGCACCTGCCTGGCTGCAGAAGGAGCAAAAATGTATGCAAATATTTTGTGTGGCATAAAGGTTTGTTTGCATTGAATAGGCTCTGAAAGTACTGGATCGATTTTGATGAAATTTGGCACTCATATAGAATAGACCACGGGGAAGAACTGTCAGAACATAGGCTACTTTTTACTGCAGCAAAATGTACAGTTTCTTCGAGATTTCCTTTTGCGCTTTGCTAGTATTATATAAAATTCTCGTGTCACAGTGTTTGTTAAAGAACTCCGAAACGGCATAGCTAACTTTTATAACATTTTGCAGGTGTATTCGGTTGGTATGAGTGATAAAAGTGGCCTACCCCAAAAACATCTTTTTAGTTTATTTAACTTTCTCAATTTTTATTATTTTATGATTTGCCATTAAAATCTTGTAAACCACCACCAACCCCCATTGTTTCCCAGCGATATCAGTATTGTAATAACCCTCAGTGGTCGATAACTCTGTTAATCAGCACCTGTTGCAGGTGTAGGTGTAGTTTGTAGGGTCAGCTAGTATACTATTAAATGATTAATGGTGGTTCATATACGCGCGGAGATTCCGAGCGATCATTTACCCAGATAGAATGGCTAGAAAAAGTTAACCAAATTCTTTATAATTTATCAATTTTAATAAGTACATACAACGATATGATGTTTGTGCAGGGCGACTCTGGTGGTCCGCTGCAGGGTCTAACGGGCACGGACGGGCTGTACCGCATCGTGGGCATCACGTCGTTCGGGCGCGGATGCGGCTCCGCGGTGCCCGGCGTCTACACGCGCGTCGCGCACTACCTCGACTGGATCGAGTCGCAGGTCTGGCCCAACTGACTCTACTGACCCAACGTCGCAGTGAGGGCTATCGCGCATGGATTCGCCGCTAGGGGCGCTTGTGTAACTTGAGGTATCCGAAATGTCAAATGTCACTGTTTGCGGGTTGGCTACGCGGGTTTATTTATATTTATATTAATGTTGCGAATATTTGGCAATACGTTAGATTTTATGGCATAGTTACGGATCAAAGAATGCGAGTTCTTTGAAAGCGGAGCTAAGGAAGAAATCTGATTTTTTTTCGAGAAAAACGGGACTGCGCAACACTGGCGTAGCCAATACGTTTACACTATACTGTTCTTTTGTATTAAATATGATTTAAATGTAAATTTTTGTTTTGGCGCCCGTAATAACAAACTTTGACAGCCGTACTTTAGAACCTCACTCTACAGTGGCGCTACCCGGTGAGACAAAAAACCGACGGTCCTCATTGTGATCCAATCGAGTCGATAAGTGACTCGACTCGTCGTATCGCGACTGACTGCTGATCCAATCGCGTCGCAAATATGACCAAATCAAGTCGCAGATGTAGTAAACCAATATCGAGCCGATGACACAAATCATCGTATAGCAAAATAAAATGTAGGATAATCTAACACATTGTATATATTAAAATCTATATAATCTACTCATCGATTGACGATTTCAATTAGTTAAACACAAATCTCAATCCATGTGTGGAGGAATCTTAAATGTAAACCTTTGAAAACGAAACCCAAATGACTCGAGTTGTAATTGTGACCCCAAATAATCGAACCACAAGCTTTGTAAACGACCAATTTTTTTTTTTTTTTTTACATCATAATTTAAAGCATTTATTATTTTAGGACTGAGTGAATTGTGATTTTAGATTAAACTACACTGTGTCAAATTCTTTTTACAATTATTTATATTAGTTTAATATAATAATAGTGTTTTAAGAATAAACTTATCAGATTAGCGCGTATTTCCACCTCACTAAATTCAGATATTCTAATTAGGATCCTAAAAAGATAGCTATTTAGAATTTATTCAGTATGAAGCCACGCTTCATCCGATTTAGGATGCTAATTAGGATCGTACAATCGTAAATGCTATTGCACTTGACTTAATTTAGTTGAATAATTTAGGACGTCTGAATGTAGTGAGGTGGAAACGTGCTTAAGAGTAAAATATAAGAAGGATGTTGTCTTTATCACAAAAATCTATGTTGTATTTATGTTGATTTATATTTATAATTACCTACATGTTTTATTCAAGTCCACAGAAATCATTTCTTAAAAATAGATAATACGAGTAATTATTGTTTGTAACGTTAAAAATATTTGTGTGATATATAAATGTGATATAATGAATACTCAAAACATCGAATTACGTATTGTATTAGATAAAAAATTATGTTTCATGAATCATGAGTCGCGACTTAATGTATTATTAGAATTTTCTGTCTAGCTATTTACATTGTGTATCTTTGTTTGTCATCCAATGATTCTTAATTTCATCTTCTTACATATATTAAATTTTAATTTATATTGTTGATAATTTCTTTTTTATGCCAGTAGTGTACAGTTGCTATATTTGGTAGTTGCAGGCGCTACAAAGGGCCTGTCTCACTATTTACTGATAAGTATCAGATAGCATTATTTGCTTGTAGTTCGTCTCTGTCGGCCCATATAAAGGGAGTAGCTACAAAACTTCCGAATAAGCTATCCGACACTTATTAGAAAATTGTGAAACAGGCCCTTAGTAAAATATAATATACTATATAGTATTTTGATAAATTTATAACAATTTTTATTAAAGTATCAATTGACAAGTAAAGATGTTTTTTTTATTTGTATGTTCAGCCTCGTTTATTTGCGGTGTAGCACTTTGAATTTATTGCCAAAATAGTAAGATTAAGAGAACACCGCAAGTTTTCGAGATTGTACTTATTATAATAACTTAACTTTCCTACTACAAACATTCGCTCAGCGATAACCTCAGATCAATATTGATACCCAAACTTTTTTATTGAAGCTGCTGTTACTTTAGCAATGCAAATGAATGTAATATCGGATTTTTTTTATTTAACACTTGCTGACCCGGCAAACGTTGTTTTGCCATTGTATGTAGGTATTTTTTAATGCTACATCATATAAAAATAAAAACTAAAACAATTGTCGAAATAACACCCTTATCATTAACGCCCGAAATTAATAATCAACCTTAATCTCATTTTAGCTATCAAAGATCAAGATTTTAACACATTTCAACGATCCTAGGATTAACTTCACGTCAATTTAGGTACGTCAATTTTATTTTGAGAATCGTAAGATTGAAGTCAATCTAAGATTTTAGATACGTTATTAATATCGGGCGTTAGGGTTTGAAAAAATTGATTACGACAGATTCTCAGACCTATCGAATATGCAAAAAAATCATAACAATCGGTCAAGCCGTTTCGGAGGAGTGTGTCCTCGAACACTATGACACGAGAATATTATATATGTAATAGATTTATTGCATTGGACCTACTTGCTATATTATGTGCAGTGGGAGAGCCATACTACGGCACGTAAAGGTCAACTCCATCGAAGGAACACAACACCACAGCCTCACAGAAAACCGGCGTGAAATAATGCTCGCTTGTGTTTTTCCATCATTGAAGGCACCGTAGATCCAAGGAGGTTAAGGATTCAATCCGGATTGTAATCCTTGCAACCTTTCAAATGGTGCGGATGTTCATGATTGATAGTAATCGCCTACCATCAGGCGATCCGTCTGCACGTTTGCCGGTCTTACTTCTATAAAAAACTTATGGAAATCAGCGCAAACATTCGCGTTTATTATTAGCATACAGTTACTAAAAAGTCATGAGTGTAATACGAACTTTTGTGTTTCCCATACGAAACCGGTTCAAAAGCTAATTTATTTGCACTCCGACAGGAAAACAAAGCGATATTGAGTAGAAGACATCTGTTTGTTGCGCTACTCGGTCGTGTTTGTGTTACAATGTGGTTAAAATACGCTGTTGTGTTTTTTTACGCCATAGTCGTCAAGTCTGGAGAAAGTAAGGATGATAATATCAGTGTTTCCATTAGTTTAAGTGTATTATTCTAATTTGTCGAAAAATTTCAGTTGGTGATAAATGTGTTCCAAACGACGATGTCTCCGATGGTTCGTGTATGATTATAAGCGATTGTAAGGTCGCCGTGAGGTTAGTGTTGATAAATATGAGAAATTCTGTTTAGATTAAATACTTGATTTGGCTAATTACATTAAAATATAACTGAATATTGTAATAATTAGGTTTAAGTCAAAATATGTATGTAAACAAAGATGGCATGTTTGTAAATAATAGGAAAAGAGCACCTCAGCAAACTATACAGGTTGTTTTTTTCACTCAATGACCAAACATTCAAGGCGACCGTACATTATAAATACAGGCTGTTTTTTCACTCAATGACCAAACATTCAAGGCGACCGTACATTATAAATACAGGTTGTTTTTTCACTTAGTGACCAAACATTCAAGGCGACCGTACATTATAAATACAGGCTGTTTTTTCACTCAATGACCAAACATTCAAGGCAACCGTACATTATAAATACAGGTTGTTTTTTCACTTAGTGACCAAACATTCAAGGCGAACGTACATTATAAATACAGGTTGTGTTTTCATTCAGTGACCAAACTTTCAAGAGATAATATAGGTAGTAGGATAAGAGTAAGTAGTACATACTCTTACTATGGTATCAATTTTCCTACTTGAAAAAAAAACTGCTGTTTCCTACCTTGTAATAATAAGTCTCGTGGAAACGCTTCATACTAAAGTACGACTTTAGACCTAGCTGTGATGTCACGCCTAGGTAAAAGTGTATGAAGTATAAGGCCGCAGGCACAAATTTGTAAATATGTGCGTTTAAGTTTATACTTACCATAATTAATGTTTTTGTATATGATGTAAATAAACCAATGATGTAGGTTTTGTTTACTAATTTAGCAAAAAAAAAACTTTTGTACTTTTTAGATGTATCTAATTAATAAACTACACAAAATATTATATTTTTTTTACATTTACCAAGTAGTAATGCCTCAATATTTCTAAGTATATTTATGAAACTAAATATTTGAAATGTACACATCTCCCCTATTGGTACACTGCAGTGCAGCGGCTTGTCGACGACAGCACAGTGCAATTTTTTGGGAGTCGCTGTGTCTTAAAGAATTCCCTGTTTAATCCGACTGCCGAAGAAGGGAGGGTTATGTTTGTGTGTTTATTTCGTTGTCCCTAAACAGCTAGATTTTAGTTTATAAAACACCGAGTATATTGAAATTCAAATCGGCAGTCGAGATTTTTAATTCCATTTTTTAAAATAAGAATATACGGCTTATTAGTAGGTGAATCCCATTTACTTACTAGTAAAATACTACTGCGGAACCCTACCAGCGTGGATGCTGAACATACTTCAAAATACTCAAGAATGCTTCAAATTTCATTTTGTACTTAATTCAGTATTGTTGGATTCTATAGGGCAATCAGACAAAACTTTTTTCATCCCTTCACAAGATGTGGTTTTCATCAAGTTATGGAAATTGTGTGCTGTCCCCCAGAAGATTATGTTCTGCCTGGTAAAAAGAAGAATACTGAACAACCTACAACAACGCCTGTGCCGTTTAGTACAACGACTGTGTCGCTTAATAAACGCGGTAAGTTTTTTTTACCCGACTACGGCGAAACCAAAAGAAATGATTTTGGGAGTCTATGTATGTATGTTTGTTCCCTCGTAGCGTCTAAACTACTGGTTAATAAATGAGGTGTCAATAGATTCGTAATGATGCCGCAGGTAACATAGGCTATATTTATTTTCAAATTTTTGTATGTCGAAAATTGAACCACTAGATTCAAACATCCAAAAAAATTTAACCGAGATAATCATCACATGTTTGGTATCAAAATAATGGTCGTGGCGAGCGCACCACATATATGTATATATATTTTTTACATATTTGTCGTGTGTTTGCACAAATATGTCAAAATACACGTTTTAAATACGGTCGTAAAATTTATACTAACCCAGTTGTCCAATTTTCGAACATTACGTAATAATTTAAGTACTTAAGTAGGTATATATTATTTTTCTTTCATAAAATATATTTTATTTTATAAATATTACTAAATTATTATAGACAATACATAACAAAATAAATAAAATAATAACCCCTGAATTGTCGAGCAGTAAACTAGCTGGTGATGATCACTTATTAGCTAAGAACACTCTCTATCATGTCAGCTTTCAACTGCAAATCATGATGGAAAAGCTAGCTGCTAAACTAGCCTGGTCATTCGCTCTAGGGCACTGCTGCTTCAGGACAACGCTAGACCACCACATACTGCACAACAGACGGCTACCAAATTAGAGAAGCTTCAATTGGAATATCTAGGACTCCGTACTCCCCGGACCTTGCTCCAACAGATTACCATTTTTTTCGAAATTTGAATAACTTTTTGCAAGGGAAAAAATCTCCAAAAGTCCAAAGCGCCTTCAAAGATTCTATTGGTTTCTGTCCGAATAGTTTTTTTTTTTGTAAAGGAATCAATGAATTACTTATGAGATGGCAAAAGTGCATAGATAGCAATGGTATATACTTTGATTAAATAAATATATTATGTTTAAAAAAAATCTACTTTATGTTCCTCATTTACAAGACGCCAATTTCATATGTAATGACCTAATATTCGTCGTAAATATCGTTCTTTAAATCTATAAAAAAAATTGGCTCGCTCCACGCTCGTGAAGAAGAAATTTTTAATTTCAAGTTTTTTGATTAGGTACTTATTAATATCATTCCAATAATATGTTCGATTGGGAAACGGAAAAATACGGAATATAAATAATAAGCTTAAAAAAACTATAACCCGACCATGTAAAAAAGGGGTCTAAAAAGACCGAAACAATAGAATAATTCAAATCGAAATCAAAAAATGAATAGGTAAAAAAATGGTCAAGGTGTTCGTTCGTGGTCGCACCTACTTTATAAGGTTCCTAACAGTTGATGTCAAATCGCAGCCGTCTGTATCTATCTTGGGGTATAATTCTAGAAACTTCTCTAGGCCTTAGGGTCAGCTCATACCTAGACGCGACGTATCTCGGTGTGAACTGACGCTAAGATGCCATTATTGGGTGCGACCACGGCTCTAACTTGACCCTTTTTTAATATTTTTTAAATTTTTAGATAGATATAAATTTTTTATAGCTTATAAATTAATCAAAAATGTTGATTTCAGTTGAAGTTCCACCAAAGAGGATTGCAGATATAGGTAAGCCACTTTACAGTTGTATCGATAAAGAAAGGGACTGACACAAATGATGACTGCATTGTGCATACGATACCTCAATTCAAAATATTAGTAGTGTATAGTGATAATTTGACGCAGTCCCTGATTTTATTCAAACTTACTATCTTATAAAACATATCGCTTGTAAAACATATCGCTGATTATGTCAATTATACCCGCATGGAGATTTGCAATTCGGATTTTCCGAAGTGGGAATAATCAATGTCGTTAATGGTTATCGTGTAGGGAAATCCAAATGTAATCCGAACAAGTTCCACACAATACGTTATACCTACGATATTGATGACATGCTGGTAGTAGGTATACTTTTTCATCCCATAACTTAGATATCACCTGGGTGATAACTTATCTGACTATATTTAACAGCCTCCGTGGTCCAGTAGTTTAGAGCTTGGCTCTCGATTGATCGTGGGTTCGATTCCCGCGTTGGTACAACAAAAAATGTTGTTTCTATGTTTGGCTAGGACAATGCAGGCTGATCACCTGATTGTTTTACAAGAAAGATGAAAGATCCATGCGTCGGATGGGCATGTAAAAAGTCAGTCCTGCGCCTGATATCTCGACAGTCATATCGGTTATCCGTTCTACTAGGTCTTGAGAGTAAAGGAAGAGAGAGTGCTCTTGTGTACTGCGCACACACTTGGGCACTATAAAATAACTCCTGCGTAGCTAGTCCTGGTATCAATGAAACCGGCCACCGTCTCGACCGTCCTAACTAGGAACCACTGTACCTAGTGTCTTTTTTCATCGCAAGCAACATCAGTGTTCAAATATTTCAAAACATATTTGGATTTCAGAATGTCAGAAGATAATAGAAAAAAGTGGACCACCTCTAGACTTGCATATCATAGGCGGCACCGTCGCATCGGATGGAGAGTTTCCGCATATGGTAAAGTTTTGTATTACCCGTGTACATAAAAAGGAGTATTATGATCAGTTGACGATTCGTGTGTAGTAGTGTTCAATTGTATCCTTCGTATCATGTAGGCTGTTGGTAGCGCCATCTATAAGCGTCGAACGCCACTATGAATGGCATCTCATAATATTAATAAATAAGCAGTATTTCCCTCCCCTCCCCGCTCCGACGCAAACCGAAGAAGTACGAAGAGACGCGAAGGAGCAGATTGCGAGTGCGCGTCGAGTGTGCGTTGCGATGGCCGACCGCATGTGATATAATTAGGCTTTTCCGCTACTAACTCCCGCCCACGAAAGTGAGATATATTCCTATAGAAACGCGATAAGAATTCTGGAAAGACTAAAGTGTTGTGAACAGAAGAAAGAGACGAAAACTCCAGCTGCAGACGCCCTTCACAGAAGCAGGTTCGGTAGGCGTATCTCCCTTCTTACCTTTCCATTTAATCTAATTATTACTGCATATTAACCTGGCGACGCCAGATACCTTCTGAAATACAGTCCACAAAATATCGAAGAGAAATTATTCGCTAATTGCCAGGCCAAGGTGGCCCGCGTGGCCAGCTGTAGTAACATGACATATTTCATACGTAGATACGGTACGAACAAAAACTCAATGTCCTTTCGGAAATCGTCGTTTTTCATACATCTCTGTCAATTCCATAGGAATACGAAGGTTGCTGAAGGCCATTAGCAACGTGGTTTAACTGTACTTAATATTGTGAATGTATACCACACATTTTTTGGACATTCAATATGCATTCTTTGTGTAAACGCGTACTTATCCGCGTAGTACCTATACAGGGTGGCCAAAAAGTCGTGGATCAAATGAAACAGGGAGATAAAGGAGGTAATTTCCAACAAAAAATCTTTCTCCATATAACCCTCCCCCCGCGATCTTCGTACGGCTAACACCGTCTGACGTGCGCTCCGGGAAATAAATTGTTTTCAGTGGTTTAAAATCAACAAATACGTGCTGAGTGTGGGTAATTAGCTAGGTAAAGGTGTGAGCAACGTTTACTGTAAGTTTTTGAAACACATTTGTCCGTAGTTTGTTGGATTTAATTCGGTAAGTTGATTTCCTTGTTCACTTTTATTGTTGTCAACAAGTAGGTAGGCAAAAATTTTTACTGTCGGTAGCTCTCGCGCAGCGCCGGCCGCTCTGTTCGAACAGCTGTTAGTTATTTACTTATTCAATCTTTATTTTGGCCATTGTTTTTCTATTGCATATTGAAGTGTAGTATTTAAATCTTTTTAGTAAGTACCGAGCCAGAATGTCGAGTCATAATATGCCACCGGATAAAGATACTAATCCGTTTTCGAAAAATTTTGTCATTTTTCGAATTTCGATTCCCCGCTCACCGCCAACTTCTTCAGGTACTAAACGTTTACTGTCACAATTATCGCCCTCTTCTCTGTCACCTGATGAAAAGCGCCACCAGCCCACAAGGGACGATCAACCGCCCCCCGTAATTTCGTTATTGGATACAAGCCGTGGCCCCGACGATATGTGCAATTATTACGAGCTAGTTCGCGAGGCCTCTTCATACTTATCTAAAATAAATGAGTTCGCTAACGACACAGTATCTCGTCGCAATAACTTCGCAAACAAAGCAGAAATAATGAACATGACACAAAAATTAACTCTCACTTCTCGCACTTAAAAATTCGTCATTAGAAACTAAAGTCGCTAATTTGGAAAAGGATTTACTGACCGCCAAAACTACTACTCAGGTTGAGCAACCGGCCGCCTCAGGGCCGCCATTTTCTTATTCTGACGCGCTCAAACTCAGACTCGCGAAGTCGGTGCCACCTATTGAAACGCGTAGACCGCTCCCGTGCGTAATAGCTTATCCGACGCAAGACAAATCGGCGGAATTAAAATCCTCAGACGAGACCAAACAGGCATTAATGAAAGCGATCAACCCATCTGACGGCTTTCAAATCCACGGCGTCAAAAAGACATCTAATTCGGGCGTGATCCTGCGCTTAACAAGCGAGTCACAAGTCAGGAGATTAAAATCCGTTGAAGGTTTAAAATCAGCCGGTCTGCGTCTAGAAACACCGAGAGGGCGTAACCCGCGTATTCTAATTAAAGATGTCCCGCAAAATATTACGGACGAAAATTTCCTTTTATCGCTTTATAACCAAAATATTAAGGGCGATATTAATGTGACTCAGGAACAATTTATGAACTCGACAAAAATTATTAGGCGGCGCATAAATAATAACTACAATCGAAAATGGATGGGCCTAGAGGTAGACCCAAAGATTCGGAAACATCTCATTGAAACGAAACAAAATCTTTTTATTGACTGGGCAATGTGTCGGTTCATCGATGACGCTGATTTGATGAATTTAGAGATACAGCGTGGTGCAGCGCTATATTATAAAAATAAAAAAATGACTAACCCTGAGTTTTTAAGCGCGAAAGAGAGTAATAAGATAACTAGATTATTCGAGCCATTAGATATTTCTATACAGAACCTAATTTCTGAGTGGCAGGAACGGTGGGACAACACTATCAAAGGGCGTCACCTATATAATTTCTTCCCTTCGGTACGCGATCGACTCTCGAAGCAATGGATAGAAATAGACCACCACGTCGCACAATTTTTGACAGGACACGGAAACTTTAAAGCGAAACTATTTGGATTTACATTAGTCTCGTCTCCGCTATGCGAGTGTTCGACCGAAGGTAGCCCTTATGAACAAACTGCTCATCACATACTCTGGGAGTGTGATCTCTGGTATGACGAAAGAATCGAAATGTTGAACAGCGTCCATTGTGTTTCTAGGGTTGTGTACTATGAAGATCTCGTGGGCTGCGCGAAGAACTTCCGAGCTTTCAAACGTTTTTGTCATAAGTACTATTGGAAACAATGCAACACTTTTTTGTCATTATAAATGCATTGTAATCAATTGTCATATTATAAATTAAAACATTTAATTACATTCTGTCTTGTAGTCATTAAAAAAAAAAAAAAAAAAAAAAAAAAAAAAAACATGTTATTCCCGTGGTGCTTCCCCTTTAATTCTGAATTTTTGTCATCACAATTTTTGCTGTCTCCCGCTTTGCTTGGGGAGGGAAACTGGAATACTTCCTACTCCTCCTACAATCTTCTGATTAATTTCGTTGCGGGTTCCAAGACAGATATAGCATGTCCCCCGGGCACCCCTGAGATCATATCAAAGGGTTTTTGCGGTTGGTTACCACTGTCGATCCTGGTTACACAGGAGTTGCAGTGGTGGGTAAGTGTGGTGGGCCAATTGCCCGTTTAAAAAAAAAAAAGGCGGCACCGTCGCATCGGATGGAGAGTTTCCGCATATGGTAAAGTTTTGTATTACCCGTGTACATAAAAAGGAGTATTATGATCAGTTGACGATTCGTGTGTAGTAGTGTTCAATTGTATCCTTCGTATCATGTAGGCTGTTGGTAGCGCCATCTATAAGCGTCGAACGCCACTATGAATGGCATCTCATAATATTAATAAATAAGCAGTATTTCCCTCCCCTCCCCGCTCCGACGCAAACCGAAGAAGTACGAAGAGACGCGAAGAAGCAGAATGCGAGTGCGCGTCGAGTGTGCGTTGCGATGGCCGACCGCATGTGATATAATTAGGCTTTTCCGCTACTAACTCCCGCCCACGAAAGTGAGATATATTCCTATAGAAACGCGATAAGAATTCTGGAAAGACTAAAGTGTTGTGAACAGAAGAAAGAGACGAAAACTCCAGCTGCAGACGCCCTTCACAGAAGCTGGTTCGGTAAGCGTATCTCCCTTCTTACCTTTCCATTTAATCTAATTATTACTGCATATTAACCTGGCGACGCCAGATACCTTCTGAAATACAGTCCACAAAATATCGAAGAGAAATTATTCGCTAATCGCCAGGCCAAGGTGGCCCGCGTGGCCAGCTGTAGTAACATGACATATTTCATACGTAGATACGGTACGAACAAAAACTCAATGTCCTTTCGGAAATCGTCGTTTTTCATACATCTCTGTCAATTCCATAGGAATACGAATGTTGCTAAAGGCCATTAGCAACGTGGTTTAACTGTACTTAATATTGTGAATGTATACCACACATTTTTTGGACATTCAATATGCATTCTTTGTGTAAACGCGTACTTATCCGCGTAGTACCTATACATATAATACAAATGTTTACTTAATGTTTGCAATAACAGTTATTTATCGCTAGTCGTAGCGTTCGATTATGCTGATATTCTTCGGAAGGCTTCCCAAACGAGCAATTTAACTATAGATTTGCCCTATGGTCTCAACTTATCCATGTAGGGCTCTATACTCTTAGCCTCCCCTATTGGCTTCGATAGTCCCTGCCTAACCCTATTACCCTATAACCCTAAGAGAAGTGGGCAAGTCATCTTCAATGTCAAACTTGTCTTCAATGATGTCCCCAACAGGCGGCGCTTGCTTACAAACATGACGAGGGCATCCAGTTCCTGTGCGGCGGGTCGCTGATCTCCAAGTCATTCATCCTCACAGCAGCGCACTGCGTGGATACACTGGACTTGTGAGTAACGGTAACATTTTAACTCCCTTTTCTCTTGCGATCTGTCTTTTCGATATACAAATAAAAAAAATGGATTTTAAACATTTATTGTTTAGTTTTTTGGATAACTAAAGTCTATATCTAATGATGTGCTCATCCAATTAGTTAAAGCTCCTCGAACAATTGAAGGTCCTGCGGAGCAAGTCTTTGCAGCCCAGGTAGAGTGTGGCACTAATCCCTATGCTCACCAACTTTGATATAGTTTTGCTCCTTACAATTTTGTAAGTATGTATTATGTTATGAGCATCATATTTATGTATAAATTGTTTTAGGCTTAAACCTGATTTTGCTCGGATGGGCATCACAAATTTAGGGGATCGAAACTTCAATGAAACAACTGATACGCGAATCAGCGAAGACATCTTATTTCCCCAGTATACAAGGAAAAATAAATATCATGATTTGTCTTTACTCAGGTAATTTTTGATTTTTCTTATTCTTCATATTTATCTATTCTGAATTTAAATGTCGGACATTGATGCGAACATGGGCAGAGAATTATTATTTGAGATTAGTCCACACGCACTTTTAAAAAGAAAATACCCGCTTAAACTATGTAATAGGTCTTTACCTATGAAATTGCCGTTCTGCAATACTGGCCATTTCAAATCAAAATAATTTTTGTTTGGCTTAGAATTCTAATTTTAAATTAATTTTATTTTAAAAACATGGAATTCTTTTTCCAAAAGTAGTCAGTTGTTTATTGATTAGTGTTACATTTTCATCGCATTTCAATCTTTTTCGTCATCATGGATACGTTAAAAATTCGAGTAATTATGGAATATGAGTACCGTCGTGGCAGCAACGCGGCACAAGCGGCACGCAACATCAACGACGTTTACGGAGCTAACACTACAAACCAACGCACCACCTGTTTTTGGTTTGCTTCCGTTCTGGAAATTTCGACCAGAAAAACGAACCTCGCGGTCGTCAGGCTTTGGTCGACAATGACGAATTAAAAGCGATTGTGGAAGCTGATGATACACAATCTACGGCTGAATTAGCAGCAGGTTTCGATGTTAGCGTCAAAACAATATTGGTCCATTTGCGTCAAATTGGCAAGGTAAAAAAGCTTGACAAATGGGTGCCCCACGAACTCAATGATCGCCAGCGCGAAGTACGCGTCGAGACGTGCCTTGCAATGCTCAACAGACACACAAATAAAGGAATTTTGAACCGCATTGTTACCTGCGATGAAAAATGGATTCTGTTTGATAACCGCAAGCGCTCAGCAAGTTGGTTGGTTCAGCACCTAAACAATGCCCTAAACGAAAACTTACCCCTAGAAAAGTGATGGTCACTGTTTGGTGGTCTAGCGCCGGTGTAATTCATCACAGCTTCTTACCAAACGCGGTGAGCATTACTGCAGATGTATAATGTGAAGATCTGATCACAATGATGGAGAAACTGGCACATCTCCAACCAGCATTGGTCAATCGCTCGTCTCCGCTGCTCCTGCACGACAACGCGCGACATCATACTGCACAGCAGACGGTCTCCAAGTTGCAAGAACTGGGGTTGGAAGGTCTTCGTCGTCCGCCCTACTCACCAGACGTTGCGCCTACAGACTACTACTTTTTTAGAATTTGGATAACTTCTTGGCGGGAAAAAAATTCAATACCCGAGAGGCAGTAGAAAATGCCTTTGAAGAATTTGTTGCCTCCCATGCAGCTAATTTCTTTAAGAAGGGCATCAATAAACTGCCACTGCGTTGGCAAAGATGCATTGATTGCATGGGTGATTACTTCGATAATACAAATAAAAAATACATGAAAAAAAATCGATTAAATTTTTTCATACAAAACGGCAATTTCATAGGTAAAGACCTAATATTTAATTTTTTCAAGTAAATAAGCAAGTTAACTAATTTTTCTATATTTTAGATTGGAAAAACCGGTGAAATTTACAGAGTTCCTGAGCCCCATTTGCCTGTACACGGCCAAGAGCGACCCCGAAGTGGACCTCATGGTGACTGGCTGGGGGAGGACAGATTTCAAACGTAAGTACAATGCACAGGTCCAAAGCCTGACAGAAAAAGCCTGCACTGAGGGCGCTTCTCAATACTACGAAATTTTAATTCAGTTTCTTAAATTTTTCGCAACATGGTAAGAGCGATGGCCAATGCCAACGCGTGGACAGCCAATTTGCCTTGCCTTGTTATCTCTCGGTGTCGCTCGCCTAGATGAGTGAAGCACAGCGCCAACGTGTCTAGAGCTCATTTGGCGCAACTTGTCTTCGCTGGCCGTCACTCGTGATCACTTGCCTCACTTCGGATGGTGTTGGTTTTTGTGCACAAATCAAAGGCGCTCGTCTGCGCTCGTACAATGTGTGCGTAGCTCGACCAAACACTCATCTACATTGGCCGCTTGCATTGGCATTCGAGGAGCTTGTCCATCGTGTGGACATTAGCATTTGCCTTGTACCTATTTTTATATTGGCCTATACTGGGCCATCATGAGTAGCCGACTTAAGAGACAATGCCAATTAAAAGGACACTGGCGATTCCTGCCCGATATTCCATCAAGAGCGGCCAAGTTTCCAACATATGTGGTTATAAAGTACTTAAAAAGTTATTATAGTATAAGTTATAAAAAAAAGTTATGAATATCCGAATATCTGAGAATTCGTGGGCAAAATACGTACTTATGTGTCGGAATCGTTGTCATCGTATCCTGTATGGTCTGTGGTTATCATGCTATAAATTGTCAATTTGAAGCGTAAAAGCTCCATCTAGTGGCCCAATAGATAGATTTATTTTTTATTGGAGTTTAAAGCTAATTTATTTTTCTATAGTTCAAGTGATTCAACACTTTAGTACTAGTTTTATGAAAAAAAATGTTACTTGGGGTGAAATAGATCCCCTATACTATTTATACCAAGAAAAATAATTATTATATGTTTTTGGTTTTCATAACGTGAAAGTGCCATCATCATTGCGTTTCAAAAAAAACTGGTTATTAATTTAATAACTTAATTGACATGTTGCTTTTACGCAAACCGCCACTAAGGCTATTTATTGAATAATAAGTTAGGTTACATTTAATCAATTTTAGGTTATATTTAATCACATATATTTTATTCCCCGAGTTTAATATTGTTGCTTTTTTTGTTCCTATGTTCATAAAGTACAATAAATATTTTTTTTTGGCCACGTATTTTAACTACCAGGCAGTAAATGTATGGCGACTTGCCGATCTCCTTTGAAACGCCTCATTACCTATTTTAATAGATTTCTAGCAATCTAAAAACCGAGTGTGTTTTATAGGTGACGATGCCAGCGAGATACTATTGAAGGCGAAACTGAAGGTGGTGTCGACCAGCAGGTGCCGCGAGCACTACGACGTGAACTGGCGGCGGCTGCCGGACGGCATCACGGAGGCGCAGATCTGCGCGGGGGACAAGGACGGCCTGAGGGACTCTTGTCAGGTATACTCACCTTAAGGGTTGCCAGGTCGCCAAACCTAATAGACGGACAGACCAGACAGTTTTGCCGGAAATTTTCGTAAAAAGGCCGGACATCCCACATTCTTGAGTATTTTGTCTCAGTATTATAATACTACAGTAATATAGTTTCTAAAATCAAGCCCTTATTGATTTCCACCAAAATAATGATATATAAATAAATCGAATGCCTGTTCATTGGCATCGCTTGCGAAATTTAAATATCCTAATAAAATCCGGACAAGCCGGACACTGTTTATTTTGGCCGGACACGCAAACAAAAAGCCTAACTACGTCCGGTTTTATCCGGTCGCCTGGCAACCCTGGCCGGGCCAGCTACCGGTACTGCAAAAGCTGGTTCTCCATTAAAGGGAAGGCCTAGCCTGTTGATGTAAGATCAGTTGCAGAACTTATTTTACCTTATTAATGTCGTGCCGCAAAATTTGTACAAGTAGATTCATGATCTTTGTGGCAATGTTGTAGATTACGAAATTTCTAACTGTACGGTCATAGTTATTGTATCATAATTAAACGTGAAGCCGGAGTGAATCGTGTTATATGCACAAGTCGCTACTGCCACCTACAATACAACTACTCAAAACATAGGTTAGATTAGGCTTACTCTGGGAGAGGATGAGAGCTCCGTGGCCTTGTAGGTAGACAGTTTGATTCGCGCTCGAGAGAGTGCAGGTTCGATGCCCAGGTTGTGGCGTGGTACCAATGAGACTTTTTCAGATCTCAAGTACATTATACGGACACTCGTGAGGAAACCTACGATGCACATGATTGGCCCAAGAAGTATTGACCAATCATTCCTCTGGACTAGGCTGACAGTGTTGTTAGAATGCCGTATGTGGTTGGGCAACTATATGACATTTAAAAACCAACTGACCCAGACACTACAGTATTTCAAGAGTGGTTTACTTCGCTCGGAGAATACCGTATAAATCATCCAAAAACTGATGAAAAGCCTAAGTTAACTCTGCTGGAGTATCTAACTCTTCCTAACCGTAGATTTACTGTAGGTAACCTAGGAACTATAAAGTATCTAAACTCAACATATAACTCGCTTACAACGCACTCACTATGAGGAAAAACAACACTCAAAATTCACGAAGAAAAATTCACAATACTTAATTTCAATAGATACCTACTCAATTATCACGACAACCAGTCGATTGTTACATGGCTACGTTTGTGTATAAATAAACATAATACTTACATAATTTATTTTTTAACCCAAATAAAAATTATCCAGGGCGACTCGGGTGGGCCGCTGCAAGCGCTCACCAGCACCGACAGCCGGTACCGTCTCGTGGGCATCACGTCGTTCGGGCGCGGCTGCGGCTCGCTCGTGCCCGGCGTCTACACGCGCGTCGCGCACTACCTCGACTGGATTGAGCCGATTGTGTGGCCCCAGAACAAGATGTAACGATGAACAAATGAAAATGATGAACAGAGTAAAATGGAACCCAAACACAAAATTGCAAGTCCTATTGACGATGATCGTCGTCTTATGCCCGTTTACACCAACTGACTCCTAATTTAAAGTGTCTTTTAGCGGCCATTTAGGGCGCCTCTTAAGAAAAATTGTTTTCACCAACGCTTAGGTGTCACCTAAGACCTTAGGGGGGCCTCTAACTTTAGGGGCCCGATATTTCGCGCCTTAACTGTCACCTAACATTACATTGTGATTGAAAATACGTGAATCCCTTGAAATGGAAGACGAATGCTTGAATTATTTTCTAATGACTTGTTACCAAAAAGACCCCGTTTATATCGCCAAAGAGTGGAACATTTTGATAAATATGATGATATCAACTTCTTCATCCGATAAAGGTTGACAATACAGAGGGTTATATTTTTATTAGAAAAAATTGAACATCTTCTTGAGTATAAAGACAGGTAAGTGTATTATTCATTTACATTTTTAATTTAGGTACTTTTCTCGTACTTACCTACATACTCCTTTACCAATGGAATTTATAATTTTCTAATGATACTTGGATATCATGTCGAAATCAAAAGCAGTGATTGTTCTTTTAATATGTATTTACCTGTACCATTACCTACTTGGACGTCTCTGATACAATTTCATACAAATAGGTATGTCACAAGTAGCACGCAGCGAAACATAGTTAATGGAAAATATTTTTAATTAATCTTATCAAAAATGATATCATAACTAACCACAAAAGAATAAACGAACAATATGGAGGTTGTTTTTAATTTACAGCACAGTACATTTCTAAGCATGCTGTACGTCATCGTCTTATTAATTTAGTTATTAATATTGCTTAATAATTTATCAAAGCATACAAAAGTGCACTAGCTTGAATTTATTTATGTTATATTATTTATCTGAATTATTTATACTAGAATTTGCAATGTTACATTTATCGATAAAATATCAATAGTATGAGCGCAAATTAGAAAAAAAACCGTCTCTTAACTAGGAGTTCCATAGTTAAGTGTTACCCAGCTTGATGAAAATGAAATTAGGTAGGTAAGGAGACCACCTATCCAAAGGGTCACTTACATAAGAATCGTTTAGGAATAAGTTGGTGAAAACGGGCATTAGTCGCCCGATTCATCACGCCGGACCCCAATGAGTGCGACGTGCGAGTAGTAGGAATCAGCCGATTCATTTTCACTAGTGACTATATTCATCGTCGCTACTCGCACATCGCACTCATTGGAGTCCGGACATGGCACGATAAATCGGGCGATTAAGACGACGATCGTCCTCAATCGGTCGCCTGATTCATCGAGTTGCAAGGCACCCGACTCATCGTCGCAAGTGACCCAACTCGTCTGTCTACACGTGACCCAATCCATCGGTCTACGAGTGACCGTAGTTCGGTCATCAGGAAAAATGTGACTTAGCCATAACGTCGCGCATCGGCGGAAAAGATGCTTCGAGTAAGCAATGAAAATCATGAAAAATAGCACAGGTGATCACATCCCAAGTTCGTTTCAACTTAAAGCTGCTGTTTGAAGAAAATGTTTAGCAAATTTCTTTTGAAACATCAATAGTTATAATGAGAGCTAACAAAGATAAAATAAATTAGCAATTTCAAATAAGTAACAGACTAAATAAAAAATTGAAGGCATAGTTCTGCAAACCACTTGGGAGGTCGGTCTAACCTACACCTCGCCGCGTAACTACAGTGTCAACATGTAACAAAAGTACGCCTTACCGTCTAAGGCGAGCTGTTCAGGGTGTTTTTTTATGTAGGAGTATGTAGTGCGTACTGCGTAGTCGCACGCAACTACATACCTACATAATAAAAAAGCGGTTTCAGTTTTTGTTTGACAAAGCTGTATCTTCACTTTTTATTAGTTCTGAGTTTCAAATAAGGATTTTATAAAATAAAGAAAATATGTTCAAGTTATGTTTCATTTTAACTCTTTCATTTTGGGATGTTAGGTACTAGCTACGTCAATAATGTTTTTCTTTTTCGTGAAACGTCATACTTTCTTTATTTTTTTATGCTAGCCTGTTGTGTCAAAGGCCTCTCTTTTCCTCCATAAATCGCGATCCTCCTCTATGGTCGGCCAGTCCTTATCAAAGGCATCTAATTGGTCGCGCCACCTTTTTATGGGTCTGCCTCTGTTCCGCCGACCAGTCGGTAGCCACTCCGAAATAAGATGTCCCCATCTATCTAGGTACATGCGAGACACATGCTCCACCCAACACCATTTTAAGCTGGCAGCTTTCTTTCCCACGTCAGTCAGTCCCGTTTTAGAGCGCAGAGCGGTGTTTCGGATTCGGTCGATCCTCTTGACATGAACATCCCCGAGCTTAGATTTTAGCGTAGCATTTTAGGAAATGCTACGCTAAAATCTAAGCTCGGGGTGTGTCAACGGATGGGCCGTTGACAGACCCTGAGCTTAGATTTTTGTGTCGCGGTCAAAGACCAAGACCGTGCACCGTGGGTTAGGACAGGCAGAATACACGTCGTGACCACGATGTTTGTTTTAAACAGACAGGTAAATTTCCCTTTAACAGATGTTTCATAGACCAGAAGCTTTGCCATGTTATTTCTAATCTCATATCTACCTCTTTATCTTGCCTGTTCTTAAAAGATATTATCTGGCCTAAATAAACGTACTCGTCGACATAGTGTATCTCATACCCATCTACCACAAACCTACGCTTCGTACTAGTCATGATTTTAGTTTTTGACCGGTTCATTTGGAGTCCTGGGAGTCCAAAAAGGTCACTAGATTTCATATTATGTTTCATATACCTAGTTTTGCCATAAATACTGAAACAAAGAAAAAAAAAATCTATAGCAAATAAGTAATAAAATATAATACTTTGACAGTGTGTTACGAGGGCGGGTCAATAAGTCCGTGACTTTTGGAATAAAACACAGATTTTTTGATAAATAAATCATTTTATTTTTCAACGTAGTCCCCCTTGAGCTCTATACACTTTGTCCAACGCTTCTCCAATTTTTTTATCCCTTCCAAAAAATATGATTTGTCGAGGTCCTCAAAATAGGCCTTTGTTTGCGAGATGACTTCATCATTGGAGTCAAATCTTTTTCCACCGAGCCATTTTTTCAGGTTTGGGAACAAGAAGTAGTCACTCGGAGCCAAATCTTGAGAATAGGGTGGACGTGGGAGCAATTCATAGCCCAATTAATGGATTTTTGCCATGGCAACTGCACATGTGTGCACCCTTGCATTGTCTTGGTGAAAAAGAACTTTTTTTTGGCCAAATGAGGTCGGTTTTGTTTTCAAATCCTCATTGAAGCGGTCCAATAAGTTGGCATAATATTCCCCATTAATTGTTCTTCCCTTTTGAAGATAGTCAATGTGGATTATCCCACGTGCATCCCAAAAAACAGTCGCCATAACTTTATTGGCTGACAAACCCACCTTGGCCTTCTTTGGCGCCGATTCACCCTTAGAAACACACTGTTTTGACTGTTGTTCTCTGGTGTGTTGTGATGGATCCATGTTTCGTCCACGGTTAAAAAACTCCTCCATATTGTGATTAAACAACGCCAAACCTTCCTGTGAAGTTGTTACACGATTGCGTTTGTGGTCGACTGTGAGCAAACGCGGCACCCATCTTGCGGAAAGCTTTCTCATGCCCAAGTGATCATTCAAAATTGAAACCACTGAGCCATGCGAGATGCCTATGGCTTCCACAATCTCTTGCACTTTTAATCTTCGGTCGGCCAACACCATATCGTGAATTTTTTCGATTGTTTCGGGTGTAGAGACCTCAACTGGGCGTCCAGGACGTTCGGCATCTTCAGTGCTTGTACGGCCACAACGAAATTCAGTAAACCACTTTTTTACCATTTAAATCGATGGTGCAGAGTCCCCATAGTATTTATCAAGCTTAGCCTTGGTCTCGGTAATGGTTTTTTTTCGCAAAAAATAATGCTTAATAAGCACACGAAATTCACTTTTTTCCATTGTTTCCTTAAGTTACTGGATAGTCTGATAAAGATAGCTGTAAAACACAAACTAACTGACGCAGCAAGTTCAAATTTTGATAGGAGTCAACTGACAGATGCCTGTTGACAGGAGTAGTGTTGCTTTTTCAGTAAAGAGGTTAGAAATTCAAAAAGTCACGGACTTATTGACCCGCCTTAGTAGTTTAATACATAAATATAAAACATTTTAAAATATAAAAAGCTTATTCGAAGTGGTATCCATTGGCTGCAATACATTCCTTTAAACGTTGAGGCCAGTTATCAATAGAAGCACGCACTCTTTCCATGGGAAAATTCTTCACAGCCAATCGTACGAATTGTTTTAGGGACTCCAAATTATCATGGCGTTTAGAGCTAGCCGTACACTCTAAACCGACCATAAATCATAATCCAGCGGATTAAAATCGGGACTAGACGACGGCCAGTCTTCAGCTCTGATGAAGTCCGAAACGTTCGTTTCCAACCAAGAAAGCGTAGACCAAGCTTTATGACCCGGCGCCCAGTCTTGCTGGAAGGACCATTCTTGGTTATTGAACATGACACCATGTGTTAATAGGCTTCCTTATCTTCTCAAAAATGGTATCTTGATACACTTGTGCCGATGTTTTAATACCTTTTTCACAAAAGTATGGCTCAGTCACTCCTTCATAGCCAATACCCCACCAAACTATCACTGAAGTCGGATAGTACCCACGTTGCACGTGCTCTGTCGACTAATTGGGAAGCTTCCTTAGAGCTTTCAGCATAAATATGGTCATTTTGTTAAAATGTTGCTCAATTGTAAAAAAATTCTCATCCGTAAACAAAATTTTTCTGTGACCTCCCTTTGCGTACCGCTTCAGTAGTTGTTTCGATTTTACCACCCTATTCTTTTTAAATTATCAGTTAAGAAATGACCAGTACGTATCTTATAGGCTGCAAGTCCTAAGTCATGTTTTAAAATACGCGACATGGTTCGAGGTGCTATCTTCATCACCTGAGATAAAATCTTTTGCTTTCGGACAGGATTTCTTCGAATTCTTTCCCTTACTGCTTTGACCACCTTTTTCGTATGAACACTACGTGGACGGCCAGATATTTTTCTGTCACAAACAGAGGAGGTCTCATTGTACCTATTAATAGCCCGGTACACAAACAGTTTACTAATACCAAGCGTATGGAGAGTCTTAAAAATTGCATTTGGCTCCATACCTTCTTACTGTAATGCAATCACAGCGATTCGGTTCTCTTTATCACCCCACTCCATTTTAATATCGCAAAATATTGTACAATGTATTGTCGCCAAAATGAGAATCATATGAATATAATGAACAATCATATAAAAATGACAGATTCCAAATTCAAATGTAATATTTTGTTTATGGCCAGACTAAGTTTTTTTTTCAACTCATATTATGTGCGCCATTTTATACGCATTTCTATTGAAAACTTTCAAAATTGATGTATTCTGATATGATGAAATCAGATCAATCATGTAGCCATTTTACCATTTCACGATTTTTGTATGGAATATGTATATATGAAACACCTAAAGTGGCCTTTTTAGACCCTCTGCCTCGAGGCTAGCCGTGCTAAGGTCTTCAAGTATCGACTAAGTTCATGGGTGACGTGGCAAAGAGAACAATGTCGTCCCACACGTATGCCTACAACTACGCCTTTATCTTCCCAATCCGCTGAGACTTTTTTTAAATCCTCTTCTAAGGCGCTCGTAAAAAGGCGGGGAGACAAAGGGTCACCCTGCTTGACGCTTCTTTCAATAAAAAATGTTTGACCCATTGATCGCAATTTAACTGCGGCTACTTTTGTATATTAATTTAAGCACGTCTATGTAGGTATTATAAATATTTTGGTTACTGGGGGCTGAAAAAAAAATCATATTTTCTATACTAGCACTGATATTATAACTACATGAATGTAATCAAAACACTTATTATTACGATAAAAAACTACTCGACCTTCACCTTACTTCACTGAACAACAGTTTATGAGCAGAAACAAGTTTTGCATACTTAGGTATGACACACGAGAGATGACTTAAGTTTTGAGGAAACACGAACTAACACAGTGTTTCTAAAACACTGCTTTACACACTCTGTGAGTACAGTCGTGATCGTTGAGTGAGTAAAACGAATATGTGGTTTATAATATCTGTTATGTTATGTTTGATGTCCATCATACGGGTGCATATTGCTCATGAAGGTAAGACTATTTATATTACTGGTTTCTAATAGCTCTAATAGTACCTAATACTAGATATTCTACTTACTTAGACACAAAGTTTGATTTATTTACGGGTTACAAGTTATTATTAATATTATCGGACTCATAATATTGATAATATAATACGTTGTGACTCTTTTATGCAATTATTAGTATGTTTTTTAATCAGAAATTAAAATAAATGAGTACCTGCAGAATTTATAGTAGGGTTACCGACAATTTATACTGAAAAGAAGTCTAAGATTAACTTTTTTCAATTTCTAGATATTCAAAAATGTGTGCCAAACGAAGAAACCCCTGAAGGAAAATGTGTACCTATACTTGACTGTGAAGTTGCGCTGAGGTAAAATAAAATAATATTTAGGTACTTACTTAATTACTTCTTATCATAAAGTATACTGGATGATTTTTTAGGTTCCCTATTTTTCGCATAAAATCATATGTCATAATTTAACTTGGCATAATTCCAAGTCCTATTATTAGTTACTCATAACATGTTTAGGCATAATTTTTTTGACATAATCACTGCATAATAATAATCATTACGCACACTTAGGTACTTATTGTTAAGCATACATTAATTTACGATATTTAAGCATACTTTTACAAATATGTTATTTAAGCATTAATGATAAAAAAAAATAATGACGTTTTGATAGCGATAAAAAGTTCTAACCTAACCCAAAACTACGATTTTTTTACGCTAGGTTTTTGTGCGACCATGTTACCACTCCGAAGACGTTTTGAACGTGATAAAAAAATTGTAAACTGACACAAAACAACACAAACGTTATTTCACGCCGTGTTACCACTAGCAAGACGTTGAACGTGATAAAAAAGTTCTAATCTAACCTAACCCACAACTACACAAACGTATTTCACGCCAGGTTTTTGTGGGACTGTGTTACCATTTCGAAGACGTTTTGAACGTGACAAAAAAGTTCTAACCTAACCTAAAACTACACAAACGTTATTTATTCCTAACGAGTTATGACAAAAAAAATTATGCCTAACGAGTTATGTCACATTAAATTAGGACAAAAATATTAGTCTAATGATAATTGTGCCTAATAATTTATGTATGCCAAAAAACGAGTATGCCAACATATTATTATGACAAATAAAATTATGCCTATTGAGGTCCGTATGCCATTAAATTATGGAAAAAAAATTATGCTAAAAAGGGATAAACATAATTATGTATTATAATAGGTACATGAAACAATGTAATATGGCATACTTAGTTTACTTTTTTTCTTTTCCCTAACTTGGTGAAAATTTGTTGTACAACATAGCACAACTAATTTATTATCATATTTATACGAGTATCTAATAATTTATACATTTAAAAAAAAAAATCAGAAAAATATATTAAAATATTGAAATTATAAATAATAGACACCTGTTCACCCCTATGACGTTGCGCGAGATTGGATAAAACTAAAAACGGCGTGGCCGGCCCCCGCAATAGGGTGACTAAAATTCATGATCTTTTAAGACTTTCCAAATTTCAAATACTTAAGTTTTGACACAAGTGCTTTTATTTAGATATTCTATTATTGTTAAAAACATGCCGTTTCTATAGAAACGGAAAAAATAATCACCCAAAACCCACGGGAACACTGTACTTTTTCGGGATAAAAAGTATCCTATGTTTTAATCCAGAGCTTAAACTACTATTATTTTTACTTAAACTACCAGTAACTTTTAGCTTAAACTACCATATTAAATTTCATCGAAATCTGTTCAGTAGTTTTTGCGTGAAAGAGTAACAAACATCCATCCATCCTCACAAACTTTCACATTAATAATAGTAGTAGGATAACACTTCTAGAATATAAAGTATTTGAAATAGACTTATTAATTATACACTAAAACTACCTACCCCTAGGAAGAGCAATGACAGATTAATAATACGTGACATACACATCAGGCCTCTTTATCTCAATTTGGGGTCGCTAGGCAGAGGCCACTGACCAGATCTATAGCCCACTTCTCGTGGTCTCGCGGAAACCTACGTGACGGGTAGCGAACTACGTCGCCATTTATAATGGAGTTTATTTAAGTTAAACTTTTTATACAATTTAATGTTTTTAAATTTCAGTATATTAAAAGAGAAGAAAACAAATCCGTACAGGAGGTGCGGGTTCGAGGGGTTAACTGAGATCGTCTGCTGTCCCATGATACAAAACAAATATGGCGATGACAGCACAACAGAAAGATCTGGTGAGGTTGGGACTATATGATCCGAAATCCGGAAGGCCAAAAAAAATAGAGCTGGCCTAAGTATCAATTGTTTATGTAGGTAATAGGTAGTACAGTAATCTTTGTCGAATAATGTTTATCAATGTAAGTTAGTAATACTTAGTATCTATTTATTTTTCTGTATGAGGGCAAAGAGTAGCTTGAAATTTTTTCTACAATAGCTCCTCATTATTGTTGTAAAAGTCACCTCGACGCGAGATAAATTATTATGTCGCGCACAGAAAGATTTTGTTTGGCGCAAGAAATTTTTGTCGACGGCGTGGGTGGAGTGTCGACATAATTATATCTCGCGCCGGGTTCCGCGCTTCATTAATTGGGCTAGGAGGGGCCATAAGCTGAATGAAAAAAGCCTATCTAAATTCTAGAGATGCCTGCCTAAGAGTCGAATAAAATACATATGTTCTGAGTGATTTTTATTGCGTTTCGAGAGACACAGTGTATAATAGGCACCTACTATGGCATACTTAGTTTACTAACACTACACTACACTAACACTACACTTCTAATTTAAAATCATTATTTACTTATACATATAAAAAAGTATTTCAGAAAAATTATAAAAATATTAAAATTATAAATACATATTGTCACCCTATTGAATCCTATTGGCCCCTACGACGCTGCGCGTGATTGGAGCGCGTGAAGCGACAGTAGGGTGACCTAAATTCTGATCTTTTTTAGATTGTCCATCTTTCAAATACTTGAGCTTTGAAACAAATGCTTTTGTATATAAGTAAATATTAAATATTATATTTTAGACAAGACATTATGACACACAAGACGAGATGTTTCTCTCGATGGAATAAACCTTTAAATAATACTTTAACTAAACAATTATTATTATTAATCTTTTGTGCAGGTAAAAGTGACGATACAAGAGTTGCTGATAAAGGTAAACAGATCCTTACTAATATAATAAACGCGAAAGATTGTAAGAGTGTAGGTATAGATGTGTACTTAAATGTATGGATGTTTGTTACTCTTCCACGCAAAAACTACGGTACTGCTTTTACTTACTACTAGTAATGGTAATAGGCTACTTTTTATCGCAGTGAAATGTAAGGTTCCCGCGGGCATTTCTTTTGCTCGTACGAAGTTGCGGCCCGCGGGTAACATCTAGTATAAATATATAAATAGTAAATACATCTTATTTAGTAGCTACTGCAATGGCGGGGGGTTCGATAGAAAACCCTCATCCAAACCCCTACCTATTATACAGGCTAAGAATTACCTATAAAGGAGAACCAGCCTTCATTAAGAACCAACCACTGGTAGCTAGGTTAGGTTAGATGAATTTATTGTCCTCGTCCGTTCTTCGCAAACTACGACAGCAGTAGTGGCAACGTTAGGTACCAGTACAATGTAAACCAGACCTAGCACTGATCAATGGAGAATGATACTAGGTATGTAAAATTACTTGAAACTTTGTTACAGTAACTGTAAATCTGTTATGTACTTATACAGATAAACTAGTTTTTGTTTTATTCAAAAATATGAAGGGGTTGTTCGCTGGATAGAACTGAAAATTGGAGTTCTTTGAAACTTTTTTTCTGTCATGGTCGTATTGAAAAATCCCAAAAAAAATAATGTTAATCTGCATTATATTTAGCTGAAGACTGTCTTTTTATAAGTTGAAATTTTTATTTAAATATTGATTTAAAAATATGCTAAGTCCACCCTTTTTTTATAGTTAAACCTTTTTTCTATAAGTCACACGAGTGTGAAAATTATTTCAGTATTTTAAGTAAAACAAGACTCAGGGGAAGGTAGTTTTAGTTTTTGTCTCAAATATTTATATCCGATTTATATATAATTATAAGCCGAATAGATTTTTTTTTCCGATTTCAATACTCTCGCTTCCCCCCCCCCCCCCTGGCGCCTACAAAATTAGTATGGGACTTGACGCTCAAGGTCACTGGCGTTATAAGCAGTGCAGAGCCTTAAGTAGTTATAATTTTAAACGCGTTCAAGGTTCTGAAAGTGTTCGAATCCCAATAATATTTATATTTCAGAATGCCAGAAGACTAAAGATATTATAAACGGTGCCTTGAGTTTATACATCATTGGTGGTGAGGACGTGTCACACGGAGAATTCCCACATATGGTAAAAATACATAAAATACATAAAAAATAGTGATAATATTACGTTAATTCAAAATAAGTGCATATGATTGTAATATTTTTATGATATGGGGGATAGTGTCATAAAACAATATATTCTCAGATATTCTCCACACTATAGGTGGCCCTTGGATATCAAAATGGCGACAGCTACACATTCGACTGCGGTGGCTCTCTCGTGTCAAACTCCTACGTACTCACAGCGGCGCACTGCGCGGGCAACAGACTCGAGTAAACATAATATGTACTTTTGTATGAATAACATACTACCACAATGTAAATAATGTACAGTAGACCATCTTCATATTAACCGCCCGAATGGGCGCACGCACATATACGCGTCATTGTGTAAATGCCGCTAACGAAATCTCAAATAGCAGAGGTATGTAGTGTCACACCGCGCGCTGCGCTGCCGCGCGCCAAGTCTTGTCACTGCATGGAACGACTTTAATAACGAGTTTAAGTTAAATAGTTGTGCCGCGACACTTGCGCACTGTCAACGCCTTCTTTGTAGACGTACCAGGCCTAGCGCTCCGCTCGGCCACGCTCAATCGTAGTTAAAAATTTCAAGGACACAGCAGAGTTCGGCTACTGTACATTATTTATATTGTGATACTACCTACTTATGTTAAATTTAAGCCTGACCGCAGGGCTTTTCACAATTCCCGTTCGACTAGGATTCGAAACTTCTGAAGCCCAATAGGTTGGACTTGACTTGACTCATATTTAATTTCATACACTGAAGGAGTATTTCCTTTAGTACTTGGCTTAGGTTAACTTATTAGTCTACTAGGCTTAGGAAAACGTAATCTAGCTATATCATAAATTAAAAGCTTAAGAATAATAAATAAAGTTGATTTAAAAATATGTATTTTTGTTTTTTAATTTCTACTGATGAAAAGACCTCGAAGTAACTTTCGGTAAAGATGTGACGTCACAAACACACTAAATAGGTACATACGTAGTGTGAAACGGAACGTGTTTCTGTAAATAAATAGTTCATGACATCTTTTAAAGTTATTTATGTCATAACTTCAAACGAAACGTCACACCGCCATTTGGTCTGAGCGGATTATAACACAGATTTCAAATAGTATTAGTATGACGTCACAGAACAGATAATCTATCAACCAACATGGCGAATAGTGTTTTCGGCGGTTTTTAAAGTATATTTTAAATATTTTTTGTAGGTTTTTAGGTTTCAAAATAATGTAATATATATTTTTTTGTGTAATGGAACAATTATGAAGCGATTAGGACATAAATAAAAATATGGTCAAGTAGCCTTTATTCTCGTAACTATTTGTGATCATATTCTGTTTCGGTCCGCACGGTGTCGCATTCAGACAGCACGCGGAGTGCGGACAGAAACAGGATAATGATCACAAAATATAGTTACGAGAATTGGGCTTCTGCGCGGCGACCAATAAACGCTTGCCACGAGCGTCTATTGGTTGCCTCTCTGGGATGTTTTCGAATCCGAGACGATTGTGAATCGTCTGTTCTGTTATTATATTACAGCCGGGCAGTAATATAAAAACCTGCACAGAAGCCGCTTCGCTTCTCTGATCATCGTGCCGAAGCGTAGCTCTACCACATAAATTTTGTATTTCATTGTAAAATCCACGTAGGTATTTCTTGCAGTAAGCCGCCCAGTATCGCTAGGATCGGTGCTCTCTATATATCCGACGAGAGTTTCAACAATGACACCGACGTGCGGATAGTGGAAGTGAAGCTACATCCCAGGAGAACGCCCGCCACGAAGTACCACGATATAGCGTTGTTGAGGTAATTATACCCTGGCAGACTCTACAAATGTTATGCCAAAAAATTTAAAGGTCCAAGAATAGGTGGTAGGTTATAAGGGCGGCTCTATCCTTTTTAGCCTACGACCTATTCTGAGACCCACCAAATATGCACAAAGTTTCAATTAAATCGGCCAATTCGTTTCGGAGAGATATAATATGTAGGGTCGGCTGTTGAACAGTGAACCAGTTAGGAACAGTGAACCAGCCGCTGTTTAGAAAAAATGCGACGTTGCCGCTTTTGGCAAACATGTCGGTTCGTGCCACGTATGATCCCCTCCCACCTCACTTAGTTTGCGTGACGCTTGCGCACGAGGTGGTCGAGTGAGGAGCATTTTTGTGTTTTTGGATATAAAAACCAAGTTTTGATCATGTAAGTTACTGATTTTTCTATTTTTTTGTGTAACTGGTAGCTACTGTTTAACTGCATTCGCGCTTTTTTACATGTTTCTGGGTTTAGAATGAGATTTAATAAAGAGACATAACCTTATTTTTCAACTCAATTTGATTCATTAATAATTCTTGGTCACCATGTTTCACAGTGAACCAGCGAAACCTGGTACACACTGAACCATGGCTCACTGTGCACCTACCCATAAACCTAACATTTTTTTTCTAGAATGCCACGACGTAAATCACAAGATCGGAAAATAGGGAAACACAGTAAAGAACACATGAAATTGGCACTGCAAGCTGTAGAAGCAGGTGTATCAATACGAAAAGCAGCTAAAATGCACGACATTGCCTACCCTACGTTTCGGCGTTATGCTAAAAAAAGAAGGGAGCAAGGCGAGAATATATCGCTCGTCCCCAGATATGACATTAATCGTGTATTTTCTGAAGAACAAGAAAATCTTTTAGTAGAATACTACAAAGAATGCGCATTAATGTTCTACGGTTTATCAGTAAAGGACTGCAGACAAGTGGCTTTTGAAATGGCAAAGAATAATAATTTGAAAATGCCATCTACATGGGAAAGAGACGGTCTTGCAGGATTAGAATGGTTTCGGTCTTTTAAACAAAGACATCCAGAAATCACAGTGAAAAAACCAGAACCTGTCAGCCTCGCTAGAGCAACGGCGTTCAATCCCGAAAGTGTCAAAAATTTTTTTGATAATCTACAGACTGTTATTGAACGACAACCGCAATTCGCCGATGGTACGCGCTTATTTAATTTAGACGAGACCAGCACTACGACCGTCCAGAAACCGCAAAAAGTCGTAGCTCCACGAGGAGTCAGTGTGGGCAAAGTGACCAGCGGTGAAAAAGGGACTCTGGTCACAACTTGCTGTATGGTCAGTGCAACAGGATATGCATTGCCACCTGCAATCATCTTCCCACGCAAGAATTTTAAAAATATGATGTTAAACGGAGCTCCTCCCGGTAGCTTGGGGCTGGCCAATGCCAGTGGTTAGATGACGAGTGAGCTTTTCATAGAAGTTATCAAACATTTCGTGAAACATACACGAACATCACTAGAAGATCCATCTTTATTGCTTATGGATAACCACGAATCCCATTTAAGCATCGAAGCCTTGGATTATGCTAAAACATCAGGTGTGACAGTTTTAACTTTTCATCCACACACGACGAACAAGCTACAACCTTTGGACGTGGGTCTGATGGGTCCTTTTAAAACCTTTTATAATTCGGCGATGGAATCATGGATGCTACGTAACCCGGGAAGGCCTGTCACAATATACGAAGTTGCTGGGTTCATTGGGCAAGCATATCCTAAAGCTATGACTCCTACAAATATAGCATCAGCCTTTTCTAAATGTGGAATATTCCCTTTTGACAGATATGTTTTTACAGACATTGATTACTTGCCAAGCACTGTCACTGATCGTCCAGTACCAGAAAATAGTAACCCAAGTGCTGAGCGATCTGAAATAAATCTACCACGCGAATTAACAGACCATACAAATAACGATGTTGCAATTTTAAATGCACCAGGTGAACGAGATTCAATCGATAATACTAATAATATATCGATTCCTATTTTACCTTTGAGTAGAGAAAATAGCCCATCTATATTAGCCAACACTTTTGAAACTCGTATCCTAAATAACAATGAATCTATAGGGGAAACTACAAAATCACCAGGGACTTTTATTACGCCAAAAGAGTTTCGTCCACCAATAAAGGCAGGCCCTAGATCTAATAAAAGAAAGAGAAAAGCAGGAAGAAGTATCATTGCAACTGACACCCCGGAAAAGGATCAAATTGCAGCAAATAGAGCAGCTACTAAAAGAAAGAAAGAAGCTGCTGCAAAATCAGGGAACTTTAAAAGAAAAGTTTTAAAAGGTACTCAAGATAGTCAACCATCTACTAGCGGATTAAAAAAAGCTAAACGACCAAAGAAAGAAGAGTCTGAAACTGATGAATCTGAAGAAGAAATAGAACTTGAAAGTGAAACAGATGTGGATGAAAATTCTACAGACGACGATGACGATGTTTTGTTAAACGACTCATTTCTTCCATTACGTTGGAAACCAAAAGAAGGTGATTTCGTACTCATATTGCTAGAATCTAAAAAACAAATAATTTACTATGTCGCTAAGATAGTGGAAATTGCTGAAGAAAATGAATATTCAGTGTCATTTTTAAAACTTAAAAAAGGAGAACAGCCGTGTTTTATATTTCCCCTGGAGCCGGATTTAGCTGTTGTGAATTTATCTGAAATTAAATTTCTTCTTCCTCCTCCAAAAAGCTCAGGCACTAAAAGACTGACTAAATATTTTTTCAAAGTAAATTTTTCGCGTTTGAATGTGAAGTAAAGAATTAATTAGATAGATAGATATTATACAAAGACTGGTTGATTATACAAAGACTGATATCCACTACTCTACTTTGGATGGTTTATTGGCAAAAAGTTGTTCTTAATTATGAAGATAATGTTTTGTCTATGGTACAAAATACAAATGGATGGTGATTAATGTGACATTATCAGGCACAGTTTCTCATAAAAGTTCCTATTTAGTTTTAATTGATTTTTTTTTGAGATCTTTAGCTTAACCTTTGCTTATAAGGTTCACTTATTTTTGTAAAAAAGGTTCATTTATTTTCTTAAAGGAGATTAAGTCCCTATATTTGGTACCTTCGTATATAATAAGAGCTTTAAATTTATTCATAAGATAAGATTGTTCCTGTTATGTTAATAAAGAAGTTACTGTTTGCTTTATTACATTGTTAACTTGTAACAAAAAAATATATTAAATATTTTTTTATTTGACTTTATTGTTTTTTTCGCCTAATTAACTCTTTGGTTCACTGTAGAATAGATACTGGCTCACTGTGTAACATGGGTAGTACACAGTGAACCATTTCTCATTTTTTTTAAATCTCGGTGTGCTGACTTCATGTATTTACATTAAGGGCTGAAGTTAATTTATATAAAACTACGATAAATTTGCTATACACAGTAAAAAAATACATATCTTCCGAGATACAAGTCTCGAAAAAAAACATGGTTCACTGTCCAACAACCCACCCTACCTAGTGTACAAAAAGTGACCCGATATTTTTATAAATTAGATACTAGTGACGTTTTCATTATCTAAAACTGCCCCTGGGAAGGGCAGCCGAATCCTGTCAGTTTTTATTCCCGTGGTCAAACGTGAAAGATTAATTATTTTATTTTTATTACTTTTTTTTATAAAAATCATACATATTTTATAGTAAAGAGTTGGTCAAATTGGTTTCGAATAATGTTCATAGGATAATTGCTTATATTTTAGATGAATAAAGTGCATAATAATTGATAATAAGATGAACATTTCAGATTAGAGAGTCCGGTTAATATAAATGAAGTAGCTAGCCCCATATGCCTTCACACATCGGAGGAGGACCCCAAAGTACCGCTAACTGTGACGGGCTGGGGACAGACCACAGTCTCAAGTAGGTAAACACTAGTCGCTAACCGCCGATCGCCATTTTAGGCGAAAGACATACCTATTGCTCTAAAATAGGCTGTCGACACAACGCAGTCTACGCGTTAACCGCCGCGCAGTAGATGGCAGTTGACGACTGTCATGGTCCTGCAGTCTGCGACGGCTGCAGTATGCGGTGGCCGAGTGCCGTTCGTCTGATAGAGCGCTCAATTTCACGTATTTTCTATGTTATGTAAGACAGCCAAAAGTCAAAACATGTAAAAAAGCTATCCGATATTTTAAGTGGAACCCAATTGTCACCAACAAAGTCATAAAAATGTTACTATTTTTCTGCACAGGTCGACAGACTTCCCATTAGGGCAATTTTACACTTCTTTCGCAAAATGTCATTTAATACACGTTCGCCGGTTTCGGGTGCTTACCTACTATTACCCGATTAGGGTGAAGCCAAAAGGAAGGGTAATGATTTGGGCAGTCTATGTATGCATGTTTGTATATATGTATGTATGTAGGTATGTTTGTTCCACCGTAGCGCCTAATTTAATAAATGAGGCCGAAATAGCTTCAGTAACATAAGCTATATAAATTACGTAGTCGGGTTGTAGTTCTTTATAAACATAATTAATAAAATTTATTTTTTAATAGGTAGATTAAAGAATATTGCTCTACAGAAGGCATCATTGTCATACTTGGATAGAGACGCATGCGGGGAGTCATACAAAATAGCAGACAAGTACTGGCTCAAGCTACCGAATGGAATTACTCGCGAGCAACTCTGTGCCCACCACCCGCAAGGGCTGACGGACACTTGTCAGGTAAGACTCGACCTAACACCACACGGCTTCACAGATATAGTCCGCCTGCAACACTCGTATTTTATGAAGAGAACTTAAGTGTCAGATCCTTTATTTCTAGTATAATATCACTCACCAGCCTACCAACAAGGGGTACCTTTATTCGGTAAATAAACCGAGCTCAAATCGTTGTTATAAAAGACCACCCTAATTTAACCTCCTGTGCACACATTACCTAAACATTCGCCATTTTAAATAAAATTGAATCGTCACGTTCGAGTTATTTTAAAAACTAATATTTCCATAAACGAGCCATGCCAATCACCATAGCCGAAATAATCTATTTCTATACATATAATAAATTTGTAACAGGTCGCTGTTTGTACATGGAAGATAAATAAGAAAAACTATTACTTTATGAACGGTATAGGTGCACGTGTGGACTGAGGGGGCAGAGCGAAACCACAAATAGTTAATAATTGGTATTAGGATTGCAAAAAATTAACATAATTTAAATTATGTTAATTTTTTGATTCTATGAAAATACAGAGTAAGGTTACCACACAAGAAGCAAAATGAGGACAGTACCTAATATATTGTGTATGTTATACTTTATTAAATTTACATTTTGCTCGCGGTTTCAACTATTTTACGGGTTCATAGTACTACAAGCAACCCTTATTAAACCAATTATTAACTAATTTTGGTTTCGCTCTGCCCGCCCTTTTCTCTGTCCGTTCTTGCTAACTCCTTATATATAATTATGTAGATTTTAGAATTATGATGATGCGAGCAGAGCCGCGGGCAAAAGCTAAATATAATAAAAAGCGATAGATGTTATTTTATACATCACAGTTTTTCGTAAGTGTTGCTGCAATCATAAAATGAAGCGCCTTTAGTGCAGGTTCTTTATATTACCGGTCAAGATTTAAATCAGTATTTTCATCGGTAAATGCTCTTGTTTTGCAGGGTGACTCTGGGGGCCCGCTACAATTATTGTCCTCGGATAATTTCTACAGACTAGTGGGTGTGACATCCTTCGGCATCGGTTGCGGGACCTCGAAGCCGGGAGTGTACACCAAAATTTACCCGTACTTAGACTGGATAGAGAGAGAGGTGTGGCCACAGTAGACCGTAGAGTACTTTAGTCTAAAAACTTGCCATATAATTAGTGTTAAAATACTAAACTTGGCGCCTTCACAGTACTCACACTTATGCAATTTCATATACTTACAGTGTATTAAAAATATATATTAATATCATTGAAAATTCAAGCTTCTTTGGATTTTGTAAGTCGACAATGTTTTGCCGGAATCAATTGTTTATTTTGTAAAATAATTGTAAATATAATATTACGTATTATTAGCAAAAATTTTAAGTATAGTTTTACGAGAATTGTGCGTACGGAATATTGCTCTCGAGATCCCCTTGACATCCACTCCTCTTCCTTATATTCCAAATCTTTACTGGGGGTCTAAAAAGGCAACTTGAGGTGTTTAATATGATGTTTAATATGATGTTTCATATATTTTTTCCATACAAAAATAGTGAAATGTTAAAATGGCTACATGATTCATCTGATTTCATCATATTAGAAAACAACATCAATTTTGACAGTTTTCAATAGAAATGCGAGAAATGGCGCACATAATATGAATATGAAAAAATATGAAACACCTGAAGTGGCCTTCATAGACCCCTGTTCGTGCTGCGACTCTTTGAAACTAACTGCTTTTATAAATTCGTAAAATAAATTTATATTTGCTAAATAAGTTTACGGACATCTCTGGTACGCCTTAATTTGTTTTTATGATTATTGTAATAATTGATCTCTCTTTTTAACCGACTTCCAAGAAAGGAGGCGGTCATACATTGGCTGTATGTGTATCGAGGGAACTCCTCGAAATTTATAGGAACACATATGGTGATTTCGACTTTTTCTGAAGTAGTCCAAGCATACCTATCAAAAAGTAACATTTTTCACCAAGGTACCCTGGATCCAAAAGTACTGAAGAGAACTCCTGGCTCCTTATAGATACATGTTTCATGATTTCGGCGTTGTTTAAAGAACTGCGCATATGCCACTATGTCAATTACGGTAATCATCATCAACACCATACATCACCACATTATGATGATGTAATAGGTACTTCTCATAGTATTTTACACCGACACAGATATCTTTGATCATTAGTCATTACTTTGCCGTATGTGAACCTGTTTGCAAAATTGTTTTGTTGTTGTCAAGGCTATAATTCGAAATTTGTCCCTTAGTCACCTAAGTGGAGACCTGATGAGAGGATCCATGATAAATCGAGGGAACTCTTCGAAATTTATATTATCACATATAGTGATTTCTACTTTTTCTGAAGTATTCCAAGCATATTCTAACAAAAAGTAAGGTTTTGAACCAAAGTATACCCTGGAACCAAAGGAATTATTTAATAATATTATATCTAATAAATATCATCACTGGTGATTGTTTAGTAGGTCCACAGATCAGTAATGCTTATTTGGGGAAATACCACGGCCTCTCAGAAAACTGGCATAAAATAAGGCTTGAATTTGTTTTGCCGAGAGTGAGAATAACGGAGACTTGATTATATTTATATCTTTCTTATAATGTTAGTAATAATAAAATAATATTTAACTAAAAATAGAAAAATTATTATTTGAAACAAAAAAATTAACCTTTTAATTCGTCTAAAATTTTAACTATTTCTCTACTCAATCTTCATAATTTTGAAGTCGGTACCACGGTACGGTATGTGACCAGGCGAGTGACAGGATCATGACGGATAATACCGTCTGTATTATCCGTCATGATCCTGTCACTGTCACTGCACTGTATTATACAGTGCGTCACATTATGTCCTGTTCATACACACCATATTGTGTCTTTCGTGTTGTACGCGACAACTCTTATATTTCCACCTAAAACCTGGTGCTGCGGAAAGTTCACGAAACCGAATCGAATTGTCATTCATTTCAAATGTTTGATTTTTAAAAGATTTAACCAACCGCGTTTCGGTTGGCAATACCTTCAAAAGTGGTACAACGCAATGTAGGTACGGGTACAAGGGCTGTACCCACATATTATGATGATAGTATCAGTTGGTCGATAAGACGTAAGGGCGATCTACTGTTTTAGATTGTGTTAATAAATCGCTATACTACGATAGATATACTTATTTATTAAAACTAAAAAAATCTTGTTTCCATAAAACTAATCGAATACCTTTTAGTAAATTGAACATTTATATTAAGGCATTTACAAAGGTCACATCTAAAACGTGGTGTTTATCAGTCATTCTATGGATAATATGAAAATGTTACTATTTGAAGTAACAGTCGACGGAAAAAATGTAGCAGTAAGCATTAAATATAGATAGAATAAAATGTATAGATACGTAACACATGCTTATTAAAATCTTAATGGCGTAGTCATTGGCAAAGGACGGTAAAATATTATATTTTAATTCACAATCCTGTTTCGTTCAAAATGTTGTTAGAATATATTATATTATAATGTATACTGCTATGTATGGTTTTCGTCAATTATTTACTTAATTAAATGTAATATAAGTCAAATGTTACCTATGTAAATGGCCTTACTACAGCTTATCGTAAAATATCTCATATTTTAGGATAAGTTGTATAAAAATGAATTTCTTACATTATAATAATTGTGATCGTGCTAATAATAAGTCGTGCACATGACCATTTGGCATGAATTTGTCAGTGAATCAACACGTTGGTGACATGATTACTAAACTGGCGAAAACAATATGGCACAAAGAAATACCAAAATGGGCAAATAAAAGGTGGCGACAATTTATCTTAACTGGCACAGAAAGATATAACTTGACGATCAAATTTCCGTGTTGACGACCGTTATGCGATATAAGTAATTAAAAACAAAGACTTCACAATAAATCTGAAAAAGAAAAAATTTAATATATTATGTATATTACCATGTCTAACATATGCCTGCCAGACTTGGAACCGAACAATAAAAACAAGCTAAAAGTATTTCAAAATAGCATAGAAATAAAAAAGGAAAGGCGGATAATAATAAAGGCATATACAAAGTTTAAAAATATAAGTCTGGTAACTAGAAAATTAAAATGGAAATAAAACGGGCATTTAATGAGAGAAAGAATCGAAAAGAGAAAAAACAAAATAACAAGTTGGTACCCAAGAAACGGACATATAAAGAAGGGCAGACAATATAAAAGATGGGAGGACGATAAGGGAAGTAGCAGGAATGATGTGGACAAGGAAGGCAAAGGATACCGAGGAATGGAAGTCGCTAGATGAGGCCTATGTTGATCGACAAACTAAATGCATAAACAGCGAAAGTTCTTTGTGTGTTGCAAGAAAGCCTAAATAAAAAAAACGATGTAGGTATAAAACCAGGTAACTGCCTAATATATTTTTTAATTCGCCTAAATTGGTAAATATGTGCCCATTCTTGAATAAAATGTGTTCTCAAGTTGTTGCCAAGATGGTCATCTCTCTACCGGTTTTGAATATTCAGTTAAGAAAACTGGTATTTGCCATACTTTATACGGTATTTCTTGTGCCAACATTCTTTCGCCAACTTTAGTGAAAACCGAATTTATCATAAATCCGGTTTTTTCACACCCAACATTTGAATGATTTTTTCGCTCGTCTAAATACATGACGACGCCGAGTCAATATTTAAAAATTAAAAACACAAAAACATGAACAATTTGAATAAGAGCGTTTGCCCAGTATCCGATCCGATATCGGACCGAAAATTAAAAATACAGGTGTATCATAAATGTTCCCATATTACAACATAACTGTCTTTCTCACTCGGTCCGATAGCGGATCGGATAAATGTAAAAAATAAAAAATCTTATAAAAAAACTAACATATGAAACTGAAGCGATAAACTTGTCATAAAATTTAAATTTAAATCGTTTAAGAAAAAAAATAAACAAGATGGTCCGTAACTATTCTCACAAGGCAGCGTAGCATCTGACTTATAAATACTAGTGAATTATATATTCAAGTCAAAATTAGCCATATTATTAGCTGCCTCAGAATACGCTGCGAATGTCGAGCCATCCATTTCTCCGGCATGAGTGTTGCCGTCTAACAACTTGTGGTTTCGACCCCCTATGATCTCTTTACATTCGGGACACGTTCCCACCTGCATCGCGCCGCCGCACTCCCCTATACAGTAGTAATGACCGTTGCGACACTTGAACCAATGACCGGACTTCAGACCGATCGCTTTGACGATCATCGCTTTTTCCATTGCCGGGGAGTAACTTATCTTAGTCGTCTCTCGGAGAGCTTTTAACGCTCTTGTGCCCGCCTCGTGGTCGTATATATTGCAACCCAAAATCGCCGACTTTGCTTCCTTTTCGACCTTCGCGACATCGGAATCCGTTCTTACGTTTGCAAATATAGGATCATCGAATGCTTGTGATAGATTAATCATCGCCTGTACTCGCTTCAATTCATTTTGATAGTCCTCTTGTTGTTGCACGCTCAATAAACCCACATTTTCAACAAGGTATATAGACAACAATTTAACTTGTTTGTCCATTGCATGGTCGAACTGTGTTCTTACGATCGAAGTTCTTGGTCTCTTTTCCCCATAGTCTTGGCAATACTCAAACAACAAGTCTATTGCATTTAAACTTATCCTATACATTTCTAACTGTGGGTTATCACATCTTTTGTTATTTTTCACTTTCGATATCAATGTGCGATAAATTTTTTTAATTGAATCTGAAACAAATTATCAAAACATGCAACATGACCACTAAATATGATGGGTCATAAAGATTTAGTTCACATTGCTTTACTTACAATAGAGAAATAAATCTTATAAGTATATTTTACATTAAACAAAAAAACTCATTACACAAGGGAACCCATCAAATCATCAAAATGTTGTAACAGGTCTAATATCGGTTTTATTTAAAGTTTCATATTTCGCTAGCATTAGCCTCCTATACACAATTCCTCACAATATTTCGAGTTAACTATTTTTTTTGTAGTATTATATAAAGTGAAGTTAGTTAAGACGTCTTGTGCATAAAAATATGGCTAGTCATCAAAGATCTTGTAAAAATCCACCAAATAAATTTTGTTACGTGTGTCTCACCACATTAAATTAGGATTAATAAAAAAAATGTTAAAGCTATGGACAGAGAAAGCGATGGATTCAAGTATTTAAAGATAGTTTTCCCTCAACTTAATAATGTCAAAGGAAGAACTTAATAATAGAAGCTATTGATGCAACTGGAAACCAAGTCAAATGTCCGGAAAAAATGTATAGAACAACCCTACAATGTTTTCGTTCTTAATATTGTACTGAGTGGAAACCTTTAACGTATTAAAAACATTTGAGTACATTTTTCACTGAAAAGTTATAATAGATCCTAGGAGAATTAAGACTAATGCCCAGTGCACACGGTGCCAGCAATATGGTCACACCAAAAACTATTGTATGAGACCATTTAGGTGTATAAAGTATGGCGAAATACATCAAACTACAATGTTTATGAGATGGCTCTACTAGAAACCATGAATAAACAAACATTAAAAATCTCTGAAACAGACAAATATAATAATAAAAATTTAAAATTAAAAAATTATGATGTGTATTGTACCAATCATCCAGATGGGACCTGCAATGGTGGGACAGGTATATTAATTAAAAAGAACATCAAAAATTATTCACACAGTTAAGTCAAGGAAGTCTACCTGCAAGCCACTACAATCACATTGGAAGATAACATTGGCTGTATAAATGTGAGTGCTGTATACTGTTCACCACGATACAACATGAAGGAGGAAATGGTCAGAGGTTATTTTGAGAATCTTGGGGGTAGATTTATTTGCGGCGGGAACTGGAACAGTAAACATACATACTGGGTATCAAGACTGAAAACCACCCGAGGCAGAGAGCTCAAGAAGTCTATAGCCAGTTTAAAAATAGCATCACTCTCCACCTACTTACTGGCCAACAGACCCGAACAAAATCCCTGATCTGCTCGACTTTTTTGTTATCAAGGTTTTTTCTAATAAATACTTGGACATTGAAAGCTGCTTGGATACGTCTCATCACTCTCCTATCGTGTGCACACTCAGTAGAACTGTAATCCATAGATAACCACTGACAACTCTTTATAATCACAAATGCAACTGGGCACTATTTGCTGAATTTCTAGAAATGAAGACAGATTTACAAGGAAAACTAAAAACTGAATGTCATTTAAATAGATGAGGCAACATTTTATATAACCAGCCTCATACAGGAATGGCGAAGTACACCTTATTTGACAGCTCTAAGAAGAACCGCAAACATACCTCAGCAAATACGAGAAAAACTTGCCACGAATGGAAGACTCCGGAGAATTTGGCAGTGGAGCAGACACATAGAGGATAAAAAACTATATGAAAAAACTGCTAAATAATTCAAAAATATGATAGCAGAGAATGAGAACTACACATTCCACCAAAAACTAATATCTCTATCTGCCAATAAGTGTGATGATTATTCCCTGTGGAAACTCACAAAACAGTTTAATAGACCTCAACAAGCAGTGCCACCGTTGAAAGCAGAGTCATGAAAATTGGCTAAGAACCCCAAGGAGAAAACAGATCTCTTTGCTCAACATCTCAGCAAAGTTTTTGTGCCAAACACTTGCATTGAGCAAAAATTTTGAGAATGAGATAAATGCTTATCTTAGCAGTGACCAGCAATTATCACTTCGTATAAAGTCTTTAATAAACTCTTTGTATAAATTACAAAGATCATACAACAACATATGCAGATTATACTGTTTGTCTTGTAAGCCATGCAGATATATCTATAGCATCAACAAAACGACAAACATATCTATTTAAAATTGACAAGTGGTTAGAAAAGTGGAGAACAACCCCAATTGTCTAAATCCATACAAATAACCTTTACTCTCCGCAGAGGAGACTGTCCCGCCGTCAACCTGCGAGGTGAGAAATTGGCCACAGAAAAATGTGTAAGATACCTGAGACTTCACTTGGATCGAAGATTAACATGGGTTATGCATATACGAAAAAAAAGAAAAGAAGCAGATCTTCAATTTAAGAGACTTTACTGGCTGATTGGGAGGCAGTCACCACTAACATTAACCAACAAGATATTTATAAATGTATAATAAAACCCATATGGACATACAGAATTCAGCTCTGGGGATCAGCTAGCAATACCAATATAGAAATCCTGCAAAAGATTTCAAAACAATGTATTGAGATCAATCCCCAATTCATCATGGTTTGCTATAACTGTAGAGATACACGGATACTTGGAAATGCCAACAGTGGTGTGGTAGAAATCACACGAACAAGCTGGCTAGAGATTCAATACGCTCCAGAAGAGTTAAGAAGACTAATAAGATGGCAAATGTTACAATTAGATGAGCGACATTAAAAACCAGATGTAATGACGTACCGGAGATGTAATGATGTACCGGAGGAGCAAATATTGAAATGCCTCTAGAAAAATAAAACAACAAAGCCAAAACATCAGATTATGACAAAGTCGATTGCAGATCTAAAAGAAAGAAGAAAAAAAACTTAGTGATGCTAAGCTGAAGGAAGGACTTTTTATAGGTCCGCAAATAAGAAATTGGTAAAGGATGAATGGAAAATGATGATTGTTTTCCCAAAAATTCAATCAAAAAGAACTACAAGCATGGAAATGTTTTATTGCAGTCATAAAAGGCTTTCTATACCTAGGCAATAAAAAATCAGAAAACTATCAACTTTTAGTACATGGAGTGCTTCAGTCGCACCAAAAGGTAGGATGCAGAATGTCTCTCAAAATCCATTTTCTACACTCTCATTTAGACTTTTTTCCTGATAATCTTGACGCAGTGAGTGATGAACAGGAAGAAAGGTTTCATCAGGATGTACGAATAATAGAAATAAGATATCAAGGACGACGGGATCCAGCTACGATGGCAGATTTTTGTTGGTTCCTCAAAAAAGAAGATGCAACTTCACACAAAAGGCAAAAGAAAAGTCATTAACCAAATAAAACCTGCCGTGTAGTTAAGCTTCAAATACTCTATAATAGTGGTCAATTTCAAATTTATGCAATTATGTTAAAATTAGTTATGTTTTTAATTTATATAAATTGTTTAAACAACTTTTTTATGTCATTTTCTAATTTTTTTCAAGTATCGCTGTATCTATAAATTTAGACCTGTTACAATAAAGTTCACTTATTCATTTTCTGTTTCTAGTTAGTTAGTTGTCAGGCAATTGTAATCCGAAACAAGTAAAATTTTTAAGTTGTATAAAAAAGTTTGAAATTTGTTCCCTTGTGTTATTTATTAAGTATTAAAATATAATAGCATATTTTAACCTTTTGAGGTTTTTGGCGATAAAACGGTAGTTTTTGCAATAGAATCTGTTAAGTTCTTCAGTAGTTCCAGCCTCAATTGGACAATATCATTATTATTTCCATAAGTTTTCAGTTTAATGGGATTGATATTTGTCTTGAACATATGATTTATTGTTTCCTTGTACCGCTGCGTTGTGATTATTGCCCTCCTGCAGAACGGGCACTTGCGTACTCCTATAGTCTCTTGATCACCATTTATCAGATTTTCCATATCATCCGAATGCAAAACGTGGCCACAGTCTTCTAAAAGAACAAATCTGGAAAAAGTAACTTACTTTAAAAGAGACAATCCACAGGGTTACCTTTTAAGTCGACCTAGATCCTGCTGTAGTTTAGATCATTTCTAATTGATTTAAAAAAGTAAGGAAGAGGGAAAAAAGTAAAGGCCCAATTAAATGGTTTGAAATTATACCCATCCACACATTCAAACTGAATCGTCTAGTAGCGGACATGTAGAACACGAGTTGTAAACAAAAATTGTTTACAACTCGTAATAAACATTTTACTATTTACATGGTTTTGTTTCATTTTCTATGGCTAACTAATAATTTGGTTAAAATGCCCGGGGGCCTATCACGTGAGCTTTATTTTAATGAAGACTGCTGTTACCCAATACTGTTATACCTTTTTGGAAAGCTGACAAAATGGAGATGGTTTTAAACAGATCTGCAATCTAACTTCCATAGATTTTTTTGTCATATTCCAGAAAGAAAAACTAGTTTTAATATTTTTTTTGTTTCATATCTCACTATTCATCATCTTCTACGACTCATTTTATTCTGGAAACAGATTTTTAAGTTAAAATGGAGCAATCCATCTTCTAAAAGAAACGTATAAACGAACATACCAGAGGCTTAAATTACAAAAAAAGAGATACAACAAAAGACAAAAAATGTCCTTTTTTAAATTTAGATTATCTTGAAAACCGTTGGATTTAGGATATGGTGTTTCATAATCAAATCAATTAGAAATGATCTAAACTATAGCCCCATAAAGGATCTAGGTCGACTTAAAAGGTAACCATGTATAATCGTAATCTCGGCAACGGCTGCAAGTATTCTTTTTTTTTTCAAGTACATGAAAATGCAGGGAGTGATGGGGGAGAAAATTGGTCTAGCTAGGTTTTATCCTTGTGAAACTGCGCATTTTTAAGTTATATGTATATGTTTTTTATTTCTTCGTGCAACAATGCGAGTATATCAATAATTTCGACTACATAAATGTCAGTTCGAGGGGATCCCTTTTTAGATTTTTTTTTAGCATAATTTAATGTGGCATACCTCAATAGGCCTAATTTTGTTTGTCAAAATAATACATAGGCATACTTGTTTCTTGATATACTATATCATTAGGCAAAATTATCATTTAGACCAGGTATGGGCAACCTTTGTTTGACATTGGACATGTTGAGGGCCAAACTTTAGCGTGCAAATACGTTCGCGGGCCGCGTTTAAAAGTACTTAGTGCATTTTAAAGTAGTGATAATATTTTTTGCGATAGATATTAGACATGAAATAATACGACAATGTTATTATAGTACAATTTATTAAAAAAAAAAAGAAAAAAAAATGGTACATCTTAGGCATACTTGTTTCTTGATATACTATATCATTAGGCAAAATTATCATTTAGACCAGGTATGGGCAACCTTTGTTTGACATTGGACATGTTGAGGGCCAAACTTTAGCGTGCAAATACGTTCGCGGGCCGCGTTTAAAAGTACTTAGTGCATTTTAAAGTAGTGATAATATTTTTTGCGATAGATATTAGACATGAAATAATACGACAATGTTATTATAGTACAATTTATTTAAAAAAAAAGAAAAAAAAATGGTACATTATAATTAAATCGTTATATTTGCAATTGTTAAAAACTACAAAAGTTAAATACACCGAAATCAATGAGACACTCGAGCTTGAATTTGGGAAACTAATCCATCGATATTTGGATTAATTCTACTGATACAAAGACGTAAAGAATTTTTCAAATTATCGTCAGTTAGTCTTGTACGATTGATTTATAAACTTTCATCAATGAAAAGAACGGTTCGCATTTATAAGTACTGCCAAACGCACAAATCAATCTTCTTGCGAATTTTCTAAGCTGCGGAAAATTGTTTTTTTCTAGGTATTTTTTGTAGAAATTGCACATCTCTACGTCTTCAAATTTGGATTTTAGGAGTAAGTTTTCTTGAATCTCGATCAACTCCATTTGTAAGTGTATTGGAGCATTTTGTACATTACATTTTGTAGGTGTAGCAAATAAACTGAAACAGTCTTCCTTGTTTTTGAAGTCGCCAAATCTGTTCGAAAATTGTTCCGACAGTAACTTGAGTTCTTCAGCATATTGGGCATAAGCAATATTTTCATACGCAGAGAGCGTGTTGAAATGGTTACTATTACCAGACAGCATCTGTGACTCCCACAAGCGTAGTTTGATCTGAAACGCTTTAAAATCATTTACTGTCCTTGTTTTTGAAGTTTCAAATTCAAATCATTCAAATAGCCTGTAAGATCGACCAGAAATGCTAAGCCACATATCCATTTTGAGTCACTTAATTCAGATAGTGGTTTATCTTTTATTTTCATAAAGTCTGCTATCTCATTTCTAAGCTCGTAAAACTGTTTCAACATTTTTCTTTTTTTTGCTCAGACTTCACAATAATATGTTACGTCGTTATATTTAGCTGATATTTCATCCAAAAACGCCTTGAACTGATTATGGTTAAGCCTTCGGAAACGAATAAAGTTGATGGTTTTTACTACCACATAACACTCTGGAGTCGAATGGACTTAGAACACAAGTTCTGTTGGTGGATAATGCAATGAAGGACTATCAAAACATCTTTTTGCACATTTAATTCTGTTGCTTTTTCATTCAAAATTCCGATGAAACCTTTACGTGTAAGCCGACCATAGAAGGTGCACCATCAGTGCATACTCCAATTAATTTTGACCATGGCAAGCCAAAACTTGTGAATACCTTTTGAACTTCAATAAAAATATCCACTCCTGTAGCGTGTTGTTTTGTGTGTGTTCCTTTTAGCGGCTGTAAAGCAAGCAATTCCTCAGTAACAGTGAACTCCTTATCAACACCTCGAATAAATATAGCCAGTTGAGCTGTGTCAGACAATTCGGTGCTCTCGTCTAATGCTATGAAAAATGATACAAAACCAGCCATACGGTCAGTCAATGTTGTTTTTATATCATTAGCCATCATTTCTATACGTCGAACAACAGTTCGTCTTGACAAACAAATTTTTTCAAATTCATTTTTCTTTTCAGGACACAAAATACCGCAAACTTCTAAAATACACTCGTTGATAAATTCTCCTTCGGCAAATGGTTTTAATGCCTTTGCCAATTTTGAGCTAACTATAAAACTAGCTTTCATAACATTATCAAGAAGTGTTCTTTGTTTGTGAAACATTTGTTGCTGTTTTTCCAAATTTGCGGTAAGCTTCTGGATTTTGTGTGTTCTTAATTGTCCTGTCAGTGAGTGCAGCGTAGCATACTTAGTTGAGTAATGCCTCTTTATATTGAATTCTTTCATTACTGAAATGGATTCATTACACAGCAAACAAATAGGCTTACCATTGTGCAAGTTAAAAAAGAATTCTTCAGTCCATTTTTCTTGAAACTGGCGACCACCTGTATCTACTTTTCGTTTCTTTCCACCAGACATCATTTTTGTTTACTTTTCGTTCAATAAACTTAATAACAAACTAGTTAGTAACCACTCAAGATGCACACAAAGTCACAAAGCAAGTTGACGGCTCGAGCAGTTCGCTAGGATATCGCTTGTCCAAGTTATCACCTTGGTAGCTCAAATCGAACTCAACTAACGTTCGGGCCATCCACCCGCTTATATAGGAAAAATGAAGAAATAATCTGGAATAAACTAGTTTAGAATAATTGATAAGCAATAAATCTTTAGATGTGTCACCCGTGAGGCGGCAAACCTCAAAGAATTTGGTCGAGCAAGCCGAGTGGCGGCGATTATCAAAGAGCGATTATCAGAAGAGGCGGCAAACATCAAATCCTTCTCTCACTGTCACTCCCGTGAGTATAAGTAACTAATGTAAAAATTTTTAATTTGGTTTTTTAAAAATCTCTCGCGGCCTGGATCATATCTTACAGCGGGCCGGATGCGGCCCGCGGGCTGGTTGTTGCCCATTTATGATTTAGACTAATGTTTTTTGTCCTAATTTAATGTGGCATAACTCATGAGGCATATTTTTTTGCCATAACAATACTTTGGCTTAATTACTTTTTATAACTCGTTAGGCATATTTTTTGTCATAACAATACTTTGGCATAATTGTTTCATGGCATACTTGGGTACCATAATGAAATAATAGGTTAATCTGGCGTGAAATAACGTTTGTGTAGTTTTGGGTTAGGTTAGGTTGGAACTTTTTATCGCGTTCAAAACGTCTAAATACTTTTATATCGTTATGCTTTAATATGTTTAATATTTATAAAAGTATTTGCTTAAATATCAATATGCGTATATAAATGTATGCTTAATAATAAGTATGGGTAATGATTATTATGCTTAGTGATTATGTCAAAAAAAATGCCTAAGCAGTTATACTAAATTAATATTATGCGTAACTATTGACAAATTAAATTATGCCAAGTTAAATTATGACATACTATTTTACGCGAAAAAATAGGGAACCGTCCGAGTGGAAGAATGGCATGCTTAAGTATATTTCTTGCATTGTTCGAAAATTTGGAATGTGGTGGATTCGAACCCCGGTCAGATAAATATTTTTGTAATTTTTAAATTATTTTAATATTATTTTAAAACTACTAGAACTAAGAGCAAAGCTCGGTTACCCGGTAGTATTCATTATACATAATATAATACATGTTAGATCTACGACTAATCACTAACTGATAAAACTCTCACACCACACACACACACACATACATACGGTCACACCCTTACTGATAAAAATATTTACACAACGCATACCTAAAGGCGCGTCTCCTGCGCGTGTTTTTTTCGAAAATTACACAAAACATCGAAACATTGCGGCGTGGCTATACACATTTGTGTAGGAATATACAATGTTTTTGTCTTCCGAGACGGATGGAAAACATTCCCGGCGCGGATAGAGAGGGGAAGGAATGTTTCATTTCTTATCAACTTGTCAGTTACACCACTCACATGACTCAATCCCAAATCGGTCTTCTATTTGTAACTGTAAATTATGGGTCAGTAAATATGGTCTAATCTGGGGGTCTAAAATGGCCACTTTAGATGTTTCATATTATGTTTATTTCCATTTAAAAATCGTGAAATGGTAAAATGGCTACATGTTTCATCTGGTTTCATCTGATTTCATCATATTAGAAAACATCAATTTTAACAGTTTTTAATAGAAATGCGTAAAATGGCACACATAATATAAGTTGAAAAAAAAAATTAACACCTCAAGTGGCCTTTTAGACGCCCTGTGTTTTCTCCTAGATTCTGCATCTGCAATCGCTAATACTGCGAGTGCTTACGTCTTTCTTATCGGAACTCATGATCTTGTTTACACAAAATGTTTTGTTTCAAAAACATTTTCTTTAGCTGGAGACAGCTTGTGTATGAAAACAAATGTTTTTGCTTCATGTTTTCTGTGTAATGTTTCGAAAAAACATGAGCAGGAGACGCGCCTTGACATTATATTTTTATTAGTATTAAGGGGGTAATTGTACCTCGCATGCCCAACTACAGATTCCTACAGACAAAAAATAAATATAAAATATGTCATAATGTGCTATTATTTGAGGTACGCGTAGCATACGAATGCGTCGAACGGTCACAGTAAAGCGAGAACAGTAGGTCATCTAAGGCCGCTCAGCGAATTATTTGCCAATTATTGTCTACTCTTGCGTTGACACAAGGACAGTCGTCACTAATTTATACTTAACCGACTTCCAAAAAAAGGAGGCGGTTATTTTTGTCAAATATTATTTGCGTATCATGAGCAGTTAGGTTTTAGCTTTTTCTAGGTTTTTATTTGTATAATTAAATAAAAATATTTTACCAATTCACAAGTGAGGTATAAATAAATGAGGGTTTTTTTTAATATTTACGTTATGAAATTGTATTTATTAAAAAAAATCACATATTGGATACAAAAGAATTTGTTCCCGTTTTTACATATTAAGAACTCTTTATGGTTAGCAGACAAAGTGAAGTAAATTCTCATCAGTCATCCTTATGTACGTTTTAATTTAGTAAAAAGCTTAAATTAGGGATACACTGCCATATAATAGGTCTTTACCTATGAAATTGCCGTTCTGCAGTACTGGCCATTTCAAATCAAAAGAATTTTTGTTTGGCTAAGAATTCTAATTTCAAATTAATTTTATTTTAAAAACACGGAATTCTTTTTCCAAAAGTAGTAATTTGTTTATTGATTAGTGTTACATTTTCATCGCATTTCAATCTTTTTCGTCATCATGAATACATAAAAAATTCGAGTAATTATGGAATATGAGTACCGTCGTGGCAGCAACGCGGCACAAGCGGCACGCAACATCAACGACGTTTACGGAGCTAACACTACAAACCAACGCACCACCTGTTTTTGGTTTGCTCGCTTCCGTTCTGAAAATTTCGACCTGAAAAATGAACCTCGCGGTCGTCCGAAGACTTTGGTCGACAATGACGAATTAAAGGCCATTGTGGAAGCTACGATGATACACAATCTAATACTGAATTAGCAACAGCTTTCGACGTTAGCGTCAAAACAATATTGGTCCATTTGCGTCAAATTGGCAAGGTAAAAAAGCTTGACAAATGGGTGCCCCACGAACTCAATGATCGCCAGCGCGAAGTACGCGTCGAGACGTGCCTTGCACTGCTCAACAGACACACAAATGAAGGAATTTTGAACCACATTGTTACCTGCTATGAAAAATGGATTCTGTTTGATAACCGCAAGTGCTCAGCAAGTTGGTTAGATCCTGGTTCAGCACCTAAACAATGCCCTAAACGAAAACTTACCCCTAGAAAAGTGATGGTCACTGTTTGGTGGTCTAGCGCCGGTGTGATTCATCACAGCTTCTTATCGCTCGTCTCCGCTGCTCCTGCACGACAACGCGCGACCTCATACTGCACAGCAGACGGTCTCCAAGTTGCAAGAACTGGGGTTGGAAGCTCTCCGTCATCCGCCCTACTCACCAGACCTTGCGCCTACAGACTACTACTTTTTCCAGAATTTGGATAACTTCTTAGCGGGGAAAAAAATTCAATACCCGAGAGGCAGTACAAAATGCCTTTGAAGAATTTGTTGCCTCCCGTCCAGCTGATTTCTTCAAGAAGGGCATCAATAAACTGCCACTGCGTTGGCAAAGATGCATTGATTGCATGGGTGATTACTTCGATTGATACAAATAAAAAATACATGAAAAAAATTCGTTTAAATTTTTTCATACAAAACGGCAATTTCATAGGTAAAGACCTAATATTTTGCCTCGGTTCAAAATCATGATCAAAAAATGTGCAAAATAAATGGAGGCGAACGCGAGCGGTCGTACTTCAATGCGCACGTGATTACACATCGAATTTGTTTCACTCTTTTTGGCCACTAGGTAAGTGATATCGATGACATACAAATCGTAGTTAACTTTTTCTCGTCGAGTATTGATAAAAACTAGCACACAGTCACAGCACAGGCCGCACTGAGGGCGCCTTAGCGCGCGATATTATTACATAATATACTGTGTGTGCCTGCGTGCGGGTAGGCCGCATCGCGGGCACGCACATGTTATTCAAACCGGCAGCGGCACGTTTGTATGAATATAGTCTACTGTTCTCACTTTACCGTAGAACTGGCAAGGAACAGGCCACTTGGAAAATTCGTGACCTTCATAACCTTAGCGATGAATGCCGATCGCTCCCGAAGTCGAATGTCAATTTTAAGCGCGAGCGCGAGCGCAACTCGAACACTGACTCATAAATATTATGTACTAACTGGTGCCTGCAAGTTCGTATACCATCAGCTATCAGCCAGTGAGTTCCGTGAAAATCAGTCCAGCCGTTTCGGTCATTAGCCGGAACAAACTGACATACAGACAGACGGAAAGTCAACATTTAACAGAATGAATTTTATTGTAAGTACCGTACCTGTTATACTTTCATATGCATTAAGTGAAAAGCTCTTTATATAAAATTACAGACAGACAGTTCAATTTTGTTTATTTGAACGAACATAATACGTGATTAATTGATGTACGTACATGGCGTCGTCTTCAAATTCATCGCCTAAAAAGTCTTTAGGAAATTCATCGGGTCTGCAAAGCTTGCAGACGTCCGGGCAGGGCTCGCCGCAGTAGCCGCGGCAGGCGTGGCCGCACGGCAGGTGCCGCTCGCAGCGTTGCGTGCACGGTGCGCGCGTGCACGCCTGGTGGCACAGCTTCGTGCACCGCCCGTGCGCGCACGCCCGCCCGCAATTCTCCTTTATGTTTGAAGAAAAAACTTTTGGTCACTTGAATGATTTTAGGTCTCCAAAAAATACTGCGTTTTCTGACACACTTACATAGTAAAAATTAATAACATACATACTCGTAGTATGTTGAACTTCTAATATATAAAATTCTCGTGTCATAGTGATTGGGGACACTCCTCCGAAACGGTTTGACTTATTCTTATCTTATTTTTTTTTTTTGCATATTCGATAGGTCTGAGAATCGCTCGTAATCTATTTTTCAGCCCCTAAATCATTGGTTCCGAACCTGGGGGTAATTACCCCCGCGGGGGTAAAACAGCTATTCTATAGGGGGTAACACAGGTGGTACCTTAAGAAAGATGAATAAACAGAAAAAATATATATGTTTCAAATAAATTAACAGTAGGTACGCAGCATGGCGCCCTCTCGCGTTTATACAATCGCGGTGAGTATTATGAACTCTGTACATTTTGGCGAAAAGTAGCTTCAGAATACCCTGTCATTGCTGAAAGAGGTCTGAAAATGTTGGTACCGTTTTGTGCCACTTATAGATGGGCAACAGCCTCCGTGGTCTAGTGGTTAGAGCTTGGCTCTCGACTCGGAGGTCGTGGGTTCGATTCCCGCATTGGAACAAAAAAATGTTGTTTCCAAGTTTGGTTAGGATAGTATAGCAATTCAGGCTGATCACCTGATTGTCTGACAAGCAAGATGATCCATGCGTCGGATGGGCATATAAAAAGTCGGACCTGCGCCTAATCTCTCGCCAGTCGTGTCGGTTATCCGTACCACTGGGTTACGAGAGTAAAGGAGGAGAGTGCTCTTGTGTACTGCACACTTGGGCACTATAACATAACTCCTGCGTAGCTGGCCTGGTTTCAATGAAACAGGCCACCGTCACCACGTCACCGTCACGTCCACCGTGGGGAGCTGCTGCTATTAGATGGGAGAGCGGCTTCTCAACTCTAGTAATATTATAAGCAAAGGCCAGAAACCGTCTGTCTGAACGTTGAGCATGACATGAGATACGCGTTGAGTGTACCTAAACCTAATATTAAAATACTTGCGAATTTAAAACAATCTCAACCTTCACACTAAAATCTAAACGTTAGTAACAAACTATTATAAATGAGCATTTTTTTCTTAAATAAAGATATATGTAGGTACTTGCTTTAAATAATTTTTGGGGTTGGGGGTTAACTGGGGGCAAAATCTAACAGGTCATATAGGGGTAACAGTTCTGAAAACGTTAGGAACCACTGCCCTAAATGATCAGGACGACCAACCCCTAAATATATTTTTTAATTATTTCTACAAAAAAAATAGTTTTATTTTTATATTATGTTGCATTAAAAATACATAAAACCCTAAATTTTCACCCTTCTAGCATCAACGCTTATTTTTTAATAGCGATTTTAATTTTTTTTCTTTTGATGCACAGATCAGCAATAGGGTTTATACTAAAAACAACTTTTAAACTTTCCCATAGTAACCGTTGCTAACTATCAAAATATTTCATACGTTCGTTCTGACAGTGACAGAACAACGTCTGTCGGGTCAGCTAGTATAAAAATCCCACGAGACGAAAATACGAACAAAATTTGACTCCACGTAAATTTTGGTTTGAGACAAACAAATTTGATCGTTTACAAAGCTGGTTTGAACGGTTTGTCAAACATTTACGGGTTCGAAGCTCGTTTGATGGAATTACATATTTTTGTTTTGACAGTGAAGTGACAGTGATACTGACCAGTGCCCTTTGACAAACCGACGTCAAATGGTTGTATCAAACACGTAAGGTTTGACTCAAACCGTTGGATCGTCTCGGGGGTGCTTTATATTATATATTTTTACTGCTGTATACAAGACAAATAAAACCATTCCATGAACTCACCTTACACGGGGAACAAGGAGCACCGCATAATTGAGTACACTTAGAATGAATACATCGTACTTCACACGGCTTTCTACATGGCGGGCAGATTTTGTTGCACGGCTCGTCACATCTGAAAGTAGGTAGGTACAGTTAGCACTGCATACCGTTTAAATAAAAATCAGACGCTATTTTCCCTTATAGTGGCCGAGATTTCGACTAGCGCCTTTAATCGGCTATAATCATATATTGTTATAATCATTTATTGTTTAAAAGTGCATACAATTTCGGTACAATGGGTAAATTTAACTGGGAACAGCATCTTTTGTTTCGGAGTACCGACATGTGCCCGCAGAAGTTCTGGCGGCCGCAGGGCTGGGCGCAGGGCATGTGAAGACGGCCCTGGTGGCAGCTGCTGCAGTCGCCGGCGCACGCGTGCCCACACTGCAGCGGCGCGCCGCACGCCACCGTGCAGTATATCAGCAGCGCCTCGTCGTCGTCGCCTGTCACACCACACAATGTTTCGCTACTCTGATTTTTGTTTTTAGTCAATAAACTGACAGCCAGATTTCGTGTCAAGCAATTAACAAATTATACAAAAAAACTCAATATTTACGAGAGAGATGCTAGTTACGGAACAAATGGGCCAGCTCGATCGGATAAATACCATGGCCTCAGAAAACCGGCATGAAACAACAATGTTTCGCCGAGTGGGTGAGGTTACCGGAGGCCCAATAGGGGGTTGGGGATTTTAGTAGGACCGGAAACGCACTCGTAGCTCCTCTGGCCGCGGCGGTAATCGCTTACAATCGGACGATCCGTCTGCTCGTTTCCTGGTTCATTGCATTACAAGTTTTTTTACCTGGAGGACAAGATTTACCTGGAGTGAATTTTCGTGCTAGGGCGCAGGGCGGATGCACGTCGTGTCCGCAGGGTGCGCGGAAGGCGGCGGCTGCGGGCGCGATGCACTTGTCCGCGTCGCACGCGTCCCGGCACGCCAGCTTACGCGCGTGCCCGCAGCTCAGCAAGCGTTCACACTTCGCAGTGCACATCGCGCGCGTCGCCTTCAGCTTGCACATTATCCTTACAGTGTGCTGGCACTCGGCGACCACTTTCTCCACCTGCCAAGTACGAAGCTTAGAACTACGTGACAGTTAATTGTCGTGTTACACAACATTTAGTTATTTCTTATCATTCCCCGGCTTATTGAGTAAATACATATTATACAACGTGTCAAATAAATAAGTGATAATATTTAAGTGTGGATAAGTATATGTACCTTATATAGAGTTCACTATAAAAGTAGCAGCTCTAAAATAGTTACTTTTGTAAGAATCGAGTATTATATGCTTTATAATATTCATAACTATCTGAGGATACATCCGGTATAGCATAATTATTAATTATTTATTTTGTTAAAATATTTTTTAATTGTTGATTTAATGAATACTATAAAATAATTTATGTATCATAATTAAAAATTTTATATTAGAATGATTTTTTTTGGCAACTACCGGTAAAATTGACGCCACTGCTTATGGTAGGTAGCATGGAGAATAGAGGTAAGGAGGACCATCTCTCTAAGGCAGAAAAGCTAAAAAGTGTCCGACAATAGTAGTTAAATAATAGTTCCAAAACAAGCCATAATGGCGCTAGAGTGGCAAGGATAAGTTAGTTATAGGATAGTTGAACCTACATAACAATAAGCACGCGACGATTGAATTAGAAAAATTGGTGTCGGATTATAATTTAGACTTAGTTCTCATACAAGAGCAATATCAATCGTCGAAAGTCGTACAAGTAAACAACCAAGCGCGCGCCGGCATTTACACACCTCAGTCTAAATTTTCAATTACGGCACTTACAAATCTGTCAACGTCTCACTGTGCGGTAGCGGTGGTTTCGTGTCTTCACTTTAGATTGTACGTAGTTAGTTGTTATTTTCAATACTCCGATCCTGTAGGTGCTCACTTACACCAACTACGTCATGTCCTACAATGTCTTGCGGGGAATAAAATTGTTATTGGTGCCGACGTAAATGCTTCTTCGCCCTTATGGCATGGGGAACTTCGATACACTGACCGCGACCGTCGTAGCTCAGTGGAAGACTTCATAGCAGAGTTCAACCTGCAAATTCATAACACTCCCAATGCACCACCTACATTTAGCAGCCCCTCTGGTGAATCTTCCATCGACGTCACGCTTTCCAGCGCGTACGTCCATAATAACAATATAATAAATTGGCGCGTCATTCCTGATGCGTCATGCAGCGACCATCGTTTAATTGTCTTTGAGTTTATTCGCGCACCCTCGAGTTGTCCCGTGATTGAGTCGAAAGATTATAAATATAATGTTAAAAATGGTAATTGGAATTTATTCCGGTCGCTATGTTCGCTCATTCCAGAGATTTCACTCGTCCAGACTTGAACTCAAATGATAGTGCGGAAATAATGACCAACACCTTTGTCTACTGTGCCGACACCGCCCTGGGCCGAAGGCCGCATAAAACAGAAAATAAGTGTAATTGGTGGCACGATAATTTATATAACTTGCGTCGGGAATTTAGGAGAGCCAGACGGAAAATTAATTATGCACGTAGACAGGGACTCGGTCTATTGGACGATAATTACGTATCGTACCTAGATGACCTTAGGACTTCAAGGTCGCGTTATCGCGCCGCCGTCACCTTAGCAAAAAATAATATGTTGAGAAATGCTGCCGTTAGACTGGATAAGGAGGGACCATGGTCTTCTTTATACCATGAACTCAAACCAAATAATACCACTGCTCCACAGTATTTTTCAAATATCAAGATTAATTATTCGTATACTCATAGTTTAAGAGACACGGCGAAGGCGTACCTCGACGTACTAATTCCAGACGACAAGCCGGATTTGGACAATGATTTTCACCGCGAGATAAGATTCAGAATGTTAGACCCCATTAATACGCCGGTATCTGACTTACCTACACTTGATGAGTTCACTTCAACAGTTAATTTGTTACCTACGAAAAAGTCAGCAGGCGAGGATAAAATATGTAATATTATGATTAAGCAGGCGTGTCTAGCGGTAGGCTCATCTATTTACAGGTTTTTAATAAATGTATTGCAGAAGGCACTTTTCCAAAAATCTGGCGAATCGGCACAATAAAATTAATTCCAAAAGCCGGTGATAAACCACCAAACGATCCGAAATCCTACCGTCCTATAACGCTATTATCATGCTTAGGTAAATTATTAGAACGTCTTATTGTTCCCCGCTTGCTACCCGGTGGCCCAAAATTTAATAATCAGCAATTTGGATTTACCGCCGGGAAGTCAACAGTGGATGCAGCAATCGAGGTCAGAAAAACAGTAAATCTATCGGAGTGTAAATATGTAGTAGGTATATCTCTGGATATCGCGGGTGCCTTCGATAATGCCTTACTCGTATATATCGTATATAAATTTACTCGTATTTTTGCAACGGCGTAACAAAACTTCAACTCGGCCATTACACACATTTCAAAAACTTAACGCGCGGCTGCCCTCAAGGATCAGTACTATCGCCGCACTTGTGGAATATAAGTTTTGATGATTTATTATGTGTTCCCTTGCCTCCTCTATGCTCTCTGATAGGTTATGCTGACGATGGTTTTCTTATTATTCAAGCCAATTCGCGATCTGAATTTGAAAACAAGGCCAACAAGTGCTTCAACGTAATATCGAGTTGGGGCCACAGAAATCGATTAGAATTTGCAGCACATAAAACCTTTCAAGTACTTTTAAAAGGTTCATTTATATCAACTCCTTGCATTAAACTGAACAACATCAATGTAAAACGTAAACAGTCACTTTGTTACCTAGGACTTATTTTAGAAAATAAATTTGCATTCCTGGAACATATAATACAGACCGGTGAGCAAGCTAAAAGGAATTTCTATTGTTTCACAAAAATATCAACGTCGACATGGGGCCTTTCATTTAAAACATTAAAAATAATTTATAATGCGACGTACCTCGGCAGCATATGCTATGGCGCACCGGCTTGGGCAGATAGGGCTACAATAGGAGCGGCCCGTCGTAAACTTTTGCTAAGCCAACGTCTCGCCTTAATATTTTTATGTAAGCCGGAGTCCTACCAGTAGATTAAGAGATACAGCGTCGTGCAGCACTATATTATAAAAGTAAAAAAATGACTAACCCTGAGTTTTTAAGCGCGAAAGAGAGTAATAAGATAACTAGATTATTCGAGCCATTAGATATTTCTATACAGAACCTAATTTCTGAGTGGCAGGAACGGTGGGACAACACTATCAAAGGGCGTCACCTATATAATTTCTTCCCTTCGCTACGCGATCGACTCTCGAAGCAATGGATAGAAATAGATCACTACGTCGCAGAATTTTTGACAGGACACGGAAACTTTTTGGATTTACATTAGTCTCGTCTCCGCTATGCGAGTGTTCGACCGAAGGTAGCCCTTATGAACAAACTGCTCATCACATACTCTGGGGTGTGATCTCTGGTATGACGAGAGAATCGAAATGTTGAACAGCGTCCATTGTGTTTCTAGGGTTGTGTACTATGAAGATCTCGTGGGCTGCGCGAAGAACTTCCGAGCTTTCAAACGTTTTTGTCATAAGTACTATTCGAAACAATGCAACACTTTTTTGTCATTATAAATTCATTGTAATTAATTGTCATATTATAAATTAAAACATTTAATGTTATTCCCGTGGTGCTTCCCCTTTAATGCTGACTTTTTGTCATCACAATTTTTGCTGTCTCCCGCTTTGCTAGGGGAGGGAAACTGGAATACTTCCTACTCCTCCTACAATCTTCTGATTAATTTCGTTGCGGGTTCCAAGACAGATTTAGCATGTCCCCCGGGCACCCCTGAGATCATATCAAAGGGTTTTTGCGGTTGGTTACCACTGTCGATCCTGGCTACACAGGAGTTGCAGTGGTGGGTAAGTGTGGTGGGCCAATTGCCCGTTAAAAAAAATAGAGTGGCAAGGGTGTGTGATCTGAAGTTAGAAATAAGAGATGGGAGTGAAGTTAGTTAAGTTTAGTCATATAATTTTTTGATGACTATGAGTAGTTTTTAGTATAGTTAATTCAGTCAGTTAATATTTTTATATAAAAAACTGAAGAAGATCCTAAGATTAATTATCCGTTTTTTGCCGCTTTACACCCTTGCGTCTGTAGCGCCCCCTATTTAACGCTATTTTACGGACACTTTTCATGTATGGAGATGGTACTCCTTACCTCTATTTTCCATCGTAGGTAGTATAGTAGTAAGAGCCCAGTATCGCCAATATGGGGGTTCAGTCGTCAGTACTAAGTTGTAATAGTTAAGTGCTTGGTTACTAGTGATACAGTAAACAAATATATTTTTTTCAAGATCAAGACAAGAATTTTTTCTTTTTATATCACCGAAATTCTTCTGCGGGCTTAGCATGGCGATCTGCAGAAATAATTTTAAAGAAGAATTATTTTATCAAAAACAGTTCGTTGCAAAACAGTTCTTAATCCATGGTAACAAGTCATGGTCGTCAATAGAAGTCAACATTTCTAATTCATATTTATATATAATCATTATCATTAATAGCCATATTATATAATAGCCGGGAAATCTTGTCAAAAATGATCAAATTTTCAAGTAAATGACTGAACGTAAAGAAACTAATTGTCTTGGACCGCCCGCGCCATGATGTGGAGTAGTTGACATTATCGTACTATTTGACATTGAAATAAGAAAACGTTTCTACTTAAGCTGTCAAAAGAGACCATTTTGTGAGCTCATGCTCGGGAAGAACATAAATGTTGTTTCTCATTACGACGATGTATTGACCTTGCTGCCTTACAATAAGAACTATTTTGCTCCGAATGGCATTAATGTTTCTTCAATCTGTCATCTTGTCGATTCTTAGGTATTTCTAGGGTGCGCATGCTGAGCCTGCGGGTAGTTAATATCAGAAGTGGCAAAAGGATTTTCACGCTACAGGAAATCAAGTATGTTATTTTAAGACCATCATCGATTGAACGGGATTGTCGCCACCGGGAAAGAATGAATGCTATAGCCGGTTTACATCAAGCCGGGCATCGGAAAGAAGCCATAGTCCGATATTACAAAGTGGGTCTGCAGGACAACCACGTTCACGTTCCGGACGTCGATCTACATGCCGCCGCGAGATCCACAGTCCTGCTTGTCATCGTGAAAAGTATCGTACACTCTAATTATAAAATAATCTTAAACCGTTTACCAATTAATTTATTTTTAGCATAATTAAAGTATCTTTCTGAAAATTATAATAGGAAATTAGTCACCTCAACATCTACGCGTACGAAGTCGCGGGCAAAAGCTAGTCTAAAATAAAATAATAGATTCAACGTTGTAGTTTAATTTTGTAACCTTTTCCTTACGATTGAGCGACTTTCTCGTCGCTCAGCATAGACATTATTATTATAATACAGACAATATTTTTTCGAATTCCGTAGATTAATTTCCAATGTACTCGTTAGTCGTGTGAGGCACGAAAATCTCTAATTTTTTTTACACAAATGGATTCGTTTTTTTTCTAAACAGTCCAAAAATACACTGTAAAAATTTGCATTGCATTTTTCTCCATGACGCTGTTACTTCAATGCAAATAAATTTTCATATTCAGATTAATTGACCAAAAATACGTAAATCCATGTACTTTAGCCACTCATCTCACCATAGTCGGTATGTCAACGTTTTAAGCGACTTTTCGTGAACTTCCCGCTCGCCTATTAGACTAGTTGAATGAAAGTCCACGTGTACAATCACCTGATTATAAACTTGATGCAATGACCTCTGATAGGGCTTGCACTCAATTTATTTTTTGTGATAATATCAAATAAGTTTTTCTCCAAAATTGTATGGTTTACAAATTTTTGCTACTACTTTTCGGATAATACCTAAAATTAGTAGCAAAAATTAGAAACAGATTTGTTAAACGCTGTATAGTATTTTTATTTGTTATCGTATTTTACTATGTAGGTGATATTCGGAGCTATTACTCGACACTAAAAATAATACAACCCTAATTAATTTCTTATAATAACATCATACAAACCATCTGGTTGCAGTCCCCGCACGGCTCAAAACATAGCTTTTTGCAAAAATGACCGCACGGTAACATTCGGGTACAATTTTTCTTGCAGGGCTCTTTGTCGATATCTTTTGAACAGGCTGCATTTTCTCTGTGCGCACATGTACTTCTTTTCTTTAACACCTACAACAATAGTCACTTTTTTAAGTCTAATTTGTTTTTCTGTAAAGTGTATTATATTATATTGTAAAAATTTATTGAATTTATTATCTATTTCTGGTATCTCTACTAATCTGCTGTTGTCAAGTTCAATTTGTTCATTATTATTTACCTTTACGTGGCAGTAGTCGCACTGTTCGTAGCACAATTTCTTGCACAGGTGGTCTTTGGGTACTTCCTCTGACTGGTTGGAGCACTCCTTGTTCGCTCGGGTACACGGCTTTCGACACTCGTACTAAAAACATTGCCACTTTAAGCAATTAAAATTTAAAATTAAAAGCAATTGTTCTAGCTTAAATCTTGAAAAACAAATGGTTAAAAGAATGGTCTCGTCGGAGCGTCTTCAATTTACTATTTTTGCAAGAAAATGTGGGTGTGAAAGTCCTGTGCGCGGACTCGGGTGCGTCACTCGCTTCTTCTCAACTTTTTCGCTTATGGGGAGCAGGTCATGCATGCAGCATGCGTCCGTGGTACTTCTCTATTCGCAGCGAGGGAAAACGTTTAGGTTTTAGACGATAAAACTCCAGTATCATTTGCTTTATCAAAGCAAGTAACCATGAAAGTATTGGCATTACAAAAGAGGACTTATTTTTCGAAAGAAATATAATGCTTACTTAGGTGAAAAGTGAAAAGAGACTAAACATGTAATTTTCAGGAATTGTCAATAGTAACTTACTTTTTCGTGAAGTGGGTCGTGATTAACATGGCAGTTCCTAACGCAAGCGTGGCCGCACAAGTCCAAGCGATGGTCGCAGGGAACCGTGCATCTTGTTAGTTTTATGTCAACCCAGCATTCTTTCTTGATCTGCAAATACATTTTTTTCCATGGCAATCAGTTTAGCCGTATTGGGAATTTCATCACATAGGCGCATATTGTCTACGGTTTATTTGGACCCTCCGTCGATGCCTCCACCAATAGGCTACTTGACTCATAATTTTTCCTTTATGGCTTAGCCAAACGTAATATAGCGAAATCATGAAATAAAAGATGGTTAAATAAACTAATTTGAAAAAAAAAAAAATTTGAACTGACGAAAACACTATACACTGATCTGCAAATACATTTTTTTTCCATTGCAATCAGTTGCTAAAATAGTTTTTTGCAGCAATTTAGCCGTGTGGGGAATTTCATCACATAGGCGCATATTGTCTACGGTTTATTTGGACCCACCGTCGATGCCTCCAACAATAGGCTACTTGACGCATAATCTTTCCTTTATGGCTTAGCAAAAAGTAATATAGCGAAATCATGAAATAAAAGAAGATGGTTAAATAAACTAATTTGAAAAAAAAATGAACTGACGAAAACACTATATATAATAATATTATCTGTGCATTGCATTGTGCGATCGGCCATGATGTGACGTCATATGAATAGTAAACAAATAAACTTCACTTGTCAACCGTGCATAGTGAACTGAGCTGTCAAGTAATTGTTTACTATTAGTATGACTTCAGAGCACAGATTATCGATCGACAAACATGGCGGGAGGCATTTTCTGCTGTTCTATCTACTTCCCATAGCTTAGAAATGCCAGGACCCCCAACTTATAAACCACTTTGGACGCCGATTACTCAAAAGTGGTTGACTTTGTAAAAAAGACATGTATCAAACCTTGCCTTTATTTTAAGAGACCTATTCAACAATATCCCACACGATGGGGTAGAATTAAAAAATATTTTTCATCTCCACTTTACACGTATGGAGAGCCACCCCTAAAGTATAAAATTATATAACTATACCAAATTTCATCTATCTATATTTATAATTACAGAAGCTAGAAGAGCGGACCGACAGACAGACGGACAGACAGAGCGAAACTATAAGGGTTCCTTGAGTACTACGGAACCCTAAAAATTAAGGACCCCCCTTAATTTTTAGGGTATCAAGTGATTGTTACGATTTTAGAGTTCTTAGGGGTTTCTGTATTAAGAGAGAATTACATTTATAAGAGTTGGTACCTAACACTGACTTTACCTGATGGCCACACAGGGGTAGTGAAACGTCTAGCATGGTGCGGCAATTTTCTAGCTCAGGGTCCTCGTAGCAGAACACTTCGTTTTCGTGGCCGCATGGAAACTTCTTAGTCATTCGCACTTCACACCGACATGGGAGTCTGCATTTTAGTTTACACGGGTGGTTGTTCTCACATTTCCTGAAAAAAAACTTCAATATTCACATATTTCCAACGAAACGAGAAGGCTTATCGCCGCCCGTGCACATCTGCAATACCAGGGCTATTATAAGTACGTGGATATCATTAAAAGTTAAAACTATTGGGCAACCGGTACTTTCACTCACTGAGCACTGAACAATTCCGCGAGTGTTATTATTAATCTATATAGAAATAAAACTATTTGAATTTGAGCGAAACACAATTTTGTAAGTGTTATTTGTTTCACGCCGGTTTTCTGTGAGGCCGTGGTATAATCCAGTCGAGCAGGCCCAAAAGCTCGTCCCGAAGCAATAAGCTGTTTCCTCCAAATATTTCAAACATGTATATACATTATACGGCCCTTCGGACCTTGTAACAAGTAGGTCCCATTTTGTAGTAGGTCAAAAAAGCTTATACGAAACGATATTACCGTTCACAATTCATCTGACATTTAATGTCCTTGTGCTCGCGATCATACGAATGACAAAGGAGAGCGCATTGATGACCACACACAAGCTTGTATTCACATTTTAGAAGACATCCTCCTTCCGGCACTTTCTGGAAGTCCTCTGCTGAAGAAATCTGAAATTTTTATTAAGCTGTGATATGATAACGGTAAACAAGGTAGCAAATCTTTTTGTTTGTATTGAAGGATAATATTCTTCAATACAAACATACCTTAGTGATGCTGTTGCATTACTATAACATAATACTAACAGGCGTGACGCGTAACAAATACAACACGCCTGACGCTGCGTGCTCCCGCTAACATTGTAGCGCGTAACGTAGCGGTAGCCTACAAACCACGAAGAATAGAATTCTACAAACATTGGTCACACAGCCTGACCAGCGTGAGCGGGGCTAATCACATTCCCTTTCGACTCGGATTCGACAAATAAATTTAAAAAAAGGTATCAATCCAAGTCCAACGTAACTAGTGAATAGACATTGTCTATTCACTAGTTACGTTGGACTTGGATTTTATATTTTACTAACCGATCTCATAACAGCTTTTGGTAGTGTTGAGACAATAAAGAATTAAGATCTTTCAGTACAGGCTAGGCTTTAAATACGTTAGTCACAAAACAAACGGAAATATTGTGCCGCGAAACGGTCGCACCGTGGTCGCACCGCACATACAAAGAAGCTACCAAACACGCAAAATCTTTTGTGTGTTGCTTCTTTGGCTTCTTTTTACCCGACTAAGGCGATTCCAAATGGAAGGGTAATGATTTTGGCAGTCTTTGTTACATTTATGTGTATATGTATGTTTGTCCCACCGTAGCGTCTTAACTACTCATCCGATTTAAATGAATGAGGTGTCAATAGATTCGTAATAATGGCCCGGGTAACATAGAGGTTATACAGGTGTTTTTTCAGTCAGTAACCAAACTTTCAGAAGTGAATATATACTCTTGAATATAAGCAACTTTTACTATGGTATCATCTTTCCTACTTCAAAAAATCAAAGTCAAATCTAAAAGTTTGGTCAGTGACAGAAAAACAACCTGTATAATTTAACGTAGTTGGGTTATAGTCTAACTTTTGATTAATAATTATTCGTAATATTATATTTAACCAAAGCAGCAAATAAATATTATTTACCATGTTAGTTTCATTCTTGTGATTCTCACATCTGATCGGCAAACTTGTACCCACGTGCCCGCCTTCATTTAAAACTTTGTCAATTGTACTCCATAAAGTTGACATTTTTTTCAATAGGTTCATATTACCAAAAATATAAAAACCTGAAAGTAGGTAATGTTAAAATTCATTTCATATTTTGTAATTGGCTACTTGACATTACGTAATCTCAGGAAAATTACAATAATGAGTAATTTGTAATTTCAAAATAAATACAAATTTGAGTTCCGAGTTGAATTAAGCTGTATATGTTAATAAGTCAGCTAATTTTGGATGCCTATGCAGTTCGTAAAACGTCAGTATCTAATTAAATGGTGTTTAATAAATAAATTACGTTTTGATGATAATAAAAATACTTAAATGGATATTTATGGATTTGTAAAATCATTTTGGGCATATGATCTACTGAATATGTAGTTAAAAACATTTAGGCAGAAAAATAATTAAAAAATTTCGATTAAAATATATTTATTATACTAAGTAAAGTTACATTGAGCATTGAGCTGTATAAGGCGCTGAGGTCATTAAATTCACAGAAACAGCTTACTTTAAAGCGAAAGCAGTTATAACCTAAATTATATCAATTCAATCAGCTGTGTGAGGTCTATGACCTCCGTAGCGCCATAAGAAACGTAATGTAATTTTAATAAGTTTTTTCTACATTTTTTAATTATTTGTCTGCCTAATCGTCTTTATCTATGGGTATAATTTAGACGGCCACCAGAAATATTTTTAAGACCCTAAGCCTAAGCACCGAATAAAATAAATAACCCCAATAAAATTAAATTGACTTTATAAAAAGGGACCTATAGGTCTGATTTACTATAGTAAATCATATTGTGATCCAAAATAAATAAACAAATATTAGAATAATTGCATGCATTGCACAAATATTCTTTTTGCTTACCAAAATAGATAAATGGTCACCAAATCATGTCGTATACAAAAATTAATATTACTACCAAAAACCTTACTCTAAATTAGTTTGACGTCATTCAAAATTAATATATTGGTCACAGACAACTTTAATGTAAGACTAAAATTACAATTGCTTCTCTTTATTCCTTTACCCCGCACCCCGCACAACCGCGACCGGCGAGTGAAGCACAGGCTGCGGGCGCAACCCCTTTACGATATCCGACGAAGCTTTGGCAGGGCCAAGTACTGTTGAAGCTCCTTTACTTAATAATTTTGAGTCTGAAGCAGACCAAGGAAATAATCAGTTACAACCGAAACGAAGACGCAAACAAGGAAGATCTTGGGTAATTGTGAAAAAAATTTCATATATCCGTCTTCTGATGTCTTCGACCGTGCTTGTGAAAGTTTTTTGGGGAAGTGGAAAGATCAACAAGAATTTATTAAATACTTTGAAGAAGAATGGCTGATTATGAATCGCAATTGGTATTTAGTAGTCCTTCCAGGTACTCCAGCAACTAACAACGCTCTGGAAGCATTTAATCGAACTATAAAAGACGAACATACCTTACGGGAGCATCACTCATTGTCGCGACTCCTGGTGGTACGAGTAGCAAAAGATATGGTGACCGAGATATCTAATATTTATAATATTAATAATGTCCGTTTCCCAACAACCCACCATTACTCTCAAACAATGGACTGAAGCGTACCACTGGGCTAAACTGCCCAAAAGACTACCCGTTAAACTGACAACTGACTCAGCGACATACTACCGAATTCCAGCTGGTGATAACATGGAATGTAAAACTTTAAATGATCACTGGGAAAGTTTCAACTATTTTAAGGAACAGTTTTTCAGTGAATGGGAAGTCATGTTACCCATCAACAGAGACGAATGGTTAACCGGTAGGTGTAACTGTCCTACATTTTTAAAACAGTATACCTGTAAACATCTATTGGATTTAGCAATCAGGCTGAAGTACGTGGAACCACCTCATGAAGCCAGAAATATCCCTATTGGCGAGAAGAGAAAGAGAGGGCGGCCAGCTAAATTTAAAAAAAGCTCTGTTAATCCAATAATTTTTTGTTTTTTATAAAGTGTCTATGATTGATTGATCTCAAAGTGCCATTGATAAATCTTAGTACAAATTAATGTTATAGAGTTATATAAGTACTAGCGACTGCAATAAAACATAATTTTCATTTTAGTTTTGATGATTTTATTTTACAGCAATATCTAGAGTGAAATACATATACTATTTGGCTATATTATCATATTTTAATTAATTTCATATAACAATAAACAAGTGACGTATGTTTGAGAACCCCAGTATATTATTTGGTATTTAAAAAATGTTCCAGCGATCGTTAGCTTTTTTAGCCCAGCAAAAACTACCAAATTAAAACTCGTGACATAATATATTGGTAACATCTATTTAGTGACAACATATAATATTTAGACTCAAGTGAATTTTTAAGGCGTCCATATATTTTTATGGCAGTCAATAATAAGAAATATTGGATTTATTTGATAATATATTAGGAAACGTAATTTGGTGACCATTTATCCATTTTCGTAAACGTTTCAAATTTTAGCATAAGCAGTAGGATCATATGCCCAAAATATCCGTAATTGATTTTACCAAGCCGTATAATTATTTTAATTCATTATAATAATTAATTATATTACACGCCAGGCTCATTGGCAACTGTATTTTATCAGTTTTTACGTTTGTTTCATCTAGTTCAATTAATTCTCGGCCAAGGCATTAAATTGAATGCCGGCTTTTGATGAACGAAGTAGGCGTCCAATTAGCCGCCTAAATTAATGAAATGGCTGCGACATCTTCATTACCTTCTCTAGCCCTCGATAATGCAACGCAAATCCTGTTTTCGGTTCCCAAAAAACCTATTCTGTTATCATCGTTGTTCCTCACTAGGGACAACAGAATAATTTTTGATTCCTCGCCCTGATAATTATCTACTAAAGTCATTTTGACCCGATCAAGGTGAGGATAATTGATCCGTTCCTGTAAAAAGTAGGTATGCAAATCAAAATAATGGTGTACGCAAATTTAAAAAATATATAATCGACAAAAACTTACTTGACGCATATAGAACATTTGACCCGAGTAAGCGGCTAGGATAGTGACGTCATCGGCGTCGTACCCCTGCTGCATTATGTAGTTGGCCAACAGAAGAACCAAGTCTGCTTCCTTTGGATTACTTTTGCTGGCACTGTCCGCCTCTGCCTGCGTATCAAAACACTCGTGTTAATCTTATAATATAAGAAATACTTGTGTCACGGTGTTTGTTATTGAATTCCTCCGACCGATTTCTATGAAATTTAGCAGGTGTATTCAGTAGGTATGAGAATATGTTGTAAGCTATTTTTCATACCCCTTAGTCATAAGGGTGGCCCACCCCAACTTTTTTATTTTTGTCGTTTTCATAAAGGAGATCGGCAAATCGCCATACATTCAATAGTAATTAAAATACGTGGCCACAAAAAATATTTATTGTATGTTGTATTTTATGAACAAAGGAACAAAAAAAGCAATATATATATATAAGATATATTATTGAGGATTTTCAAAATAAACCACAAATTGTTTCTCTGAAAATACAAAGCTTTGTTTTATTTAACACGCCTTTACCATATTACAACAAATATGTTTAACTTGTATGTGTAATTGTCATAACAATTACACTTTTATCTCACCTGAAAATACAAAGAAACGACATTTAAAGTTCACTAATATCGCTTCCTCAATTATATCCTTTCATTTATCTCTCTACAAGTTTTTATAACAATTAAATACGCAAAATTATCTGAACATCATCCGCCATTCAATCACGCGTCACTCCGATGCGTCCTCTATCAACTTCCACAGACAACCCACACAAATTTGAATTAATGAAATGTCATTTCATTACATATATATACAATACTATACAATATTAATACATCAAACTCGGGGATAAAAGATAATTGATTAAATATAACCTAACCTATTATTCAACAAATTGCCCTAGTGGCGGTTTGCGGAAAGCGACATTACTTGTGAAATCAATTACGTAATTAAATTAATAACTAATTTGTTTCAAAATGGAATATGCTATGCAATATGAACAGATAAATATAGAGGTCGCTTTCACGTTACGAAAACCAAAAACATAATTATTTTTCTTGGTATAAATAGTATAGGGGATCTATTTTACAACCAAGTAATATTTTTTTTCATAAAACTAGTACCAAACTGTTGAACTATAGAAAAAGAAAATAACTTTATACTCTAATAAAAATAAATATATCTATTCGGATAGAGTTCACTAGATAGAGCTCTTACGCCTTAAATTTACAATTTGCAGCATGTATACAAGTATACAGATATGATGACAACGATTCCCACAGATAAGTATGATTTTGCACATGAATTCTCTGATATTCGGAAATACATCTTTTTATTCCCAACTCCTAAAAAATTTTTTTTTATATAATAACTTTTTAAGTACTATAAAACCACATATGTTAGAAACTTTGACGCTTTTGATGAAAAATCGGGCAGGATTCGCCAGTGTCCTTTAAGATTTGGCATTAAAAAAAATATTATAACTAAAATAGTTATTGTCCGTTGGGCACGCCTGGCCTCCTGCATATTACGAAGCGGAATAATATGTGGAATTCCACTTATTTTTGTTACAACCACCGTTCGTGCGATGCGACTAATGAGCACCTGCGCTCATTAGTCGCAACGCACGAAACGGAACGGTACTTACCACTTCTTTGTGGTCGTGCGTGAAGAAAAATAAGTTGGTCGCGATCCCTCGCACGTCCGGGAAGTGTTCGACGGAGGGATGGTTCTGGAGGTCCGGGTATATATGCGGCGCGAGCAGCCGCGCGAACTCCGGCCGCATGCGGTGCTGCACGCACAGTTGCCGCGAATGCACCGAGTTCAGGATCATGCGCTCGAACAGCGACACCTCGATGTTGTACTGCCGCGCCAGCTGCACGTGCGCCGCCGACGGACGCAGCTGCTTGTGATCGCCTGCATTGGGTGAATAAATTAATGCCAAAAAAAGCCTTGTTTCGTTCACTATTCACTATGTACTTAACTTGACAAGTTGAGAAAACTACTCACACACATGGATAACTAAATGCACATGGACATAGTGCATTTAATCGAATAGAAGTAGAGTAGAATCTTGCCTGTCCATATAAATTAATATAAGACTTAACCTCGCATAGAATAGAGGATTAATACATGGCGTATAGAGCTTAATCTCAAGATTATTAACTGTAAATAACATTCTTATGTACCCGGCTAATAGAAGAAGATATATCGCGCTCCATTATTTACCTTACCACACATGCTAATAAAGAAAGATATTATGTATAAGTTTTTCCATATCGATATGAATAATTAATCACTTGAGCGTCGCAGTACATTGACAGTTAGAAACCCGTAAGCGTCACGGTACTTTTGAGGCTAACTTGGCCTTACCCTCCAGATGATATCGGAACTGGACTTCGCTCGATATGTTAACACCAAGTATTCCAATGTTGGATGAGATAGTTATGGGGGTGCTTTCAAAACGAGGACATACGACCATCGGTAACTTTATAGCGGTGAACGCGCAAATTTGTGTCTTAGAGGAGTTAAACTGGACTAAGTTAAGTCTACCCCATTCAGAGACTTTTACCAACGGAATCTCAATTTCAGAAACAAGTTCGTTTCGACTCTCAATGACGTATTGCCATTTTTTTATTAGCCTAAGGGCACGATGCTTCACAATTTACTGATAAGATAGGTTATTTGCATGTTCTGTCTCTGTCGCTCGATATAAAGTAAGCAGCGACAAAACTACCGATTGAGCTATCCGACACTCAGAAGATTGTGAAACAGGCCCAAAATATTTTACTTTGACTGTTCACTTTTTTTACGTGACAAGTGGCGACTGCGTGTTCGTTATTTATGAATTTTGATTACTTCGGAGCCAAATTCGTTCAAACACTTCAAACACTACAACGAATTATTGCATAATACATACCTTAATGTTGTATTTAAAATCTTACCGATTAATATAAGATGTTGACAATCTTTTGTAAGGGATGTAATGATATGCTGTTCTAGCACTTCAGCGGCCTCCTCGACGATCACTGCAAATCATCATCATCATTGTCATGTTTTGTTATTAAGCGTTCTATCTACCATCCAGGCTTCTCCATGGTAAAGGCCCGGCAAAACCACTACTAATAATTACAAAAGGAGACGGTTTCAATATCTACTAGTTTGGGCTTAGTGTTTTAAAAGGAGTGTGCCACTTTAAACAACAACGCACTACCATATAAAAACAAATTACCGATGGGGGGGCCTATGTTTTTTATTAACTTTCTTAGTCTTGCGGCACCGGTTGTTGTCATGCCTATAATCTTCACATCTGATAACACCTGACAGTCTTGAACTAATCTAGCTTCTTCATATGTTTTGAGAAGATTTGATGCCGTTTTCTAGAAAGCAATAACTATAAATCTAACCCGTCTTTTAAACAGTTAGATAAAACATGATAAAGATAAATATTATATTTAAGCCAATTAATTAAATTCAATATAGTAAAAGTTTCATTAATCATGTGCATGTGTAATGTACAATAATTATATGCTAGAACTATATTATGGTAACTAGTAGGCAGGTACAGATCTTCACTTGAATTCGATTTCTAAAAACAAACGGAAACAAAACGGAAAAAAACACATATATCATGCAGTCACATACACACATTATATTGTATACTTAATATAAATGAAGTTTAAATCAAAACCAATAGATAATTCTACTTAATAGTGTTGACCATACATACCGATTAAAAATATTTCAATTTTGTCGCCGATTCTAGTACATACCTACTTATTTACATAATACTGTCGGTTTTTTGTATTAGGTAATGCATAATAGAATTAAAATTGAATGTGTGTAACTTTCGACCTACCTTAATTTCAATCATTTTATGATTTTGCTTTTCCTTGAAGTCTTCAACCCATCGGAAATATAACATCCAGCGTTCATATACATTTAAGTCGGATATATTTATATTCGGAGGGTTGTCTGTACGCACTTCACGGGCATATAAATCTCTCATTTCCTACGAAAATATTACATTTATAAAAATTATTACATTACATAAGTAACCTGTATACTTTACAGATGCAGAAATATGTATGTACATATAATATACTTATGAGCGCTAAAATGAAGGTGTAACTAAGTAAGAGTTTCCAGCTCATTATCTCTCATTCCGAGATTTACACTAATCTTACTAGATTAGTAGTAAAAACTTTAAGGGTGCGTTTACAAATTTGACATAAATTGGCTATTTTTCGGTCGATTTTGTGACCAAATGAAGCGAAATACTACAAACTTTCGCATTTAGATATTGTCCAGAGAGGGTGAATTATGTGTGAAACGGTTCGCACATAATGACTAGGCGCGAGTCGGGTAGAGGTGCGCCGGCATACATTGCGTATTGAGCTTGGTGTAACCCCATTTTTTGCTACGCTAACATCAAATGTGCACTTACTGCAAATAATCTAATTTGTCCTCTTAGTTTCGCAATTATTCTTTGTAATCTAACTTTTTCCTGTAAAACTTTTTCTGTCTCATATTTAGACACCGATTCAAGGATTCTTTTACAAGCTTCATCTACTGAAAAACAAAATGAAGTTTTATTTTCTTCTTTTTTCTCCTGATCTTCATCTTCTTTATAATTTAATATACCAATGCACGCATGTATTTCATTGATTATGTCTCTTTCATCTATAAGCTCATAAAAATCGATGTTCATATTTTCAAACAACCAGACGTCCATGGGATCTCCATAAGTAAGACCCCTATACTTTCGGAGCGTAGCATATAATTTATAATATTCTCCGAGCTTATCAGAAACATCAGGACTGAGCACATCTTCCATACATTGCATTTTCAGAACACCATTACAAGCATCACTGATGATATTTTGAAGCGAGACTAACTGTGACATAGTGGAAGTTACTTCATTTCTAAGATCACTGAATCCGTAAGATCTGTGATTCTTTTTCAGAGTTGATAGATTATAATCGTCGAGCGCTTTGTTTTTCGACTGGCCACCTATGCGTGCGATAGAATCGGTATAAGGGAGCAAGGCTTCTAGAAACTGGTCTAGGGCATGATTCGTATAGCACACAAGTAACATTACACAATTGAAACGTTTTTTTAAACGAATATCAGAAACATTCCATAGTAGAGTTTTGGCAATTTCGACGCCAATGTGTGTTTTTCCTGTGCCCGGAGGACCCTGAATAACTGTAAATTCATGAGTGAGAGCTACTTTATATGCCTCAAATTGACTCTCGTTAAGACCTAGATCGTCCCTCGATGGCCAAATGTCATGATTCGGTTGAAATATTATGTTTTCAATTTCTCCAGTTTTATATATTTTATATTCTTTAATATGTTCAAGATATTTAGGTCGAGATGGTTGTATCTGAAACGTGCACACAAATTAGAAATCTGAATTAAGTGTGGGTAGTGCGAGGGTGTGTACAGACTTCCGAGTCGAGATCGGAGTTCCGCGGTCTCAACAAAAAGCATTTTGTTGATACCGCGGAACTCTTGAACTGTCTTGGTCTAGCCACCTGCAGCGGAGTCGGCGCTTAGTTTTTCTTTATAACTTATTGTTGACCAAACGTAAAAATAAAGTATTACGTGTCGTATGTCAGTATGTGACGTGATCTACACAATGCGCCAAATCATTTTCCATACATACTTTAAACCCTATTTCACCACTTTAAGGGTGGAATTTTTTAAAATCCCTTCTTAGTGCTCATCAACATTGTAAATTAAAACTAATGTCCAAAATTCACATTTCTACTATTAGCAGTTACGGCTGTGCGAGCAGTGACTTAGTCAGACTTAGTTAGACAGAGCAAGTCAGTGACTTAGTCAGTGGAGACATCTCCTTTTATAATTAAAGATAATGCAGATCTCCACAAATGCAGATAGCATGCATCTGCATATCCCGCAACGCCTCGCCACGCGTCCCGCAACGTAATGCGGGTATGTGCGATCGCCTGCTGTGTGTACTCACATCGACGTCTACTATATATTTTTTCATAGCCAATTGATTAGGAAACTGAGGATCTTGAAGTGCCCGTAGTACGTGTTGATATGGTTCAAAATAAACTTCACTCTCTATCATCGTATAAATTACTCCGTCGTAAATCTCATCTCCAATATTTAAGTCCAAAATTTCAACTGGGATCTATAATTAAACACAAAGATATTTTAATTTATCTATATCGATTTAACTGTCAAAAGCACGGGGCTCCTACAGTATCCCACGGGAACATTACTTTTTCAGGATAAAAAGTAGCCTACGTACTATGTATTAATAAACCCAGAGCCTTAATTAACTACTGCCATACCAACTTTCATCAAAATCTATTAAGTAGTTTTTGCGTAAAAGAGCAACAAGCATCCATCCATCCTCACAAACGTTTACATTTTAAATAATAGTAGGTAGTATTAAATTAAATCTTTAAATATGAAACGATATCTTTGCTTAGGGATACTAACTGTTAGTAAGTTGGATGAGAATAAATACTTACTTGTCCCTTATTCAGATAGCGTTCCTCGCGGTCCATTACAGTCACTGACGTAAAATTTTTGCACTTGTCTTTTGTCAAAAGAAGTAGAGTTCCAAATTTCAATCTCTGGCTGTAATGCCAATTTATGTTTTTAAAATTTTTCGTTGTTCTCTGATCTACTTGAACTACGGTACCAATTTTGTTATTGAATATATATGGACGTAAAAATGTTACGTTTTGGTAGACGCTGAAAATAATGAAAAAAATGTTTTAAATTGTTGCAATTTTCTCCTTTATGTTTGCCTTGTGAGGGCAGAATCATGGTTCTTGTTGCCCTAAACTACAATAGTTACGTATAAACTATAATAAAACTTTTGTAAAGTACCACTAATATAAAATTTTACCTTCCAATAAAATTACTATTATGTTCCAAGACGTCCAAAGTCTTTTATGAGAGTACATAGTCTTCTTTCCGCATCACAGACGCTAGATGTCGTTTACCGTTACAGATAAGCTCCCTGCGCAGCTCTCTCTTCTGGTAAGTATGTAAACTAGATCAAAGCCACAAGCCGCCATATTTGACATAACTGATCATTGTTAGAGTCTCATAATGATGAGGCTGAACACCAGGAAGTCCTTACCAGGACTTTGGACGTCTTGGAACATAATAGTAATTTTATTGGAAGGAAAATTCTATATTATGGTTCCGTTTGACGTCCAAAGTCCTTTATGAGAGACCTGTTTGTTATATTCTGGTGGCTTGTAAATAATGCAACAATGTGATAATGTTTTTAAGTAACTAAAGAATGAAAAAAAACGACTCAAGTAATACTAATGACTGTAATGAGTATACTAGTTTAGATAAACTAGATATGAGATGTGACGAAACTGTTCGAGCTTTCAATTTTTTAAGATGAAATTTTGTTGATGTAAACCAACTTAGCCGTTGATAAATTTGAATAAGTTTACAAAAATGAATGCTGATCTAAGCTTCCAAGGCGTACCGTTCAATATAAATATAGCTTTACATACGACACACTTATTGTAATCGTGTATGCTGGCCCATATCGGCCTATAGTGTTTAAGGAAATAATGTTGGTGAAGTAATTCTGTTCTGAGAACACCACGATTGAATCCCATTATTTTTTTTATTCTATAATTCTACTTAATAGTATTCCCCTTTACAGCCAAGACCAGTTTCGTGTAAAAGAATTACACCCAAGAGTGTGCGTTCTCGCCAGTCAGGTGTCAACAAAACACATATTATTTTCAGTTTGGTATAATGTTATACGAGCAAGCTAAGATGCTTGATAAATAATTTATTACGACGCGTCATGCGTTATTTGAGAGAAACTCGTACATGCCCCAGGAGTTCACCAAGAAACAAATATTCTACCTATACCGTATTGTGGTTCAGATTAAATTCCCTGCCACTGGGGTATCATGAAAGTTGACCACCGTCGGTATTGTAGACGCCCGGCTGGCGATGAGGGCTGACTACAATGTTCAAAACGTCTTGCAGAGCAAGTTACTTGCGATTCGTTGAGATCGTGTGTCACGTTCGGTTCTATGAACAAATAACAGCTCGATAGTATAGGCACTATGTACTAGGGTACCTAGACGAACCTCAGCAACAACAGACACTCCATAAGCTCTAGCTATACGTATACAGTGCAGTGCACGTATATACTTATATCTTACTTTTCAATAGGAACTTCGTGTTGTGATAATCCTAATAAAAAATCCATAATCTGCAAAATACATTACGACGTCCTCAGTATCTAAGTTTTTGGCAGGAACTTCGTTTTCCGATGAGTTTAATTTCTCTGAAGCTGTACTGTGCGAGCGTCCGAGAGTTCGAGTAACCTTAACAGTTTGGGTCTGCTTTTGGGACCAACTGGCGACTGCAGAGACAGTACATGTGTTATAGCACGTGTAGTGTTCGTACTTTATTTGTATAACTATCCTAATAGTTATAAACACCGTCTCGTGCTCACGGTAGGGTGAGACGCACGTCACTAGAGCGAGAGCCAAGGGCGAGAGCGGACGTGCGCCTGCGACCCGTAAATATCGTGTGTTGTCGAGCCTGTGAGACTCTTGGAATTGTGGTGATAACCGAGAACACTACAAGTGGCGACGAGGATAAAGGTCAGATATTATATTATATACAAAAAAAAAAAAAAACAATAATATATGGAACATAATAATTTAAAGTCCTTATCTGGTAGTTTCTACCACACCATAAACATCTCATGTAATATAGTGCCTATTTTAATTAGCTAGGTGACAATAATATTATTTTAATTCCATGTTTTATTTCAAATTATATTTGAATACTAACTTAAAATAAAAGTAATAGTTCGAACTTCGAACCAAAGGAATGCTAAAAATAGTTTATCAACACTTAACATGGCACTTGTTATTTAAGAACGTAAACAATAGGCATACGGCACGGCATGGGACCGACCGGCTCGAGTGTATTCCTTATAACAATAACAAAGAGTTAGTTGATAAGACTCGACCGCTGTGTTTATGTTCTACGTTAAGTATAGGTTGGAGAAAAACTTTATTATATTTGAATTTGAATATAATATCAATTAATATACCATGAGGTGATATGATGTGGTGTGTAAACTTGATAGATAAGCATTAAGATTAATAGTTAAATTTACTATGGTCATAATAATGTGGCCTAATAGGTAAATCCTCCATTAAATTCAAAATATTTGGTACAAGTTGCCCCCATTAAATTGGAAAAACTTGGTGTTTGGTATAAAATACCTCCATTAAATTGGAAATATTTGGTACAAGTTGCCCCCATTAAATTGGAAAAACTTGGTGTTTGGTATAAAATACCTCCATTAAATTGGAAATATTTGGTACAAGTTGCCTCCATTAAATTGGAAAAAACTTGGTGTTTGGTATAAAATACCTCCATTAAATTGGAAATATTTGGTACAAGTTGCCCCCATTAAATTGGAAAAACTTGGTGTTTGGTATAAAATACCTCCATTAAATTGGAAATATTTGGTACAAGTTGCCCCCATTAAATTGGAAAAACTTGGTGTTTGGTATAAAATACCTCCATTAAATTGGAAATATTTGGTACAAGTTGCCTCCATTAAATTGGAAAAAACTTGGTGTTTGGTATAAAATACCTCCATTAAATTGGAAATATTTGGTACAAGTTGCCTCCATTAAATTGGAAAAAACTTGGTGTTTGGTATAAAATACCTCCATTAAATTGGAAATATTTGGTACAAGTTGCCCCCATTAAATTGGATTGGAAGGAAATAAAATACACTACTTTCTTTAAATAAAATATTTAATGTATAATGTAAATTGAAGTAGGAAGTCCACAAAGGGCGTAATATTTACAGGTGGTCGCCCTGATTGATTCGCAAGAATGTCAAGCAATTTGCCGTCATTAGAAAAACTAGATTTTGAAGGCGACAGCGCGTCTTTAGGGCAACGATGGGACAAATGGAAAAGATCTCTTTATATCTACTTGGAAGCAACAGAAGTGACGACACCTTGAAAAAAAAGAGCTACACTCTTGTTGCTTGGTGGTTCGGGTTTACAAGATATATTTTATAACTTGCCGGGTGCTAATGTGGATCCTAACGAAAACAATGATGTATTTAAGATAGCAATACAAAAATTAGATGATTATTTCACTCCAAAACAGAGTAAAGTTTATGAAAGACATCTATTCCGCTCACTTAAACAAGATGAAGGAGGGAAATTTGAGAAATTCTTAGTCAGATTAAGACATCAAGCAGAAAAATGTCGATTCGATAAGCCAGAACATCATTTAATTGATCAGATAGCAGAAAAGTGCCTGTCTGTTGACCTGAGAAAAAAATATTGACAATCGGTGATAGCATCACCTTAGAGAAAATAATTACAGAAGCTAATACACTAGAGGTAGTTACTCGACAATTGGAAGAATATGGCCAAGATGTAAAAAATCAAGAAGTAAATGCGCTTTTTAGAAACGAAGGCAATAAATTAAAGGATAAAAAATTCAAGACTACGTTAAATAAAGTTTGTGGCAGATGCGGAAACAACAAACATTTATCTGATAATGTGAACTGCCCGGCAATAGGAAAAACATGTCACAATTGCGGAAAATTAAATCATTTTAGACAATATTGCAAATCACAGATAGTTCGAAAAAGGAAAGCAGAAGAGATAAAGAAAAGCCAAGGCGGACCAGCCAAACAGAAGAAGCTAAAAAGAATTGATAATATAAATGATAATGAAGACGAAGAAATAGACTATGTATTTAATATAAATAATGATGCGAACATACAATGCGTAGTTGGAGGTGTACAAATAAAAATGTTAATTGACTCAGGTTCAAAATACAACTTAATTACGGATAAGACATGGAAATTAATGAAAGAAAAAGGAATACTGTGTTCCAAGTTAAGCAATAAATCGTACAAGACACTTTTGGCATATGGCAGCAAAAAACCATTAGAAATCATGGGATCGTTTGAAACAACTATTAAAGTGGATGAAAAGGTTGAAACCGCAACCATAATTGTTATTGCAAATGGGTCAAGGAATTTATTGGGTAAAGATAGTGCAATAAAACTCGGAGTTCTGAAAGTTGGCATTAGTGTGAACCAGATTGTACACCAACCAATTCCCAAGTTTAAAGATGTTGTAGTAGAAATCCCTATAGACAATACACAGAAACCCATTTCACAACCATACAGAAGAATACCCATACCAATAGAAGAAAAAATAGAAAAGAAAATTAAGGAATTATTAGATAGTGATATAATAGAGGAAGTTCGAGAACCGTCAAAATGGATTTCGCCTATTGTTCCCATATTAAAAGATAATGGCGAATTACGCTTATGCGTAGACATGAGACGGGCTAACACCGCAATTTTGAGGGAAAACCACCCTTTGCCATCAATGGAACACCTTTTACCTAAGATAAGGAAGGCTAAATATTTTAGTAAACTCGATATAAAGAATGCGTTTCACCAGATTGAATTACATGAAAATTCTAGGCACATCACAACCTTTATAAGTTCAAAGGGACTCTATCGTTATAAGCGTTTAATGTTCGGGATTACTTGTGCCCCTGAGCTCTTTCAAAAAATATTAGAAAAAATGCTTCTGAAATGTGAAGGAGTCATTAATTTCATTGATGATATTTTAATATTCGGCTGTGATGAGCAAGAGCATGACACTCGTCTGCAAAATGTACTTCAGGTTTTAAAACAGAACAACGTTCTTCTGAATGAAAACAAATGCTTATATAAAATACAAAAAGTAAATTTTCTTGGACATGAACTCACCCCTGATGGCGTGAGGCCTTTAAATAAATATGTCGAAAGTATTTCTAAATTCAGAGCTCCAACAACTATTGAGGAACTGCAAAGTTTTTTGGGCCTTGTAAATTATATTAACAAATGGATACCAAATCTCGCTACGATGACAGAACCTTTAAAAAAGCTGTTGAGACAGAAATTTGGAAAAAACGTAAATATTGAACAGTTTTGGGGACAAGAACAAGATCAAGCTTTTGAAAAAATAAAAAAGATACTTTCCGAAATCCAGACTTTAGGATACTATGATGTCAACGATAGAACTCAGGTCATTGCTGACGCTAGCCCTGTAGGGTTGGGAGCTGTGTTAGTTCAAATCGACTCTAAAGGATCTAGAATCATTGCCTATGGAAATCGTACACTAACAGATTGTGAGCGGCGCTACAGCCAAACTGAGAAAGAAGCCCTCGCCCTAGTATGGGCTATAGAGCATTTTAATTTATTCTTGTTTGGCAAAGAATTTGACTTAATTACCGACCATAAGCCATTAGAAGTTTTATTTGGAGCCAAATCCCCGCTATTCAGGACATTAACAAAGAAGATGATTCCGAAGTTAGAGATAGAGATATGGAGAAAAAAGGAAAAGGAAAAGAATATGCCGATAAGAGAAGAGGAGCAAACAATTTAGACTTAAACGAAGGGGAAAAAGTGTATATAAAAGAAATGGATAAAGGTAATAAGCTTACCACAAATTATAACCCGACACCTCATATAGTTGAAAGAGCTAAAGATGGAGATGTGACAGTCAGGAACGAGGAAACAGGGCAGATGTTAAGGAGGAATGTCGTTCATCTAAAGAGAGTAGAAGGACAGTGGAAGGCCATTAAAGGAACAGAAGAGACCGAGCAAAATTTAGAATATGATTAATTTTGATTTGTAATTATGTTAGTATAGTATCTTTATTATTATTAAAGTTTTAATAAGGAAGGGATGTAGTGTTCGTACTTTATTTGTATAACTATCCTAATAGTTATAAACACCGTCTCGTGCTCACGGTAGGGTGAGACGCACGTCACTAGAGCGAGAGCCAAGGGCGAGAGCGGACGTGCGCCTGCGACCCGTAAATATCGTGTGTTGTCGAGCCTGTGAGACTCTTGGAATTGTGGTGATAACCGAGAACACTACAGCACGTATTCGATATCTTGGTTTTCAATAGGAACTTCGTAATAGAATATGTGATAATCATAATAAAAAATCCATAAGCTGCAAAATGCATTACATCCTCAGTATCTAAATTTTTGGCAGGAACTTCGTATTGCGATGAGATTAATTTCTCTGAAGATGTAGTGTGCGACCGTCCGAGTTACCATAACAGTCTGGGACTGATCTTTGCCACTGCCGACTGCAGAGAGAGTAGATGTGTATAGCATAGTACGATTTTGGTATTTTGGTATTGTAAGCTAGGAACTTACACATACGACTTTGAGCTGAGGGAAGTAGGTATATAGGTTAATGTGAGGGCTGGAGAAATCTGGGACTGACCTTATTGCTGAGCTGGTGGTTCTGAATCTGGGCGGAGGTTTCTTCTCACTACACTACACAGCTGTTGAGTGGATTATCGATAGATTTATCGCGGTTCGCCGGCGAATTTGGTCTTATATTAACGAGCACCAATAAATATTCGCACACGCGTTCGCGTTCACTAGGTTTCGGGATGAGTTGAAAAAGCATCCAGCGCGGAAGGGGTTCTAATTGCAAGTGTACGTCACTCTCTGACAGCGCCCCTGAGTTGGTCGGCCATACTCGCGTTGTGATTGGCCGAATTGAATGTCCTTTTTGTTTATTCTAAACGTCGCGCTAGTGTTGGCGCGAACATCCTGGGGGGCCCGCATAGGCGGCGAGCTGAGCCCCATCTTGAGCAGAATCCAGTGGGAGCCGGGCAATCTTGCCGACAGGCCTCCGCAGCTGGCCTTGAGTGGTGTCCAAGTCCACAATTCTGATGACTCCATCCTTCCCAGGTAGCAGACGTGAGATCCTTCCCATTTTCCATTATAGAGGAGGCAAATTATCCTCCTTGAGCAGAACCAGTTCTCCAATTTTGGGTGGAGAGGAAGAGGAAAGCCATTTGGAGCGGATTTGAAGGGTATGGAGGTAGGACTTGGTCCAAAGGTTCCAAAAGCGCTGAGAGAGTGATTGAATGAGCTGAAAGCGTTTGAGCGGAGATATTACTCTTTCATCTAGAGTCAGCTCGGGGAGAGCTGTGAGCGGACGGCCAATGAGAAAGTGGCCGGCAGTAAGGGGCTGATAGTCCGTGGGATCGGACGAAAGTGGACTGATGGGCTGAGAGTTTAACACCGCTTCGATTCTAGTGAGCAGAGTTAAGAATTCCTCGAAAGTGAGGTGTTGTTCACCGATAACACGGTATAGAAGTTGCTTTGTGGATTTAACATTAATCTCATGGATACCTCCCATCCATGGGGCTTTAGGCGGATTGAGTAACCAAGTTATATTTTGAGTTGAGAGTTTATGAGAAATGGCGTCGTTATTGTCATTGAGAAATTGTTGTACCTCTAGTAGATGATTCCTAGCTCCTACATAATTTGTGCCACAATCCGAACGTATCAATACCGGAAGTCCGCGACGTGAGCAGAACCTTTGTAATGTTGCAATAAACGCTTCGGCAGTGAGCGATGAGACTGTTTCTAAGTGAACCGCCTTTGTAGTGAGGGAAACAAATATGCAAAAATATCCCTTAATTAACTTAGCATTACGTAATTGACTTGATTTGAGCAGAAACGGTCCGAAATCCGTTGATACGTGACTAAATACGGGCTGAGGTATGACTCTATCATCTGGCAGGTCAGCCATGACAGGTACTTCGGGCTGAGCGCGGCAACGGAAACATATTATGCATTTAAACGTTCTGTGCCTTATATAGCAGCGGGCAGCATGCGGCGGGCAGATAATATCCAAAATTGCTGACGTAAAATAGCATGTAGCGTGTCCGTGCCAGGGTGGCAGTGTATGCGATGATAGTAATCTATTATGAGGTCTACGAGCGGACTAGAACTAGGCAAAATGAATGGATATTGAGCATCGTATGTGAGTTCCGAACGAGTGAGTCTACCTCCTACTCTGAGAAGACCGTCCTGCGTAAAAGGCGACAGACGTTGTAGTCGTACTGTGCAGATTCTATCGGTTTGCAGGCGGTGAATATCTTCTGCGAATGCATTTTGCTGTACAGAGCGGATCCAGAAAAGTAATGCTTCTCTACGTTCACTTACAGTTAGGGGGCCTAGTTGTCTTATCTACGTTCTGAAATCTTTGCAAGAGCTGAGGTGTGTTTGATGTCCATTTACTAAGTTTAAATACACTGAGTGATAACAAATCAATGAGCTGAGTTTGGAGTGCTGATGCTTCTTCTATGGTGTCATGGCCGCAAAGTATATCATCCACGAAAACAAATTTACGCAAAATTTGGGCAGCCTGAGGATAGCGATGACCTTCATCTTCAGCTAATTGTAATAATGTGCGGATAGCATGATATGGACTTGAGCGCAATCCGTATGTAACAGTGTTGAGTGCATATGTGAGCAGAGGTCGATCTGGAGACGATCGCCAGAGTATGAGCTGATAGTGTCTTTGGTCTGGTCTTAAGAGAATATTTCTAAGCATCATTTTTATGTCAGTGCTGAATACTATACGATGTGCGCGGAATGATATAATAAAATCTACAATGTCTCGTTGAAGTGCTGGACCTGTGTGCAGGCAATCGTTTAAACTGACTCCATTAGATGACTTACATATACTGCCATCAAATACTGTGCGGAGTTTGTCAGTACCTGATTTGAACACGCCACGATGAGGAATATAATAATAAGGTTTATGAGTAAATGTAGACGGATGACACGGTGTCATGTTTCCTAAGTTTATGTATTCGTTCATGAATTCTATATATTTTTGTCGCAGTGTGTGATCGGATTGCAACCGTTTTTCTAAATTGAGAAATCTACGTAGAGCAATAGCATGAGTACTACCTAATACGGGTGCATCTGATAAGAAGGGAAGAGTCACCATGTAACGGCCTGAATCGTCACGAATGGTGGTTGAGCTGAATATGTGTTCACATTGCTCGTGTAGCGGGTTTGAATGAGCAGAACGAGGCTGGGGTTCTTCCGACTCCCAGAATCTTTCCAGACTTTTGCAAATATCATGAGTAGAATGAGCAGAATGTGTAGAGTGAGCCGACTGAGTATAATGAGTATGAGTAATATGAGCAGAGTTAACTTGAGCTACAGGTGAATCGTATGAGTGTTCAACGAGTCCTATGAGTGCAAAATCAAAAATCGTGCCGAAGGCTATGGGCTTCCCCGGGCCCAAAGCAATCTTAGTACCATCCAAAACGTGACCCAAAACGTCTGAGCCTAAAATGAGATCAATGGGCGCAGGAGTATGATAAGCTTGATCCGCCAATGGAATGAGCTGATGAGCTGAGTCTTGTATAAAATCTGGTATTTTTTGCAAAGGTAAATAGCCTGTAACGTCTTTGAGAATATGAGCGGTAGTAGTAATAGATGGCGTGTCATGGTATGTGGGCCTAAATGTTATTGTGACCCAACCTTTAGAATTTTGTATGTGCTGATCACCTACACCTGTAATTTTTAATGAACATTGTTTTGGTTGCAAATTAAGATTTCTAGTCATGCGCTGAGTTATGAGCGTTATCATGCTACCACAGTCCAATAAAGCCCGAGCTTTGTGATATTCTCCGCATTTATCAGATATGTTTAAAACGACTGTGGGAAGTAACACAGGAGTTTTTAATGGGTTTTCTATGTGCTGAGTTGAATTTACTTGGGCTGATTCTACAGAATATTGGGCTGAACTAGATTTATATATTTTATGAGCTGAATGTGATGCAGGTATACTATGAGCTGAATGACATTTTAAATTATCGGGCTGATCTTCTAATTCTATGTGCTCCGTGATTGTAGGTAGTCATTGTTTTTTGTTTTGAGATTGATGAGTTGTAGACGGTGCATGATCAGACGATTGGTTGGGGTCTGATGATGATGATTGATGGGCACGCGTATGTTGTGTGTAGGCCGTGTAGGTATGTAGCTTGTCTTGAGCACGCCGGCGGGGCTGTGCACGTAAATAAGGAGGAAGCAAATGCGCTGACGACACCGGAGAATTTGGAGTTCCGTGACGATGAAGCGAGGTGTGGTGATTTGCACTTCCACACTCTTTGCATGAGTTTGTCGAACGACATTCATTTTCAAAATGCGGACCTAGACATTTACGACATCTGTCGTTGGCTTTTATGAAATCCCAACGACCTTGAGTGGGCTGATGATTATATTTTGGACACGCGATAAGTTTGTGTTTTGTATTCCTACAATAGGGCAGTAGAATCGCTTGTGTTTATCTGTATTTCGCGCTGAGTACTCGCGCCGTTCTGTTCGGGGGGAGGGGGGCCAGTAGCGTTGAGGGTAATGAGGCACTGGGCTGACGTGATAGCTACTTAAAGTGTGAGCCGATGGCGAGCGCTGCGTATTACGAGAATACGCGGGACTAATTGGTCTAAAGCGTGGACTGCGCGGAGAGTTTGCGGGGGGTGTGTGTTGACGAGAGGGCCCAGTTTGTGGTGAGTAGGTAACACCGCGCGTTGCATTAGAATATTCGGTTTCGATACAGCGCGCGTGCTCCTCTAAAAAAGAAATCAAATCACCTAAGGTGGGCAGAGTGTCCGAGATGCCGTATCTTCTTTCGAACAGGGTGCGGAGCTCGCCTCGTAATTTTCTAACTACAATAGACACAAATACGTAATTACTATCCATAGGTAAACGCAGATTATTTAATGCGCTTTGTGCGGAGATGAGCGGAGTTAAAAACGTCGCGCGTATGCTTGATCGAATATGAATATTAGGTAGGCCGAGTATTATATCAACAAACCCATCTATCAGAACACGGCGGTTTTCATACCTACGTGTGAGAATATCGAGCGCGACGCTGTAATTATCATTTGTGATTTTTAAATGCGCAATCATGCTGAGCGCCTCCCCCGATAGGCAAGACAAAAGATAGTGCAGCTTAACTGCATCTGTAAGTGACGTCATGTCGTCTGTAAGACTCCTAAAAATCGTAATAAACGATGGCCAGTCCTCAACGCGTGAGCTGAATTTTGGTAGTTAAATTTTGGGCAGAACGGCAGAAGTGAGCTGACTTGACTCTGAAGTAAAACTTATATTTTCCGCTGCAGTTAAAATATCATAATATTCGGATAGCGCGTTTTCGTAACCGGTTGTATAAAATTTTTCAATTTCTTCTGTAAGACTGCCGTCGTCTAAAATTTCGCAGTATAAATTTTCTAATTTTTGTTTCAAGTTTTGTAGGTCTTTAAAACGCGCATTAAACTCCGTTTTGTTAGATTTTGAGTCACCTTTGTGTAATGCCAATGCGATCTCTCTGAGCCGACTAATAGATTTTATAGTTTGTCTAAACATGGCCGCTTGCGATTTTGTAGGCATGTTTAAAAATATATGCGTGTAACTAAGTTAAATATTTAAAAGTAATGAGCGGAAAGTACGCGCGCAATTAATTAAAACGCAGAAAATAGATTTTAATAATGTGCCGACAATGTATACAATTTTATCATAAAATGTGTACGAGTTAATTAACAAATGAGCTGACCGATCGCCTGATGCTAATAAAGTATTAGTATATGTTTGATGAGCGGAGATTAATGCGTTAGAAGTAGTCTGTAATATTATTTTAATGCCCTGAAGTTTGAATATAAACAAATCTTAGCGGGCGCGTTAGAAACAAAATAACGTAATGAAAACAATGTAAGTAGGTATGAGCAGGTTCAATCTCAATAGTGTGCCGACTTATTTAAAACAGCTGTAACGTAACACCTATAATATATTTGTATAAACACAGAACGTAGATAAGAAATCTTATTTAAAACAGCTGTAACGTAACACCTATAATATATTTGTATAAACACAGAACGTAGATAAGAATTCAATGTGAAGGTCACTATTTATTCTATGAAGAATACCTAATTGAGAATGAATGTAACAGCTGTTGGTTGGCGCACGGGCGCCGTGTAGGTACCTATTAACCTACAGAATGCACAAAAATCAAGTTCTCTGTACCGAAGCGAGCCGACGATGTTTGTATGGGCATTAATTAATATTGTGTTTTGAAATTTGAGAATATGAAGATATAAACGTTATATATAGATAAAATAATTCAAACTTAGTAATGCAACGACGATTTACAATTCTGTTATGAGCCGAACGTAATTCACAATACTCACTAGTTATTACTTATTTTATATGCAAATCAAACATTAAAATATTTTGTAAGTAATTAAGAGCTGAGAAAATTATATGAGATATTATTGGCACAAATTATGTATTAGGTACCTAGGGAAGTTCTGGAATGTTCGAGTTCTTTGTTCGACTATAAGCTGACAACCTACCCACAATTTTTTTTTTTTTTTGATTTTTCCTATGTATTTATGGGCCGAAATATGCACAAAATAATTTAAATAATTAACATTTAGGTTAATATCAATGTACAGAATAGGGGTTTAATGTTAAATGTGCCGAATTAATAATGGGAGTGGACTGTAACCTGGTTTTTAAATGGCGGGGCGGCCCCATGGCCAGAATTAATTGGACAAAATATAAATAATCGAGCTGATTTTCTGTGCAGAATTGGGCGGAGTGGCACTGTAGGTGCTGGTTCTAATGAGGCCCAACGCCGGTAATAGGGGGAAGGGTTTTACGAAGGCTCGATGGACCAAGAAATGTGTAAGCTAGGAACTTACACATACGACTTTGAGCTGAGGGAAGTAGGTATATAGGTTAATGTGAGGGCTGGAGAAATCTGGGACTGACCTTATTGCTGAGCTGGTGGTTCTGAATCTGGGCGGAGGTTTCTTCTCACTACACTACACAGCTGTTGAGTGGATTATCGATAGATTTATCGCGGTTCGCCGGCGAATTTGGTCTTATATTAACGAGCACCAATAAATATTCGCACACGCGTTCGCGTTCACTAGGTTTCGGGATGAGTTGAAAAAGCATCCAGCGCGGAAGGGGTTCTAATTGCAAGTGTACGTCACTCTCTGACAGCGCCCCTGAGTTGGTCGGCCATACTCGCGTTGTGATTGGCCGAATTGAATATCCTTTTTGTTTATTCTAAACGTCGCGCTAGTGTTGGCGCGAACAGTTATTTAATAGGAATTTCCTAATAGGATATGTGTGTCATAAACCTCTGGACTTTGTATGTAAGCGTCGTTAAGTTGTCATTTCTAAAGTGAAATGACGGTTGAAGTATAAGTATAACATTTTCCTTAGGCCCTAGTAAATCTAGTTGTCTTTCGGATGGTAATGTAATGTCAATATAATAACGCGAATGTCACGAAGCTAATTGAACTATTGTAGTGGGTAGGTACTGTGTAGACAATAGCCAACAAATGTTAACAAATCTCAATATCCTTGGTAAGCTACTGACATTTGTAATTGACAACCAGCCTAAGCTTAAAATCTTTAGAATTGTTTAAGCATAATTATATTGGTCAGATGTACTGTTCCAGAAGGAAATGCATTTAATCGTCTCGATCGATGTTTATGTAATAATCTGTATGCGTTGCTGTACGTTTTATGTTCATAATACAGTTTAAGCCTTCCAGTTTAAAAGTAACCTGATTGGAAACTTTCGTGAGGGCATCGACTGTACATATTCTAACATTCTTTAAAAAAGAACGAGATTGTTAGAGAGAAAGATGACGTCGACTGTACATAGTATTCTAACCCTCTTTAAAAAGAAAGAGATTGTTGATTATCGTGAGGGCGTCGATTGTACAATAGTATTCTAAGTCTTTTTAAAAAGAATAAGATTGGTGAATATAGGCTAATTTCTATGAGGGTCAGGGGCAAATGATTGAATGATGTGTACAGTCGGTACACATCATTCAATCATTTGTCTAAATCTAAATATACTGTGTCTAAAGATATACTGTATCGTAAGCTTCATTATAAACCAATGAGTAATCATTCTAATAAAATAATATATTTATTGAACACACAACAGACATAAACACAGCTAAAAAGAATATTAAAAAATCGAAAAACAGAATCAAATCCCCACACCACATGTTCAAAGGGAATCCACTGAGGCATCGACCACGGCGGTGCCGAGGCGCCTGATCTTCCGTGTTCCCCTATCAGTTTGAGATCTCACATCAGCACACTATTTTAAATTATTATTTTAGTTCACAAACCAAAAATAAATAATTATATATACTCGTATAGCACTATAACATTATAGATTCTACTATTTAAAACATCAACACAAAACTATTCGCGAAATCTCTTGGATCACCACTTTTATTTTTATTCGAATACCCACTTTTTTATGAAGTCGAAAGGTTCCAGAGAATTTGTATGTAGCAATAGTAACGTAGCTTCTCTATGTTGTCCATAATCCAGTCCGCCTACTTTTTATCTTCCTAACAATAGCTTGTTAAGTATTAGATATCTATAACCAACATGTATTTTAGAGCTTTCTCTTGATATATTATATACTATACTATATATTATATCTCTTGATATAATATATAGATATGTTTAAATTTAAATAATACGTCTACGTTTAAAAAAATGGCGGCTGTCGTAAAAAATTAAAACTACTTACCCGATACTACGACCGCGATAAAAAAAACTATAAATGAACTCTAATGACGAAATGTAACGGTTTTACGACTATAAAAGACTCAAAAAGAAATTTTAAAAATATTTTTAAAATAAAAGGTGAAGTTATAATTATTGAACTTAAATAAGCCTGTTTTTTGTGTTAATTAATAAGTCTGTTTTTAGCGACTCCATGGTTGCAAAAACGATGCAAAAATTACCAGTTATATCAAATATGGCGGCTTGTGGCTTTCATCTAGTTCACAGACATACTGGAAGAGGGAGCTGCGCAGGGAGCTTATCTGTAACGGTAAACGACATCTAGCGGCTGTGATGCGGAAAGAAGACGATATATTCTCATAAAGGACTTTGGCGTCAAACGGAACCATCATAAGTATTAGGTACTCGATAGATACACCTCCCATCTCTATCCGATCTGAACCAGGTCAGAGTAAATAAAGCTGTAAAGCTGAAACTTACCGTATGTTGTCGTATCTTCTTTTGTTTGGCTCCTTAATGTATTGATCTAAAAATAAAACCGCGTTATTCTAATCCGACATCTACTTCATACGCACATATAATTTTTTCTATAATATAGAAACAATAAGTACATGCTTTATTTGTGATGGCTCTCTTCACACTTGAGGCGGTGTCAAGTATTTCGCTTAATTGACACCTTCTCGGCTGTTTAAGTGATCAAGTATACAGTGTAAATAGCCCATGTATTTTGCCTGATCATGGTCTTGTTAAAAAATGGATGAAACGAGGGTTTTCAAGGTCGTGCCATCTCAGAAAGCGCCATCAGTAAAAGTAAGTAAGTCGGTGGCAGAAAAAATATCCAAAACTTCTATTGAGTGTTTTCGGTACGCACTCTGCCACCAGACGCGACGGCGGGCGGCGCCTCGAACGCGTCAGGTCCAAACAGTTTCAAATGGCAGCATAAAAGCACTCATTCCCTTGAATTTCAGAAAAGAAATGTGACTGAAAATTCTTACAAATGCCATCTCGGAGTGGGCCAAAACAATCTTCGCGCAGCAGTCGGAACTGGACGTCGAGGTAGTGTTCCACGTCGCGGTAGGCGCCGTCGATGATGTTGGGCCTGATGAAGGGTTTCTGCACTAGCAAGTCATCCTTCGTCGGAAGCACGCTCAATTCTCGAAAGTTGTCTGGGGGATCTTCTTGGTCTAAGGCGATAGTTTTTTTCGAATTGATCTGAAAATACAAATAAGTTGACATATTATTATTTATCACCAGTATTATGTAACTTGTACAATAAAAACATTGTAAAATATGTTTTCTTATGTTTAAGGAGAATAGAAGCGACAGTGTCGACATAGACAGAGAGCGCAGAGCACTGTCTATCCGCTGCAACATGTTGGCCCGTAGGTTCCCACGGTGTACGAAGCGGGTTAAAGTTACATTATTTAAAGCATACTGCCAGTCATTCTACACGTGCAGTCTATGGGTCAAATTTACGCATGCAGCGGGTATACAGTGATCTGCCCGTACAATATACGGGACGCATACAGGACGGTGATGCAACTGCCACGACTCTGCCATGTTCGCGACCATAATGCGCGCGCGCTCTGCCGCCATTATGCGGCGCACGCGCGGCAGTCGCAACACCCTGGTGCGCGCCATAGACCACTGGGACTCGCCACTGCTGCAGCGATGGATTAAACTCCTAAACAACTACTAAACAAGATTGAGAAAAAAAACTACTAAAACCTAATTTAACCTCTATTTTAGTTTAACAGACACTGTGAGCTAAAAAAGCCTAAGTGAAATTATTTACATTATGTTTGGTAGAAGGCGGGACGCGTTTATATTCTTACGATTTACAATTTTAAAATGGGTCCCACTCTATGGGTATTTTTCTGCTCCTCTGATAATAAAAAATATTGATTACAATATCGTATCACTTATTCTATCCTCCATAATGTGAATACGTGTACAGGCGAACTTGATTGCTTTGAAAATAACGATATTGCCGTCGATGCGGAATCCGTAGGACGCAGACGACTCGTAAGTTCCGTACGCTCCGATTCCAACGCGGTGGACGGGACTATATTGTCCGAAATCCGTAAGGCCGGGGAAAATTCAGAGTACTGAAAACATACTCTGCTAATAATTTTACACATAAGTGACACATCAAATGTCTATGTCATATATGACAGCTCGACACTCGACACTTCGATATTCAACTCTATTGTATTAGCCCAAAGTTCTATTTTCAGTGCTCCTAATTTTCTCCGGCATTTCAGATTCCGGGTCATATAGTCCCAACCTAAGCAGTGAATTGTTAATTCGAGAAATGAATGTCTAAAAAACAAAAAAAGTTCTTCTTTGAAGTCTGAACTTAGTGTCATATGACTTATGTAAGCTGATTCTGTCGAAACGTAAAATTTATTGCGGTCGCGTATTTCTGGTAGTGTGTTTAGGCACTAAAAATAATTAAAATATAAATCCCATAGATAAATGGTCTAGGCGCTCGACAAGATACCGCGCTATCTAACAACAACAGTTCCGTGAATGCGGCAACTGATTATTGTTGGGGTGGGTTTATAATAATTTCATTGTGTGTAAAATAATTTCTAGATTGCGTGAATTCGGTTTCGGAGTACTATTTTTTGTCGCATTTTTCAAGCACGCCAGCGGTATCTTGTAACGACGCAACCAATCATTTAACTATGATCAATCATAACAAAATAAAGCCCCGTATTACCAGTTTTTCCTCGACAATTTTCATGGCTTCCCGCAAATCGTTTAATTTTGAACTCAGCTCAATAGGCAGCGCGTACATATGGATTTCACTCAATTTCTCCAAGCAAAGTTTCGATGTATCCTCGATGAGTGATCTGCATTTGCTCTTGGCTACGGAGGGCGCTGTGTTAATCATACATTCACAAAATGCAACTAGACTCTCCCAAAATTCGTCTGGTTTCTGCCAGTACATCTGATTCGCTCTTCGTTCTTCGACGCTCATATATGGAAGGTCCATTAAATATGTTCGCAAGTACACGATAAATTGCGAATTGCATAGGTCCAAGAGAAATTTAATTTTGAGTCGATCAAATGTCGATCCACCAACTTTGTGTGCTATTTTCATTGCTAAAACGAAAACATCCGGTCTGTCCACGGGAGATTTTAGTAACTCAAAGAGAGCTTCGTACTGTTTGTTTACGTTTTGTATTATATCTGTGTCGGCACTGTTGGCGATGTTTTTTAAATATAGGAATCCGACGTGCCTCGTGCCTTGTTCGTGCTTGTTAGTTTTACCCCGTTGGTTAGCAAAACCCGGAGGCCGACCCACTGAAAATTTAACCAAAAAGTTAGTTACGAGGGTTTTAATTATATTTTTTTCATATTATACTTTTTTCGTGAATACGTCTTAATTTAATGTCTTCAATACAGGCTGCAAGTCAAAAACACTGGCTGCAGTCATTGATACCGAAATCATATTATGATTAATTCATCTACATTAATACCTCAATCTCATTAATATAAAGGGTGTTTTTACAGTCAGTGCCCAAACTTTCAGAAGTGAATATACTCTTGAATATAAGCAACTTTTACTATGGGGTTAATTTTCCTACTTGATAAAAAAAAACTGCTGATTTTTTTCAAGTAGGAAAATTGATCCTATATTAAAAGTTGCTTACATTCAAGAGCATATTCCCTCCTTAAAGTTTGGACACTAACTGGAAAAATAATCTGTATATTATTATGTCACCGTCAAATTGTAATATAATTCCTTAAGACTATGTAATATATAACTATCGAGATTGTAAAATGTCAAAAGATTGTGAACCCGAACATACTACCTACTTGTAATTTAACGCATCATTTTTCGTTACGTTATAATCTAACGAACTGAAACTGTTATATTACAAATTACAATCTGTCCAAGTGTCCATGGAACTCTTCAACAACTAACACCAAGAGACGCGCGAGTCGCGACTGCTGCTATGATCGGCCTTAACTTTTTAGTTTATGAGTCACCTTTTTTTGTCAGAAATGGTATATATTTAAGTAGATTTTTCCCGCAGCTCCGCGGTAGTAATAAGTCCTACAATTTTTGTGATCACTTAATCACCCCCAAGGGGGTAAAATAGAGGATGAAAGTTTAAAATCTAAGTTGACGCGGGTGATACCGCGGGCAATTCATACTAGTTTATAATAGTATGTTACTAGCTGACTCGACATACGTCGTTCTGTCTTAACTATGAACTGGAACAAAGAAATTATTAACTACATAATGATTTACGGCAAACTTAAGGAAAGTGTTTTATTTTGATAAACTGCCTCATATTGTGAAGAAATGTATGAGAAAATAATAAAATATTAAAAATAAAAAAGACGTGTGGCACTCGGGGACTGCCGCGGTAAAGCTATTGCATAGCATTTTGTATCAACTTATGCAATTATAATTATTTATTTATTTTATTTTATTTATGCAGTATTTCTTTTTCTTTGATATTAATTCAAGTTACACTTTTTAGTGAATGAAGAGAAGAGAATTTAGAGAATGACTAAAAGCGCCGATAGATGGCGCTAAATCGCCATCTATTAGCGCACGTCCTTACTAAAACGGCGTTAGCCTTGCTTTAATATTTGGTTCAGAGATAGATTTTACTTCCGTCTTAAATCTTAAACACGCACACAACGCCGTGTCGATTGTCGAAGACTGCCGAACTGAAACGACGTTAGACGATGCGGGAGCGTGAGGTTTTTTCGTTACGGAATTTCTGGATTCGGTCAACGCGCTCAAGGCCCGCGATAGAAGCTATGCAATAGATTAATATATTTTCTCAATTTTACATTTACACATTTACATTACATAATCATACACAACAATTCCAGAAATAGTTTCTCACTAGCGACACTATCGAATGGTAAAATAATACAGAGTGCTTTTAAAAAACACCTGTTTTATTGCACCATTTCAAAGTGTTGGAAGCAAGGAAGAATTTCAGGAAAGTAATGAAATACGACAAATACAAGTATTTGAACGAAGTAACACAAGCATATGCTACCAAAAAATAAAATTTTGCACCATGGTATACCCTGGATTCAAAAGCACTGAACAGAACTCCACAGTCTTTGAAGATACGGGTTTGGAAATTTCAGCATTGTTTAATGAACTGCAATATATGCCACTATGTAACTAACAGTAATCATCATCATCTTATTTACAGTACCTAATTGGAAGCTTGGAGCGTATTTAATTATACATTCGATTGTTTATTTTAAATGTTCTTAAAATGTATTAATAATAATTTAACAACTATCACTAAATAGGGATTAATGATTATTTTTAAACAAAAAATGAAACCTACTTCCAAAGTAAAAATACACAAAGAAGTATGAAATAATATATACACAGAGAGGATAATCCTCGCGCGGTCTCGGGCATTTTCTATTTTATATTGGGCACATCTTCGAGGACGCGCGAGCATTTTTTGTCAGGTTCAAGCATTTATGCACTTTATTTTAATAATTTTAAAGTTTATTTTCGAGTGCGTTAAAAAAATGCTCTCCGCTGCGCTCCTCTCCGTCTGCGCTGGACCTTAATCTTCTTAATTTTGAAGTCGGTACCAGCAAATTTGAACGTGAGTTCTATAAAATATTGTACTATATTGTTTGGGCTGGTACCGACTTCAAAATTAAGAAGATTGAGTACAGATTAAAATTTTAGCCGATTATAAAAGGAGAATTATTTAGAAAATAAGATTTATTTCATACTTTTTTATGTAGTTTTACTTTGGAATTCGGTGACGTGAATGTGACGGTGGCGGTGGACAAACTCCCTAAGGGTTTCCTAAATATACGGAACCCTAAAAATTCTGCACCGCGTCGCGACTCGGTGTGAAGTGTGAACTGACGCTAAGTTCGCCGTTTTCATGTCAATATAATGAGACGCCTTTTGCCGTTCGCGCCATTAAAAGGTGGTCCCGATTAATATGTACTACTTCGTATTGATTTCCATTTGAAGTTTGCGATTTATATGCTCCATGTCGAATGTTGATAGGACTGAACAGCGAATTGTTATTTTGCTGTTTTTATTTAAGAGTACCTACTAGAATGTAGTAAGCATATAGGATTCCGTAGTTTACGTCTGAGAACCGAGAGTCCGTCCGTCCGTCCTTGGCTTACCTCAAACGGTTATTAAATAAGATAACAACAACAACAAAAGGAATATCCGAAAACATAAGAATAAGCGCATATTTCGTGCGCGTATTTTATACACAGGTATTTGAATAAAAGCCTTATAATATTTCGAAGTTACTTCTGAAGGTAATGATTTTGGCAGCCTATGTATGTATGTTCCACCGTAGCGCCTAAACTACTGACCCGATTTTAATAAATGGGGGGTCAATACATTCGTAATAATAGCCCGGGTAACATAGGCAATATAATTCACGCAATCAGTTTATACCGACTGCGTGGATTATATTGCCTTAATCTTAATATTTTTTTTATTAAAAAAACTATTGTTTTTTTTAAATTTAGTTATTGTAGGTAGATATTAGTTTAATTTTGTAAACATTATTTTGTTCTATCAACAATAGTACTGCGTAAACGACGCAGCATTTGAGCTGAAAGAATTTTTTTACACTTTGGGTCATACGAGGGCGGGTCAATAAGTCCGTGACTTTTGGAATAAAACACAGATTTTTTGATAAATAAATCATTTTATTTTTCAACGTAGTCCCCTTTGAGCTCTATACACTTTGTCCAACGCTTCTCCAATTTTTTTATCCCTTCCAAAAAATATGATTTGTCGAGGTCCTCAAAATAGGCCTTTGTTTGCGAGATGACTTCATCATTGGAGTCAAATCTTTTTCCACCGAGCCATTTTTTCAGGTTTGGGAACAAGAAGTAGTCACTCGGAGCCAAATCTTGAGAATAGGGTGGATGTGGGAGCAATTCATAGCCCAATTCATGGATTTTTGCCATGGCAACTGCACATGTGTGCACCCTTGCATTGTCTTAGTGAAAAAGAACTTTTTTCTTGGCCAAATGAGGTCGGTTTTTTTTCAAATCCTCATTGAAGCAGTCCAATAAGTTGGCATAATATTCCCCATTAATTGTTCTTCCCTTTTGAAGATAGTCAATGTGGATTATCCCACGTGCATCCCAAAAAACAGTCGCCATAACTTTATTGGCTGACAAACCCACCTTGGCCTACTTTGGCGCCGATTCACCCTTAGAAACACACTGTTTTGACTGTTGTTTGGTCTCTGGTATATTGTGATGGATCCATGTTTCGTCCACGGTTAGAAAACTCCTCCATATTGTGATTAAACAACGCCAAACCTTCCTGTGAAATTGTTACACGATTGCGTTTGTGGTCGACTGTGAGCAAACGCGGCACCCATCTTGCGGAAAGCTTTCTCATGCCCAAGTGATCATTCAAAATTGAAACCACTGAGCCATGCGAGATGCCTATGGCTTCCACAATCTCTTGCACTTTCAATCTTCGGTCGGCCAACACCATATCGTGAATTTTTTCGATTGTTTCGGGTGTAGAGACCTCAACTGGGCGTCCAGGACGTTCGGCATCTTCAGTGCTTGTAAGGCCACAACGAAATTCAGTAAACCACTTTTTTACCATTGAAATCGATGGTGTAGAGTCCCCATAGTATTTATCAAGCTTAGCCTTGGTCTCGGTAATGGTTTTTTTTCGCAAAAAATAATGCTTAATAAGCACACGAAATTCACTTTTTTCCATTGTTTCCTTAAGTTACTGGATAGTCTGATAAAGATAGCTGTAAAACACAAACTAACTGACGCAGCAAGTTCAAATTTTGATAGGAGTCAACTGACAGATGCCTGTTGACAGGAGTAGTGTTGCTTTTTCAGTAAGGAGGTTAGAAATTCAAAAAGTCACGGACTTATTGACCCGCCTTAGTATTATTGAAGTTTCAATAGGTATCCCTATTTTTTTAGCAACTAATTGTAGCAAAATTATTTTGTTGATGTAAATGGTATACTTCGAAGTTGGTCCCGTTTTCACCAAAAAGTAAGATTTTGCACCTAGGTATACCCTGGATCCAAAAGTACTAAAACAGAACTCCTGACTCCTTATAGATAGATATTTGGGGATTTCGGCGTTGCTTAAAGAACTGCAAGCATAAGCCACTATGTCAATTAAAATAATCATCATCATCACCACCATCATCACACCATAAATCATGACATAATGATGATATAATAGGTACTTCTCATAATATTTTACACCAAATTTATGAGTATAATCCAAAATTGTTCACGTTGTCACCAAATCGGTGACCTGATGATGGCATCCATGAGGAATCGAGGGAACTCCTCGAAATATATATGGACATATATAGTGATTTTGACTTTTTCAGAAGTAACCCAAGCATATGCTACCAAAAAGTAAGATTCTGCACCAAGGTATACCCTGGATCCAAAAGCACTGAACAGAATTCCTGACTCCTTATAGATACATGTCAGTCCTCAGTCTTAAAAGATACGTGTTAGGAAATTTCGACATTGTTTAAGGAACTGCAAGCATATGCCATTATGTATCTTACAGTAATCATCATCATTATCTTATATATGATACCTAATGGAAGCTTGGCGCGTATTCAATTATACATTCTATCGTTTATTTTAAACGTTCTTAAAGCGTGTTAATAAAAATTTAACAAATGTCACTAAAAAGGGAAAAAATATTATTATTTTTAAACAAAAAATTAAACCGACTTCCAAAGTAAAAATGCACAAAAAAGTATGCAATAAAACTTATTTTTCCGTTTTAAAATTTGGCTACTACTACTCTATCTTCAAAATGTTGAAGTCGGTACCAGCCAACTTGAACGTGTGTTCTATTTTAAATATTGTTTCAATAATCTTGTTGTGCTTGTCAGATTATTTAGAACTTTCCTGTAACTGCTAGTCACATTTTATTTATAATAAATTTTGATATGTTGGTAATCTATTGTTTTGATTTATACTCGCGCCTTAGTAATAAGCATAATATGTAATAATAATATGAATAATGTAGCATTATAATGGTGATTTTTTTTTTTGTAATTGCTCCAGTAGTTTCGGCGTGATTCGGGAACAAAAATACAAATATTTCGAAAGTTCTAGATTGTTGTATGTGGAAATGATCTAGAAACCGTGTCATCGGTATTTAAAGGGGCCGTCGCCGATCGTCGTGAGTTCAGTTAACTACGAGTGTTCTTCGAGTTAATATCTAAACTGGATCGTGCGATTACTCTCTGCGACTCCGGTTACGAATTACGATTACGACTGCTTGTGATTTGGACATTTCGGCGTGTTGCAAGACCAGACCTGAGTTAGTGTGGAAATTCGTAGCGAATAAACTCCCTCAGAGGAAACTGGCGTTTTATTCCGAATAGTGGACCATAACTCCGTAACATTTGGTGTCAGAAGTGGGATTTGGAGAGGCTGCAGCCGACCGAGATACCGCTCCAGTACCCGTTGCCCCGGGCTCAAGTTCGGGCTCTAATCTGCTGCAGCACAAGCACCTTTTGACTTCAGTAGCCTAATGCTAATGTTGCAGTGCATACGTCAAGAGCAAAAAGATCTGCAAAGCAATATAAATCAAGAAATGCTTACTCTTCGCCAAGAACAAAAGGAGGACCAACAGATGGTTATATTATATCGGCTATCGACAAAGTGAATAATGTGGTGTCTCAGATCTAGAAAAACGTCAATTTAGTGGAAAACCGGGTGACGACATTGGAATCTAGTGTTTCTGGTATAGAGAAGAATATGCTGCGCCTGGAGACTGTGGAGAAGAAGGTGCAGCATCTGAAGACTTTGGGAAAAAAGGCGATGTCAGTTCCGTCTTACGACGGCACGACGTCTTGGGCTGCTTATAAGCAGCAGTTCCAGACTGTAGTAGTACTTTACCGCTAACGGGTGGACAGACAGACAGACAGAGCAATGTTTTACGGCTCTCACTGTGGCGCCCAAAGGCTCTGCTTTGTTAGTTCTGGAGGCGCTGCCTACATGAAGGAAGGCGGGCGGTGAATTCAAGGGTCTCATTCGGCACTACATCTCGTTTCAATTGAGATGTGGTACCGAATAGGATATACAGGGTGTCCCGTAAATCGACGTCAAGCCGTAAACCCGTGATAGGCCAAGTTACAATAGTTATGTAAAGGCATGCCCTATTAGGAGTAAATTAAATGTTTATATTTTTAGACTTCATATATTATTAATAGCGCGTGTAAATAGGTGCCGGCAGGGCAATATACCCTTACGGATACTAATTAACAACTGTCCTTACTGACCTAACTCTTAAGACTAACCAGGGGCAATATACATACATGATACATGTATACAAGAGACATATGTGCATAATTGCTTATGCTGCACGTTACAGTACTCCCCCCAAAAATTGATTTTTTTTTCCATTAGGCCAATATAACATTAAAACATTTCTTACAAACTACTTATATGTATAAGTGCAGTATGCAATGCATGCCAGTGACACACGCAGGTGTCGAATATACCTTACTGCAAAACATGACTTGTTCACAAGACATAACAAATAACAATATGTTAATAAGACAGCATTACAATTATTGTAACGATGCATTAATAATGCATTACTGAGAATACATAAACTATAATTTCAAACACATGCTTTATCAATATAGAGATGAACAACCACTAAAAACATTTTTCACGAATTAACCATTTTTAAACTAACATCTTTAAAAAATAACTGCACACGCACCAAGCACCGAAAAACGCGAAGAAAAATGTAGCACTTTTACACTCTAGCAGACTTCTATATGGGTCTGCGATGGTTTGACAGTGTCGCGAGATTTACGGAAACTCGCTGTGGCTCTGTTGAAGTTAGATATAGTAGAGCTCTGTACAGACTCGACCTGCTCCAGTAGCCACTTCCTCGTCTGGTTAACGCCATAACGACAAATGACATAGGCGGATAACGCGCCTAACAGTAACAACACTACTGCCCAACCGATATACGATGCTACCATCGCGTTGTGAATTTCATTCACTTGAACCTCGGATTGATTAACAAAATTTACTTTATCTTTAGTCGACTGATTACCCATAATTAGTATAAAAATGTTAATATAACGTGTATAGAATTATAGTTGTAAAAATCACTTATGCTCTATAGTAAAGTTCTCGACAGAATAAAAATTAATGTATTATGCCACTTTGAAACGGACGAGCTTTTTAACTAATCGGCCACTACGCGTAGTGTGGCGTAGCGGACTAGCGGCAGGCGAGTCGCTATCCGTCGACGCTTGTGGCGAAATATCCTGCTTAGTATGACCATCAGTATGACTTTCGTCAGTATCTAAATAATTACTAGTAAGCGCAGGTTTTAAACGATCAATTGAAATATATGTATTCCGACCAGACATTTCGATCAAATAAGTTTTATCCTTCCTAATATTTTAAAAGGTCCGTCATACGGAGGTTGTAGCGATTTGAACTGAGTCGTTGCGCACGAAAACATGTGTACAGCGAGTCAGCTCCGGGTGTACGAACACCGTGGTCGCATCCTTATGTGATATCGGTCTCGGTTTGAGATCGCGTATCACCTTTCGCAACCTTTCCACGTATTCACTTTCATTTAATATTTTAATACTTTTAGGATCTAAAAATTCTCCGGGTAGTCTTAATGACTGACCGTACGAGTGTAGTACTGGTACGAGTCTTATAAATTCCTAAATATTTAATGAGCTGCTGAAAAATATTGCTTTCGAATTGTCTCCCTTGGTCACTTGTAAGTTGATGAGGGATGCCATAGCGAACAATCCAACCTTCGAATATTATTTTTGAAATAGTCACAGCAGATATATCTTTAACGGGAAAAGCTTCCAGCCATCCAGTCTCTCTATCTATTATTGTAACGAGATACCTGTAGTCATGCAGGGATATCGGCAAGGGGCCTACGACATCAACGTGAATATGTGTAAAGCGTTCTGCTAACGGAAAATGTCCTAGCTCTGATTTATTATGTCGATGAATTTTACCTTTTTGACACGAAATACACGACTTTGTCCACATACCTACGTCACTATTAATGTTTTCCCAAAAAAATCTCCCCTTTAATAGCTTGCGCGACGTACGAATTCCGGGGTGACTAAGGTTGTGAATATTCTCAAAAACCAATTTCCTAAATGCTCTAGGTAAATAAGGTCTAGCTCGATCGGTGGACATTTCACATCACACGGCTATGTCGCTACCGGGTAAAATTACCTGTTTAAAATTAAATTTATTATTTTGACGTAACTTATTTAATTCATCATCGTCATTCTGCGCGCGGCTAACTGCGGAGTAATCGAAAATTCCTGAACAGGATATACTCTCTACGCGAGACAACGCATCAGCTACGGTATTTTTATCACCATCAATGTGATGAATGCTCGTAGTAAATTCGCTGATGAAAAGTAACTGTCTAACGCACCTTGGCAACTCACTATCGCTGCCGACCTTCGAAAAAGCATAAGTTAAGGGCTTATGATCTGTATTATAGATCACCAAATCTTGACCTTCTACCATATTCCTAAAATACTTAACGGCTAAATAAATTGCTAGTAATTCTCGGTCAAAAGTGCTATATGTTTGTTTTTTTTTTTTTTTTTTTTTTTTTTTCGAAAGGGTCTATGCTAAGGGTCGGGTTAAGACCGCTGTAGCTAAGTCGGACTATAACTAGCCTGGTGGCTAGTTTATTTGGTTAGAGTCGATGGGAGGGTTTGACCCTCCCTAACATCACCCGGGTGATGTTCAGACCGGATTTTGGGGACAGCTACGAGTTGTGAGCTATTTTTATGACAGGGGAGACGCGGGTCTCACCTGCTAAGGGGTCCGACCCCTTCCTCACTCGCTGATGAGTGAGGTTGCTCGCGCGCGGTAGCATAAGCTAGCGGCGTGCGAGTTGTCGCGATAGAGGAGCTCTCGTTTTTATCGCTATCGGTACTGAGAGGGCCGTCCCTCTCCCCTTCCGCGTACGGTCGGGATGACTCGCGCGCGTAAGTCCTAATATCGATGAGGTTCGCGGTATTGATAGAGCTCTCTATAACAATATCGCGGTCGCGGGCACTATTTAGGAGTGAACCTAGTCTACTGGGATGCGAACTCGAACTCGGGTTCGGGTCCGGTCCCGTGTTAGGGTCGGTCTGTACGTCTGTACGTGTTGTCGTGTCGGATGTGGGACCTCGGGGTAGGCGCCGGCGTCGACCCCGGTGCGATGATAGTCGCGCGGCTGCGTGTGATTTGTGTTTACGTAACTGTACACAGTACGTTACGTATTTTGTGATCGGGTCTACGGGATCGGCTAAGATATGCTTAGGCCGTTTGTACGGGTGTCGGAAGGTCTGTGCGTCGTGTTCATAGTCCAGTGCCTTTTTGATAAGGGGGTTGGGGTGGTTTTTGCCTTTATCAAAGAATCTCTCTACGAGTTCCTTGATGTAGGCTTTAATAGTGACGATTTCGCAGTCCCTATGCAAGTCGATGTTACGCATGTACCAGGGGGCGCCTGTTGCCATGCGTAGAAACCGGTTTTGGACTCTTTGCAAACGGTCCAGTTGAGACTCGCTTATCTGTGCGAAAGAGACGCACGCATAAGTGAGTATCGTTCTAATGCAAACTTTATACAGTGTAAGCTTATGTCTTAGGGACATTTTGCTTCGCGAATTAAGTAGCGGATATAATTTGTAGAGTACAAATTTCGCTTTACGTAACGTGTTACTAATGTGACTCGAAAACGACATCGACTTGTTTAGTACTACGCCTAAGTATTTCACCTGAGTGACCTGTGGGATTTTATCTCTCTCAGGGCTCATAAGTTTACGGGGGCAAGTACGCCTCATTGCACTTTTAATATCAAATTGGATGGCGTGACTTTTGTCGGGATTGACTTCTATTCTCCATTTGGAGAACCAGTTACCGAGAGCGGTAACTGACTCCTGGAGGGCTTTTGACGCGGTACAGGCTCGAATGTGGGAATAATAAAGGGCTGTGTCGTCCGCGAACATAGCTAATTGCACCTTAGCGTGTTTGGGGATGTCACTAGTGTACAGGTTATATAGGGAGGGCGAGAGGACCGAGCCCTGCGGCACTCCCGCCTCCATATATCTTGGCGACGACAGTGCGCCTTCAACGCGGAAATGAAATTTACGGTTTTTTAAAAAGTTACTAATCAGTAGAACAAGATAATCGGGTATTTCCATTTGATAGAGTTTGTATAACAGTCCGTTATGCCAAATTTTATCAAAAGCTTTTGCAATGTCAAAGAATACGGCGCATGTCGTCTTCCTGTCGTTTTTGCTAGATATTATGTACTCCGTTAAGCGGTGTACTTGAGCGGGACAACTGTGCATTTCGCGGAAGGCGAACTGCTCGTCTGGAAGGAGTTTTTTGTCGGATATGACGTCATTGAGGCGCCTTTTGATAACTCTTTCGTAGACTTTACCGAGGGAGCTAATGAGACTTATTGGACGGTAACTACCAGGCACCTTCCGGGGTTTCCCCGGTTTGTGGATACCTATGACAATAGCTACTTTCCAAATGTCTGGGAATGAACATCCTACTAAGAGGGCGTTAAAGATGTTCACTAGGAGTTGAATAAGCTCGGACGGTAGCATTTTAAGTGTTTTGTTTGAAATACCGTCGAGGCCTGGGGCCTTTTTGGCTTTCATACACTTAATAATGTCACTGACCTCCTCCGAGTCCACCATCCTCACCCTATCTACATCAGGTGGCCTCGAGAGTCGGCTGTCGACCTCGCTATTCACTAAGCTAAGGTGCACGGGATCAATCGGGAGAGTACTCGGCCGGCACTGTTGTTCGAAGTTATCAGCTAGGCACTCGGCCTTGTCTATGTCTTCGAATGCAGAAGGACGGTTTGGTCTGTCTAACGGAGGCATATCGCACTCCGTGTCGTTTTTGAGGGCCCTCGCGAGTGGCCAGTATGCCACGTGAGACGGTTCTAGGTCACTAAGAAGTCGATCCCAACTCTCGGCTTTGTGTTGTTTGATCTTAAACTTAACTTCCCTCTCGTAGTGACGGAGGGCTTTCCTCCACTCTTCCGACGGGTAGCGGTCATATGTGCGCTTAGCCGCATTTCGGAGTCTGATGGACTCCCTTATGTCCTCAGGGAGTGGCCAACGGCCCTTGGGGGTCGTTGGCACCTCCCTAGATGATCTCTCTATGGTCGCTACCAGGTGATCGGTCAAGTGGGAGGCGGCCTCTATGGCTATCTCTTTACTATCTATAATATCGGGGATTTTATCTAAGTGACTAGATTGGAGGACTTTGATGTTCTCCGCAAGTGATTTATAATCTACTATCTTCCTAGTACTGCAATTATTGGGGTTAAGACTACCAAGTGTAATCATAACCGGTCTGTGGTCCGAGTTAAGCTCGTGGAGGGTCTCGATATAGATATTTAGGGACACATTTTTAACTAGAGCTATGTCTATAGTACTAGGATTGCGTATGACGCCGTTGATGTTTTCATTGGTGTCATAGCGAGTGGGGTCCGTGGGAGCTAAAAGAGCAAAATTTAATGTGTCGGTTAAGCTACAAAGGATTGAGCCGTTCTTATTGTTATTTATATTGCCCCACTCAGTGTGTTTACAATTTAAGTCGCCGGCAATGATGACAGCGTTGCCTAAATTGAATAGCGCCTGCAGGTCGCTGGAATGTAATTCATTGTTACATGCCAGGTACGCGCTAACTATAACAATGGGTCCGTGACCGGACATGCTAATATGACAAACAGATGTTTCTAAACTTAACAATGGCGGCGGCTCTAAGGGAATACAATGTAATGATTTTTTATAGTAGATAAGAGTGCCTCCGAGTCGGGATCGAGTTCTATCATTTCTGATTATTTTGTAGTTAGCTATTTTTGGGCTCCTAATACTAGGTTTTAAAAACGTCTCCTGCACTAGAAGAATATCGACATTTTGGCTGCTTACAAAATCGCGAATTTCGCTTATGTTATTCCTAATGCCGTTCGTATTGAACGACACTACGCGTAACGAGTGCGGCTTTGTCCTTCCCGAGGGCTCCATTAGATACCGTTTGTGGAGAGAGCCTTGATCTGACGGATCAAGACCTGGTGGTCTGACAAAGCTTGGATGCGGTCTGTGGCCGATCCTTTTAGCTTTGTCGCTAAAATGGAAAGCTCCATCGGGTCAATAGGCCCGACGTTGCTTAGGAACTGCTGGACGAAAGAGAGGTCTGCAGTGAAGCTGGGAGTCGGAGGGGGGGTGGCCTTAGGCGCTTTGGGCGCGGAGGGCATGGCCTTGCTGGGGAGAGCGGGGAAAGCCGCTGGCTCCAACCTATTGTTCTGCGCGGGCTTGAACCATGCAGATTGGGAGGGTAGGGGGGCAGGGACGAATCTCTGTTTGGGGGGGGCACCTTTCGTCTGTGGTGCAACGCGTTTTTTAACTTTGGGTGCTTTTTTGCACCCTCTGTAGTTGGCGGGGTGTCCTTGGGACTTGCAGAGAACACAGCTAGGGGGTTCGGACTCCTCAGCTGGGCTCTTGCGGGGGCAGTCAGAGGTGCCGTGGTCTCCGAGGCACTTGACGCAACGCGGCCTGGCTTGGCAATTCCGTGCCGAGTGCCCGTAAAGTTGGCATCGGTGGCACTGGCCTGGGATGCCCCTTTTACGGGGGGGCTCCACACGGATGCCCGTAATGTGACAGATGGCTCGGATATTGAAGATATCCTTGCTCTCTGGTGTAAGGGGGAGGGTTACGAGTACCATATTGTACTCGTGTTTTTTAATCGGGTGGTACATACGATGTACCTCTAGTGCGGGATAGCCCTGGGACTTGATGTCTACAAGTACCTCTTGTGTAGAGAGGCACTTGTCGACTCCGGTAATGACGACGCGCAGAAGGCGCTCGTCTTCAAGGGCATAAGTATGATATCCTATGCCTTTATTACGTAGGAACGCGGTGAGGAGGCGGTGGTCCTCCGAGGTCTTAACCTGAACCTTGATGCCGATTGGGGTCGTGTGTGCGGACGAGTAACGCAGCTTTTGCTCGTTAATCGCCGCTGAGATGAGGTTCCATTTTGCCTTCTCCTGTATGATTACAGGAGGAGGCATTTTAGAACGGACGGCCTGAGGGGCCTGAGAGGCCTGAGGGGCCTGGGAGGCCTGAGGGGCCTGGGGTGCCGGAAGGGCCTGGGGGGCCGGAGGGGCCTGCGAGGTTCGGGGGACCTGGGAGGCCAGAGGGGCCGATGAGGTAGTAGGGGCCGCGGAGCCATGAGCCTGCACGGTTTTCCTATTCTTAATCTTAATGACCGACTTGGTCGGGGAGCTTAGGACTGGAGAGGAGGTGCCCTCTGGACGCTTCCTCTTCTTCGTCTTTTTATGATGGACCGTAGTGAACTCCCCTTCGCTACGGTCGTCTTCTTGCTCTGAGCAAGACATCTCTGAAGGAGATGATGGGGATTCAATGTCGGCCGGAATTAACGCGACGTCGCTATCGGGCGACGCCGGTGAGTCAGCTTCGTGCATGCGCACGAAGCGTTCCCATTTGGACGCTACGTCGGGGGATTCTAATTTCAAAAACTCCAGGAACTTTCTGATCATGGCGTCAGTCATGATCGGGAAGTTTATCCCGGGAGTGGGATTCTGCTCTCTTAAATTTTTTGGGGATACAGCCCCTCCCGGCGACCGGGAGGGAAGGTGTGTAGGAGGAGAAACTCCTCGTGTAGTGTGCCTAAACGTGGCACGGTACTTACAATTGTTCCTCGGGCGGGCTGGAACTCACTCACTAACGTTACACTAGACACTAGGGCGCTAGTGTTCGCGAACGAGACGCGGCGGAGCGCGAGCAGAAGGCTCGCGCTAAAACCGAGACAGACGATGCGACCGGTCGCACGCTCGTCCTCACGCGGCGATAACTACGCGGCGGGGTGTGCGAGCAGAAGGCTCGCACAAAAGAGCGAGACGGACGATGCGAGCGGTCGCACGAATCGTCCGGTAGGCGGCGGTCGCGGCGCGGCGCGAGACACGGTACGGCACGGGTCGGGCGGCAAAGGCGGTTGGGTGGCGCCTTGTACTCTTCTTTCTTTCTGTCTTGATTCTTGAGGCTTGACTCTTGCTGTCTTCTTTCTTCTGGCTTCTTTCTTCAGTGGTACACACACACGCGAGAGTGCAATAATGCGGAAACGACGGAACGATCGGAGCGAGCGGAGCTGTTCATCGGACGGTGTCCGAGAACAGAATATATGTTTGTTGAGTAGGTGACATTTTCTTGGAAAAGTAACCAAGCGGCGTCCACGCGCCGTTTATGCGCTGTTGCAACACCGCTCCCACGCTCGTATTTGATGCGTCAGTCATAAGTGCAAGCGGAGTGTTATGTTTCGAGTATGATAAGTTTGCAGCTAGTTGCAACTTATTTTTACATTGAATAAATGCTTCGTTTGACTTTTCGGTCCAAATAATTTTTGTCTTATCCTTTTTCTTAGAAGATTTTAAATATTGGTTAAGCTCATCCTGATATTCTACTGCATTCGGCAAATGTAATCTATAAAAATTGACCATACCTAAAAATCTACGCAATTCTTCGACCGTTTTAGGCCTAGGAAAAACGCAAATTGCAGTAATTTTCTCTTTAAGGGGGCTTATCCCCTTCGCAAATACTTCAAAACCTAAAAATTCTACTTTAGGCTGTCCAAATGAGCATTTGTTTAAGTTAATAGTAAGACCGAATTTATTTAATCGCTCGAAAACTAAATTTAAATGTTTCTTATGGGTAACTAAATCTTCACTTGCTATTATGACGTCATCGATATACATAAATAAAAAGTCTAAACCTTCCAAAACAGTATGATTCATAAACCGTTGAAAGGTTTGTGCGGCATTACGAAGACCAAATGTCATTCGTGGGAATTCAAATAAGCCGAAAGGTGTAATTATAGCGGTTTTTTCAACGTCTTCAGTCGTCATAAAATGATACGCGCGATTGATGTCGATTCGCGTAAATACATTTTTGCCCTGTAATATGTATGTAAAATCATGTATACGGGGGATAGGATATCTATCGGGTTTAGTGATAGCGTTAAGCGCTCTATAATCTCCACATGGTCGTAACTGGCCATCCTTTTTTGGAACAATATGAAGTGGACTAGCCCACGCACTTTTCGACGGTCTACAAATCCCTAGCTCTTGCATGAGCTGAAATTCCTCCTTCACCTTGGTATACCTATGTGGTGGCAATGGCCTCGCTTTTGCATGAACGGGCGGGCCACTTGTCTCAATATAATGGTATACCGAATGCTTAGCGGGTTCCTTAAACGAAACGGGCTTGGTGATGTCAGGGTACTTAACTAGTATGTCATAATAGGGATGACACTCATCGATAGTTTTAACCGATTGTTCGTTACATTGAACAACCTCGGCTGAAACATTCAAGTGCGTAACTTCATCTATTAATCTACATGACGCTATATCCACTAACAACTTATATATTTTAGACAAAAAATCTGCGCCAATAAATGGCTGACACACGTCAGCGACAATAAATGTCCACTTAAAATTTCTGTGCAAACAAAAATTTAAAGTTTTTAGACCATAAGTTTTAATAAGAGTTCCATTTGCGGCATACAAATTATAATTATTATTTTTAAAATTTTCAGTCAAAATTCGCACTTTATTTCGAGGAATAACTGAGACATTTGCGCCAGTGTCTATTAAAAATCTTACGTTACTAAACTTATCTTTAATCAACAAGCGGTGATTCACTCCTATGCAGCTGGCCACCGCTGCTGGCTGCACGACGAAGAGTTTCCCTGCTCGTCCTTCCAGGCGCAGGGTGGGACGCACCTGTGAGATTTCTTCTGGAACTTCGCATGGTAGAAGCATAGGTCCTTGCGCGCTGGGGATTCGTGTCTCGAATCTTGACGACGGCGTCCAAAAGAACGGAAGCGTGCGCGACTTCTGCCACAGAAAATCTTCTTCTCGACCATGGCAACGTCATCTGGTCGAGACGCTTATTGAGCTTAGCGATCTCAGCTATGATCGAGTCACCCGATGAGAAGGCGATCTCGTCTACTCCTGTAGGTCTTACAGTCTCCATGACTTTGTCAGCTATTGAAGCTAAGGTGTTCAGCTCCTTCGTGTCTGACACTACCAACACTGCGCGAACTGGAGCGGGCAAATGATTCTGCCATAGGATGCTCAGAGTATGGTTATTGACCTTATCTCTAGCAAGCTCACGCATCCGCCTTAGTAGGTGAGAAGGCTTCTGGTCTCTGAGCTCCATCTCGCCAATGAGCTTCTGAATTTGACGGGACTCGGACTCCTCGTAGATGCTAAGAAGAGTGGTCTTGAGTAGCTCATATTTACCCTCTTCTGGCGGTCTCACCAAAATATCGGTGATTTGCTGCACGACGTTCTTGCCCAACTTGGCTATGACGAGGTGATACTTGGCTTCGTCCGTCAACCTCTGCATAAATAGCACAGACTCCAGCTGAATAAATCATGTCCGAGGCTGGTCTTCCCAGAAATTAGGAACACGCGAAGAAACGGTAATTTGTGATACCTCTGGAGCGCCAACCGCAACACTTTCATTGTCCGACATTCTCACGATTTAAAATTGTCCCATAAAAAGTCTGGTATTTAAAATTCACAAAAGTCAAAAAAGTTTTTGAAACAACGCACGGCACCTATTTGATCACGTCGGGGTCACCAATGTAAAGGCATGCCCTATTAGGAGATAAATTAAATGTTTATATTTTTAGACTTCATATATTATTAATAGCGCGTGAACATTGGTGCCGGCAGGGCAATATACCCTTACGGATACTAATTAACAACTGTCCTTACTGAACTAACTCTTAAGACTAACCAGGGGCAACATACATACATGATACATGTATACAAGAGATATGTGCATAATTGCTTATGCTGCACGTTACAGTTATCAGAAAAATTAAAAAAAATCCAAGTAATGTGTCTCAAAAAATAAAAAGCTTTTAAAAAAAATCGAAAAATCGACATCTTGTGGTGGTTTTTTAGTTCCCGGCACTACAAATTTCTACTTTTTTGTAAATATTTTTTGTATGTAATCCTGAATAATGCTTTAGTAAACTGGTGCCTAAAATTTAAATCAAACGACTCCGACTTGAAAGGAAATGAGGCTTTTTGCCCAAAACAATGATTCGAATTTAATAGTTTGCTCGACTTTAACTGACTGTACTGGAAAAAAAATGTACTACGCTTGTTAGGCAGGTAATTTTAAAAGTTGGCGCAGCTAATAAAGATTCCAAAATGGTATGACACTTGCTAGATTATTTCTTAAATTTTGGACAATATTGATTTTTGTAAAGGAAGTCAGTTTTCGACAATTTTTTCTTACTTAAAAGGATTCAAGTGTACCTAGGACTTACTTCTAAGTGACATTCTGATTTGGATGAGACGGAGAGAAACATTCAACGAGTGTAAGAGAGACAAAATCCAAGAAGTAAAAGAATATCATGGGCCACGGGGGCCATAGTGTCTCATTACTTTTAACTTTAGGAAAGGTGTTTTTTAGGAAGCTTTGGCGAAGCTGAAACAAATTTTTGGAGTCTAAAATATTTTATTACATTATAACAAATGTTCAAACTGCCTCCCACCAGCATAAATGCAAGCTCGACATCTTTTTAAAAAAGACCGCGTTATCAGACGGGCAAATCTGCCGTTATTAACTAATTCAGCTCTTGCGTTAATTGTCGTCGTAGTTCAACTACATTTTCAATTGGCTTTGTATACACTTTTTCTTTCACAGCTCCCCAGTAAAAAAATCGTTTCGTGGGCTGGCCACGAAATGGTACCAGACCGCCTTATCCACCTTTCTGGATATTCATTATCTAAATAATCTCGCACTGAACGGGCATAGTGCGCCGAGCAGCCGTCTTGCTGGAACCACATGTCTCTGTAAATGTGCAGAGGTACGTCTTACAATAAATTTGGTAAATGATTTCTTTAAAAGTCCAAATAAATGTCGCCATTCAAGGTCTCTGGCAGTTCAAAAGGTCCGATGATTCTCCCGTTTAGAATCCCGGTCCACATGTTTATTTTGAATCGATACTGGGATCTATCCTCTCTCATCAAATGTGGATTATTATCAACATGCCACTCGTGTAAATTGTGTAGATTCATGTACCCCATCTTTTTTAAAAGTGGGCTCATCGGACCATAAAATTTTGCCTATGAATCGTGGATCTTCCCGGTGTCTTTGTAACATCGTTTCACAAAACGTAACTCTTGGGAGATAGTCCCGGGGTAGTAAAGTTTGTACTCGCGTGACGTGGTATGGGTGGAGCTCATGACTTTTCATGATTCGATGGGCTACACTTTTGGGCACTCCTGTGCTTTCTTCGATTTGTCATACTGAAGTACTTGGATCTTCTGTGACTGCTTGTAGTACGATGTCATCGTAAGGCAAGCGACTTCTTCCTTCACTGTGTACTTGGCTTGGGAATCGTCCCTCTGAGAGTGAACGGTGCACATTCACAAAAACTCGATGATCGGGATGACGAGCAGCGTTTGGGTATCTTTGGCGGTAAAGCCTAGCTGCAGCACTAGCATTGCATCGGCACTCACCATAAATGAGATGCATGTTGGCATATTCCTGTGCGGTGTACACCGACATATGGTGGTACTACACAATCACACGATCAACGATAGTCCAGGAGAAAGCAAAGGTCGTTGAAAGAGAAACTAAACAGTCCAAATCCAAATCACAAGCAAGCGAGTCCAATAAACAAAGCAAAAAGTGGTATGTACGAAATCAAGACAAACGAATACGGTGTGCGCAGTAAACGAAGTAGAGTAACGTACTGATCTATTGTATTTTGTGTGCTGTACGTCGGGAACATGAACAATAGCGACATTGTCTCGCTCACACTAGTAGCATTATATCTACCCGTCTCACGTACTTGTGGCGTCACTATCAGTCTCGCTCACACTAGTAGCATTGTGTCTACCCGTCTCGCGTACTTGTGGCGTCAATATCTGTCTCTCTTACACTCATTGAATGTTTCTCTCCGTCTCATCCAAATCAGAATATCACTTAGAAGAAAGTCCTGGGTACACTTGAATCATTTTTAGTAAGTAAGAAAAAATTTACGAAAACTGACTTCCTTTACAAAAATCAATATTGTCCAAAATTTAAGAAACAATCTAACAAGTGTCATACCATTTTGGACCCTTATTAACTGCGCCAACTTTTAAAATTACCTGCCAAACAAGCGTAGTACATTTTTTTCCAGTACAGTCGGTTAAAGTCGAGCAAACTATTTAATTCGAATCATTGTTTTGGGCAAAAAGCCTCATTTCCTTTCAATTCGGAGTCGTTTGATTTAAATCTTAGGCACCAGTTTACTCAAACATTATTCAGGGTTACATACAAAAAAAAATTACAAAAGAAGTAGAAATTTGTAGTGCCGGGAACTAAAAAACCACCACAAGATGTCGATTTTTCGATTTTTTTTAAAAGCTTTGTATTTTTTGAGACACATTACTTGGATTTTTTTTTAATTTTTCTGATAACTATTGTAACTTGGCCTACCACGGGTTTACGGCTTGACGTCGATTTACGGGACACCCTGTATACATCTCGATATATCGAGATACGGTGAACGCCACCTGGAACATGTTTTCCGAGCTAAGCTTCGTGACAGAAATCAGCGCTCTGGGAAAGGACTGCAACAATAGGCATTAGTAATAGACAAGCTAGTCCGAAAAGCATGCATTCCCTTCCGAAGAACCCAGAACGGTGGAAAAGAATATCCTGCAATATTTCATAGACGGCGTAAGGGATTTGTCTTTGTCGCCTTCTTTCAGCCTCTGGCCAGCCAATACTTATCCTGGGAGATATGAGTTTTTTTATTTGTACTATATGGCATCGGCTATAACCATTTGCCAGTGTCAAGTTAAAAAGGCGAGAAATAGAACTTTCGTTTCAATTTTCAACACTATATTCCTAAATCGTCAAGTCTAAAGTCAAGTCAAAGTCCAAATAAATAGTAAGTGCAGTCCATGAGTCATGTCGGTCGATTCAGTAAAGTGGTAGAAGCTTTACTGAAAGAGTTTTGGAGGGAAACTGAAAATAGCACGTTTTTAGAAGTTGTACCACTTGCCCACAATTGTGCACGTTAACGAATATTTAATGGTTAATATTCTACCAATATTACACACTAAGAACCGAAATAACACAAATTTATGAAAGAAATGCAAAATCCAAACGTCACCCATTGAATTCCCCGGCAAAACTCCCGAGATGACAGTTACGATGTATGTGGGAGTGACACCGTACACTGACGATGTCATCGTAGCTTAATTATAGATGACTGCATCTTAGGTTTGGATTTTATGAAGAAAAACAACTGCGAAATTGACGTCACTAATGGTGTTTTCAAATGTGGTAATGAAGAAATATTTATCCTTGGAGCTACCACAGGAAGAGTGACTTGACTTAACAAGGTTATCATTCCTGGACGAACACAAGCTCAGGTTATGGTAAGATTACCTACAACGAAAAGAATTAGGCCGAAGAGATGTGTGTTAATTTGCTGTTGCTAATAAGTTGAGGATACATCGAACAAACCAAAAGGTGAAAGACTCTTAATGGTAAGAGCCCTAGTCCAGGGAAATAATACTGCTGTAGTAAGACTGGTAAGCCTGGACTTCAATGAAGTCACAAGCCCCGGGCGGCACTTTTTAGGGGGTGGCAAAATCTTCTTTCATATAATATACCAGTGGTGAATGGTGATGCTTGAGTTTAGCGGTGAGGTAATAGCCTAAACCTGCGTTAGCTAATAATAATATAATATCTTTTATAATACAAAACAACGCTAGTTTGCATTTTTCGCGCTATGTGCCATATATTAGGGGAGAACGTTTTAGTTCATCTAATCAACCGCGCCTCGAATCGACACGGGCAGCGGGAGTAATTTTGCGCATTAATCGCGGAGTAATCTTCCATAAATTAATGAAAAACCAATATTTATATCAGTTTTTTATTTGTCTAAATAAGGTTCCTTTTTAACCGACTTCCAAAAAAGGAAGAAAGGTTATGCATATTATTTTTTTTGTATGTTCAACGATAATTCCGCCGTCTGTGGACCGATTTTCAAAAATATTTTTTGATGTAGATGGTATAATCCTAAGTTAGTCCCGTTTTCACTAAACTGGTGACCTGATCATGGCATCTATGAGGAATAGAGGGAAATCCTCGAAATTTATATGGACACATATTATGGTGATTTCGGCATTATCTGAAGTAGTCCAAGCATATGCTACCAAAAAAGTAAGATTTTGCACCAAGGAGGATATACCCTGGATCCAAAAGTACTGAACAGAACTCCTGACTCCTTATAGATACATGTTTGGATATTCCGGCATTGTTTAAAGAACTGCAAGCACACAGGGGCGTGCGCTCCTTGTAGGCAGAAATGCAGTGATGACACGTTTTAGATGACATTAATTAATAGTAAATAAATTAATTTAAAAAATATAATAACTTAAAAACGTCTAATATTTTATAAAAAGCAACTCATCTCATGCCGTTGCGTTTGCAGGACATATCATCGCATGTATGTGTAATTTTCATATTTCGTAAACGCACACACCCATGAATATAGACATGATTATATAGCGGTAACTCCCGCGGCAGGCGATGGCTCTCGGCTTCGGTTCGGCTATCCGATCGCTTCCGAAAACCGCCGAACTGGCTTGTCGGGAATTATTCGTTGCCTATAATCCGAGTAAAAAAAATAGACTGAAATCTAATAAATCACGTATGCACATTATGCATTTTTGTTTAGTAAGGTTTTATTTGTTTAAATAGAAGAAACGTTTTGTGTTTCGCGGGGGCCATATTGTATATTTCATGTGAAAAGCATTGTTTACAATTTAATCGCTCCTGTTTATTTATAGTTTTCTTAAAAGATTTTTCATTTTAACATTTGAAAGTGTGTACATTTATCAGTTTCTTACTGAGTTTCTATAATAATTGTAGTGATTTGCTTTTACTAGTGCGTTTGTTGATTTTATTAAAATGTTATTTGATTGTGAGGTTTGCGTTGAAAATGTGTGTTTATTAAAAATTAAAAATAACAAGTTCTCACAATTGTCGTTCAGTGAAAAGATTCAAATTCTGTCTAAAGGTAGGTGTTACAACTATTAAACCAGCAAAAAAATAATGTAACTCGAAAATTTCATGTCAAAAGTTATGAAACGTATAACTGGCTGTGTGGTTGTGTACACACAATTAAATTATATTGTCTTCCTTGCATATTATTTAGTAATTCTAGTACAGTGTGGACTGATCCGGGATATTCAGATTTAAATAATTTCTATTCCGCGGCCTCACTCACTTGGATAAGATATTTGAGGTAGCCGAAATCTTGCGTTTATGTACATCGGGATATAGATCTCAAGTAATCGGAACCTTGAATATGTGAAAATTGAAGCTGACTGACTGGTGAGTAGTTATAATATTTTAAAATATGCTTATTATTTTACTTATTAGAATTTCTTCCGCCGCGACGATCGATCGCTGTTTTGTCTGCGTTGCCGTAGAAGATGTACATGAATAGGTAGTACATCTAAGACTTGTTTTGTTGGCATGGTTTCGACTTAGAGATCCGTCGCTTGGCTGTAGCTATGCTAAAAATCTATAAACGAAAAAGTTTTTGTGACCGAGTACTTCGCCGCATTACCCAGTGTCATAATCCTGTGCACGCCACTGCAAGCACATGCCATCATACCACTTACAATGGTAATCATCATCATCATCACCACCTTCTTCAGTAGAAACACCAACATAATATCATTATGATGACATAGGTACTCACTACTCATCAGAGTTTTGTGCACCGATATCAAGTTTTACCTACTATATTTTATTACCTACTTAAAAAATGAATATTATAATATTTATTATAAATAAGTAATACATAAAAGCTGATAAATGACGGCAGGTAATTATGTATAGCTACTGACAATTCTACGAATCCGGACCGATTGAAAAGAAAACGGAATTTTTCATCACTTCTTCATTCTGTGACGATATTTTGTAGCGAGTAGCGAGTAGCGAATAACAGAATTTTGGGGATTCCCTGTATTTCGCATGAAAGTACGTCTTTAAGGAAGCTCGTGATTCTTACGAAGATTACAAGGAAAGTTATATTGATGGATCGTAGGTTAGTGTCCATTTCACATTGTCCCGTATCGTAATTTATGTTGCTCTCTAAAACTGTAATTTTTGTGCTTAGATAAACTTTTTATTTAAAATCTAACCTGTATGATGCAAATTAACGATGATTGTACTTGCCGAAAAGTTCTCTAGAATTAATATAATTATGTAGGTAATGTAATGTATCCGTAATTGAAAAATTGTAATTGCAAAATCTATATATTAATGTATTGAAAACCCTAAATAAGGGGGCGGCAAAATTGTCATCCGCCCCGGGCGGCAGACATCCACGCTACGCCACTGCGTATACCCATTGCCAAGGAGAAAGAGATAGAAGATTTTTTGAGGTAGATGGAGAAAAATAAGATTATAGAACCATCTGCAAGTCCGTGGTGTTCTCCTGTTGTACTAGTCATGAAGAAGGATGGCAGTACTCGATTTTGTGTAGATTATCGCCGACTGAACGATGTCACTAAGAAGGACAGCTGTCTGCTTTCACGAATTGATGACACATAGGATACTCTAAGTGGAATGCAATGGTTCTCTACTCTGGATTTGAAATCGGGATACTGGCAAGTGGTAGTTCATCCAGAAGATAAAGAGAAGACAGCTTTTTCTACTGGTAAAGGATTGTGGCAGTTTAATGTTATGCCCTTTGGATTATGCAACACTCCAGCTACTTTTAAACGGCTTATGGAGTGTGTACTGGCTGGATTGGTGGGAGATGCTTGCTTAGTTCATTTGGATGACATCATCATCAATCACTGAAAAATATTCGTGTTTTCAAGTGTCGCAGGTGAGATCCCTACTTCTGAAGACACGCATTAAAAATAGGAATATCTACAAGGTCCGGTAAAATCAATTATGGATATTTTGGGCATATGATCTCCTGCTTATTTAGAGATGTTTAGGCAGAAAAATAATTGTCATACTCGAAAAAAAATCTTCCTTTATATGGGCGAGTTTGAGCGGAGAGTTACCCATACATGAGATGATTTTTTTACTTTGCGTATAACAATATTTTTTGCCTAAACATCTTTCTTCAATCAAAATTTCATCAAAATTGAATCCAAAGAAATGGCATCTGTTTAAGAACAAAGTTAATTACCTTGGACACGTTATTACAAGTGAAGGAGTTAAAACTGATCCTCACAAAGTAGAAGCAGTGCAGAAGTGGCCAACTCCTAAAGACAAAACTGAGGTATGAGCGTTCATAGGGTTGTGCTCGTATTTGATTTGTAAAAGGAGTTTCTGAAATTGCTTACATCGAGCATTACATGTAATGCTCCATCGTGGGTGTCCCAAAATTGGAGCATTACATGTAATGCTCCAATTTTGGGACACCCACACACTGATGGACAATTTGTCGTGGACACGGTTGCTAGTAATACAGCCATTGGTGGAGTACTGTGACAGAAACAGGGTGAATGAGAAGTTGTTATTGCTTACTTCAGCAAATCTCTGTCAAGGCCTGAAAGAAATTACTGTGTTACACGAAATGAGCTATTGGCTGTGGTGAAAACGTTGCAACACTTCAGTAAGTAGCTCATTGGTAGACACGTATGGTTTCATTTGGTTCGTTTGGTTTTGGCTCATTGGTACTCCGAACTAATCACGCTGCGTTGAAGTGGCTGCTACAATTTAAAGACCCGGAAAGACAAGTTGCTCGGTGGATTGAACAATTGCAAGAGTTCTACTTTACAACTGAACATAGCAGCGGAAAGACACATGGTAATACTAATGCACTCTCAAGAAGACCTTGCCCAGAGGAGTGTAAGCACTGTGTCAAACAGGAATCTAGAGAAACAGTGAAAATTAATTCCGATCAGGGAAGGAATTCGAATCACGGATATTTCAAGAAGTCTGTAAGATTTTGGGAATGCACAAAACAAGGACTACACCGTATTATATCAAATCAATCAGATGGCATGGTGAAACCATTTAACTGGAAAGGCATTTGGCGAAACTGGTTGATGACCACTAGAGACTGGGACAAATCCATTCCCCTATTTCTCCTCGCTTACAGGACTGCCGAACACGAAAGCACAAATTTACCCCAGCTTTCGTAAACTTTGGAAGAGAGCTACGGTTACCAGTAGACTTATTAACTGGAAGACCCCTGGAAGCGTCTATGTCTGTGCAGGACTATGTGTCAGAACTACGAGAGAGAATGCGGGATGTTTATGATTTATTTCGGCAAAACCGTCTGTAGGCAAGTAATAACATGAAAACCAGATATGACCGAAGAGCGATATGAAGAAGGAGCACTAGTGTAGCTTCACAACCCGAATCGACGAAAAGGAAAGTCTCTAAAACTACAGACTTAATGGGAGGGACCATACAAGGTAGTCACTCGCATGAATGATGTGACGTAACGGATTCAAAAACAAGCAAGAAGAGCATTCATTCATTCGTGGACCGTTTGGCTCATTATAAAGGCAGCAACGATGACGCCCGGGACGAGCATCTCTAAGAAGGGGCAATGTTACGACGCTTCGATGTATAGGACATTCTAGTATGTTACGGTGTTTACAATTATAATTCGTAGAATGTTCTCGAACCTTGTAGTATGGAAAGTACTAGAACGTTGTCGAAACTTCGCTATCCTGTTCTCAGCCCGACTCGAAGGTTCTAGATTGTATGTGGAATGATGTAGAAAGTTCTACACCGCGAATTTTCTAGTACCCGTGTCATCGGTATATAATGATACGAATTACGATGACGACTGCTTGTGATTTAGACATTTCGACGTGTTGCAAGACCAGACCTGTGTTAGAGTGGAAATTCGTAGCGAATAATCTCCCTCGGAGAACTGGCGTTTTATTCCGAATAGCGGACCATAATCCCGTAACAATATTAGTATAGATAGATAATTATATGTATACCTTGACTGATTCCGCCTCTCTCACATTGAGGCCGTCCATATGGAGGGCCTGAATGGCCTCTCTTACGTGGAGGCTGTCCATATGGAGGGCCTGAATGGCCTCTCTCACGTGTAGGCTGTCCATGTCCAGGGCCTGAATGGCCTTTCTCACGTTGACGCTGTCGATGTTGAAGTCCTGAATGACCTCTCCCACGTTGAGGCTGTCCATGTCGAGGGCCTGAACTTCCTCTCTCAGTTTGAGGCTGTCGAGGGCCTGCAAATAAGGCGATATCGATTACCTTATCTTAATATATGTATCGATTTTTAAAATCGATAACAAAAACTTATGGCACATAATAGGATTTATGTAGACGAATTTTTAATTCGAATAAAAAAAACCGTAAGTAGGTAATTGATTTTGTAAAACGTTATAACTTATATGTAGAGCCAGTTCTCCAATACAAACAACGTAATATTCACGGTGCTTGATTAGCAAAAATAGTATTAATAAAAATAAGTATCTAATCGACGTACACTCATCATTAGATTATAACATTCATGATTATTTATTTAGGTGTCATTATTCTACTATAATATACGTTAGAATCAATTCAATGGCTATAAGAAAAGTTAGTAAAATTTTGTGCCTTTTGCGCCCTGTACCTGAGAATTGGCCCACCACCCAAACTACCAGCTACTTAGTGCATACTACATTTTATCAGTAAACAAAAAATTTAAACCTACTTCGAAAGTAAAAATGCACAAAAAAGTGTGAAATAAACCTTATTTCCTAAATAAAAGAGTGAAAAAAGCTCGATTCTTTCGTCGAAAGTGGGACATAGTAAACAAAAATATGGTATTTTAAACCAGATTTACCCTATCGTTAAATAGTTGAGTATTGTCTTCTGAATAAAAAAAAATTAAAAAGAAAACAGAAATCTAAAATCATTTTTTTTAATTCGTTAGAAAAATATGGCGTTTCAAACAATAGTCTGAGGAGTGAGTGTTACAAATTGCAACTTACAAGAAGAGAGTAATTATTTATAAGAATTACTTATTGGTGATATTTCTGTGAAGATTCAAGATTTAACTTCTTTTAAAGTATCCTTTTTCGAAGTTCCGAAAAGCGTTGTTGTGTAAATCAAAATTAAATGTCCCGCGCGGGACATTTAATTTTGATTTAAAAATCGGGACGTCGCGCCAAAATCAGTACGTCTGGCAACTGAAATACAAAATTATGAAGATTGAGAAATGGTTTTAGTTTTAGCCTTATTTAAAAGGGGAATTATTTAGGAAATAAGTTTTATTTCATACTTTTTTGTGCATTTTTACTTTGGAAGTCAGTTTTAATTTTTTGTTAAAAAATTTTTTTTCTCTTTTTAATTATATTTATTAAATTATTATTATTAACACATTTTAAGAAAGTAATAAATACAAAAAAGCTCCACTATTCTCACTCTCTCGGCAAAACAAACTCTTTCTTTTATGCCAGTTTTCTGAAAGGCCGCGGTATTTCCCCAAATAAGCATTACCGTTCTGTGGACCTACTTAACAATCACCAGTGATAATACTGATTAGATACAATATTATGAAATATAATTATTATCTATTGTACAGTGGCGTGCACAGGATTATGGCGCTGGGCATGCGGCGAAGTACTCGGTCACAAAAACTTTTTCGTTTATAGATTTTTAGCATAGCTACAGCCAAGCGACGGATCTCTAAGTCGAAACCATGCCAACAGAGCAAGTCTTAGATGTACTACTATTCATGTGCATCTTCTACGGCAACGCAGACAAAACAGCGATCAATCGTCGCGGCGGAAGAAATTCTAATAAGTAAAATAATAAGCATATTTTAAAATATTATAACTACTCACCAGTCAGTCAGCTTCAATTTTCACATACTCAAGGTTCCGGTTACTTGAGATTACTATATCCCGATGTAAATTACTTAACTACCTAAATAACTTTTAACATGAAATTTTCGAGTTACATTATTTTTTTGTTGGTTTAATTGTTGTAACTCGGGTACACACCTACCTTTAGACAGAATTTGAATCTTTTCACTGAATGACAATTGTGAGAACTTGTTATTTTTAATTTTTAATAAACACACATTATCAACTCAAACCTCACAATCAAATGTGTATACACACTTTTAAATGTTAAAATGAAAAATCTTTTAAGAAAACTATAAATAAACAGGAGCGATTAAATTGTAAACAAACAAATGAAATATGCAATATGGCCGCCGCAAACACAAAACATTTCTTCTATTTAAACAAATAAAACCTTACTAAACAAAAATGATTTTTGTGTATAGATAATACATTAGATTCAAGTCATTTTGTTTTTAGTCGGATTATAGGCAACGAATAATTTCCGACGCCAGTTCGGCGGTTTTCGTTAGCCATCGGATAGCCGAACCGAGATCCCAGCTCGGCTCGGCGAGGTTCGGCCATAGCCTGCCGCAGGAGTAACCGGTATATAATCATGTCGATATTCATGGATTGGATGATGCGTTTGCGAAGTATGAAAATTACACACACATGCAATGATTTTTCCTGCAGGACTTACCGGCATGAGTTGCTATTTATAAAATATTTGGCGTTTTCAAGTTATTATATTTTTTTACTATTAATTAAAGTCATCTAAAACGTACGAACGTTTTATTAAAATATCTGTGAATGACAAGTAAAGCACTGCATTTCTGCCTATATAGAGCGCACGCCCCTGCTATTGTAATAGTCGACGGAAAAAATTGGCAGAAAGCATTTAATAAATATATTATAGTGATGATGATCATAAATATAATTTTAGCAATAGCAAAATTTCAAAGACATTGACATCGGTGCACAAAACTATGATGTACTTCATCATCATAATAATATGTTGGTGTTTCTTCTGAAGAAGGTGGTGGTGATGATGATGATTACTACTGTAAGTGGTATGATGGCATATGCTTGCAGTTCTTTAACAAACGCCGGAATCCCCAAACATGTATCTATAAGGACTCAAGGAGTTCTGTCCAGTACTTTTGGATCCATGGTATACCTTGGTAGAATAGCTTACTTTTTGGTAGCATATGCTTGGAATACTTCAAAAAACTAGAAATCACTATATGTGTCCATATAAATTTCGAAGTTCCCTCGATTACTCATGGATTCCATCATCAGGTCACCACTTTGGTGAAAACGGAACCAACTTGGGATTATACCCTTTACATCAAAAAAAGAATTTTGAAAATCGATCCACAGACGGCGGTATTATCCTTTAACATACAAAAAAAAACAAATATATTTAATTTGCCTAAACGTCTTTAAATGAGCAGTAGATCATATATCCAAAATATCCGTAATAATTGATTTTACCGAACCTTAAACCGAGTATTTTTTCAGTCAGTGTCCAAACTTTCAGGAGTGAATATAATCTTGAATATAAGCAACTTTTACTATGGGATCAGGTTTCCTACTTGAAAAAAAAAACCTGTTTCCTACAAATTCCTATATATGCCGTAGCCCTTTTGTAGGAAATAGCAGATTTTTTTTTTATTTACGCGCTAATCTCAGAATCTACTAAACGGACTTTGATGAAATTTGGTATAGTAGTAGTTTCGACTCTGGATTAACACATACTTAGGCTACTTTTTATTGCGTTGAAAAATGTACGGTACCCGCGATATTTGTTATGCACGTACGAAGTCAACGGCTTAACCGATTTGGATGCGGTTTTCACTAATGCGTGTTGGTTTGCTCTACTAAATGTTAAGTGTTTGTTTCATTTTAAATATAATAGTTATTTCAGTCTTCAAGAACATAACATAAAATGCTATAGAATAACTGATTAGTTGAACTGGCTGAAGCTTTACCTAGGTATTACCTGATCATTAATGTATATTAATACCAATAATTACATTATAATATGTGAGAAGTTTTATTATGGTCGTAGCGCTAACTCATGTTAAGCAACGCCGGTCATGGATACAACTAGGATGGGTGACCACAATCACAAATAATTTTTAAGATCAGTCTATACGCCTAATACCTACTAGCGTTTTCCTGTTCAAGATATTTTCGAAATCATTAAAACACGACGACGAACATATCCTTACTTATAATAAACGCGAAACTTTTATGTATAGATGTATCAATGTTCGTGAAAGAGTATTTCACGTAATAACAGCAGAACGGATTTTAATGAATTTTGATATGGTGGTAGTTTAGTCTCTGGATTAAATCCTTTTCATTTTCCTGCGATAAAATGTAGCCTATGACACATAGGCTACATTTTATCGCAGTAAAAAGGACCTACGGTTCTACCGAGATTTCTTTTACGCGTAAGAAGTCGCGGCTAACATCAGAACTATACCAATACATATTATAAAGAGATAAAGCTAATATTATAAAAAGGAAAAACGCTAAAATCCGTAACTCATTATTTTCCGTACTCAAACTTAGGCCTTTTCATCCGTTATTGGATGATTTATACAGTACTCTCCGAGCGAAGTAACCACTCTTGAAATACTGTAGTGCCTGGGGCAGTCGGTTTTTAAATGACGTATGGTTGCCCAAGCACATACGGCTTTCTCACAGCATAGTCAGTCAGTCCAGAGGCATGACTGGTCAATACGTCTGGGTACTTTTCATATTCATACGAAATTTCATGCGAATATGTCCAAGGAATAAAATATTTCATATACTTTTATCGCCTATTTCACCACTTCGGGGGGTTTAATTTTGAGAAATCCTTCCTTAGTGGATGCTTTCGTCAAATGAGAAATATGGCACACTTTATTGAAAGGTTAAAGAGATAAGGCTGGGACTATATGATCCGGAATCCGGAAGCCCGGAGAGAATTCAAAACACTAAAAATAGAACTCTGCGTTAATATGTACAATAGAGCTGGAAATCGAACACACAAGTGTCGAGTCAAATGTCAATGTCATATATTACAACAGTTTGACACTTTGATTTTCAGCTTTCAAAGTTTTTAGTTCTGTTAACAATGCTCTGAATTTTTCCCGGCTTACCGGATTCCGGACAATAAAGTCCCAGCCTAAGGTCGTGTTAACTAGCGTAGGCAGGTCAATAACTGTACGCACACCTTCCCCTTTTCTCTAAAATTTACTATAAATTTAAGTCCCGCGCTGAATCGTCTGTCTGTCTGTATGTTCGCGATAATCTCAAAAACTAATTAAAGGATTTTCATGCAGTTTTTGCATTTACCGATTACAATAATTAGTTAAGGTTGTCCAACGTATTCATGAAAAAGAAAATTAATGACACTTGTCAATAAAAAGCGAACTATGAAAATGTATTGAGAATTATAATGGGGATTTGTAATATAAAAATAAAGATTAATCGAGTTTTAGTTGTGTTTATTTCATGGTCCATCTGAAGCCGGATTATAATATAAAGAACACGGTGACCTATGGATTATGAGTAAACTGAGTTCATATTATATAATATAAGAAAAGTTATGAAGTAAATATGGACGGGCCATTCGCATACAAAAAAATCTCCAAATCAAAATTGCTAAAGATTATACAAATTTGAAAAAATCTCCTAAGCATAGAATGTGCGTTAGTATATCGCAGCAAGACTTGAAGGGTCAGGAGCTACTTGGGAAAAATTTCAGAGTAACCACTACGAACGATTTTATCAATGAAAGATTTGACAGAGGACAATGATTACGTATCTAATAATATACACGATGAGGTAGAAGAGATATTTTACGAGTACAAGGGAGAGTTAAAGGAATTACTTACTAATACAATGATCGCCGACATCTACTCTGTTGCTAAGAACTAAGGATTAAGCCATCGAAGTCAGTAATGTTGCCGAAAATAGACATACCCGATTTCTCTGGAAAATACATCAATAGTAAAAACCCCACCTGTTTGGGTTATAATAAAACACCTAAATTGGTACTTTTAATTCCCTCGTTAATTAACAGAAGTACAATAAACAAATCAACTGTTTTAAGATCTTTATTTTAACATATTACTTACAAATCAACAGTAACATCTTACTCGTCATTGCACTTTGAAGTTACCGCGACCTTAGGATGACAGCTACATAACTAAAAAAATTCACAATGATTTCTTCTTCTTCTTCTTTATAATGGCCTCCCTTGAGGGCACAATGATTAACACAAACCGTTAGTGCTACTTTTGACACTTACATCTATCTCTATTATAATATTAAACCAAAAAATAATAACTTCTACGCAAAAACAGCAGCGTTGATTTGCATTCGGTTTTTCTACTGACCGGTTAGATTAGGTTAGTTATTTTCGAATTAATTTTATTTATAAAAAAATCACTTTGTTATATATAATTATAAATTTTGATATAATCAGATTGGGTTTTTTATTTATTCAAATTGTAACTTTAAATACTTACAAATTAAAATAAGATATTATATAAATTAAATTATAAAAAAGTAACTTTTTTTCTGAGTGTAGGTTTTGCTAAAGTACAAGAAAACAAAGTTTTATAAGAATATTTCAAATAGGTTCACAAATGACAAAATTACTTTGTCATTTGTGGGACCACACTTTGTAGGGACCACACAAAAGTGCATGCTTACCTCGTGGCAAAAGTGCATAGATAGCAATGGTATATACTTTGATTAAATAAATATATTTTGTTTTAAAAAAATCGACTTTATGTTCCTCCTTTACAAAACGCCAATTTAATATGTAATGACCTTAATATGTAAAAAAATTGTAATATTGTATAAAACTTCGAAAAAAAAAATCCGGATAATCCGCATTTTTGTGAGAAAAAAAAAAAATCCGGATTTTACTACTCCTATACATAATATATACTACAATGGAACGAGCCTGTCATGACAACCAGTGTGTCAAGCGGCTTATCTATCTATCTATACAATCGACGTAAGAAAACGATTTGCTATAAGTAGCAATAATGGCGCAAGTAGACTGAACACAGCTAGATTCAGAAAAAAATTCGCGGTCACCCAGACCGCGAATTTTTTTCTCATATCACTACGATAAAAATTTTGAAACTAGGGTATAATTTTGAAAAGTTAACTTGATCAATTTTCTGTGTGGCTATAGCCATAAGTCGCAAAAAAGGGTGTTTTAACACTCTTTCACTTAACAAAAGTGCGGTATATACATCTGATATTTAAACTTACACCATTCTTATAATATATAAATGTAGTGCCGACTTCAAAAATATGAAGATTGAGTAGAGAAATGGTTAAAATTTTTGGCCGAATTTAATAAGGGGAATTATTTAGAAAATGAGATTTATTTCATACTTTTTTGTGCATTTTTACTTTGGAAGTCGGTTTAATTTTTTAACAAAATTGTGTTCCAAAAATCATCTTTCTGTCACTGATAATTAAAAAGATATGAGATTTTTTCCAACTTTTTTAAAAGTTTTTTGGCTCTGGTGACAAGTTGGGTTTTGGCTACTTACAGCAAATACGTTTTCTTGCATCAATATATAAAAGGAGATGTACCCACAGACTAACGTGTAGACTCTCGCACAGCCGAAACCGCTAATAGTAGAAACGTGAAATTTGGATTGTAATTTTTAATTAACAATGTACACTACGCACTAAGAAGGGATTTTGAAAAAAGAAATCGGGGTTGCAAGTTTGTATGGAAAATCTTTAAATCTGCACCCATTTCGGTGAATTAATTGAGATTAATGCCTTTAAATACATTTAATTAAATACGTATTTTATGGTTTATTAGAAGGTGAGGCTGAGGGTGTTAAACCCCCTTAGGCTTACAGTAGAAGTATGAAAAATATATCAAATCAGTCCCTATTACGGCATATGCGATGACCTCTGATGAGTATGATGACGAGGTAGTAATACAAGCGTAGGGAGTATAGAGGATAGCAACCAATCACAGTAGCTTAAAATCACGTCATCATTACTAACCAATGATATTGAGCCAATCTTACCCCTTCCTCACTGTATAAGCACTCTCTCCTATAAGCATGTACATTTTTTACTAACCGCAATAACGCTTGCAATAAAATTTACGAAGAGTCTCAGTCGGTTTTTTAATCACATATTTTGCAAATCCATGTTAGGGATTTTTAGGTAGTTTCCCAACATATTTTGATCCTTCTTCGACGGATACTATACAAGCGGAACCAATCAAGAGGGGCGTTGGCATTTTTGGTAATATGACATTTGAGTGTATCCCAAGATCATACCAATTTTCGCAAGAGAGGTCATAAAGAAATCATTAATCGCTAATAATTTCCTGTCTGTCATAAATGATCAGCTGTGTGCCGACGCAAGCATAAGCTGTGGTGGTAGACTCATATTTTGCATTCACGTAAGTTCTCGTTCTTTCTTCGACTACTAGAATGAGCGTAGAAGGTTTCAATAAACGCGAAAAATCTCCATATAGGGGAATAGACGATGAGAAAACGGAGCTTTTACTTCGCGAGCTCACAAAAAACGTGGCGTTATCAAGGCTAGGCTTACAAAGTTCGCCAATTATCTATCCATGGTAGTTTTCCAATTACAGAGCATAGTACGACTCAGTGGCGCACAATGCCGAATTATGCTGAAGCTTAATTGGAACGTGAATTAGTTTTCAAATGCACCGGCAGAGTGCGTTAAGTTCAGTGTTGAAAAAAATGTGGAATACGTAGATGTATTATTAGTTATCAATGGTGGAATATAAAAAAAATAGTCAATGTTTGTACCTTCATCCATACTTATATTTATTATTTTAACACAGTCTGAATTAACTTTTATTTTTTCCAAAAAAACTACGACGAAACGAAAGTTATAGTATTATTAAGTTATATATAGTATACGAAAGTATAAATAATATTTTGATCAATGCCAACTCAAAGAAAAACAAATGAGTTGGTATCGATTGCACGCATCATGAGAAAGCAATACTTTGGAGAGTGCTCGATTGTGCGAAGCGTTGCTGTAGTTGAAACATTCAACGTTGAGCATTTTGCCGCATAATGCGCTTTCGTGCTGCAATTGGAAAACTACCCATACCAAATGCGACCAATTCGAGGATAGTTATTATAGTGCACAGGCTCGCGCCGAATCCCTGACAAATGTAAAGGTTACCCCCTACAAGCCCTCAAGGTCATGGCTATAATCATAACGCATTTCAATCTATTAGATTACCTACCATCACCTTGCCTGAATTTGATGGTTCGTATGAAAATTGGCTGGAATTTAGAGATAATTACCTTTCATTAGTTCATAATACGTCAGAACTTAACTACATTCAAAAATTTTACTATCTAAGATCTTCGTTAAAAGGCAGTGCAATATTAGTCATAAATTCATTAGAACTAACTTCTGATAATTATTTAGTTGCATGGGAGCTTTTACAAAATAGATATAGCAACAATAGATTATTAATTCAAAATCACATAAAGGCAATATTTTATATACAATTATTAACAAAAGAATCGCACAAATTAATCATAATTTTAATTGACAGCACACATTGAGTTATAATGTACTACGTACTAGAGAAGACGCCTCAACTCGATTGTTTGTAACACGAGTTAGAGCGCGCGCACTCCAACTCACTTAAGTCTGTGCCGAGCGCTTGCTGCAACGTGACACGTTTGAGTGAAGTTTTGTTTTTTAAATTATGCCTTCGTGTGCATTGAGATACTGTTCAAACAACTCTAGAAACATAAGTAAAAGTCAATGAGTGACTTTTCACCAGTAAGTTCATTTATTATCTTTAAAACACGCTTAATTTAATTATAATTTTTCAATTGCAACGCGGCACCGCGGCGGCAGCCATGTTTACGTGTACGTGTAACACCCCCCGCTTGTCCCGCGCATACCCCGCCGTCATCAAGTGCGCGCCCTATCTTTTGTTTGAGATAGCTTCTCTAGTACGTAGTACATTATAACTCAATGACAGCACATTAAAAAATGTACGAGCTTTAAAATTGTTAGGCGAGCCTACTGAGGCTTGGGACACTATAATCTGTTTCAAAATTAGATAAAACTACAGAGCGCGAATGGGAACAGTACAAAGGTAACTTATTTACAAACAACAATAATTTGAAGTAGGTAAACTCTAAAATGTTTACTAGATTTTTTAAAAGGTCGAGCTGATTTGTTAAAAAAAACATTGAAAGCGTCACTCACTAAATGTACATGGAACGAAATCAAAAAATTTACATCAAAGGTCACACTGCAATGTTTATACCAATAAGGCGCACGATCGACCACACGTTAAGTGTAGGTAAATTAAATCATCCACTTTATTCGTGCACTAAGTTTTTCGTAGCTAATTTTAACACTAAATTAATACTAATACTTGATAATAAGTTATATACTAATTATTTATGTTCAGGGCATACGGTAAATCAATGTAGATTTGGAACTTGTAAAAAATGCGACCAAAAGCATAATACAATAATTCATCCCAATTCTAATTCCATGCACTTGTCATCACATTATACTTATGGATCGAGTACTGCGGACCTGGACGCACCCTCCGCGACCTCCCACACCGCAGGACCCTTATCTATAAGTCACTCGCACGCGCAAACTTTGTCAATTGAAACTCAACCACGTATGTCTCATTCCTGCGCATTCCAACCTGTTTTGCTATCGACTGCGCTCATCGAAGTAGCCGATATTAACAATAAATATCATGTCGCACGCGCATTCCTCGACAGTGGGTCAGCGCTGTTTTATTAAAAAATCGTTTTGTGACTTATTAGGTGCGCAATTAATACAGTCCACTTATAAAATACGAGGCGTAAGTAATTCAGTTACGCAATCTAGTCAACTTTGCGAAGTGATAATTAAATCGCGCATTAATCACTACGAAAATAAAATGGTTTGTTTTACCGCAAATCACATCAAAAGTCTGTATACAATCTTACACACAAAAACTTCTGCATTCCAGATAATATTGAGCTGGCGGATACCTATTTTCTCGAGTTTCAGGATATAGATATTTTGCTTGGCGCAGAGATGTTCTGGGACCTACGCACGGAAAAATAAGGTTACCTAATGGACCCACCCTACTAACATAACACTTTATTAGTCTGGATAATATCAGGTTCTATATATTATTATACAACGCATAATGATTTTCGGCTTATCCAGTGTAATTATAAACAAACAACAGATGCGTTATTGCGGAAATTCTGGGAATTCGAACAGCTACCCAGGCGTCAGGTAGCGCAGACTGATGAGGATCAGGCATGTGAGAATCACTTCGTCACTACAACTACGCGCAACAGTGACTGTAGGTTATGCGTTTCTATTCCTTTTAAAAAGTCGCTGGGTTATGGCAGATTCCTTTCTCTCAAGCAGAACGACGTTTCTTAGCGTTAGAAAAGCGACTTCAACGCTCTGAAACATATAAACAAATGTATACAGATTTTATTCACGAATACGAAAATTTGGGCCATGTGACTAAGATCCGCTTATGGCAACCCACACTATTTTATGCCACACCATGGCGTTCTTCGTGAAGCTAGCTTAGCTACAAAACTACGTGTAGTATTCGACGCTAGCACAGCTTCTAGTTCCGGACTATCTCTTGACGATATACAACGGGTATTAGCCATTCGGGACTTATTAGCCATTCTTTTACCCTTCAGGCTGCATCGGTATGTGGCGTGTGCTGATGTTGAGAAGATGTACCGCTAGGTCCTGGTTGAGGAACAGCAGCAGCAAAGTCTAGATTATTGTATTTGTGTAATGAAACCGCCAAGACATTACAGTCGGGATGTTTTCCACTTCGAAAGTGGACATTGAATTTTACGCACAGCGATTTATTACCACATTACGATTCTCTAAAACATTTATCTTTAAATAACAACAGTAGTAGTAAAACGTTAGGCATTGGGTAGCTTAATATTCTTTACCTACGAAATTGCCGTTTTGTATGAAAAAATTTAAACAAATTTTTTTCATGTATTTTTTATTTGTATTAATCGAAGTAGTCACCCATGCAATCAATGCATATTTGTAAACGCAGTGGCAGTTTATTGATGCCCTTCTTAAAGAAATCAGCTGGACGGGAGGCAACAAATTCTACAAAGGCATTTTGTACTGCCTCTCGGGTATCGAATTTTTTTCCCGCCAAGAAGTTATCCAAATTCTGGAAAAAGTAGTAGGCTATAGGCGCAAGGTCTGGTGAGTAAGGCGGATGACGGAGAGCTTCCAACCCCAGTTCTTGTAACTTGGAGACCGTCTGCTGTGCAGTATGAGGTTGCGCGTTGTCGTGCAGGAGCTGCGAAGACGAGCGATTGACCAATGCTGGTTGGAGATGTGCCTGCTTCTCCATCATTGTGTTCAGTTCTTCACAGTACACATCTGCAGTAATGCTCACCCCGTTTGGTAAGAAGCTGTGATGAATCACTCTGGCGCTAAACCACCAAACAGTGACCATCACTTTTCTATGGGCAAGTTTTCGTTTAGGGCATTGTTTAAGTGCTGAACCAGGATCCAACCAACTTGCTGAGCGCTTGCGGTTATCAAACAGAATCCATTTTTCATCGCTGGTAAGAATGCGATTCAAAATTCCTTCATTTTTGTGTCTGTTGAGCAGTGAAAGGCACGTCTCGACACGTACTTCGCGCTAGCGATCTTTGAGTTCGTGGGGCACCCATTTGTCAAGCTTTTTTACCTTGCCAATTTGACGTAAATGGACCAATATTGTTTTGACGCTAACGTCGAAAGCTGCTGCTAATTCAGCCGTGGATTGTGTATCATCAGCTTCCACAATCGCCTTTAATTCGTCATTGTTGACCAAAGTCTTCGGACGACCGCGAGGTTCATTTTTCAGGTCGAAATTTCCAGAACGGAAGCGAGCAAACCAATAACAGGTGGTGCGTTGGTTTGTAGTGTTAGCTCCGTAACGCTCCGACGTTGATGTTGCGTGCCGCTTGTGCCGCGTTGCTGCCACGACGGTACTCATATTCCATAATTACTCGAATTTTTAACGTATCCATGATGACGAAAAAGATTTAAATGCGATGAAAATGTAACACTAATCAATAAACAAATGACTACTTTTGGAAAAAGAATTCCATGTTTTTAAAATAAAATTAATTTGAAATTAGAATTCTTAGCCAAACAAAAATTATTTTGATTTGAAATGGCCAGTACTGCAGAACGGCAATTTCATAGGTAAAGACCTATTATGTAGGACGAATTTTATTTTAATACACAATACGATTATAATAATAATTCTCAAGTCATAACCAAGTGTGATATTTTATCACATATTTCACAAATATTCGATCCCATTGGATTAATGAGTCCTAGTATCATGCAGGGTAAGATTATCTTACAACGTCTGTGGCTGTTAAAAATGGACTGGAACGATGCAGTTCCTAACGACATCACTCACGTATGGAACCGGTTTGTGTCGTCAATAAGCGTTTTTAATAATATACGAGTGCCGCGCTATGTACTAGGCGATAGTTCTAATTATACGCGCACTGAACTACACATCTTTACAGATGCTTCACACTTAGCGTACGGTGCTTGTATTTATATTCGTACTGTAAGCGATGATTTCAATATTCCTGTGCGTTTATTATGCGCTAAAGGTAAAGTGGCACCTCTAAAACCGGTAAGCATACCATAGAATTGTGTGGTGATATTTTAGGGGATAGATTGTACGACAAGGTAATTTCAACTATTCGTCGTAAATTCGATGCTATTGTTTTCTGGTGGACTCAACGATAGTATTGGGATGGTTACGTATGTCTCCCAATTTATTACAAACGTTTGTCCAAAACAGAGTAGCAGAAATACACGATCTAACGGGAATATTGCCATGGTGTCATGCCATTTTTAGTTAGTTACCCAACAGTCCCTATTCCCATGAAATTCAATATCCGAGGTACCTAATAAATACAAATTATTGAGTAAGTACTACATATTTTATGTTTTTTTTTTTAATTCGTGCCCTAAAGGGTGGTGGTGGCTCCCTAGTGGTCACAAGTTAATATAGTGAAATATCAACAACAGGTCGGATTGTGTTGAATTTGGATTTTTGATACGCAGATATTTATTATGACGTTGAAATCTATTAGAAAAGGATTTTTCCAAATACATACCCGACTACAAGTAGTAATATTATGTAAGTAACACACAATTACCTGGAATTAAAAAATCCTCATCATCCATGGTGAAGCTAATGAAATACGAATCTGAAACAATGAAGACTCAGTAAGAAATTTATCAAAAACACCGATACTAGGTTGTTATGTAATTATTTAAATATGTAAAGAGGTTTATGCGGAAAATAACATTTTTTCATGCGGGCCTTAGTTTCCGAGATTTAAGCAAATATGACTTAATGTGTGTTCCGTTTAGTGTAAATCTAAACGAAAATAAGCGACTAATATAATTAGAATGTCACTTACATTTTACCGTGCAATTTAGCAATACAATGAAATTTAATCAGTTGTTTACGTTAAGAATAAATTGGACCCTGAACGGCAGTGAACGAATAAATGCGAGGGGCTTTCTATACTGCATTGCCGAAGCTCATATACCGCAGTTTGGAGCGCGAGCAAAATTACCGAGATGATTACGAGAGAGCGTGCGCATCGAATCTGTTATTATTAGAAGTTTGTTATTTCATTTTTATTTTGGAGCCCCGGCATTCTAGATGGAGAGCTATTAGGAAATGTAGAGCAGATGTTTGAGGCATGGTGAAACCTTCTCCTATTATACCTCAACACGAGATTGCAGGTCTGGCTGGTCAGCGCGGAGCGGGGCTAGTAAGTCAATATACAAATTTTTGATAAGTGATTTCTTTAATCGCCAAAAAACATGTTTCAGGCAATTTGAAATTTTGATATAGTGTTAATATAGTATATAGTAGATAAGGAGTAGGGAAAAAAACAGGTTATTCGGAACTTTAACTTTGCCAGACCAATGTAAAAGTAAATAGGAAATAGGTTAAAAAAATAAAAACAGGATAAAAGCTTAAACATTAAACTTTGGGTATAAGACTCTAGTATAAAAACTTAACCAAGAGTAATAATACATGATCCCTCTTACTAATAAAAAATTATTTAACATCCGTTTAACGTGTGAATAGTTAAATTCGCCGTTTAAGTTAAACGTCCGTTAAGCAGCGTGTATAAGGCTGTATGCTAAATACTAATAAAGATATTCAAGACCTTGTTTATCTATAATCACGCTACACACCATAGACAGAAGACACAAAGAAAAACGTTAAGGAATTGAGTAACACGCTAACACGTACCCAGGGACCACCAGTGCTTACCCTTTAAGGGGTTTTGATTGGGTATTTTGAAAGGCTGGCTACTTTAAGTTAATTAAAAACCCTTATGATGGGGTTACACTTATGATTTGGTAATCCGTTGAACGGAAAACCCTTTCAAAGGGTTTCCCAATAAATAAGTCGAATAGTAGTTAAGCACAACGAAAAAGCCGTATGGATTGAATAACCTCATCTAAAAGGGTTACCCCTTCATAAGCGCTAACCAAGTAACCTCTTCGAGCGACTTTAGATTGTTATTCTTTACGAATAGGGTCAATTATTGTATGCGTTAGCGTACGCTACCGGCTGGCGCATGCGCACTGCGTGATCTGTGTTCAACTCGATCACTACTTGCACGCAACAATGTATCTTAAGATGTAGGACGAACGGCTATATTATGGTAGAACAGAAATTGCGCTCACGCACGCCATCTTCTCCCCGTTAATTTGTGTTTTTACTTGCACTTTGCTTGATCATTCACGTCACACGTGTTATTGTTTTTAAGAACAAAAAAAATGCCGCAACCACGTAAAGAGTCTTTACGTGGTTGCGGCACAATAGCGATGTACGGCGTCTTTACTAAAGACGCCGTACATCGCTATTTTGTTTATCTTAACGATACTAAAACAAGTGTGTGTCAACTTTGTGAAAAAAAAACTTAAGGTAAGTAAGGTGTTTGTAACTTTGTATTTTGCTTAGATTTTTAGATGTTTTTAGATTTTGCTCCAAGGTATACCTTGGATCCAAAAGTACAGAACAGAACTCCTGACTCCTTATAGATACATGTTTGGGGATTTCGGCGTTGTTTAAAGAACTGCAAGCATATGCCACCATGTCAATTAGAGTAATCATCATCATCACCACCATTATCACACCATACATCATCATTCATCACATTATGATGATATAAAAGGTACTTCTCATAGTATTTTGCACTAACACGGAGATCCTTGAAAATTACTCTGCCGTTTATAGACCTATTCGCAAAATTATTTGTTGTTGTAAAGGGTTTAATTCGAAATTGGTCCTTTAGTCACTAAAGTGAAAACCTCATGATGCGATCCATGAGGAATCGAGGGAACCCCTCGAAATTTATATCGACACATATAGTGATTTTGACTGAAGTAACACAAGCTACCAAAAAATAAGATGTTGTACCAAGGTTATACCCTGGATCCAAAAGCACTGAACAGAACTCCTCAGTCTTTAAAGATATGCGTTTGGAAATTTTGGCATTGTTTAAAGAACTGCAAGCATATGCCACTTTGTAACTTACAGTCATCATCATCATTATCTTAATAACAATACCTAATGGAAGCTTGGCGCGCATTCAAATAAACATTCGATCGATTATTTTAGACGCTCTTAAGACGTATTAATAATAACTGAACAAAATATATCACTAAGGGCCGATTTTTCAATCGTCAGATAACTCTTACCTGAGGAATAATTATGTGACTTTGACAGATTTTGTATGAACAATCTGTTAATGTCACATATTTATTCCTCAGGTAAGAGTTATCTGACGATTGAAAAATCGGCCCTTAAAAGAGTGAAATATTTTTTTTAAACAAAAAATTAAACTGCCTTCCAAAGTAAAAATACACAAAAAAGTATGAAATAAAACTTATTTTCTAAATAATTCCCCTTTTAAATTTGGCTATTTCTCTACTCAATCCTCTTAATTTTGAAGTCGGTAACAGCAAATATGAACGTGAGTTCTATAAAATATTGTAGGATATCGTTTGGGCTGGTAGCGACTTCAAAGTTAAGAAGATTGAGTAGAGAAATAGCCAAATTTAAAAGGGGAATTATTTAGAAAATAAGTTTTATTTCATACTTTTTTTGTGTATTTTTAGTAGTGATGTGCCGGATATCCGTATCCGTATCCGCGGATATCCGAGGCAGAAGAAAGAACCGTATCCGTATCCGTATCCGTTACTATTTGGCGGATTTTTTACGGATCTATTTACCTTATTAATTTTAAAATTATAGATGAATTCTTTATATAGGTGATTACTGATTAAGGTAGCAACTAGCAATAAAAAACTATTAAGTTCAATACATATAATATTCTTGAGGATGTTTTCTTTGTAAATGATTTTTTTAAGAAGTTGTGCCTTTACACTTACAGGAATACTTTCCATCACAAATTTTACACTTTGCAAAATATTTCCTAATTAAACTACTAAGCTTTTTTGTACACATTTTTTTCAAACTCATGTACCAATACCAAACAAAGGTTATCTATGCTGTCCAGTGTCACACTAAACTGTAAACAAATCAAAAGAAAGAACCGCCGTGCAATGCAAGTCGAAACATGTGTGAAGGTTGCGCGCACCGACACCGACCGCGTAAGAAAGTTAAGATCCGTATCCGTATCCGCGGATCTTGACACCAAATATCCGTATTCAGATCCGTATCCGCGGATATACATTTTTAACGATCCGGCACATCACTAATTTTTAGTTTGGAAGGCGGTTAAATTTTTTGTTTAAAAATAATTAATATATAGAACAGGTCTCTTTAATTTGGCTATGTACATGACATATCGTATGAAAGGTCATGTAATAGCTAGATCAAACTGACCTGTGCTAACTGCTAAATATTGAAACTTAGTAAAACTTTTTTTGTAAAAACGTGGATAGTCTTTAAGATAATTATACGAACGTTGTTACTTGTTTACAGGGTAAACACACAAGCAATTTAAAAAACCATCTAGCTGTAAAGCATACAGTTGAATTCAAAACGGTATTGGACATTAACCAAGCAAACTATATAAATAAGGAAAATTTGAAAGTAAATAAAACAGCAACAAATATTAAAGAAATTTGTATGCAGTTAATAACTGTACACGGGCGACCACTGGCCATGCTTAATGATGATGCTTTCCAGCGACTTATAAATCTAGCAGTACCATCAGATGCAGATGTCAAATCCCAGATAAACGAAAAATCTATTAAAAGTGCAATTACAGAGCAAGCATACGCTATAAAAAACAAAATCTCACAAGATGTAAAAAATAAAATGGTCTGCATAAAATTAGATTCGGCTACATGCACAGAAAGAAAATTTGTTGGCATAAATATCCAGTATATAAAAGGGGAACAAATTGTGGTTCGCAACATAGCAGTAGTAGAAGTCTACCAACCACAAACTGCAACATTTTTAAAAGAAACTTTAGAGGGCGTTTTAGCCGGATTTAATATTGGTAACAATCAGATATATTGCGTTTGTACAGATAATGGGGCAAACAAGATTAGAATGGTAAAACTCATAGGAGGGAAATATTTTATCGAAGAAAGTAATGACGACGGCAATATGTCAGAAGGACACGAGGACGACTATGAAGAACCAGAAGGAGAAGACGCTATAAGTAGGTATGTCATATTGTAAAATTCAAATAAGCTAAAAATTGGTACGAACTACGAATTCGCAATGCATATCCCTAAAATATAAGGTTCGGTAAAATCAATTACGGATATTTTTCGCATATAATTTATTGCTTATGTAAAGACGTTTAAGCAGAAAAGTAATTGTCATATTACAAAAAAATAATTTTCTTTATATGGGCGAGTTTGCGTTTTGCGTAGAGTCACTCATACATGAGATGATGTTTTACTTTGAGTATAACAATAATTTTTTTGCCTAGACGTCTTTACATAAGCAGTGGATCATGTGCCTGAAGTATCCGTAATTGATTTCTGGAAACCTTATTTACGTTTCTTAGGACCGGTTTACACTTTCAATATAAAAGATAAACAGAAAATGAGGTACTTACACTAAAATATTTTTCATTCCCATTTACCTCCAGTGGCAAACCCTGCGGGAGCAAAAGGGAACAATCGCTGATCTGATTTCCTTTTTTTCGGCTAATAAATCATTTCTATTTTTCTACAGATTTGGATAACGAAAGCAATAATGAAGACCTATTTAATACTGAGGAATTTGTAAGAGATTGTCTCCCCACTCTGCCCAGTACAGATAACAATATACGAGGCATGCTTTGCGCTGCACAGACTTTACAATTAGCCATAAAGGATGCAGTAAACGAAAATATTGAAGCAAAAGCAACAATATTTGTAGCTCGAAGAGTTGTAAATATTTTGCGAAAACCAAATAACAGCAACATCCTTAAGGCGGCTGCATTAAAAAAACCTATAAATGACTGCGCGACAAGATGGTCGTCCACGTTTAATATGTTGGTACGACTGCTCACATACCAGGATATATCTCACGCGATACCTGAGGTATCATCGTTGCTTTCCTCACAATTTTGGGCAGATATTATTTCTTTGGTAGAAAGTATGGGGCCAGCTAATCGAGCCACCATAGAGTTACAGCGACACGACCTCACAATAGGTGATTTTTATATTACATGGCTTAATTGCAAGAATGCTCTTAAAGGAATAAATGCCGACTTTGCTAAAAGCTTGATAAACGCCATGGAGGTGCGGGAAGCAAAACTATTTAAAAACGATGTAGTTTTAGAATGTTTGTATCTGGATAGACGTTTCAATTTGATGCTCAGCAACGAGGACTGTGAAAAAGCAAAAAAACTAATTAAAGAAACTTCAATCATCTAAAAATATTAAGAAATGAACAGAGTAGATTAGCTTCAGACGTCAATGAGGGAACATCTTCCACGCCAAGTACTAGCAGACGTTCCACAGTTCAAGACTTGGAAGAAATGTTAGCAAGAGCTGAAAGGGCTAGAGGCTCTTCGAGGCAAATTAGCTCTTTTGACGCTGCTCTGAATGATTTGGTGTGTTGCCCAAGGCTCCCATTACATGAAAATATTATTAGAGCTTGGAATAATACCTCAATTATATCAAGCGACTTAGCTATGGTCGCAAATACTGTCTTGGCTGCACCTGCCACACAAGCATCAGTCGAAAGATTGTTTTCCTCTTTGAAATTCATATTGAATCCATTACGAAGTAATTTAAAACAATATTTTTTGAACGACTTAATGCTTGTTAGAGAAAATAAGGATTTATTAGACTAGTTTTCAATCAAAAATTCAAGACAAAGTTATTAATCGACAATTAAAAAAATATACTACTTTATTTAATCCAATCAGCCTGTCTATTCTCTAAGAACATTTTCAAATCTCGACAGCTGAATCCGCGGTGAGTGTCAAATTCGTATATGATATTTGACACTCACCGCGGATTCAGCTGTCGAGATTTAAGAAAAGAATAACACTGCAGATTTCAATCCAATCTAAACTTTAAAATTGTAAATTTTACTTTTGACGTATGGTTATTTGACGTTTTCAATTTGTATTGTAACTTTCCGAGAAAATATGAGTCAACGACAAAAAAGATTTACCTACCACAAAAAAAGGTACTCGCTGTCACATGATTCATTTTGTATGTGATGGGAAGTAATAATTTTTTTGTCATTTTTGACCCATGTTTCTATAAGGTTTCTCCTTTATGTTATTACAACTATAAGGATTAAACATCTAAACTCCACGAACGGAGCGAGAAATCACACGCTGGGATTATTTGCCAAGTACTCTTTTAGATTTTCTAATGTAATTCTCAGATCTTATAATAAACCAAGATAGCGCATGGCATTTGTTTGAACTGAAACCTAATAAACTACGCTACTTCAAAGTAAACAAATGCGCTCACGCACACACAAGCAAAAAAGTACGCTACTTTTCGACAGTATCGAACGAGTCGTCGCGACGACTAATCTATACTAACAAAAAGTAAAGTACTTTTTTGCTTGTATGTGCGTGAGCGCATTTGTTTACTTTGAAGTAGCGTAGTTTATTAGGTTTCAGTTCAAACAAATGCCATGCGCTATCTTGGTTTATTATAAGATCTGAGAATTACATTAGAAAATCTATGCGTGAGCGCATTTGTTTACTTTGAAGTAGCGTAGTTTATTAGGCTTCAGTTCAAAGTTCAAAGTTTAGGTTTATTATTTGATCTGAGATGTGATTAGGTTAGGTTATTTAAGTAGGTACATTAGAATTATTATCTATGGTTACATTGGCGAAATCCAATAACCTGATACATAAGACGGTATATGTATGCCCGCTTCACGGCTTGCTTCAGCAATAAGTAGATATAGGTAATTACTTACTTTTAATAGTGCGGCGAACACACGCCTTTAGTCTCTGTTCCTCCATTATTAAAAAAAACTTTAATATCAAAAATACGTCACGCGATCACTGAACTAGTAAACAAGCAAGCGCTGCGTTGTGCCGTGTGCGATCTGCGAGAGACGCGAGGAAACGATAATATGAAATACCAATCAAAAGTCAGAACCAAGAAAACGGACGTGTGTGGGGATAAAACCTCTTCAATAGCGGAAACCCAAACCAGGAAGCGCTTTCCCTTTCAAACCCCGGTAAGCGCTTACGTTTTCGTTAGTGTTTCCCAATTCATAGGGTAAGCCTTATTTTGGGTTACCCAATCAATAGGGTTTCCCAAATGGTTATGGTTACCAAATGACCTGGGTTTCCTTTTATAAGGGTTTTGAAATTAAACGTGTTTTCCGGTCCCTGGGCCCGGATGACATCATCCTCCTAAATCGACGTGTCCTCTCAACCAGCCAGAACAAAGTCCGGCCTGGCCCGGTACGACATCGAAGTGTATCGGAATACAAAAAGCGTGAGGTGCTCAGACCCTTACCTACTTAATTGATCTGTCCTGCTTATGCCGATTTTGAATTATTGGAAGTCTGCATGATCACTAGCAATACTAAGCGTATCTGAACTAGCATCCGAATACGCCGTCATGGTTCCTGACGTAGCTGTTATAGTGTCAGATTCAGCGGTTGATGTCTCAGAGGCTATGCTGCTCAGTCTGTCGGGGCGGCTGATATAGAGTTTTTCATTATCTTGTGCCGTCTCGTCTTCCTCGTGATTGATTAAGCTATTGCTTATCTCAAGCAAACCCTCATAACCCGCTGGTACTGGACGCAAGTTCTCATGAGCATATTTATAGGTGCGACAAGAATTATGCAGGCATTTGAGTTCATATCGATCATGCTCTAATACCGCGGTAATGACAAAGGGACCTTTATATTTTTTGTCTAATTTGGTTTGATTCCTTTCACTGTTTTTAATAAAGACAAAGTCCCCTTTTGAAAATGGTTTAATAGCTGCGCGATCTTTATTAAAGCGTTCTACCTCTGATACAGCTGCTTTTCTTATATTTTCAGAAGCATCTTTTCTTATAGAATCTAAATCTAATCTTTGACTTTCAGAATTGGTAACACTAACTTTCGATAAACCTAAAGACTGGGCACGGATTCCAAACATTAATTCTGTCGGTGTAAACTTTGTTACAGTAGATCGTGTACTATTAAGTGCAAGCTGGACATCGCCTAAATGATCACGCCACGCCTTATTTGGGTCATTCTCAATTATAGTTAGTAGACTTTTTAGTGTGCGCATGACTCGTTCTACTTGTCCATTTGCCCTGCTGGAGCCCGTGGCAATAAAATGTATGTCAATTTTATGTTCTGCACAAAATGCTTTAAATTCCGAGCTTCGGTGCTCCAAAAAGACAAACAGCGTTTCTAATAGCTCGTACCGCACTAGCGGCGTCCACTGAAGACGCATACTCCAACAAAACATATTTAGAAAACGCATCAATTATAACCGAACAGTATTCCTTTCGGTCACTCTTCCCACTCAGCTTTCCAGTAAAATCAATATGAATTGTATGCCATGGAATCGAAACCTTTGGGATTGAGTGAAGCTGAATGGGTTGAGCTCCTGACGCACCCTTGGAGGCTTTGCAGATAATACAAGAATCAATAAATCCTCTAACACTTTTGGCCATATCAGGAAACCAATACTGCTCGTACAATTTATCTAAAGTTTTATCACTACCTAGATGCTGTAATTCATTGTGAACATGAATAATTAAAGTCCATGTAAGAGAACGAGGAACAATTGGTAACCATGTTATTTTATTTCTAGTGACTTTACTATAAAGAATGCCATCCCTAACGTCATATGTTCCACCGACAGTATCTGGAGAATCATTATTGGAGTGTCTCGCTATTAAGTCTTGTATCTCAGCGTCACGCTTTTGTTCCACGGCAAGCCAACCTTGATGCAATTCAATGAACTGAACTATCTTACGTGCCGGTATCCTAGGAACTTCAAGCGAAGAAGCATCGTTATTAGGTAACGGATTTCTGGAAAGGTAATCTGCGTGTTGCATAGAACGAACTTCGCGATAAATAATTTCATATTCATATGCCTGTAAGATTGTCCACCATCGATGTACACGTGGTGTAAGATCTGCTTTGGACTTAGAGGCCCTAAGGGAATTACAGTCCGTGAAAACTTTAAAATGTCTTCCATATAGGTAGTGTCGAAAATGTTCTACTGCTCGTACGACCGCTAGTGTTTCTAGCTCGTATGAGTGATAGCGGGATTCTACTTCAGACGTGCGTCGACTAAAATATTCAACGACATGAGGGAGATTATTTTTCTTTTGAATAAGGATTGCTCCATAACCATCAGAACTAGCATCACAATGTAATTCCACGGGAAAATCGGGATCAAATATCGTTAAAACCGGTTCTGATGTGAGTACACGTACTATAGCATTACGAATCTCTTCATGTTCCTTAGTCCATTTGATCGACCCTTTTAATCTAGTTAATGGATAAAGAGGGCCAACGATATTTGTGAAGCCAGGAATGAATTTTCGGAAGTACGACGCTAAGCCCAAAAATTGACGAGCGTGCGTAGCAGTTTTAGGAGGCGGGGAATCTATTAAGGCCTGTATTTTTCGAGAATTTGGTCTTACTTGACCGTGTTGCAAGGTATAACCTAGATACTCAATATTTTGTTTCATGAATTTGCACTTTTTAAGGTTTAAAGAAAACCCGAACTCTGATAAAACCCCTAAAACCTCATCTAACCGTAATAGACCATCATGAATATTACCGGAATAACACAAAATATCATCTATATACACCAATGGTTTATTCTTCAAATTCTGCAAGGCTTTTGTAATGCACCTTTGGTATACCGATGGGGCATTTCGCAATCCAAAAGGCATGGCAAGGTACTCATATTGCCCCTCGGGCGTTACAAAGGCTGTCTTTTCAATTGAATTGGGATGAATAGGGATTTGGTGAAAACCAGAAGCCATGTCAAGAGACGAACAGTATTGTGCACCACAAAGCTGGTCTATCTGTTCTTCTATTCGAGGTAACGGGTAATGTTCAGGTAAGGTATTTGAGTTTAATTCGCGGTAATCTACGCACATCCTATCAGAATTATCTTTCTTCTTCACAAGGAGAATTGGACTTGTAAAGGGGGAGGAGCTCTCACGAATAACGCCTGCATTTAGAAGCTCCTCAACTTTTTGCCTTACTACTTGCTTTTCTAAAGGGGCCAACCTGTAGGGGCATCTCTGCACCGTTTTGTGAGGGTCAATTAATGTAATTTCTAATTCACCAGTTTTTACGCGTCTATTAGGGATACCTTCAACGAAACAATCAGCATACTTGCTTAATAACGTAATGAGTATTTTCCTATCATCACCTTTGAGATCAGTATCGACCTGTGTAAAATCCGGCCCTGCCACATTAGATTTACAAAAGTTATTTTCCTCTTTAAAATAAAACTTTATCTTACTACCATCAATCTGCACGACAATACCTCTTTCTAAAATGTCCCTTCCTACAATTACAGGTTCTAAAATATAACGATCAGATACTACATGAAAAGTTACAGACTCCTAAATATCATAAATATTAACAACGCTTATGATAAGTAGGTATAAGGGTTCTTAGTAGTGCTGTGACAGCACTACTAAGAACCCTTATACCTACTTAGTTTCGCCCTGCCTGCCGTTATGTTATTAAGAACAGTTAATTGTACCTAATCAAGGATTGAAATTGAAGAAATTTTACAAAAAACAAAAATGAATCATCACGATCATTAAACATTGTCACAACATTAATCATGTCGCAAGTTCTTCTCATTGGCAGCAGACAGTTGCGCTCCAGGGTTGATTTTGAATCTATTAGCAAAATGTTTTACGGTAGTGATGTATTGGAGTTTAGCGACATTGCCAAAAATTTAGGTCTAATTATTGATAGCAACCTGTCGTGATCTGCTCATATTAATGGTATAAGCAAAAAGTTACATCATTCTTTGCATACATTAAAAAGACTACAGAATTTCCTTCCTCTATCCACTAAAATTCTTCTAGCACAATCCTTGTTATTGCCACTGATAGATTACGCTGACTCTTGTTTTTTGGATGTAACTGAGGAGCTCTTGTGTAAACTTGAACGTCTCCAGAAGTTGTGCATACGTTTTATTTTTGGACTGCGCAAATTCGACCATGTTACCGAGTTTCGCAACAAATTACAATGGCTTCCCATCAGACTTCGTCGGAATTTTCATATTTTAACCCAGTTGTTTAAAATTCTAAAATTGTCCAACTCTCCTTCTTACCTATTTGAACGATTTTCATATACTACCCCAAGCGATAGGCCTCTGCGTACTTGTAACCCAAAAAAGGTACTCGACACCCCTTAGTGTAACTCAAATTTCTACGCCAACTCGTACACGGTCCGAGCTGCCCAGCTGTGGAATGCTTTGCCTGAACATGTGCAGCAGGGTCCAACAGGGGACACGTTCAAGACTAGGCTGAGGAATCATTTCTTATTGTCATCAGCAACAAAATAGTCTATGTAGGTTTATTTTATCATATTATTATTATTTATAAGGTTCATTAATTTTTGTTTATTATTCTTTTATGTAGGTATTATTATATTTATAATATGTATTAGTATATTGTATTTATTAGTTTATTATCATTATAAATCAGTTGTAAGTAATTGTCTCTTTTTCAATCTGATATTATTCTTTGCTGTACTACCTGTGTCCTACTTATTTTATTTTTCCTAAACTCTGCGTAAGGTCTGCTGGTAGAGATCTCTTTTTAGAGATAAGCACGCCTTTGTACCATCTCTTTTGTGTATTTTGTAATATTTTGTGTTATTTTTGTTGTGTACATGAAGAATAAATAAAATAAAACATTTGTATTTTTCCAGGCGCAAGAATAACTTCCTAGCCTAAGAATCAATATTTATGCAGTCCAACTCATAAGCAGTCCAACTCATCGTAATAACATCAAACAACTCAACACACAACTCATAATCATGGAAATTATAACGTCGCTATACAGGCCTCATGTCAAAAAAAATTATTAGTAGTAAAAGAAATCTTATAATGCCTGTATATGCAGTGTGTAACTTTTTATTAGTAAGGGGGAATATGTCTAAGGAGGGTTCCATAACTAGCCCTTCATGTAATTTTTATTTTTCATGAAAATTTTCCAAGTATTTGAATAACGCGTGGCCTGCGGCCCGAGGCGGCTTCGCATGGGAAGATATAGGTATTGAACTAAAATGATAACTATGTTTTAACGCCTATTTCATTGGCGATAATGTAGTATTCGAAAGGCAAAAGAATTTTTCAAATCGGTGAGGTATTTTCGGAGTTTAGTTGACGGAAAATAAAACATTTACTTGGGGTCCTTCTGCTCCGCTTTTCCAAAGATGTTGTTTGTCAAAAAAGTGATAAGAATCAAAAATGTTGTTTGTGTTGTCGTGCTCTATTCGGTGGCAATAAATAAAATTAGATTTTCACCACTTTTCATTCCTTGGTTCGTTTTTACTAGAAAATGGTGGGTCCTAGACAAAAAGTGTACTAATGATTTTAGTCTTATTTTCATGCCCTCGACACGATAGAAACGAGAAGCTAGCACTTCATGCAATTTTTATTTTTCACGAAAATTTTTCAATAAGTGGCTCCATATACGGTCCGGTTTTCCTTCAGTTCGGCCTGAACGGATGCAAAATACTATCGTCTGTATGCAATTTCGAGATCGCATCAGTCGGCCGGATGGACTGAAGCGATTCGTTCCAATGTTGCCAGCTCTGTTTTTGCGAAACTACTAAACTCGCGTCGATTTCTACTAAAAGAATACTGAAAACTATCAAAAATAGCTAGTCAACTGCATATTATATTTTATTTTTTATTGAATTATTTTTACCGTAAAAATAAATTATACTAGGAAATATTACCTATATAGTAATTAAACGCGTAATTTGATGCGACTTACGGATGCGTGCTACTATGTGCTATTATGATAAGGTGTCATAATAGCACATAGAAGCAGGCCATTTTGCATATTATGATTACTGTCTAGCTATTTTCTACAAAACCACTATTAACAACTAAATTTCTACTAAGGAGGGAATAAAATACAAAAATTAGTAGTAAAGCTTTGTAAAACAACTAAGTTGGCAACAACAATTCTGTCCTGTACGGATGGACTGAACGGCAATTAAATTGGACTGAACGGTAATACAATTCTCGTAAAAAAAAAACGGTCAAGTGCGAGTCGGCAAGATGAGTTCCGTACAAAACGGAAAAAAATCACGTTTAATGTATGTGAGCCTCAAATTTTTATTTTATTCTGTTTTTAGTATTTGTTGTTATAACGGCAATAGCCTAACCTACATCATACATATGTGAAAATTTTAACTGTCGAGCTATCACAGTAAGAAGTATAAGAAGGTTAAGAATCTATACAGCCTGGCGACAGACGGACGAACAGCAAAGTCTCAGTAATAGGGTCCCGTTTTTACCCTTTGGGTATGGAATCCTAAAAACGGCACGTGGTCTAAAGAAATTTATTAAAGTTCATTGAAGTATTTAAAACTTTAGAGCCACTACGGTTGATAAAATCTAAAGACTATTACTATAAAACAAAGAGTAATTCGGTTTCGTCGATAGCGTGCGCGATACAATATCTTCGACTAATAAAAACATGACGGTTTGTGTCGTTATTGGGTGTCACAATGAATCGGAAAATAATTAAAAAAGCTTCGGACATAACATTTCATATGTGAAATGAAATGTTATGTCCGAACAATTTGTAAACTTGTAATAAGTCAAATACCTAAAAACATTTACAACTTAAAACATTTTAAAATAAAATCATACTATGTCGCCATCTTGCTGCCCTAATGTGATTTTTTTTATTTATTTATATATGGCATCAGCTTATAACCATTTGCCAGTGTCAAGATAAAAAGGCGGGAAATTTAACTTTCGTTTCAATTTTCAACACCGTATTCCTAAATCAACAAGTCTAAAGTCTATTCAAAGTTCAAATAAATAGTCAGTGCAGTCTATGAGTACTGTCAGTCGATTCAGTAAAGTGGTAGAAGCTTTACTGAAAGTTCCTAGGGAGTTTTGGAGGGAAACTCAAAATAGCGGGTTTTTAGAAGTTGTACCACTTGCACACACTTGTGCACGTTAACGAATATTTAATGGTTAATATTCTACCAATATTACTCATTCTGCCGTGGTATCTCTAAAATGCCGTTAACTACCTAAACCTAGTTTTGAGTTATGAGCAAAAAACGCGGTAAAAATTTAAACCTATGTAACTTCTCAATGACAAAACAGATTTAAGATCGAAAAGCACCAGCACATACATCAAGAAAAATACTTATTATCTATTATTTTGTGATATTGAAAAATTTATTTAATTAAATGAAAAACGTTTTTTTCGTTTTAGTTCATCATCAATGTTTCTAATTTATTATGTATCAATTGACTTAAATGCCGTTAGGTATATCTTAACGGCATTTTAGTTTTTCTATTCCTTATAAAAACGTTGTCTGTCAAAACACTACATAAAATTTCTGATATGTTTAGTTAAAATGTCGTTATAGTACATAACCCTAATTTAGCTTAACATCAGGTGACACAGAACTGACTCATGTTAATCTTTAGTGCTGTTATTGGTGTTTTACCGCATTTTAGTCTAGTAAACTACAAATGTTTATGAAACACTCAACATATTGTTCCGCTAAAACGCCGTTACACTATTTACTTTTTAAGTTAACGGCATTATAGCGAAAAAAAAGGGAGTAATATTGAAATGTGATATTTAAAAATTCGTAGTCAAACACTTAAATAAGGATCATTTGTAAATAATAAAAACCCAAGTTAATAATCACAATATTTATTACTTATAAGTTTAATCATTGAGCATCATAGATAGATATTTTTTACTTACAACTAGATTTGTATGGATCTTTTAGCTCTCTACTTAATACAAATATCACATTAATTAGGTAGGTAAGAGGCACTTAATTTAGCATGATAACATTACTACTACTAAGACGACCGTCTTCAAGTCTCTGTGTCTCTATATAAATAATAAAAACAATAAAACTAAAGAAAATAAAACTTTATAAAACTACACATCAAGTCAAATATTATCCTTAACATAAAATCAACGACCGTCTTTAAGTATGTGTCTCTATATAATTAATAAAAACAATAAAATAAAACTTTATAAAACTACACATCAAGTCAAATATTATCCTTAACATAAAATCATAAAAAGTTTCCAAAAACAAAATTCGTTTCTGAATGTTCTTAATATACTTACTCATAATACTTAGTATAAGTATCTCAAAAAATCTGGTATCAAAAACTTAACAGTAGCTTTATCAAATAAAAACAATACTCTATAAAAACAACATTATCATCTAATAGGAATTTAAAATATTTAATCAGTCTCAAGAAACCTACATTATTACTAATCTTTATTGTTAATGTCAGAACTTGTACCGGCATGTGCATTTTCTTTTGTTGGCATATTTTTCCAAAATACCAATTTGTGAGGGGGAATTATGTTTGACAATTTTTCGAGTATATCAGCTTTTCTTTTAGGTTCAATACATTTTGGTTCAGTTCGGAATTGAAATGTCATGATACGTGGGTTTTTTAGGTATTTATCATTCATGAAACGAAGAGAAATATACATAGTATCTTCGAAATTATTCTTGTACAGAAGATCATAGCAGTCACGTGTAAAACATACCTCTACCATATTTTTTAAATATGCTCTTGGGTTGGATGTTTGTATCCTTCTTTGTGACACAAAATTGGGCATGTTAAAAAAATTTTCGGGTGACATGGACTGTACAATTACTTTTGAATTGTTAATTGAAGATACACACTCTTCAAAATCCGTGAAATCGTAGAGTTTGCCTTTTTTTTTCATGGCCAACTCTACCTGGTGGTGAACTTGATCACTGCTCATAAACGTGTGGCCGGGCTCAAAGTAGTGAAGAATAATTTTTTTTATAGCAATGGTTTCACTGTTAATCACATGAAATAACATTGCATATAAGAGCCAATTTTTGTTTTGAGCACTGCAATTATCTAGCCAGATATGGACCTGCTCAATGTCTCTCGTACGTATAAGAAAATGATAAAAGGCAGACATTATATCTTCTTGCTTTCTGCCTGCAATGCCATCATGCCAGATAACAGTAAGGGGCTTGCATTCAGTAGTAATCTTGCCAAGTGGTGCAAAGGTTTGGTTGTATACTACAAGACGCTGACAGAAAATTGCTGCTTTGAATGTTTCCAATCTAGGCAACATGATCACTTTTTCCAGGTCAGCACTATAGAATAACTGTGAACTATTTTGAGGTTCCTCTTTATGTGATGTGTAAAGTTCTCGTGCCTTTGTATATCTTTGGTGATGTTGAAGCCAGTTCAGACAAACTGCACACTCTTCAATTAGCTGGCAAATGGCATCATGTGATGTTTCTTTTTTATGAAAATTATATGCTTCGCATAGTTCACACTCCTCATTCCCCAGAGTAGTGAAAGATATATTCATTTTTTTCACATGTGATCTATATAAACTATACGAAACATGTTTGTTTGGGTAAGCTTCACAAAAATGTTTATGCATCTGAGGTATGCTAATGTCACTTGGTAGGTACCTTCGCAAAGGTGCATGTTCTCGCCTGTAGTGCGGTTCTAACGGATTAAACGATTCAACATGTTGATTTAGTAGATTGCGATCAAATTGTGGCGTTTTTTGATGTTTGCCTCGTTTATCTGTTGAAGGATCACTGTAAGTTGTGTGTAGGATCCTATCATTTACCCTTAAGTATCCTAAGGTGGTAAGGAAAAAAATTTTACATACATCTATTTTTGTTCCGTCTTGCTTTTTCAATACAAAGCCTCTCTTTGGTAGGCGTTTTGGTTGACTCGTAATTTTTCTTTTAGGAACTACAACATGCGTGTTAGCTTCTACAAATGCATGTTGCTCTTGCCACGACATGTCCCAGTACGATTTATTTATAGATTTTCTTTCATCTTCATTAAAAAAACTCATACATTTTCACCCCCGACCCCTGACCGCGGAACTAGGATCTCACCGGGCGAGATTAGTTAACGGCATTATAGTGTATTATTGTGAGATAACGACACTTAAATCTAATATTTCATTTAAAATATTGTTTATTTTACTTTAGAAATGCCGTTACTGGCTGGTAACGTTCATAAAGTCAAAATATAAGTATACCAAATACTAAGCTATAATGCCGTTAAGATTCGTTAGTCACATTTAAGTCTAGCTTTTTCACTTAACGGCATTATTGCTTAGCAAACATAAAGTCCTGTATAAAAAAAGAGTAACAATAAAATAGTTAAAGTACTTTAACCGCTTTACAGTGTACAAAATACCGTATAACGGCAATCTACTGAAGCAATCACAAGAGAAAAATATTACAAAAATACAAGTTACTAAACTTTAGCGGCTATATTGACTCGCAATATGACTTAACGTCATTTATGCATATTACATACCCAAAAGAAGGTAATATAACGGCATTTTTATTAATATTATTTCTGAAACTATTCAATTTATCAAAAAACCGCTTATATAGGTTGATAGAGATTTTTTTTCTTATTCATGTACCATCAAAACTTGAAAATCGACCAAATGTCACTTAACGGCATTTTTGTTATACCACGGCAGCATTATGAACCGAAATAACACAAATTTATGAAAGAAATGCAAAATCCATAACGTCACCCATTGATTTCCCCGGCAAAACTCCCGCCCTAATGTGAATTGTGAAAGTGCTACTAGTAAAAATAAATTTATTTCAAAATTTTCATGGCTAATTAATAGTTGCAACTAAGACAAAGTTTTTTATTATTTTCTGATTTTTCTAACTATCAATGTAATAGCAAAAAAGTGCACCAAAGATTTTCGTCTTATTTTTAGGCCCTCTAGACGATACAAACAAAAAACTACATAGCGGTTTACTATTTTTATTTTTCATAAATAAATGTTTAGTCCCAGAAGTTTATGTGACTTTTACAAGAAAGTTGTGGGGATAAAGTGTACTGATTTTCGTCCTATTTTTAGGCCCTCTACACGTTAGAAATGAAAAACTAGCCGATTACATGACTTTTCATAAGAAAATTTTTTTAAGTCCTAGAAGTAGACTTTTACTGGAATATGGTGGGTCCTAGCCTAGGACTAAAAAAATCGGTACACATTTTAGCCTAGGACTCCTAGGCTTAAATGTGTACCGATTTTTTTAACCTATTCTTAGGTCCTCTACAAGATGGAAATAAAAACCATTCACATACTGGCAATTTCAAATTTTCGTCGAAGTTTTTCTGTTTTCGCCTTGCACACTCTTTTGACTTTTACTAGAAAATGGTGAGTCCTAGGCAAAAAGTGCACTGATGATTTTCGTCTTATTTTAAGAAATTTAAATGAAAGTAGGGAATCACTCATAAATAATGATATTACTTAAAACTTACCTGTTCAAGGGCCAGCTTCTAATATCACACAAAACCAAGTAAATACTTTAAAACTACCAACATTTGTTGCGACTCCAGCATTCAAAACAAATTGCAATGACTAACGCATAAATGTCATGTACAAGTCAGTACTACTACTGAGACAGAGCATGCTAAGGCTGAGCAAACCGGATGTATTCAGTACTGAGTAATGAATACATTTCGTTACTCGCAATTACAATACTCACAATTTTAGTAGTATGGGCAAAAAACGGAAAAGTGAAAAAATGCACCTTATCATATATCATGCGCAGCTTGGTATAATTATGATGTATAAGTATGTTTTCTACAAATTACGTATGTTGCAACACCGTGACATCGTACTATACGCGTACGCAATACGACTTGATTCGTTGCTCTAACATAGCATAGCATGATGTTATAAGGTATCAGAAGTAACGAGTAACGTAACGATACTATAGTAAAGAGTACTAATTGTTATAGTAACGAATACATACAGGTACGCTTTTTTTCGTTACTTTTTACCTCTATGCATACTATCTATCACATCACTATCATCTGCTGTCAGCCGTAGACTCTTGATCATACAAAAATTACCGGCATAAAATTTAAATGTTGCCAATATAAAAAACAATAAATTTTATAGGAAGATTGTCTATGGAAGGATGATATTTTCATTACGGTACGGTTCGGCCGACATTCCTACTTATCATTATATAATATTATTATCCTTACAACTTAGGAAGAAAGAGATAAAAGTTTTTTTCTCTTCTGTTTTGGCAACTTGACACAAAGGATGCGTATGTTGTGCCACAGACAAATAAAAAGGTTAGGAAATGGCGGAAGGTATAAAAGGTAGGTATGTACGGAATTTGGGAAAAAGTTTATTAGAATAGTTTATGACAAAAAATTTCAATACTTTTTTTTATATACAACTTAAAATGTAAATGTATGAAAAATTAAATATTAATATTATTTACAGTTATGTAATTAGATAAACAATTATATACAACTTTATTATTTGAACTAAGTCATAAATTTACAGAAGTAGGAAATGGAATAGGAATTAATGATAAGTTATGATAAACCTAAATGGGAATGATCATGGAGGGTACAAGACAAAATAATGTGATCTATATCGCCAATTTCTCCACAGTCGCATAAAACGTCATTTCGAATACGAATTCTCATAAGATGCGTTGGAATGCACATATGACCCAGTCTCATTCTAATAATTGAAGTCGTTACATTTTAAGAAAGTAAAATTTTAGAAAACCAAGGCTTAATTGGGATCACTGGTTAAATCGGTCGGTACTCCTTTTCGTAATCTGCGACGACTGCATCCTTCGCCAATTTATCGGTCAACTCACTACCAACAATGCCACAATGGCTTGGTATCCATACAAATGTTACTGAACAGCCCTTTAATTTACATTTATACAGAAGATTTATTTCTCTTTATCTGACCTGAATAGTAACCGGAAATCAATTTTTTGATTTGAACGAAAATTTACTAAGATATTGTATAGCGCATAAAGAATCAGAAAATATGAATGCCTTCTCAAGCCTACTGAGTAGTACGAGGGCGGCACTGAAAATTTCGGGAATCAAGGAAGTGACACAACATTACTATTTAAAAATGTATTTATTACTTTTCGAAGTATTCTCCGCGAAATTTGACACATTTTTCCATACGATGGAACCAATCATTGAAGCAACCATTCCATTCGGAAGTTGGGGTCTCCAAAATGGCCGTTTTGTAGGCGTCCACAGCTTCTTCAGGTGATGAAAATCTCTGACCACGCAATTTATTCTTTATTTTAGGGAAAGTATAGAAATCATTAGGGCTTAGGTCGGGGCTGTACGGCGGATGGTCTAATAATTCTATGATTTCTTGCTCTAAAAACTCTTTTGTTCTGTGCGCGGTGCGAGAACTCGCATTGTCGTGATGGAGGATGATGCGGCGGTTGCAGTTCTCGGAGTTCAGAAACGACCTATGGCAAACAAATGTTAGCATACCATTCTGCATTAACCGTTCTTTGTTCCTCAAGAGGAATAGTTGCAACATGGCCGGTTTTGGAGACAAACGTGGCCACCAGTTTTTTTGCAACACTCCGTGAACGAACAATTTTTGTTGGCTTTAACTCATTTTCGAACACCCAAACTCGTGACTGGTTTTTTGTTTCGGGTTCGTACGCATATATCCAGGATTCGTCACCTGATACGATGTTGTATACAGCATTTTAGGATCCTGCGTGGAATCTTTCGAGAGTTCTGACGCACCAAGTATAGCGAGCCGATTTTTGCTCTTCACAGAGCAAATGCGGTATCCATCGGGAAAACAACTTTTTTACACCTAATTGTTCATGCAAGATTATTTATATTTGACTCATGCCAATGTCTAAAGTTGCTTGAATTTCGCGGTATGTCACATGTCGATCTTCCTCAATCAGCTTACGCACAGCATCAACGTTTTCTTGGGTGACTGCAGTTTTTGGACGACCTTGACGGGGATCATCACTGAGCTTGACACGTCCACGTTGAAATTCAGCAAACCAGCGATAAATTGTGGTTTTGGATGGGGCTTCATCACCAAATGCAGAAATCATCCGGGCAACACACTGTTTTTGTGTTAAACCACTTCGAAAGTCATAATAAATCATCGCTCTAGAATTTTCTCGAGTCAATTCCATTTTCTCAACGACTAAACAAGTTTGACAAGACCTTGTGACAAGACCGAGAATATTTTTTTTATAAAAATAAACAGTATTCGATTTTTAAAACCAAGGAGTTTTAAATTAAAAAGATTTTAATATGACAGGAACAGTGGAAATATTCCATTCCCGATACTTTTAGTGCAGCCCTCGTATAATTATACTCAACAGCCTTAAAAAGGCCATAACACTCTCCCGTAAACACAGATGTTTCAGGAGGAAATTTCACTTTTTGTGAAATTTTTTTTCAAATTAAATTTAAGCGTCTTCCATTTACAGTTATATTGTAAATAGAAGACGCCTACTCCCACACAACTGTCTGTATTATTCTTAGATGAGTATATGTGTATACTATATATGTGGTGCCATCCCAGCCAATTACTATTTGTAATATATTTAAACATGTTATTTGTAAAATACTTATCAGATTTCTTTATGCCAATGTCATAACGAATATCTGGCGCAAGCGTTAACGCTTTCGAGGTAGCAAATAATGGAAAAGACGGAGAACGGAAAGTGGGAGCATCCAGGGTTATAAATTTACGGTAACTAGTTACTAGTAAAGTTAGAAAAAATACTAGCTAAAGCTTTGCGTATAATTTGCGGAGCTATGAGATCATCTCCGATAAATGCGCTTCAGCTGGAATGTTGTGAGCCTCCTCTTCAACTCCGTCGACAATATCTGGCAGATATTTTTTTTTTGCTGTTACCAATTACAAAATCATCCGTTAATTCCGAAACTTAAAATTTTATTTTATCTTTGTTATAGTAATAATAAATATTGGCACCATAAATCGAATCCCTCTCTTATAACTAGTTACCGTAAATTTTTAACCCTCGATGCTCCCACTTTCCGTTCTCCGTCTTTTCCATTATTTGATTCCTCATGTGCCAGATATTCGTTATGACATTGGCATAAAGAAATCTGATAAGTATTTTCCAAATAACATATTTAAATATATTACAAATCATAATTGGCTGGGATGGCACCACATAATAGGTCTTTACCTATGAAATTGCCATTCTGCTGTACTGGCCATTTCAAATCCAAATAATTTTTGTTTGGCTAAGAATTCTAATTTAAAATTATTTTTATTTTAAAAACATGGAATTCTTTTTCCAAAAGTAGTCATTTGTTTATTAATTAGTGTTACATTTTCATCGCATTTCAATCTTTTACGTCATCATAGATACGTTAAAAATTCGAGTAATTATGGAATATGAGTACCGTCGTGGCAGCAACGCGGAACAAGCGGCACGCAACATCAACGATGTTTACGGAGCTAACACTACAAAACAACGCACCACCTGTTATTGGTTTGCTCGCTTCCGTTCTGGAAATTTCGACCTGAAAAATGAACCTCGCGGTCGTCCGTAGACTTTGGTCGACAATAACGAATTAAAGGCGATTGTTCCACAATCGCCTTTAATTCGTTGATTGAACTGATGATACACAATCTACAGCTGAATTAGCAGCAGCTTTCGACGTTAGCGTCAAAACAATATTGGTCTATTTGCGTCAAATTGGCAAGGTAAAAAAGCTTGAATTTGTCAAGCTTTTTTAACCCCCCCAGGGGTGCCCCACGAACTCAATGATCGCCAGCGCGAAGTACGCGTCGAGACGTGCCTTGTACTGTTCAACAGACACACAATTCACAAATGAAGGAATTTTGAACTACGGTTCGGTACGGTGTTGCTTGCGATAAAAAATGGATTCTGTTTGATAGCCGCAAGCGCTCAGCAAGTTGGTTGGATCCTGGGTCAGCACCTAAACAATGCCCTAAACGAAAACTTACCCCTAGAAAAGTGATGGTCACTGTTTGGTGGTCTAGCGTCGGTGTGATTCATCACAGCTTCGTACCAAACGGGGTATTACTGCAGATGTGTACTGTGAAGAACTGAACACAATGATGGAGAAGCTGGCACATCTCCAACCAGCATTGGTCAATTGCTCGTCTCCGCTGCTCCTGTACGACAACGCGCGACCTCATACTGCACAGCAGACGGTCTCCAAGTTGCAAGAACTGGGGTTGGAAGCTCTCCGTCATCCGCCCTACTCACCAGACCTTGCTCCTACAGACTACTACTTTTTTCAGAATTTGGATAACTTCTTGGCGGGAAAAAAATTAAATACCCGAGAGGCAGTACAAAATGCCTTTGAAGAATTTGTTGCCTCCCGTCCAGCTGATTTCTTTAAGAAGGGAATCAATAAACTGCCACTGCGTTGGCAAAGATGCATTGATTGCATGGGTGATTACTTCGATTAATACAAATAAAAAATACAGGAAAAAAATTCGTTTAAATCTTTTTCATAATTAACGGCAATTTCATAGGTAATGATCTAATATATACAGATGCATCTAAGAATAATACAGACAGTTGTGTGGGAGTAGGCGTCTTCCATTTGCAATACAATATTGTACAAAAAGTGAAATTTCCTCCTGAAACATCTGTGTTTACGGGAGAGTGTTATGGCCTTTTTAAGGCTGTTGAGTATATACTACTCAGTAGCTTAAGAAGGCATTCATATTTTCTGATTCTTTATGGGCTCTACAATATCTTAGTAAATTTCCGCTCAATTCAGGTCAGAAATGTTCTGTTTAAATGTAAATTAAAGGGCTGTTTAGTAACATTTGTATGGATACCAAGCCATTATGGCATTGTTGGCAATGAGTTGGCCGATAAATTGGCGAAGGATGCAGTAGTCAGTGGCGATGTGTTTCCATACAATAATTACGCGCATAATTTAGCTCCTCTTGCCCGGAGCTCACTTCTGAAATCATGGAATGAGTCAGGGAGCTTGAGCAGTCAAACTCAAGGATTACAGTACCGAACGATTCAACCAGTGATCCCAATTAAGCCTTGGTTTTCCAAAATTTTACTTTCTAAAAATATAAAAACTTCAATTATTAGAATGGAACTGGGCCATATGTGCATTCCACCGCATCTTATGAGAATTGGTATTCGAAATGACGTTTTATGAGACTGTGGAGAAATTGGCCATAAAGATCACATTATTTTGTCTTGTACCCTCCATAATCATCCCTATTTATATGATAACTTATCATTAATTCCTAATTCATTTCCTACTTCTGTAAATTTATTTGTCTGTGGCACAACATACGCATCCTTTGTGTAAAGTTGACAAAACAGAAGAGAAAAAAAATCGTAAGGTTCAAGTTGCCAAAACAGAAGAGAGAAAAAAAAAAGTTAGATCCAGATAACAGTAGTAGTACTTTTCATCTATGGATCCAGTATTAATGCTTATCATCTGTGGTTGTTGGATTCGATATTTTTGTTTTATTTACTCGGAAGGAATGGATAGATAAGTTATTATTATTCTACAAATTGATTCAGTAAAACTCAACAGAAATATGTTTAAGTCCACTCTGTATAAAACAGTTTTTAATAACTGCAGAAGACTAAACAATTTTAGATTTTATTCAGAAAGCAGTATGTATGAAGTTGATATAGATTATTACTGTAACAAAAACAATGCAAGAGAAATAGAACACAATATTAAAATAAGAAAAGGTGTAGGAAATATTCGTAAAGTTTTAGAAGTGTACGACGAGTTTAAAGCTAATAATATTTATGATAAAAAATACCAAACGCTACGCGAACAATTGTATTCAGAACTAGAAAAACTTCCTAACAAAACCCATCCACATGTAAGGGATTACAAAAATGATCCGCGTATTATTCATACAATAAATTCAAAAAGGATATTTTCTAACAAACCTCTTGAATTTAGTGAAATTACCGAAAAACTTAATTTAATGAGAACAGGCAAACTTGGTATTACGTGTGGGAATAGAAGTTATTGTTATTTAGGAGAGCTAGCTGAAGTTGAAGAAGCTTTAATCAAATATACAGTATTAAGGTTAATAAAGAAAAATTTTAAGTTAATATCTGTACCTGACATTTTGCCTTCTGCTGTCCTGAAAGGTTGTGGCGTGACACCAAACAGTAATCATACACAGGTTTGTATTTTTATAATTTAATTTGTGAAATATATTTATTTATTTCAGAGAATTAAAAAAAACATCTATGTCCATCTGGTAAAAACAATATCCTGTATTTACCTGATAGATACTGATGATAGACCACCATGCAAAATTTCTATAGCTTGTGGAATATTAACCAAATTTAACTTCATCTTACAGTTACATTTCAAATCAACATGATTCAGTGTATACATGTATAAATACCACTTAATAGTGGGATAAAACTTGAAAATTTATAGGTATATTCCTTGGATCATACACTCCATGGTCCTGATTTATATTTATCCGGTACTGCTGAAATGTCATTAGCAGGCTCACTTGCAAACACTATTCACGGAGTGAAAAATTTGCCATTGAAACTATCAGCAGTTAGCAGATGCTACCGTGCAGAAACATCAAATCTTTTGGATGAACGTGGAACATACAGGTAATTTGGATCAATGTAAAAAACTATCTCTTTCTGTTTACTGTAGAGCTAGATATGATAATTTAATTCATTGTTTTACTTTAAAAAAATAATATAACATACTCTTGTCATGAATAAAAATATATATTTATACAAACAGGGTGCATCAATTTACTAAAGTAGAGATGTTTACCGTCACAACTCCTGATCAATCGGAGCAAATGCTCGAAGAACTGAGACAAACTCAAGAAGAGCTATTCACTGAATTAGGCCTCCACATGAGAGTCTTAGACATGCCACCTCATGAGCTAGGTGCTCCAGCATACAGGTAATAATTAAGTAACATATTAATTACTAACTGTTTCATGCAGCTCCACCCTTGTAAATATACAATCTGGTATCCCGTGGGAATACAGTACTTTTGTGGGATAAAAAGTAGCTTATGTTTTAATCCAGAGCCTAAACTACTGCCATACCAAATTTCATCAAAATCCGTTCAGTAGTTTTTGTGTCAAAGAGTAATAAACATCCATCCATCAATTCATTGGATGGATGGATTTATAATATTAGTAGGATAGGATACAAGGATAAATAATAATAATATCTATGGACGCTTCACACCACGTCAATCTGGTCCCGTATCTATATATATATATATATATTTAAGATTTTTATTATATTATACACATCCATGACCCAGGAACAGAAAAACTTTTTGTTCCTTCGGCGGATTCGAAACCGCGACCCCCGGCTTGAGCACCAACACGCTCAACCACTGAGCCATAGAGGTCATCAAATGAATCTTAACACATCTTGTACATGTCAAAAAATAATACTATGTTTATTATTTGTGATTAGTAATGTGCGAAGTACTTTATAAACTGACAAGGTTGATACTGCATCAAAAAATATATCATATAGCATGTAAAATGCTAAAATTTACATTTTGAAATCAGCTGTAAGGTGAATCAGCTGATAGTGCGAAGTCAATTGCGTCAGCGGTGAAGATTCGATCATTACTTACAACTTTCAAAATTATTTTCTACCTAAATGTCTTTATGCAGTAAATAATGTACCCAATTTTTCTGTGATGTATTTTAACAAAATCTAATACCTACTATACATAATACATAGATGTATTTTTTCCTAGGAAATACGACATTGAAGCATGGATGCCTGGAAGAAAATGCTTTGGAGAAATTTCTAGTTGTAGCAATTGCACAGACTTTCAATCGAGAAGGCTAAATATAAAATATGCAGATGGAAATGTGAACAGCTTTACACATACTTTAAATGGTACAGCCTGTGCTATTCCTAGAATGTTAATAGCGTTAATAGAGACACACCAGGACGCTAAAGGTATCATAGCCGTCCCAAAAGTTTTGCAACCATATTTGAATGGCAAAGAATATATAGGTAAAAATAAATATATACCAAAGTTAAAAATATTGAAATTAAAAAAATAAAATCTTAAATACATAATGTTACAATTATTGTTCTTACTATTTTAATTCCATATAAGAATATAATTAATGGGAATGAAAGAAAAGTCTGTGCATAGATTCTCTAGGGGTAGATAGATATTTACATATGCGAATGACAAAACAAGATAAATAATTGTCTTTAATCATCATTGTGGTAAATATTTTATTTAATTATTTCATATTACTGTTCCTTATCTCTATTCCTTATCACTGCATATCCTGTGAAACTATTTCAAGTTACAAAAAAGTAAGAACTGGCAGGTTTGTATCAGCTAGAACTGTATTTAAAAACAATCTTACAAGAAAGTTTCTTCATTATAATATTTTTTATTGTCTCAAAATGTGAAAATTAACACATAAAATTAAAAAAAAACTAGTCATATATCATTGATTTATTAAACTATCCTTTCTTATTAAATTTCGAAGCCTTTTTAACTTTTGCTTTAAATGTCTTCAAATCAATTGAAGGTTCTGCAGATTTCTCTGTATGTACCTTTTCCTTAGGTGGAATAAAGTCTTTCTTACGTTCCTCTTCCTTTGTCTTCTTAGCTTGTACTTGCTTCTCTTCTTTTTCATGCCTCCTTTTAGCTCTCTTTTGCTCATCTTTGAGGAAATATTCACCGGTTGCCAATTCCTTGTCAATTTTACTTTCAGGTTGTGGTGGTGGGAACGGTGTATATGGCTGCTTCTTGACTTTATTCTTAGGCTGTTTTCTTGGGACATTTTTACTTTTAAAGGAAGGTAAAAACCTATCCCAACTTTCGTTTCTTAGTCTTGGGTCTTTCATTAATTCTCTTTTGATCATAAGACTTTTAATATTGTACATGGGATGCATGTTTTTCATTGTGTCCTCAACTATTCTCCGCACTTGAATGAGTCCTTTGTATGGGCCTATAGCAGCCACAGTATTCCCTTGAACAAGAACATAGCATTCAGTGAGTAATTCAATTGACTTAAGCGTAACACCATTAGGACCGATTAGTCTTTGACGTCTCTTCAAAAATGTCTCCTTTTTTCTACAAAACGAATTAATTTTTATTATGTCACATCCTACTTCATCTTCTAATACTCTAACTGCTTGCTCAAAAGGCACGCTACGTGAGAGGAGTTTCATAAGGTCTCTCGCTTTTATAATTATGTATGGATCCCAAGTTTTCCTTGTCGTTTTTACAGTCAAACTTCCTTCAATTAGGTCTAACTCTGCTACTAAATGATGTTCTTTTAATACTTTTTGGACAAGCGGCCAACACTCTTTCAAGTACTGCTCTCGGTATTTGGGAAACAATGTTGCAAATTTACTTTCCTCTAGTAAACCATGTGGGTTATCCTTTTCAGTGAACTTTGGAATTTTCATGGCCCAAGCATTTTCAATTGGACCCTCTACTTTCTCGTCTTCGGATTCGAGGTTGTCCATAGTTGTAATTGTAGAGTTAATTTTTCAACAGTAATTACCTTTATTTTACAGGTTAAAATAAAATTTATTGTAGATGGTTGAAATAATTTTTTTCGTAAACAAGTCGTTTGTCAACTCACATGTCTGATGTCATCGTCTTCTTTTTATTTTTATTTATAAATGTCATCGGCTTATAACCATTTGCCAGTTAAAAAGGCGGGAAATTAGAACTTTCGTTTCAATTTTCAACACCGTATTTCTATATTGTCAAGTCTAAAGTCTAGTCAAAGTCCAAATATATAGTCAGTATAGTCTATGAGTCATGTCAGTCGATTCAGTAAAGTGGTAGAAACTTTACTGATAGTTCCTAGAGTTTTGGCGGGAAAAAAATAGCACGTTTTTAGAAGTTGTACCACTTGCCCACACTTGTGCACGATAACGAATATTTAATGGTCAATATTCTACCAATATTACACATCAAGAACCGAAATAAAACTAATTTATGAAGTTATACAAATTCCACAACATCACTCATTGAACTCTTCGGCAAAACTCCAAAGTCATCCTGTCAGCGTCATATGGTTTTAATCTTCTTCTTTTGGCATTGCCTCCCCTGTAATAGGAGTTGCAACGTCAGAGTGATGCAGCATATGGTTTTATTAAAATGATGGTGTTACGGCTTAAAACCATTTGTCAGTGTCAAGTTATAAAGGCGGGTAATAGAATTATTCTCGTTTACCTTTCGAGCGTCTATAGGTGGGTGCCGCTCTATACTACTTACCCCTAGCAAGCGTCGAACGGTGTCATCCGCCACGCGAGAATGTGGTCAATAGTCTATGGTTTTTATTTTTCTACAGGCCATAAGGAACGTCTCCAGCATTTTTGCTTTTGGGTAGTACACTCAAAAATAAAAATAAATGATTCGAATCTATGACTAATTATTTGTGATCAGTTGGTCATTTGCAATAAACATCAAATAATGCAAATAACAAATAATGGTTTTTATTTATTCATAGATTCGAAGCTTTATTTTTTAATGTAATCAGTCAAAAACCAAAAGCTACATGGCCGTCTTCATTGTCTGTACAAAAATAAAAAATAAAAACCAGAGACTTTATATCATACGACACGGAAAAATCGATCAACGCTGTGGTACACCGCGCGACGCTCAAGAGTAGAGTTACTTATTTCTCATAGGTTCCTAATAGAAATATGGGACTTCTTCTGCCATTATATAGAGTTACAATCTATTTCTCTATTTATAGTGCAGTTTTTTTCGTGGGAACGTTGTCTTACTTTTATACATTTTTTTAATGCTATAAAAACGATCGAATTATAGTTGTTTTGTTATTTCATTTACCTTTTTAACCTAATGATTGGGTCTTATTCTTATTATCGTTTTTTTTAATAAAAAAAAAATTATAAATTGATATGTAAAAAAACCGTTTTTTAATTATCATTTTTATTTTAGGGTTGAATCTTTTGCACTTTTAGACAAACGTACGTATAAAAGTATAAATATTACGGTAAACTTTTGAATTTCGAACACTTTTTTTTCATTCAAAGTGCCACCTCTCATTACGTAGGTAGTTTATTACATTCTCTTTGTAGCCAATGAGGAAAAAACTGCCCTTTTCTCCCTCTAGATGTCGCATGAGCGACTGCACCCTTTTGCGATGTAATAACTGTCAAATTGTATGTTTTTTTTTGTAAATATTCGAGTTTAGAGCTATTTTTTGTCGATTAAATTAAATTAAATTAAATCGAAAATGCCTCAATGTAGTGATTTTAATTGTAAAAATAGGGGAATTCATTTATTTTCCAAGGATCATAAGCGAAAAAAACTGTGAAACAAATGCTTTGTGTATCAAAAATACTATTCAGCGCGACTGTGTGCAATGCATTTCAAAGAAAGTGAATATTTTGGGAAAAGTAATTACTAATTACACAGGTGAGCGAATTGAGTTTCCATAATCTCATACACACCAAATGTTTTATGTTATCTCAGGAGTTAACTTGCGAATTACACATTATTAATTATATCTTTTCCATAACCATATAAGTATTTTCGTAAAAATCATGGCTGTTGTTATCCCAAATAATATAAAATAAAACCTTAAATCTCTTCTATTACGTATTATTACTTATTATATAGTATATTTCGTACTTATTTTTTCTTAAAATCTTCAGGTGCTGATGAACCGTTGGCAAAGTTTCTTAAAAAAACTGCAGTACCATCTATGTTCAGTTTTACTGAATTGGACCAGTAAATCCGGCTGCTCTTGAACGCCAGCATCGTCTTGAGAAAAGAAGTCAAAGAAAACTGTTTAATGACTTAGATTTACGACCTACATTGAGCAAGGATGTAACGGATTTATGATGATGATGATGATGAACGGATGATGAATAAATAATGTCAGAGATTGTGATTTGCTCAAAAACAAAAAGTCTCATAGTGCGTTATTCTAATATATAAAGAATACTGTGGGAACTATTTAAAGTATAAAATTAAAAGAAGTACCTCAAAATAAGACTTGGCTTAAAGGTCTCGTTACCATGTCATTAAATCTTCAAAAAAAAACCTTCGTAATGGCATTTATTTAAAAAAATATATGAACTAGAAAGGAGGATACCATCTATGACTGCAGGTGTTGTTTTTTTTTTGAAGATTTAATGGCCTGGTAACAAGACCTTTAAGCAAAGTCTTATATACTGGAGGTGTCGTTCTCAGTCATGGAGTATAGAGGTAAGGAGTAACAACTTCATACATGAAAAGTGTCCGTAAAATAGCGTTAAATAGGGGGCGCTACAGACGCAAGGGTGTAAAGCGGCATTTAAACGAATAATTAAATCTTGGGATTTTCTTCGGTTTTATATATAAAAATATTTTCGACTATACGAGTAATTAGAATATTCATGATTTACTGAATTAACTTCTAAAAACTAGTCATAGTCATCAAAAATTCTAACTTCATAGAGTCTGGCTACTGAATGATGAGACTGACTTTTTATTCCAAAAATGATTATGGTAACACTGTCACTAACGGCATTGTCACTTATAGCATGTGTTGTTTATGTTAGGGATGGGCAAATGGAAAAAAAATATCGATATTTATCGTATCGATATTTTTCAAATATCGATATTTTTGCCCAATTTGCAATTATTTATAAAAATTGCACAAATTATCGAAATTTTAAAGCAAATATACATCTGGCTGTTTCAACATAAGTTTTATTATTTAAAAAAAAAAATCGAATTGCTCGACATAAAAAAAAGAAACAAAATAAAAAAAACATTATTCAAACCAGTATCTGTCTGATATTGACATCAGGAGCACTCTTTGTTTGGTGTGTTCCCCTGTTAATCTGCTCCTATCATTTGGCACAGCCAAATTTACCACTGAAGCTACTCTTTCAAATGACACTGAAGATGCTTGACAAATCAAATATCTTAGAGCGATATCTGAGAGAACCGGCGTGAAATGTTGACAATTTACCCAGAACTTTATTGGATCAGATTTTCTTTCTAAAAGTGTTTGGTCCAAATACTGCTTCAGTTCATTGGGGACACAGCTACTGCTTGGAACCTCTGACGAAGCTATGCTCAGATTTAATAATTTCTCATGTCTGGACCAGATAGAGGACCCACTAGCTTGTTCTGATGCTGCTTGATCAGGATTTTTATCCAGAGAACGTTGTCCTCTACGCCGATGGTCTGCATGAATCTCAGCACTAATTTTGGATATAGCATTTGACACAACAATTGGCGAGGTAAAGTGGATACGCTTGAACCGAGGGTCCAAAACAGTAGCTACTGAGAGAAAAGGATTTCTTTCTAAAGGAGCCAGTTTGTCTTTTATGAGTAAAGCCTTTTTTACAATCAACCCTAAAGAGGTTGTTGGAGTTGCTTGATCTGTAACTTGGGTAACTAAATTTGTAAGAGGAATGGCTAAGCTTGACGTTACATAATAACAATGAGCTGCGCTTAGTTTACTCGTGACAACACAACAAAACAACGTTCGTACCAACACTCTAAAATGCAGTCAGTCCAGTGCAGTGATACCAACCAAACCAACAAGCAATGTCATTGTCACAGACAAGCAAGTCATAAAGTGTAATTTTTGTTTGTGTTTGAAGCAAAGAAACAAACCCATACAGCCTACTGCATATTTTCTAAATTTAAGAAATCGGATTGGTCAAAAACATGATCTGACGCATGAGCAGACAGCAGAGCTTTAAAAATATCGATTTTGATATCTGAAAATAAATATCGAAAATTGATATATCGCGGGAAAAAATATCGCTAATTTATATTTATTTTGATATATCGATATTTTTTGCCCAAGCCTAGTTTATGTGTCAAAGTGAAAAATATTTCTGTGGTTTACGTGATTTTCTAATTTAAACATGACGAAAACTTTGAAAAGAGATTTACGAAAGCTGCTTTTTGCTATGATTAGTAAATACGAACAAAAAAGAAGTGAAAGGAATGCCATTTTTAAACAAAAACAAGATTGTTTACATGAAATATCCCAGTGCATTGGTAAGTACGGGTAAAAGATTTTGATACTTTCAATTACAATTAATTAAAAATCATTATTATTAATTTTCATGTATTTGAATTTATTGTTTTGCAGGTAACATGGATGATGGAAAGGATTCAGTTATGCAAGTTATAATATTATGCATAAATAAATTAAGAGATGTATTCCAAGAAGAGTGTTTAAAGACACAAAATCAGTTCCTTGATGAGATTTCTTCTTTGACCGGTAAGACTCTAACGCTATTTTAAAAAATACCTGGAAGCAACCTTGTTATTTAATGCTAACTTTATTTATTAACATATTTTCTGATGTCAGTGTTTGTACCCTAAAAAGGATTAAAAAAAAAGGTCAAAAAAATAAAGGCGTGTGGAATACACCAGGAAAAAAAGACCACATCAACCAACAGTATCAGCGTAAGATACTTTTGATATTAATGCAATAAAAAACAAAATCAATGAGTTTTATATAGTAAAGAAACAAATCCCAACATTAAGGTCTCTTTTAAGTGAATTAAGGGAAAGTATTAACTTTACTGACTGTCGTGAAACATTGCGTCGCATCCTTTTATCAAACGGATTTGAATTCAAGAAAAACCAAGATGAACGTACAATCCTTATTGAAAGGTATGATGTAGCAGCATGGCAACACCGTTTCTTGCGGACCATTGCTACTAAACGTAGAGAAGGCAAAGAAATTGTATATCTCGATGAAACTTATGTTCATCAGAACTATAAATCAAAAAAATCATGGCAGGGTCCTTCTACAAGTGGTGCTGTAACAAATATCTCTTCAGGCAAGAGATATATTATAGTTCATGCCGGCTCAGAAAGAGGTTTTGTGCCAAACGCTCTTCTTGTGTTTAGTACAAAATCAAAAAATGCAGACTATCATCACGACATGAATTCTCAAAATTTCATGAAATGGATATCTGAAAAACTATTACCGAATTTAAGCAAACCAAGTGTTATCGTGATGGACAATGCTAGCTATCACTGTGTACAGATTAATAAGGGTCCAACGACTAATTCCAAGAAATCCGACTTTCAAGCATAGCTCTCTTCAAATGGCAATCCTTATGAGGAATGTCTAACACTAGCGAGCTATTAGGAAGAGCTATTAGTTTTGACAAAGGAACATCGGCTAGCCCCAGTGTACCAAGCTGATGAACTTATCAAGCAACATGGGCATGAAGTCCTTAGACTACCGCCATACCACTGCGATTTAAGCCCCATAGAGTTTATATGGAGTTTGGCAAAACGTAGAATTGCCAGCAAAAATATTGGTTTGTCTGCAGAAGATATGGCAAGATTAATTCACGAATCATTTAACAGTATAACAGCTGAAGAGTGGAAAAAAAATACGGACCATGTGATGCATGTTGAGGAGCAGTATAAAAGACAAGACGGGATCACTGCAGACATGGAACAGTTTATAATTAGGGTCAGAGAATTTTAGAATCAGATTTTGACTGTAGTGATTAAACAATAAAAACAATTGTATATTTTGATTTTCTGTGTTGTTTTTTCATCTCCACTTAATCCTTCGTTTTTAATCAACTTACAAGGGGTGTTATTAGTTTCAACTGTCACCTATGGGCATGTACAAGTATATAATAAATATACATATTTGAGTATAATCATTACAATCTATGATGCTTGCGAGCATGTGTGTTATTACACTTTTAATTGCAAAATATATGTAATATAGGTAATTCTTTAACATTTAAATGAAGTTACATTTAAACTTAGAAACAGTAGAGACAATTTAGTTTAAGAAAATGAAGATAATTGTTGGGTTAAATTTAATTTTGTAATATATTTCATGATGTATTAAAGAAGAAGTTTTCATACTCCGACAAAAACATGCGCGAGTTTTGCATGCGTTTAATTCATCATAAAATATATTACAAAATAAAATTTAAGTAAACAACAACAATAAACTTCATTTTCTTGAAATGAGTTGTCCCTAACAAAATATTTTTTTTTTTTTGAAGATTTAATGGCCTGGTAACAAGACCTTTAAGCCAAGTCTTATATTTTAGAGGTGCTTCTTGTAAATATACACTTTAAATAGTTCCCACAGTACTTTTTATATATTTGAATAACGCACTATAACACTTTTTATTTTGGAGCAAATCACACAATAATTGGCGGCGGGAGGTCCTGTTTATTATGTTTAGTCTCATAAGATGTGCAGGTGCAGAGTTATGGCCAAATCTCAGTCTATTTATAGTTGTGATGAAATCACGGCTAGCTATCTTCAGCTCGTGGTACCATGGTTTTACTTCTAACTTTTTTTGTATCCGTCCATACCACTTTCCTTTGAGTTTTTGGTCTTCATTCCAAAAATATTCCCACATTTTCCTTAAAGACATATTTACATTATAATAAAAGTCAGTCATAGGTACTCTCACTACACTTTTGACATTTAGGTCGTTGACCCCATCATATGCAGTTTGTCTGCAATTTCATTTCCAGAAATACCTTTATGTGAAGGAACATAAAGGCAATTGTTACTCCTTTATTATGTAACCGCCAGACAGAATCTTTAATAAAATAAATAATATAATTCGTTTTAAAGTTAAAATTAATATGCTTTAGACTATTAATGAGACCTAAAGAATCTGATAACATTAGAAAATATTTACAATTATTATTTAATCCACTAATCAATTTTAAGGCTTCAAAAACTGCATATGCCTCTGCCGTAAATATTGAACACTGTTTATCTAGAACAAAGCTTTGAGCAATCTGTTTTTGTGGATCATATATGGCACTTCTCACATGTTCATTACCTTTACTATCATCAGTGTAGATTGTATAGTACTTACTATTTTCTTCTAAAAATGCAAGAAACTCTGAATTGTTGTCAATAGACTTAGTTAAAATCATAATAGGATGTATTATACTACTATATGGATGTGTGTAACATGGCCAGTGTGAATGTTTTTTGATGTTTGAATAATGAGACTGTATTTCTAGGAAAATCCGGCACAAAGTTGGAGATGTATGTGTCAGAAGATCTTGAGGTGAAGCTAGTGGACCATCTGTAATGATTGGGTGAGGTACAATTCTATTTATGATTTGTAAATTATTTGATGACAATAGTTTAAGACAGTATCTTTCTGCAAGCAAAAGTCGTCTCAATATCAAAGGCATAATATTACGGTTTTACATTACAATAAAACCGATACTATGTGCCGAAGAGGAAAACATACAGCATTGTTTTGAAGAAAGCAGAGTATACTTATCTGTTCCGGTATGTTTTATTGTCATAAACGGGTTTTAGTAACGTCACTAGATGGCGCTAGAAGCACGTCCATCGAGTGGGGTTGGACCAGCAAGTGGGGGCGCGCGAGCGCCGCCATTTTCCAAGTCATAGTCTTCTTCACCAGGAAGAACTTCCTACAATGCTGTATGTTTTCCTCTTCGGCACATAATATCGGTTTTATTGTAATGTAAAACCGTAATATTGATGTGCCTCTGGAAAACATACAGCATTGTTTTGAAGACGTGTTTGTTATCTGCTGGTGATAATTAATATTTTACACAACGCTATGATGATTTGTAGGCTAATAAAGAGAGAAAAGTTGATAGATACAAAAATGTAATATTATGTTTCTTTTTTATACGTTACAACATACATGCTTAACACTATACTTAAATAATCAGAATTTAAATTATTAAGTGTTATTAATTTACAATGTTTTATTTATAATCAAGGAAACTAATGAACTCTCATGCAATTAAGCTGGAACAAAAGTATTAAAAAAGGAATCAAGTCGATTTCCTTTAGGAATTTCTATCAGTTTACAATAATGGTTAAAAAACGTGCTAGATGATTTCCAGTTTCCCAGAGACAGTATTTCGTCTATCGGTTGATTATTGAGCCATCTCCAGGAGGCTACCGCTGCCCTACAACTTCCTGGGGGAGCGTTAATGCCACTGTCTCTCAATACAGTATGGACCCAATTTCCTATCACAGTTCTGGAAGCTGCTTTAATTACTCCATTAACCGTAATAAACAAATTATTTAAATCTTTTACCTCAGACCTTCGGGGCATAACTTTCTCTAGGTAGGATCTTAAAAGAGTTACAGGGCAAATATTTTTATCATCATGTTTTGAAAGCATCCAAGCCGATTGGCGACGGGAATGAGTATCTGTTTTAGATCCGAATGTTGGTATCAAGTAAATATGGTCACCCTTGTCGAAGAAGTTATCTTTTGTTATCTCGAGCAACGTCAGATCATGTACTCTTCGTCCAGAGGCTAACAACAAAACTATTGCAGTTCTTCTAGCTATGTCGAAGAGAGATTCTTTTGCTGGATTTACCGAAAGCCACTCTAGCACATCTCGTGGATCCCATGATAAAGAAACGTTAACTTTTTTTAGGTTTTACTGCTGCAATGGCTTTAATTTGTATGTTTGATAATAAAATTTGAAAAGGTGTATGTTCGGCGTGAGGTCCAAAAAAAGTAAGTACAGCAGACTTGTGTACTAGAATAGTACTGTATGATAACTTTTCTTTGAAATGGAGGTACATAAGAAATTTTGCTACTTCAAATGGTTGTGGTTCTTTAGCGTTTACTCTCTCACTGGAACACCACTCAAGCCATCTTTTAATCGCAGGCATGTAGGTTGATAACGTTGAGGGACGCCAGCTATTTTGCAGTAATTTTTTTTTGCAGGACCATTCTCTTATTTGTGCGCCCCACCCCCAATTTTCCACACTTTCAAGGTTAACGAGTGCACTTGCTGTGGGGGTTGTCCTGTTGTCGCGTCGATCAGAACCTGAGATAGATTCTGAAATTCGAATGGGATATCCAGGGCTCGAGATTTTAGATCCTGTAACCAGAACACTTGGGGCCACTCCGGTGCCACTATTAGGTAAGTTCCTTGTGCTGTGTTTATATGTGCCAATATTTTCGGGATAAGACTGGGGGGCGGAAATACCCATGCTAGTCTGTAGTCCCAAGGTCTGCTGAAGGCATCTATAAAGTCTGCTGATTGATCTCTGCAGTCTATCGTGACGTAGTTCCGTACTACTGCTGTCCGTATCGAGGCAAACAGGTCTACTTCTGGTTGTCCCCATTTCTGGAATACTTCCACAGTACCCGAAGGGAGCAGGTGCCTCTCTGCTGGGGCTTTCCCCCTGGATAGTCTGTCTGCTATTATGTTGTACCTCCCTGGAAGGTAATGCGCTGACAGAGTTATGTTTAGTTTGTCGGTCAACTGTAGAAGCTGGAAAGTCAAAGCTAGCAGTTCTATCGATTTCGTTCCCCCTTCTTTCCGAATGTAGGCTATTAGGGTTCGATTGTCCGACTGGATTAATATGTGCGAGTTCTTTAGCTCTTTTGATTTTGTTTGTATTGCTGCGATGACAGCAAACAGTTCTTTTTTTGTTGCTGTGCCATTTTTTCTGCTGCGTTATCCATTTTCCAGATAGTAATGTTCCGTCTAAGTGGGCATCCCACATCTGAAGCGTCCGTCGCCAGATAATTTGTCGTGGGTTTTTTGTGTATAGGGACTGAGCGGTGGATGGCGCCGAGCCACCACACCATCTCGCGATGCACATGATTCGGAAAGCGTATCTTTAAGCGTGGTAATGTCTGGGCAAATCGTTTCAGAAAAATTTGAAGGTGCAGGCAATGTAGTCGTCCCCTTGGGATGACGAAACGAAGTTCAACTGTCCCAGTATGCTTTGTAATTGCCGAAGATTTATGCCTTCCTTTTGTAGAAGTCTTTGTTTTATATTGTTGTGCATGCTCAGCACTTTCTTTTCTGGAAGTGACATTGTATTTGTGGACGTCCTCCATCGAACCCCTAAATATTCTACGTCCCGAGTTGGAGTTAGAACGGATTTCCGATAATTTATTTGCCAGCCCAACAATTCCAAGTGTCTCACGGCTTCCGCAGCCTGCAGACGCAAAGCGCTCCGATTCTGGTGCGCTAGAAGGAAATCGTCTAGGTAGACTAGCACTCGATATCCTTTCGCACGTAGGGTCTCCGCGACCCAACACGTCACAGAAGAGAAAAGGTAAGGAGCAGACGCCAGGCCAAACGGCAGGCATGTCATTTGATATAACTGGCCTAGGTAGCTGACTCTTAAGAAAGTTCGGTGCGGTTTTGCGATTGGCAAATGGAAATATGCGTTTGAAATGTCCAACTTTATCATCCAATCCTGTGGTTGGAGAAATTCTGGAACATTTGCATGAGATTTCAGCCGAAACTGTTTTGCTTTCACGAATTCGTTTAGTTGTCGAAGATCGAAAATTGGTCTCATTGAACCATCGCTCTTTTTACGAAGAAAGATTTTGGATATAAAACTGGGTGTTTTGGTGACTACTGGTTGCAGTACCTTCTGATCTAATAGTTCCTGAATTGCTTTCGATATTGCTGGGGACGGTTTTGTTGCATACTGTTTTAGTATTCGTTTCGTGGGTAAAATTAATGGGGGTTTTTTGAACAATGGTATTCGAGAACCCGAAATCGATGCCATTACGTGGCTCGTGGCTCCCATAGATCGCCAATGACGTTTGACCTCTTTAGGGTTTTTATGAGCCCAATCTACTATATCTTGAAGGCCGATCCTCATTAACTGACGTTGATATAATAACGCGTTAGTCAAAGCCGCCATGACTAGTTCTGTAGGTGCTAAGAAGTCTTTACCTTTGTTAAGACTACAAAGCTCGTCGTTAACTTTTAAATTGCAAAATCCTGGTTGACTAACAAAATTATTTAAAACTTTATTGTAACGCACATGACGCCAAGTAGGTGAATTAAAATGTTGGAGATCGATTAGTAATTTTAATCTTGATTCATCTGCCGGTTTAACGAATTTTTTATCATCAAATTCGGTTCTACACGTGCTTTAGTCCAAAATCTTCGACGTATTGGAAGAGGGATTGCTTATAAATTCCTCATTATCCTCGGATTGTTGCACAAAACCGCTTAACTCCGGGATGGAATGCGATGTACATTGCTGCTGCATAATAAAATTTGTAATGGCACTGACCTGGTCAAATAACGCGTCGATCCTTGGATCGGCCGTTACCTGTTGATGATAATTTGACTCGTCACGTTCCTCTTCAACTGACGATGAGTCCCCCGAACTGGATTGGTTATTATCTACCCGTTCGCTCAAATCACCGTCATTGTCTTTGTTTGGTACCGAACTCATTTTCGACACTTTAAATTACAAAATATACAAAAATATAAGTTTTAATATGGGCTTGTTACTTCGTTTTAGCTAAGAACACTTTTATTTCGAAGCGACTATTTAATATAGACCCGATTAAAATGGATTTAAGACCGAATGCGGCGAAAGTACACAACGCTATGACTTGGAAAATGGCGGCGCTCGCGCGCCCCCACTTGCTGGTCCAACCCCACTCGATGGACGTGCTTCTAGCGCCATCTAGTGACGTTACTAAAACCCGTTTAGGACAATAAAACAGACCGGAACAGATAAGTATACTCTGCTTTCTTCAAAACAATGCTGTATGTTTTCCAGAGGCACATCAATATTTGTTTCAACTTCCATGGCCCTTATGGGAGTTGAACACATTGCCCCTGATATAATCCTCAAAGCCTTGTTCTGTATCACATCTAATTTTTGGGTATGTGTGCTATTGAAATAGGCCAAAGAACTGTAATCAAAATGGCTTCTTACAATAGATTTGTATAACACTGAAAGTATTTTGGGATCTGCGCCCCATGTAACACCAGCTAGACATCTTAAAATGTTAACACCTTTCAATGCATTTCTGGATATATATTTAATGTGGTCTTCAAATGATAGCTTCTGATCAATGTAAACACCCAAGAATTTGTGTGAGGCTACTCTTTGAATAACCTCACCATTATAAGTAACATCCATTGCAGGTGTGTCTTTTCCAAATATCATGACACTACTTTTAGTTGCATTTATTTTCAAATCCCTCTTCCAATACGTCGAAGATTTTGGACTAAGGCACGTGTAGAACCGAATTTGATGATAAAAAATTCGTTAAACCGGCAGATGAATCAAGATTAAAATTACTAATCGATCTCCAACATTTTAATTCACCTACTTGGCGTCATGTGCGTTACAATAAAGTTTTAAATAATTTTGTTGGTCAACCGGGATTTTGCAATTTAAAAGTTAACGACGAGCTTTGTAGTCTTAACAAAGGTAAAGACTTCTTAGCACCTACAGAACTAGTCATGGCGGCTTTGACTAACGCGTTATTATATCAACGTCAGTTAATGAGGATCGGCCTTCAAGATATAGTAGATTGGGCTCATAAAAACCCTAAAGAGGTCAAACGTCATTGGCGATCTATGGGAGCCACGAGCCACGTAATGGCATCGATTTCGGGTTCTCGAATACCATTGTTCAAAAAACCCCCATTAATTTTACCCACGAAACGAATACTAAAACAGTATGCAACAAAACCGTCCCCAGCAATATCGAAAGCAATTCAGGAACTATTAGATCAGAAGGTACTGCAACCAGTAGTCACCAAAACACCCAGTTTTATATCCAAAATCTTTCTTCGTAAAAAGAGCGATGGTTCAATGAGACCAATTTTCGATCTTCGACAACTAAACGAATTCGTGAAAGCAAAACAGTTTCGGCTGAAATCTCATGCAAATGTTCCAGAATTTCTCCAACCACAGGATTGGATGATAAAGTTGGACATTTCAAACGCATATTTCCATTTGCCAATCGCAAAACCGCACCGAACTTTCTTAAGAGTCAGCTACCTAGGCCAGTTATATCAAATGACATGCCTGCCGTTTGGCCTGGCGTCTGCTCCTTACCATTTCTCTTCTGTGACGTGTTGGGTCGCGGAGACCCTATGTGCGAAAGGATATCGAGTGCTAGTCTACCTAGACGATTTCCTTCTAGCGCACCAGAATCGGAGCGCTTTGCGTCTGCAGGCTGCGGAGTTTCGCCGAGTGAGTGAGTTTACCGGAGGCCCAATCCCCTACCCCCCTAGAAATGCCGCAGTTGAAAAGCAATTTGTTACCCCAGGAGGGTACCAACTGCGTTGGAGAATCCCTCTCTGGACGTCCATGCTCAGGAACCCCTGGAACTGAACGTGGACGTTCGGGCTGCCCCTCGTATTCTGGGGAGGGCAAAACTGCGCTCCAATCCGCTCGGGGCAAGAGCAAACGTACAAAGGCACCCCCCTCGATATTAAACATGGACTTTTGTAATATCAGGGGATTACACTCCAACCTTAATGCCGTCCATTACCACCTTGAGACGGCAAAGCCGGCTTTGCTCTTTTTAACCGAGACGCAGATATCATCTCCGAGTGACACATCATACCTTTCCCACCCAGGTTATTCTCTCGAGCACTCCTTTCTGCCCAAAGCTGGAGTGTGTGTGTATGTCAGAGATGATATCAGCTCTCGCCGCCTCAGCAATCTTGAGGACAGGGACCTGTCAACGTTATGGCTCCGCATAGATTGCGACGACCACCCTCGCGTCTATGCGTGCCTATATAGGTCCCATAGTGGTGACCCCGAGACGGACCGACTCTTGGAACACCTGCAAGCTGCTTCAGATTTTGTGCAGCGGCAGATCCCATCCGCAGAGATCATAATACTTGGCGACTTTAATGCCCACCACGCCGACTGGCTCAATTCCAGTAAAACTGATTATGCGAGTAGATCTGTCTGCAATTTTGCCCTTGCTGTTGTGTCAAGTCGTTCGACTTGACACAACTGGTCACTACGCCTACGCGAATCCCAGATGTGGATGGTCAGAATCCTTCCTTGTTGGACCTTCTGCTGACTTCAAATCCTGAAGGCTACCAAATATCCGTAATCGCACTACTTGGTACATCGGATCACTGCCTTGTTAGGAGTTCTGTGCCACTTACGACGGTGTTACGACAGCGTGCTGTTAAATACCGTCGTGTGTGGCACTACAAGTCGGCAGACTGGGATAGGATGCGGTCGTTTTTTGCAACCTATCCTTGGGTGAACGTGTGCTTCTCGCCGGATGATCCCGACAACACTGCCAACTCTGTTGCCGATGTGGTGATGCAAGGGATGGAACTTTTCATTCCGTCCTCTGTAGTGCCAACTGGCGGCAGATTTCGTCCCCGGTTTAGTTCATCCCCCAAAAAAGCTTCTCGCCGGAAGCAGGAGGCTTACCAATCCTGGGCCAATGCAGTGTCTGCTCGGGATTTAAATACCAGCACATATAAAAAGGAGTACAACCTTGCCTCTAGGTCCCTCAAGAAAGAGATCACTCGGGCAAAGAAACAGCACGTCAATAGAATTGGTAAGAGACTTGAGCGCCTCCCCTCGGGAACCCGTGCATTCTGGTCTCTAGCCAAAGCTATTGAAGGAAATTTCTGCAAGCCAACCCTACCATCCCTACACGTAGGAAATGGATCGTTGGCCCAGGACGCAAAGGACAAAGCCGATCTTCTGGGCAAGCTCTTTGCGTCAAACTCGAACCTGGATGACGGGGGGCAGAAACCGCCGACCATACCGCGATGCACGAGCATCATGTCGGATATTCGGTTTCATCAGCGCTCAGTGCGAAAAGCCCTCCGTTCCCTTGATATCCAAAAGTCGAGTGGGCCTGACGGAATCCCTCCTATTGTGTTGAAAAAGTGTGCTCCAGAGTTGGCTCCGGTCTTGACGCGTCTATTTCGGTTCTCCTACTCATCTGGCATCGTCCCGGCTTCTTGGAAGACAGCCTTGGTGCACCCGATCCCCAAAAAAGGTGATCGCTCAAATCCTTCCAACTACAGACCAATCGCTATAACCTCTCTCTTCTCGAAGATAATGGAATCCATTATCAATAGCCAGATTCTTCGATACTTGGACGGCCAGGGATTACTAAGCGACAAACAATACGGGTTCCGTAAGGGTCGCTCGGCTGGTGATCTCTTGGCGTACCTAACTCATCGTTGGGCTCAGGCAATTGAGTCGAAGGGAGAGGCATTGGCTGTTAGTTTGGACATTGCGAAGGCCTTTGATCGGGTTTGGCATAAAGCGCTGCTATCAAAGCTTCCATCATACGGGCTGCCCGAGAAATTATGTAAGTGGGTCACTAGTTTCTTAGCAGATAGAAGCATAAAGGTCGTAGTTGACGGCGAATGCTCGGAAACTCAGTCTGTTGATGCTGGTGTCCCTCAGGGCTGTGTGCTATCGCCTACCCTATTCATACTGCATATCAATGACATGTTACAGACCAACGGCATTCATTGCTATGCGGATGATAGTACAGGTGATGCTGTATATACCGGCTCCCCCAATATTTCTCGGCTAAATGTCATTGAGAGTCGAAACGAACTTGTGTCTAAAATAGAGAATTCATTGGAGAAAGTCTCTGAATGGGGTAGACGTAACTTAGTCCAATTCAACCCCGCCAAGACACAAGTCTGCGCGTTCACCACTAAAAAGTCACCAATGGTCGTATATCCTCGTTTCGAGGGCACATCTTTAACCATCTCCCCATAGCATTGAGATACTTGGCGTCAACATATCGAGCGAAGTCCAGTTCCGATATCATCTAGAGGGTAAGGCCAAATTAGCCTCGAAGAAGCTTTGTGTTCTTAACAGAGCGAGACAGTACTTCAGTCCGGACCAACGCCTACAACTCTACAAGGCGCAGGTTCGGCCTCATATGGAATATTGTTCTCATCTCTGGGCAGGGGCGCCAAAATACCAACTGCTCCCTCTGGATCGTATCCAACGAAGGGCCGCTCGAGTTGTTGAGTGCCATAGTGTTTCAAACAGCTTGGACCCCTTGGAATTACGCCGAGATGTAGCTTCACTCTGCATCCTCTATCGGTTGTATCACGGGGAGTGCTCTGAGGAATTGTTCGGAATCATACCACCTGCAACTTTTCGTCATCGTCCCACGCGAAAAACATACCATCCTCATCACCTTGATGAGTGGCAGTCTTCCACCGTGCGCTTTTCGCGTAACTTTCTGCCGCGCACTGTAAAACTCTGGAACGAACTGTCACCAGCAGTATTTCCGGACCTATACGACCTGCAAACCTTCAAGAAGAGAGCGTATTCCCTCTTAAAATGCCGGCAACGTACCTGCAGCTCTTCTGATGTTGCGAGTGTCCATGGGCGACGGTAGTTGCTTACCATCAGGTGACCCGTTTGCTCGTTTGCCCCCTTATTTAATAAAAAAAAAAAAAAAAAACTTTTTTAATATTCACATATTTACATATCTCCCATATATACAAATTATATAGCAAAGGCGACAATGTTGCACCTTGCATTGTTCCCTTAGATACAATTCTAGGTCCGTGTAAAATATTATTATGTTTAACATATAATATTCTGTTAGTAAGAAAATCATAAATCCATTTACATAAGTATCCAGGTACACAGGCATTACTCAGTATCTTCACCAGTATGCCAGGATCCACACTATCAAATGCACCTTGCACATCCAAAAATACACAAACTGAGTGTAATTTATTACCTTTTGCATTTTTCAGATCATTTATGAGGGAAATGAAGCTATCAGCACAACTCCTTCCTCTGCGGAATCCATATTGAACATGAGGGATGATAGTATTAGATTCTGCATACCAATGCGAGACTTCACCATGTTTTCAAATATCTTTCCAAGACATGACGATTGGACGATAAGAACTAGCCTGATCAGGAGATTTATCTGGTTTAAGTATGGGTATCACACATTGAGTTTTCCATAAATTTGGTATTAACTTTTTATGCCAAAGACTATTTAGAATGTTCAAAAATATTTTTTGTATGGTATCAGGTAAATATTTTATTAATAAATACGGAAAATCATCTAAACCAGGACTAGTATTTCTCCTAGAACATATACTCACTAAAAATTCAGACCATGTAAAAGGATCCAATAGAAACCTTGATTGAGGATTTTCGTTATTAGAATTAAAATGATTTTCTAGTAAGTTCGGATCGACTAAATTGGAATTATCTGATAGTTTGTCTAAAAGTGGTTGTGCAAATTCATTTGTATATGACTTATTATCAGTTCTAATACCCTTAAATCTTTTAATGAGATTCCAGATTTTGCTGATGGGAGTAGTTCTATTAAAACTATTACAAAAACTATTCCAACTATTCTTCTTTTGCTCTTTAATAGTATGCTTTTTTAGAGCATCTATTCTTTTATAATTGATGTAATTGTCTAATGTAGGATCGTTTCTGTAAAGTTTCAGAGCTTCATAAGATTTGATGACGGCTTGTTCACATATAGTGTTCTACCAGGGGGCTGGTGGTCTACTCCTGAAGTTGGTTCTAGTAAATCTAGGAACAACCATTTGCTTAAGTTTATCAAGCCTGCTACAAAATTCCTCATAAGATTTCATTGGGTCCTCTTCACTAACCATCATTTCATGAAAGACTGAACTAGATAATTCTTTATACTTAGCCCAATCTGTTTTATGGTATAAAAATCTGTCATCATACTCGTGGATTGTGTATCTTTCAATGCACATTGTAATGTTTGTAATTGTTGGATAATGATAACTACCCATGGCATCATTATGTACAAACCATTCACAAAGTGGGGCCAAATGTGGACTAACAAAACTTACATCTATTGCTGAGGGATTGCGTGTAGGATAATTTACTGTTGTGAAGCTACCATTATTCAAAATGCATAAATCAAATTCATCAATTATATCATACAAATTTTGACCTCGACTTTTGGTGGACAGACATCCAAAAGCAATATGATGTGCTTTGAAGTTTTTTTGGTTTTGGTAAATCTCTTATAATATTGCGCAATTTATTCATTCTTATGCACACACTGCAGGGAGGACAGTATACACAGAGAATAGTCAATGTTGTATTCTCAGTATATACACATATAGCTATTGTTTGTATATCTTCATAAAAGGTTGTATTTATAATATTGTATTTCAAATATGGTTTAACCAATATTCCAACACCATTACGTGGGTTTTTAGAATTTTTGTTGTAAAAATTATAACCAGAGATACGAAAAGATTGATGGTCTTTTAACCATGTTTCATTTATTAGACAAATATCAATATATTTTTCATTTAAAAATTTTGTAAGAAGAGGTTTTTTATTATTTAATCCTTGAACATTGAATTGCGCAATACGTAGAAATGACGAATCACGAGATTGCGTATCCATTATGTTGACAGATTTTTAATAAGCATATCTTTAATTAATGATGTGGTAATAGGTTCATCATCATTTTTATTACCTACTTGAACCAGAGTGTGTACTAGGGCCATAAGTACATCACTGTTTCCAATTATTTGAGATTTAATATCAGTAATAATTACATCTTGAGAGATAGGTTTAATATTTACAGATTTATTTACATGTTTATTTACACTTTGAGACATATTATTTACACTATTTACATTTTTATTTGCAAGGATGGGACGTGATGGCAGAGGAGGAAAGTCAACATTTTCTTTTGTAGTGGTGGCAGCGCTTGCATAAGTAATTTTATTTTTCTTTTCTAATATTTTCTTTATCTTAATTGGACATTGTTTGGAAATAGCCAGATGAGGTCCAGTGCAATTGATACAGCAAATCTCATTTGTTTTATTACATTCTTTATAAAAGTGTTCGCCTGAACAAATTGAACAACGCTGCTTGCCATTACAAATCTTAGCCGAATGATTAAATTTAAAACATTTATAACATTGTTGCAAAGGAGCAACATAATCGAATACTCTATAGGAAAATAAGTCATACTGTACATTGTCAGGTAAAGTGTTTGACAAAAATGTAATGCTAACAGTTTGTGTACCAATTAGATCATGACCAACTTTTCTCATGAATCTCCTTACTGCAACTATTTCATATGTAGATGTTAAATAAGTAAATAGTTCTTTATTCGATATATTTGCCGGTACAAATCGTATAATGCCAGTTTTCTCAATTTGAGCAGCTGGAATATACGCTTTCATGTCATATTTTTCGAGAAAGTTAATATTGTTGATAAAATTATTGGTCGTGTTAATATGTTGTTTAAATATCACAACTATCTTATTTGCGTTAAGACGCCGTATTGCCACAACTCCTTTTATGTTGGACAATATACTGTTAAGATAAATTGGACTTTTATTTCCAAGTCTCTCCTGTGCTAGTTTGCTTTCTATAAATACTTTGAATTCTGTGTTGATCGAATTTTCGGAATATAGTCTCTTATAATTTGGTTTTCTATAAGCTAAAAAGTTACTCTCACCACCTCCGCCGCCAGCACTTGAAGCCCCCCGAGAATCATCAGGAGGCCGAGGTCTTTTTGAGGTGGGCGGGTTATCCCCGCCCGCCTCGTCTCCGTCCATTTTTATTATTTATGCACTATATTTATTTAAAATAAAGCTATTTATACTTATTTACAAATAAAATAATAATAAATAAAAATTTTGTTCAAAATCAAAACAAATTAGATGCGCGCCTTTTCAAATTCCCGCCAAAAATCTAACAAAATTAATATTATTGTCATAAATAATCAAGTATCAAAACTATAATTCCGACTATAGACAAGGTTGCCATGCGTAGATTTTTTGAATTTGCCGCCTTTTTCCAGTCATCTTTCGCTAGCACATACCCTTGCCACTCTAGCGCCATTATGGCCAGTTTTGGAACTATTATTTAATTACTTTTGTCGGACACTTTTTAGGTTTTCTGCCTTAGAGAGATGGTACTTCTTACCTCTATTCTCCATGGTTCTCAGTAGTATTATATAACATCTATGGTTCTGTTTTGCCGGGGAGTTCAATGGGTGACGTTGTGAATTTGTAATATTTCATAAATTTGTGTTATATAGGTTCTTAATGTGTAATATTGGTAGAATATTAACCATTAAATATTCGTTAACGTGCATAAGTGTGGGCAAGTGGTACAATTTCTAAAAACGTGCTATCTGTGTGTTTCCCGCCAAAACTCCTTAGGAACTTTCAGTAAAGCGTCTACCACTTTACTGAATCGACTGACATGACTCATTGACTATACTGACTATTTATTTGGACTTTGACTAGACTTTAGACTTGACGATGTATGAATACAGTGTTGAAAATTGAAACGAAAGTTCTGTTTTCCGCCTTTTTTACTTGACACTGGCAAATAGTTTTAAGATAAGCTGACGCCATATATTAAAAAAAAAAAAGCTTTCGCCTCGTTTCGCGCGTAATTTTTGACATTTAATAATTGGGTGTTTTTATTGTTTTAATTTTTGATTTTTATCACGAATTTTACAATAATAAATTGTAAATTATTATAATATAAGTTTAATAAATACATAAATGAAATGAGGAATACTTACTTGCATTACTTTTGAAACAAAAATTTGCACGAATTTGTGAATGTTATTGTGACTAGGTGTCTGGCTATTTTTTGTGAGATTATAAACTATTGCTACGTATTATAAGGTATTTGAAGGATTATTTAATATTTGCAGTTTATTAGCATATTTTTTCGATCCTCATAATTGATTGCATTATTATTCATACTTCAATTATTTTTGCGCTACTTGAAGTACCTATACCAATATGATTTGTCGGTTCACGCCAGCACCCCCGAATAAATATTTTATAAAAATACAATTTAGCAATGTTAACAGCTATCTCTTGGATTGTTTTTAAAGAAATATCTAAAAGCTTATTAAAGCCACCCGAGACCCCAGAGCCGGGAACTACCTGGCACAACGGATAGCCATTGCTATCCAACGAGGCAATGCTATCAGTTTGCTAGGTACTCTGCCAGATGTTGACGATCTGTGGAAGTTTTTCTATTTATAAATATTTTTAGAGATAGTCATATTTTTGTAGATGTCTTCTTTTTTTGTTGTATTAATTTTTAGTTTATTTTAGTTTATTATTTGGCTCTATATTGTGTTTTAATTTAGATTAATTCCCTGGTGAAATTGATGATAGCGAGACAATGAGCAATTCCGGTGTTAAAAGAAATAGAAGCCCAGATGCAGAAAATGTTGAATTGGTATGTACCTATTATAATGAACGGCTGTAAAATATGTGACCAATTATGTTGTGGAGAGTCCAGAAGGACAATTCTGCTAAATAAAATCTGCAATAATACAATTACAATCAAGTCCTGATACACTAAAACTGCCAAACTGGTATTTTAGTAAACATTAAACCAATGTGAAACGCGTTCTGATTGGTACAAACTTCACAAAATCAGTTTATGATAACATGTCACTTCACTTATAATACAATGAAAGTAAAATGAAAGAGTACTTAAAATATGAGAATTGAGGACCAGAGTAAAATAAAAAAGGCTTTTGGCAGAAACTATCAGTTTCAATCGAAACAACTTTTTTAGTGATTATAAATTAATTATTTTTTTAAATTTCATACTTATCAAATGTATCTTCAATGGTATAGCACCATTGAAGTATTTATGATAAAACTTAGCATTATTGATGCTTTTAAAATATGTTCTGCTAATGTTACAGAAAAAAGTAAAACTAGATGAAGACTTACCATGTGATAGTCGAAGTGAAGACAAAGAGAAATTGGAAAAACCAACAAATAACCCAGGAGATAAATGCCACAAGGATAAAGTTGAAATAAATGGCTTAGATCATAACCTAAACAATAACATATACACAAATGACAATATAAAAAGTAACATTAATGTAAATCAAGAGAAACTAAACCAAGAACAATGTGACATCTGCGGCCAATACCTCAACAATTCAGATATTTTATATTTCCAAGGGCATCCTCAAAATGCTATAGAAGAATTTGTAGCATTGACAAATGAAAAACTTGTTTTATCATCTGGTATGTTCCTACCTATTTCAGATAGGCTTTCGGATATTATAGATAGTGACTATGATTCACATAGTATTCCTAGCGTTATTGTCCATGTCAGAAATAGGACTGATGATATCAAAGTTTATAATTAGTAAAGTTTGCCATATAACAATACTTTCCAGAATTAGTTTCTTACTAACGAAAAAGGGCCTAATAATTCCTGGTTAAGAATATTGATGAATTTCAGACATTTGTACTTAACTATTGATTTACACCTTGATTCAGAGTTTACACCATAACAATTACTACACATGTATATGCCTATATATATAAAACTTTTTTAATCAATTTTTTTTTTCTTTTTAGGCGATGAAGGGGACATTATGGAGAGACCACAAACAAATATAACTGGGTTTTCAATATTTGATCAACAGGGGCATCTGTGTCCCATTGATGGAGGCCTCATAGAAAATGATGTTAGAATTTACATGTCGGGATATTTGAAATCCATTTGTTCAGACTCCCAAGAAATTGATGAAGAATCAATTCCGGTTAAAGATGTGGGTCCCATCATTGAATGGTTGAGTATAATATTTTATAATAACATTACTTTAATTTTTGTAAATTAGTATATTAAATTAATATAATGTACTTATTGATTATTTTAGGTATATCCATGGCTTTGATGGAGGTACTAAAAACTGTATCACATTATCAACAGAATTTGGTGAATACAATCTTTTAAAGCCTAGCACAGAATATACACCGCTGATGAATAGTTTGTATGAAAAGATTTGGCTGAGTAAAGTAGTTGTAGAATATTTAGAAGAGTATCATTATTTGCTTCCAACATACGAAGATTTGTTGGAAGTTATATGTGAATCAAAAATACCTGATCTAGATGACAAATCCATGACTGAAGAAATGCTCCACAAACATGCACAGTTTGTTTGTGATCAAGTCGTAAGCTTGGAGGCGGACGAAGACAATGAACCGTTGATCACATTGCCTTGTATGAGAGAATTGATAAAGCTTATGGGAATAAAATTCGGGAAGAGAAGGATTCGAGCTAAAATAGATTACAAGAAAGTCGATAAGAAAGCTTGGACTAAAGCTACAACTACACCTCTAGTGAGAAAAACATTCGAAAGTTTCTTCGCAAATCAATTGGACAAAACTAATCATGAACTTGTTTTGAGAAGAAAAAGGTGTGGTGTTTGTGAAGCTTGTCAATTACCCGACTGTGGGGAGTGTAATGCTTGTCGGGCCATGGCGAAATTTGGTGGGCATGGTCGTACAAAGAAAGCGTGTATCAGAAGGTTATGCCCCAACATGGCTGTAGAACAAGCTGAGGACTCAGAACCAGATGATGAAGATGAGTACCAGAGGGCAGCAGAAAAGCGACAATTGGATAAAATTGATGATGCCTTACCGGTCAAGTTGACGGGGTCTAGCAACAGACTTATAAACTGGATAGGAGAGGCCATCAAAGCTGATGCCACAAAAGTATATTATGATAAGGTGGAAATAGATGGGGCTGAACTCAAGAATGGAGATTTCGTCATGGTAGAAACGTCCCAAAGTAATATACCATCTTTAGTGGCAAGAATAACTTACATGTGGAAAGACATAAACAACCCAAAGAGTGGTTTCTTCCATGGCGAAGTATTTATTCGGTCTTCGGACACCGTTTTAGGGGAAGTAGGAGATCCTAGAGAAATATTTTTAGGGGACAGGTGTTGTCACGGGGCGCCATTATCATCTATTCTAAGAAAAGCTTGCGTAGAAAGAATTCAAACACCTCCAGATTGGTTTAGACTGGGTGGTAAAGAAATAGAGGAAAACCTATGTGAAGATGATGGCAAAACATACTTTTACAAGAAATTCTACGAAAGGTTTACAGCTCGTTTCGAAGATCTACCTGTGGATCCTATTTGCCCAAACGAATTGAGAAAACATCGATTTTGTCCATCTTGTGAGCGAAAAACTAAAAAAGACGCCAGGGACATACCTAAGATATCAGGAAAGCTCATAGAAAAGTCGTCGATCGTCCAGGAATCGAATCGTACAGAATGGACGAGTATCCGTTGGAGAGAATATGATTATAAAAAAGGCTGTGGAGTATTTCTTAAACCGGGAACATTTAAATTTAAGAATAACCTTAGTAATAACTACAATGGAAAGAAGAAATTGGAGAAAGTGGATGAAAATATTTATCCAGAGTACTACAGGAAAAGCGATAACAACACGCGGGGCTCCAACGTAGATACCGGAGAACCATTCTGTGTGGGATACATTGCCGCAATAACGGCAGCCGGCGAGGGTCCGTTGGTCGTTCCACAGGACATATATATCAAAGTTAACGTTTTATACAGACCCGAAAATACTAAAAGTAGATTCCCGCAACACGAGGACCTCAACGTCGTGTATTGGAGCGAAGAGATAAGGGAGGTATCGTTTTCCTTAGTCGAGGGACCCTGCGAAATCGTTTACATAGAGAACATTCCTCAGCAGGAAAATATTTATGAGTGGCTTGAAGCCGATCCGAGTAGGATGTACTTCAGGTCGGCATTCAACAAGAGTATGGGGCAGGTCGAGGACGTGCCGAATACCGCCAGGAACATCGGTCGAACGGACAAGGTGAAGGACAAGGGAAAAGGTAAAGGAAAATCGAGTAAGCCTACGGATTCGAACGTTTCCAAGTTTAAAAACGTTCATGTGAGACCGCTGCGAACGTTGGACGTGTTCGCCGGGTGTGGGGGGCTATCGGAGGGGCTGCACCGGGCCCGCATCGCCGATTGTCGGTGGGCCATCGAAAACTTGGAGGCCGCCGCCCACGCGTACTCGCTCAACAACAAAAGCTGCATCGTTTTCAACGAAGATTGTAATGCGCTGCTGAAAGACGCCATGTCAGGGTCCACGCACAGCGCCGGCGGGCTCCGGCTGCCGTGCCAGGGGGAGGTTGAGCTGCTCTGTGGAGGCCCACCCTGCCAGGGCTTCTCGGGAATGAACAGGTTCAACTCGCGGGAATACTCCAACTTCAAGAATTCCCTCGTCACCTCGTATCTGTCCTACTGCGACTACTATCGCCCGAAGTTCTTCATTCTGGAGAACGTTCGGAATTTTGTCGCCTTCAAGAAGGGCATGGTTCTGAAGTTAACGCTTCGGGCTCTGCTGGACATGGGCTACCAGTGCACGTTCGGTATCCTGCAGGCCGGCAACTACGGCGTTCCCCAGACGAGAAGACGTCTCATTATTTTGGCGGCTGCGCCGGGCTATAACCTGCCCCTGTACCCCGAGCCGACTCACGTCTTTAGCCGGCGCGCCTCCTCGCTCGCCACCACGATCGACGGCAAGAAGTTCCTCACTAACATCCAATGGGACGAGTCGGCACCTAGGCGCACGTGTACGATACAGGATGCTATGAGTGATCTACCCCCGATATGCAACGGGGCCAACAGGATCGAAATCGAGTACGCATCGATGCCCGAAACTCATTTCCAGCGGCTCGTGAGAAGCAAGGACGAGAGTGTCAAGTTGAGAGACCACATTTGCAAGAACATGGCGCCGCTCATTCAGGCTCGGATCAGCAGAATACCGACCACTCCAGGCTCGGACTGGAGAGATCTGCCCAACATATCTGTTGCTCTTTCGGATGGTACTAAATGCAAGGTAAAAAAATATATTTCTCGTGTTTAAAAAAATTAAAAAAAAAAAAAAAATTAAATACATTTACTTGAACTTTAGTATTGCATAACATAACATTATTATCAGACATAAATGAGCATAATATCATTTACTAATAATAATATTATATGTACGAACCAATTGTTTATATTTTGTGCACCTTCATCGTACACACTTTGATATTTAAGACGGTAAAGTGACAGTCAAGAATCGTTCTATCTCTAACTAACGAAGTGGGAAAGGGAGGTGAAGTGCTGACTGAGATTAAAAATCAATCGCAGGTGCTCCAATACCGGTACGAGGACAAGAAGAACGGTCGTTCGGCGACTGGAGCGCTGCGCGGCGTGTGCGCGTGCGCGGCGGGCGGCGCGTGCCTGCCCGGCGACAAGCAGGAGAACACGCTCATACCCTGGTGTCTGCCGCACACCGCCAACCGGCACAACAACTGGGCCGGCCTCTATGGTACGTGTGTGTATAGCTGTGGGCTATTTATAGTGCTTGTATACTTAACAGCCTCCGTGGTCTAGTGGTTAGAGCTTGGCTCTCGACTCGGAGGTCGTGGGTTCGATTCCCGCATTGGAACAAAAAAATTGTTGTTTCCAAGTTTGGTTAGGACAATGCAGGCTGATCACCTGATTGTCTGACAACAAAGATGATCCGGTGTTGGGGGAGTACTCTATTCCTAAACGTAAGCAACAACGCAATAGGGAAATATAATGCTACCAATTTGAATGTCACTTATTTACTCTGCAATAAAAAAAAACAATAACACATAAATTTAGTCGAATTATTCTCTTTGTTTACGCTTCGAATAAATTTGATTTGAACACAGTATAATAATCGATGGAATATGCACTCTACATTAAAGCGCTCTACTTACTAGGACCGTATATGAGCTACTAAAAATGCGCCGCTATAAACACCAATGTGTATCCAGGTCGCGTATGCTGGGACGGCTACTTCAGCACAACGGTGACGGATCCCGAGCCCATGGGCAAGCAGGGCCGCGTGTTACACCCGGAGCAGCACCGCGTGGTGTCTGTCCGCGAGTGCGCTCGCTCGCAGGGCTTTCCCGACCACTACCTCTTCGCTGGCTCCGTGCAGGCCAAGCATCGACAGGTACGCGCAGTTGTCAAATGGTATATTTGATAAGCAGATACTAGGTTTTACCCGCGGTTCCGCCCGCGTAAACACGGTATCCCGCTTGAACACTATACTTTTTCGGGATCCAAAGTAGCCTGTGTTAATCCAAAGCTTAACTATTACCATACCAAATTTAATCAAAATCCGTTCACTAGTTTTTGCTTGAAAGAGTAACAAACATTCATACATCCATCCTAACAAACTTTCAGATTTATAATAGTAGAAGGATTACTTACGTTATGGTAGTACTCGTTATTATGTATCGACTATTGTGTACCATTTAATATAGTGTGTATGGTACACGTATGGCTCTATGAGGCCCGAAAAACACGCTCCATCATCCTAAACACGTATACGACCTGACCAGATAAAACACCTGCACTGAGGCTGCATCTTTTCTACTCTAGCAAAAATACTAAGAACAGTAAGAGCTAAAAGTATTCAAACTGGGATGGATGTAATTGGATAAATATCGAAAATTTGTCATTAATGACATTTCAAATTAGTTTCGTGAATTTTCCGCGGCGAGTTTTTTAATATTTCTGGTCATTGGTCAGGTATACTACTAATGTATTGTAAAGTTATACAGTTGGCAAAATGACGATTGTACAAAACCAGAATGGAATTTAGAGCGAATTAATCACAATTAAACCACGATAGTGAAATTTTAAAAAGCTGATTTTCGACCAATCTGAATAAAGATGTTCTGAATGCACTCTTTGCAATAGCCGATCAGTACTTACTCAAGTTTCCCATATTCCTAATGAGTCAAAAGTTTGGTCCCAACTGACCCCATTCCTGACCCAATCCCTCACTCATTTGACCCTTTACACCCCGTAGTTCGACCCGTTTCCCCCCATTTTTTTCTTAAATTTTTCTCAGAGGATTTTGTTCAATTATTGAAAAAAAGAATCCATTAAATCACTTAACTGATGTCTTAATCAAAACCTAAGAAACTGATACTAAAAATACATACTTCGCTTTGACATAAATATTGTAAATGCAAAAGAAAATTTAAATGTTTTACAGAGCAAAAAACGCACGTTATCGACCCTACACTTTTGAAACAGATTTTTTATTTTTTTCAAATGAGAGGACCACTCGATATTACCAGAATTGAATATAAGGAAATGTTACAAAGTTTGAACTTTACCTATAAATTATTAAATTATGAAAGAATGAGGAATAATAAGGTCGCAAAAATTTTCCCGGTTTGGTCCCAATTCACCCCATATACATATTCCCCCCCATTTTACGATACCTAATTTTCCAATTATTATCCTACGACTTTTTCAGGTCGGTAATGCGGTACCCCCGCCTCTGGGATTGGCGCTTGGAAGAGAAATCAAGAAAGCTTTAAGCACGTCAAACGTTTTGTGATATTTTTGGATCATGTTTAGTTTTTTGACGAATAAAATGAATAGATTGATAAATGCCTGAGTTTTAATGCAAAGCCACTTTAAAAGTTATCAATCCAAGCTAAAATTTAAAAAATCATCTCTCAAAGTTAAAAAATCATCTCATAATCTCCGCTCAACGCAAACTCCCCTAAAAAAGAAAATTTTGTTTTTCGAGTAAGTATAACAATTATTTATATCCGTAATTGATTTTACCGAACCATATATATTATTAAATTATAGAATTCTTAAGAACTTTTCTCAAAATACATCAAAATACATCGTACTAATATAAGGGTTCCTTATGTATAGTGATACATAAGAAACCCTTATAGTTTCGCTCTGTCCGTCTTTCTGTCTGTGCTTCTAGCTTCTGTAATTAAGAATATAAATGGGTGAAATTTGGTATAGTTACAGATTGTGTATATATCTCGGTTTTGACGTCATCAAATAATAATTTTATATTTTAGGGGTGGCTCTCCATACATGTGAAGTGGGAATGATATAGGGAAATATTTTTTCGTATCGTTAAATTAGTCTTTTAAAATTTCATACATAACTTTTTTACAAAGTTTCCATGCTAAAAACTATTTAGGAAAATTAATTTGAGCGAAATCGGATAATAACTTTTGAAGTAATTAAAAGAAAAAAAACCTATTGCGTTGATAGTAACGGAACCCTCCTTAGACATGTCCTGACATGCTCTTGGTTAGGTTATAATAAAAACCAGTAGTTACTGTGGCGGGGTATGACCACAATTTTATGTAGGACACATTTAGTGAGGCTTGTCCTTACTCCTTTTAGACTTTTTCCGCCAGGAGGCTATTTAATTTTGGAACGAACATAAAATTTTGTCTAGTACAGAGGCGATGTGGCCTTAGCCTCGCCAAACAATAAGAATCGTAAAAAACCGGACTTCTCTTGACGACGATGCGATGCTACGACCTTGCTGCATTTGATTAACAACTATTTAGCTGCGAACTATTATCTCTTCTTTTTTATTCTTCCCTAATCCATAGTAACGATTCATTTCTACAGAGGTCATACTACACCTGCTGGGAGTGGTTTAGATACAGAAAATTATTATTTTTCAATAGGATACACGGTTATCGAGATGCGAGCGATCATGGCGAAAATTGGCAATTCGAGACACGAGAGACGTAAATTTCAGGATTTTCCAATTCCTTTACCTCACGTCATTAAGAAAATCTATGGTTTAACTGGGGGTGTTTTCAGACTGATAGGAGGGAATTTTCATTAGAGTGGTAAATGTGCCCATTCTTAAATCAAATGTGTACATTTAAGTCTTAACTACATTGGAAGACAGGATAATATAGTTAAGACATGTCAAGTAGGCTATCATTATTTAATACACAAAAGTCTTACACGTCAAGAATGTTTTATTTACTTTTGATGTTATTCGCCTTTCTTTTAATATTTTTCACTAAAATGTCCATTTCAATGTCTTCTTTACATTTTTTTGGTGTGGGTACCAAATCTGGTACATCAACAGGTCTCCTTTTTAGTTTTTCTTGTATAAGCTTTTCCATATTCTTGGTCTTTTTGAAGTTAGGGTCACTGGGGTCTATATTGTAGTGGTGCGATTCGTATAAAGCAGAGAACCGATTATCATTTAGATCCATATTGAAATCGGGCAACTTCTCCTTTTGTTCTTTCATTTTTTCGCGTAATTTCTTTTTCATCTTCGATTTTTTACTTACGTTCTCTGATTCTTGTATTTTTTTGAGGCTAAAATGTTCTTTACCGTCGTCGTCGTCCAGCAGCAGTTCCAGTTCTGCTTTTCTTTTCTCTTCCTCTCCATCGGACTGTTCGTCGCAAGATTGTTTCTTTTTACTTTGAGACTTTTTGTTTTTGAATTCAGGCTTGTTGAATTCTTCTGCGAAGTACGGGTCGTTCATGTCAACATCGGACGGTACATCGTCGGAACTTTCATCGCTGTCATTTTGTTTGGCCGAGGTCTGTTTCTTTTGTATCTTTCTCTGTTTCTTCTTTTCCTTTCTCTTTTGTATTATTTTTTCGAACGGCGTCAAAGTCTTAGTATCTGAAAAAGTTTGTACAATTAATAACCAATAACGAGCTAAAATAACAAAAAACAATGTTTTAAAATTTCTTAAAATAATAATTATTATTATCATTATAATATTCAAGGTAATATTCTTTAAAATTAGCACCTTCGTTAATCTTTTTCTTAACTAATTCTTCAGCCTTTTCCTTTATTCCGACTCCCCAGCTAATTTCCATTTCCATGTCTTTATTGTTTTTGTTTTCTTCTTTCTTTTCAATGTCTTGTAACAACATTTTATACTTTTGTATGGGATCATCAGTTTCATTATCCGATTGGGATACATCTTCCTTTTCCATAGCTTCATCTGAAATGAAAATGTTATGTTTTGTATTTTTTAAAATCAGTTCCCTTTTAGAATAAATGTTAACCGTAGCCAGAGCAGGAAAATAAAAAACCTGAATGATGGCGCTTATATTTTTATTACAACAATACCACGAAAAGCTGGGATGTGATTGATATGATATTAATTAATGTGCTATCTTTGAGATATTATTGATATAATGACATTTCAATTCAATTTTGTGAATTTACCGCAACATCGCGAGGTTTTCTATATTCTGGTTAGGTTATATTACGCATTGTTAATTTCAGAAGTTACCTTCACTACTAGACGCTAAATATTCCTTCAGGTCGTCGTTGATGTTGCCGGTGAGCGCGTCGCGGATGGCCTCGGTGCGGTTGGGGTTGGTGGTATCCCACGTCAGGTCCACCTTGGCCTGCTGTAGCGCGGTGGTCGTGAACAGCCGGGGCTTATACTTGTTCAAATTGGGCAGCTTCTCACACTTTTCCCTCGGTTCCTAAAAATAGGTCATGTAATAGGTCAGCGTCAGAGTGATGCAGCAGATGTTCAGTGAAAAGCTGATGGCGTACAGTGCAGGGAATGGCTCATACAATGACTTCATGGGTAACTCATGCAGATACAAGTTATATACAGAACATATATATATATATATAAAAAAAAAATAATGAAAATATATATATATATATATATATATATATATATATATATATATATATATATATATATATTAGTAATACATAATCAATGTTTTATGTGATTTGAAGCTATAAATGAACATAGAGTGTCCACAAATGGAGTAAAGACGTAGGATAAAATAGTCTTAACATTGATGGGTCGAGGAATGTGTGTAGAAAGGAAGTCATATAAAGAAAGATTTATAGGACAGTTAAAGAAGTTATGATCAGGAGAACCCTCATCTAAGCCACACTCGCACAATGAGCTATCCTTGACTCTTATTAATAAGAGTAAACTCTTATTAATATTTTAATATACATTATACATAGTTTCATTGTCACATCACATCTATTATGTTTGTTGCAACAGTTCTTTTCTGTGGCACAATTTGAAACTAATAACAACTTCTGAAGTTAAGAAAGTCTTCTTCTGTTGATTTACGGAAAACATTTATGAATTGAAAGGTTATTTGAAGCCTTATCAGGGAAATAAAGAAATGGGATGCAAGTTGTTAAATCTGGAAGATTTGACATTTATGACATTTCAATTATGTTTCGTAAATTTTCCGCACAAAGGTTTGTGGAATGCCATTTGTCAAATCTCGAATGTTTGACATTTCACATTTTTCGCAAAAAGGTTTTGCATTCCTGGTCAGGCTATACTAAACGTACCTGATCAAACATGACGTCATCCGGTATAAAGCGCATGTCGAGCTTGGCAGCACTGCTCTCGTACTCCAGGCCGTCACACTCACTGTACAGTTTGTCAGCGGTGGCCACCGAGTCACACTCCACCACAGCATAGTAGTACTTCAACCGGTTAAGCTGGTAGCGTCTGAGCTTCTCCATGTGATATGTTGATCCTGAGAAGTTTTGTTCGTAATATCATATGAAATGAGCGTTTTTAACTGGATTAAAATAGCTTAGTTACGAGAGGTTAAATAAAATCTATAACAGTAGAACAGTATCATTAGATTTTTCATAATTTCATATTCCTAGTTAGGACTAACCAGAAACAACTGATTTTGAAAATAACCCTACGTTCGTACTTGATAGTATCACTAATAAGCCTCTTATGAGGAACAAATTCTGGAAAGAAATTATATACAGAAAAATTCAAGATCTCACGTAATGCTAGTTTTATTTACAACAATTTATGATCCATAGTATTTTACCTTCCTCATTTCCACCATCATCGGAGAGACCGCTGTCATGCTGTTTGTCTTCTGTTAATTCAATTGGGCCCCTAACTTCTTCCTCTTGCATTCTCTTCAAACCATACTCCGAAGGATAAATCTAAAATTTGTAATTATTAGTCCTATTATACATTTCTAATATCTGTGTCTAAACTTAAGTCTAAATTGCAAATTAAACTAATTTTACCATGACAATTGGCATGAGAAGTCATTAATCTTATGTATTTATAAAAAATCTTTACTGTAATTGGTTTTTGTTTGAAGTAAAGAGCAGATATATCTACGAAGTTGGAACTTTTATCAAACTAAATCCAAATTTATTTGAGTTAGCCTCAGTAACGAGCAACAGGCAACAATGTGACATATATCGCTATGTAATTGTATGACCAATACCACACTAAATGCATAAAAGTATTTTTCATATGGCTCCTGCAATTTATAATAAATTACCAAAGGAATTTAAAAAAAAAAAATGAACTTAAAATTATTTAAGAAAAACTTAAAGGTTTCTGATAAAAAAATGTTCTTATAATATATTTGACTATTTAAATGATAGATTAAATAATATTTAGTGATACATAAAATAAATAATTGAATTATACTTATGACATTGATTTGTAATAATATTGACTATTGATTTTAATTGACTTACTTGACTGTTTGAATTGAATTTATTAACCTTTATAATTCTTATTAAAATTATCTATTTCAATTACTATTTATCTATTTATCATATCATCTATTTATCTTATTTTCTGCAATTTAATATATTTTCATCCCAATGGAATGTTATCAATTTATTTCAACTTAAATTAAATTACGTTTAAATTATAATTATTATTAATTCAGTTACCTACAACTATAATATACATTTTGCATGCCTACTTATTAGGTAGAAAGACTTGACCCACATATAATTATTGTAACATCTATTGTAACAGTGCTTCCTGCAAATAATAAATGATTGATTTGATTTGAGAGATTTGCTTAAGTAAAAATCAAGAAGTACATAGTTAGGCACTAAAAGAAATAAACGTTTGCTGTTTTTACCCTATTTTGTGGATGACATCCATTTAATACAAAGTAATTTTTGATGCCAATAATAAACAGCAAGCAACGAGTTAAGTTAAAAAAAGAAAATTATACAAAAATATTATACCGTAACATGATGAATAACTCCCCCCGGTGGTAGAAACGAGCTCAGAAGTACCATAAGGTCTGTCGCCTTTATATTGTCCCAGTCCATATTGCAAATGGCAATTCTAGAAATATATTAACAAAAACATATTATATCAACATTAGCTAATTGCTTTCCAGTAATAAAAAATTATTTCATTGATTTTGTACAATATACCAGTACCAAATAATATATTATATATTACTATGTAACCTAAAGAACCGTCATCAACAATTGGCACTATTAACAACTCATGACTGTGGCTAGGCAAGGGCAGGGGCCATGGGAAGAGGGTTTTTACAAGCCAGGACTGAGCCTTCAGAAGCTGGTTTTGTACTTTGAAATAATTAACAATATAAGTTCATAATAGTTATGATAGATTAGTCTGACACAATGTTTGAAATTCTTTTGGTGTCAACCTTAGGCTAATGTAAACATGGCTGACATTCGCCTGTGCTTAAGCTGTCATATGTAGTGTCGCCTCTGTGCCAATAACAATGAAAAGGCTGGACTAAACCTCCTTGCTAATAAAAATATTTACACAGGATAACTTAAATAACACTGTAAAAGTCACATTACAGACAAAGACAGCAACTTTTTATAAGTTATCCGTTGTGTAAATATTTTTATTAGTAGCGGGATTTGTATGTAGTATTTGCCAATGTTTAAACAATAAAGACTTTAACCTTCTGGTAGACTCATCTGTAGTTTCAGCATCAGCATCAAGCTCCCCCCACTCATGTTCCAATTCACTTTCTTCCTCCGATCCACTGCTTTCTTCATCACTTGAAGAATCAGTTACTAGCACACCTGGAAATTGGAGTAGGTACATAATATAATTTAACATGATAATCTACAATGTTTCAGTAACTGTACAGCAACAACTACAATAATTGTGTAAATAAATAAAAAAAAACTTATAAACAGCAAGAGGAAATAATGTTATGAAAAAATATGAAGTAAAAATATATTGCTAAATGAATATTTCTTGAAAGTAACCCAGTGCTTGAAAAAGCAACCCAGTAAGGTTTTCTACTAAGTAATAAAACTTAATATTAACCTTCTCCTCTTGCATAGTCAATGTCTAAATCAAGTAATCTTGTTTTCGTTTTAGAATCTAGGGCTCCACGGGTAAGTTTATCATTCTGAAACTTTGCAGGGTCCAGTTCTTTTTCTTTAGACTTGATGTCAACTCGTTTTACAAAACGTCCCGGTTCGTTTTCTTCTTGATTTAAGCCTCCATCATCCTGTGACTGATCATCTTCGGAACTATCCTCAGACTCGTCTAAGTCATAATACTTTCTTAAATTCTCCGTAGAAGTTTCATTGATAGGTCTTCCACGCTTATCTACACTGTATTTTACTTTAAATTTATCATCACTAAACATAGACTGAAACCTTTTATCAATTTTAACTTTTCTTTCATGTTTAGGTATTTGTTTATAGCGAGGATCGTTCAGATACTTCGTAAAACGACTATCCTTGAGTATGTCACCCATCCTGAAAATAAATTTTCATCTATAGAACTATTAAATAATTAATTAAAATATAAAATTGAGCGGAGAGAATAATAAACATTTAAATAACCTCAAAAAATGTGGTAGATTAATTTGTAGATTAGAGGCGTCTGTCATTATTTGTTTTTTTTTTTTTTATGCATCGGCTTATAACTATTTGCCAGTGTCAATTTTTTTTTTTATAAATATGGTGATACGGCTTAAAAGTATTGCCATAATCAAGTTTAAAACAGGCGGTTATTAGAATTTTCGTTTATGTTTTCAATACCGTTTTTCTAAATGGTCAAGTCTATAGTCTAGTCAAAGTACAAATAAATCATCAGTGCAGTCAATGGTCAAGTCAGTCGATTCAGTAAAGACGTGGTAGTCGACCTGTGGTAGACGCTTTACTAAAATTTCCTAATGAGTTTCGGAGGGTACACAAAATAGCAAGGTTTAAAATAGCAAAATAGTAATAGTAAAGTTGTAACACTTGCCCACACTTGTGCACGTTAGCAAATATTTAATGGTTATTATTCTACAAACATTACATATTATGAACAGAAATAACACAAAATATTATAAGAAGAAATATCCAAAAAAACAACGTCTCTATTCGACATGCTCGCCAAAACTCCCAAAACCAAATATAAATATAAATAAGTTAATACATAATATATATTACACGGATACAAATAATTTAAATTAAACTATAAGACAGAAAATAATAACAAGAAAAAAGAAACAAAAAAAAATATTAATTAGTTAAATCTACAAACTACAAATAGTCAAATAATGCATCCTAACCATAGTTTTAAACCCATTTAACGTTTTAGCAAGTTTGATATGCTTTGGTAACGAATTCCACAGCTTTACCCCAGTAACAGGAAACGAGGAGGCATAATATCTAAGGCATAATATTTAGTTTTATGTATGAGTAATTCGAGTTGAAAATTGGATGCAGATTGTAATTCTTTAACTGTAGCTTGTAAAAATATCTTGTAAATATGAGGGTAATGTATTATAGAGAAAACAAGAAAAAAAAATCTGAGGACAAGCCTTTAAGTGAAATATCTTGAGGCCATCATAAGGATTTAGGGCTCAAGTCGACAATCGTTTTGTGGTTGTGAAACGTAGAGCCTCATGCTGGATGATACTGTATTAATTTACAAAATTTAGGATTTTTAAGATTTTTATAAAAATGTAGGTACGATTTCTCTTCTCCATTTTTTCCAAGACGGTCAAGCACAGAACAGTACAGAATTGTCTATTGTATCAACCACCAATTGATATCCGGCAAAAGGCTAGTTGGTATGCCATTTTCTAGAGTCTATAACAAAGCCTAAATATTTACAACTCTGGGAGGCTGTTAAGGAACTTTTTTCTGAATTTAAAATAAATCCTAAAGCTTTTAATAAGTTTTTCGTTGAATCATAATTGCGCATACAATCAGAAAATGTACGGCCTATTATGAAATATCATCTAGGTAACATGATGACATATAGCCACTAGTTCTAAGCAACTTAAATTCTGGCCTTAATAATTTGGTAAAAATATATGGGGCAGTGCATAAACCAAAGGGTAGAACATTAAATTCATACATTTTTTGAGAACCCTCATTTCCTACTAACATAAATCTCAAATATTTGCGAGAGCTAGAGTATATTCTTATAAGCATATAGGCATCTTTTAAATCAATGGTAGCCATATAACATTCTTTAGATATCAATTTTAAGACCGTTCGAACATCTTGCATCTTAAAATGTTTGGTTTTTATAAACTTATTTAATCCTTTCAAGTTTAAAATAAATCTCATTGTACCCTTCGATTTTGGAATAAGTTATACTTCGGGATTCGTCCTCGATATTAGTATTTTCACACTTGTAGTATCGCTTGTAAGTATTACCACATAGCAGGTAAGTATAGAGAAATTAAAATCGAGAAATCAATTACACATCCCTTTCCTCTGACGTGACGCACTTCCGGTAGACCTTCCCTGCCGCCATATTCGACTCGAACCATCATTCGCTTTTTGTGCTTTGCCACTGTCGCACGGTTTTTAAACACAAGTTGGTGCTTGTTATAAAAAAAATGTTTAAAAGAAAAAGTGATAAGTCGTTGGAATTTATAGTAAAAAAGTTAAAGTATTTAGAGGAAGAAATGAAACGTAACCGTCGTCGTTCGCACCGTCGGGTATCTTGCACCTCATCATCCAGTGGTTCACCGTCAAGATCACAGTCATCAGACTCTGTATCTTCACGATACTTTGAAAAGACAGACAATAGTGGTGAGTACCCTCAGATAAAGTTTATTGCATTCAGAATAGTCAGTAGGACTATATCGCCGCATAAACTATGAATATTGCCTGCCAAAGTCTATTGCATTCAGAATAGTCTGAAGGACTACTTCGCCGCTATAACTATTTGTTCATGGGCCTCGTATTTCAATCCTTTTAGGTTGAGCCTTGATGGAACGAGGAGAAGTTCTACCGCAAACTAGCTCGGACAATCTGCTCCAAATGAGTCGCGAGGATGAGCTTGTGGAAGAATCACGACCTGAATGTGGGTCACCGCAACCATCAACGTCGCATGCCACTGCAGCGGCGATGGAAGAGCAGAACCGCATTACAGAGCCAGGGCCACAACCAGAAGTGAGTGGTGATGATGCAGGTATGGACCCTCAAATTTTGAATATTCTCGGCGACGACCCAACTACTGTCGTAGAATATGGACCAGCCATAAACCCTGAGCTAGCGAACTGGCATATATTTTGAGGGCTGGATTGAAAGCTGAGGAACGCAATGATTTTATAAAGAAGTATCCTGTGCCTGAAAACTGCCAATCAATTGGAGCTCCCGAACTAAACGCAGAGATAAAGGTAGCTCTAACAGAAGCGCAACTAAAGCGTGACAAGGCGACGCGTCAAAAGAGCTTGGCGACTGTGATTTCTTGTCTGGGCAGAACCATCACATACCAAATTAATGGTTCAAAACCCGATCACGAGCTGCTACAGCATCTAGTCGATGCGACTCGCCTATTATGTGATGTACATTATAATGACTCGACAGCGCGCAAGTCCTTCGCGTTGTCTACTCTTAAAAAAGATGTAAAAGGGCAATTATTAGCAAACACTACAATAGGAAAAAATTTGTTTGGTGATAATCTGGGCGAGACCATGAAAACTACTAAAGCTGTTAGTAAATCAGGCGCAGAACTAAAGGAACAGGTAAAAAAGTTTAACGGTCCGGGTAAAAATTTAAACTGGAAGACGACGAGTGGATCCAACAGGCAGCAGGCAGCCAACTCGTCAGCACCAAGTCGCCAGCCGCCACTAACGCCTTCGTCAACCTCAAGGACGGGACGGTATCGCCACCCCCCTCGCAACTGCCAGGGAAGTCTTCCAGAACATCATCACATCGGCCGCGGCAAGCCCGCAGGCACTAGACCCTGAGAACTAGGTAAGCTACGCGGGCAGATTAAGTCACTTCGCTTATGAATGGTCTCTACTCACAAGTGACAAAACACTTTTGTCCTGGATAAATGGCTATAAAATACATTTTAATAAGCCAGTGACTCAATCTGCTCCAAAAATTACTGTTGCGCGTTCTGGGGTAGAACAGACACATTTCGATGTCGCTATAAAGCATCTTCTCTCTATCTATATTATCTCTATCTGAATGTGACCCTTGTCCTGGACAATTTGTATCACGTGTATTTCTTATTCCAAAATCAAAGGGTACAATGAGATTTATTTTAAACTTGAAAGGATTAAATAAATTTATAAAAACCAAACATTTTAAGATGGAAGATGTTCGAACGGTCTTAAAATTGATATCTAAAGAATGTTATATGGCTACCATTGATTTAAAAGATGCCTATATGCTTATAATAATACACCCTAGCTCTCGTAAATATTTGAGATTTATGTTAGTAAAATGAGGGTTCCCAAAAAATGTATGAATTTAATGTTCTACCCTTCGGTTTATGCACTGCCCCATTTATTTTTACCAAATTATTAAGGCCAGTATTTAAGTTGCTTAGAACTAGTGGCTATATGTCATCATGTTACCTAGATGATATTTGCCTAATAGGTCGTACATTTTCTGATTGTATGCGCAATAATTATGATTCAACGAAAAACTTATTAAAAGCTTTAGGATTTATTTTAGCGAACGGTCAGTGGACGGAAATAGAAAAACAAAAGCATATCAATTATTTAGAACTATTAGCCGCATATTTCTCCTTGAAAATATTCGCGAAAGATTGTCGTTCTTGTCAATTACTTTTGAGGGTAGATAACACGACTGCAATAAGTTATATTAATCGCATGGGTGGTATTCGATACCTTCATCTCAATAAAGTGACTAGATATATGGCAGTGGTGTGAACAACGAAAAATATACATTACAGCAGCCTATATCAAATATAATGATAATACTGTGGCGGATAGGGAATCGAGACGCTGTCATCCAGATACTGAGTGGGAACTGTTAAGTACAGGGTTCCAATTAATCCCGAAGTATAATCTACCAATATTACACATTAAGAACCGAAATAATACTTTATGAAAGAAATGCAAAATCCACGTCACCCATTGAATTCCCCGGCAAAACTCCATCAAAAAATTTAATGACCTCAACTTACAATTACAAGGGGACAGCCTTAATTTAATAAAAAGTAAGAGTGTAATTTCAGCTTTTATTGGTAAATTGAAATTTATGAAGGAAAATATTGGTCGGCGCGAATTTTCAGTTTTCAAACTTATCGCAGGAAGAATGCCTTTGTGGGATAAGGAAAATAACAATACAAGAGCATCCGTTCTATGTCCGAGCTCGACTGACATTTTGCGAAGTGTCAACATTTATTTATTTTTAATTTTAAGGTTACATTATGTTATAATTTGTACAGGTAAGTAAGTATTTATTTTACAGGTTTTTACGCCACAATACCCCCCTACCGAGATCGTTTCACGATCGATAGTGATTTTAAATTCAAATAGTAATTTGATGGTAATAGTGCTTTGAAAATCTAACGGTTCTACCACTACGGGTTTTCTTCACAGGTGCTTCGGCGTCGGTGGGGTTCACAGGAGAACTAGAAATATTAGAAGATGGTGGACAAGATAACAATTGTGATTTTTCAGTGTTATTATGTGCCATATAAGCTGGTTTTAACCTATCAATGGTCACAGTGATTTCTTTTCCCTGCACATTTATTACAAATGTCTTTTTATTTCTTTTTAGGACTTTATAGGGACCTGTATATGGAGTTTCAAGGGCTTTTTTTACTGGGCCCCGACGGAGGAAGACATAATCTGACATAAATAGATTTTTGGGTATGTAAAACGTTTTATCATTGTGACATGACGCAGGAGTGGGGGACAAATTGGACATATGTTTTCGGATACGATCCACTAAGTCAGCTGGATCAACAGTGAGGTAAGTAGTAGTTGGTTCGAAAAATTCACCTGGTAATTTTAGAGGTTCTCCGTATACGAGTTCCGCAGCAGAAGCTTTTATATCTTCTTTCCAGGCGCTTCTTAACCCTAGGAGAACAAGTGGAAGTACCTCTGTCCATTGGGAATTTTTATGACATGTGATAGCAGCTTTCAGCTGGCGGTGTAGCCTTTCGACTAGACCATTACCTTGAGGATGATATGCTGTAGTAGGGCAAAGTTTGGCACCGATGAGAGTGCATAAGTTCTGAAAGAGTTGTGAAAGGAATTGCTGACCTCTGTCTGTGGTGATAATGTGGGGGCAGCCGAAACGTGCGACCCAGCCTTTTAGGAATGTACTTGCACAGGTCTCGGCAGTAATATGTCATGGGGAAAACCTCAGGCCAACGCGTAAGCCGGTCGACAATTGTGAGGCAATACCTAAAACCTGCTGAATAAGGTAAAGGGCCAATTATATCCATGTGGATATGTGAGAAACGGTAGGAAGGAGTTTGGAATTTTGAAAATGGAGAAATGGTATGACGATTAATTTTGCTAAGCTGGCATTCTGTGCATTGCTTAGTCCAGTCTCTACAGTTTTTTCTCACGCCTGGCCAAACAAATCTGTCAGATACGAGTTGCGCTGTAGCCTTCGCGCCAGGGTGACTTAATCTGTGTAGGCTGTCGAAAATTTGCCTTCTGTAAGCTGGCGTTATATATGGTCTAAGTAAAGTATGAACCCGTAGAATGATCGCAGTATAGGTTTGTATTTGGGTCTTTAACGAGCTTTAGTGCGGTTCCATGCGTTATGAGTTTCTGTAATTCTGCATCATCTCTTTGATCACGAGCAAGCTCTTCATAATCGAATGTCTGCAGGATCTCATCAATTCTGGATAACGCGTCAGCAACGACGTTCTCCTGTCCAGCTACAAATCGAATATCTGAGGTGAATTGAGATATGTAGTATAGATAGCGGAATTGACGCGGGGAACATTTATCTCTGTTTGTGCTGAACGCAAATGTAATTGGTTTATGGTCTGTGTAGACAGAAAAGGTTCTGGCTTCGAGCATATAGCGGAAGTAGCGAATTCCTTCATAGATTGCTTCTTGATAGATAGATTGATTTGATTGATTCTCTATCATATGGGCTATATTTCTTTTAAGATGGAGATAGCTTTTTGGAGAAGAAACCAAGAGGTGTCCAAATATCACCTTTTCTCTGTTGCAGTACTGAGCCTATGGCATCGTTGGATGCGTCAGTAAAGAGTGCTAGCTCTGCTTGAGTGTCAGGGTGAGCAAGTAAAGTAGCTTCAGTGAGAGCATTCTTGCAATCATCAAAAGCTTTTAATCTTGTAGCGTCCATATCTACTGGCTTTGATCCTTTTAGGTTTCCGGTTAGAGCTTCGTGTAAAGGTTTTTGAGTTTCTGCAGCGTGTGGAATGAATCGTCTATAGAAATTAAGCATTCCAAGGAAACGTCTGAGTTCACGAGCTGTTTTTGGAATAGGATAGTTCTGAATTGCTTTAACCTTTTCTTCCAGAGGAGTGATTCCATTAGGTGTTACGTGGTATCCAAGAAAAGTAATGTTTTTAATGCCAAAGACACTCTTAGATGAATTGATGAGTATTCCATAATGCTTTAGTCGTTGAAATAGAGCTTCCAGATGTTGCAGGTGTTCTTCCGGGGATTTAGAAAAGATAAGTATATCATCCAAATATCCGTAAGTGAAGTCTAGGCCTTGAAGAACTTCATCAATAAATCCTTGGAAAGTTTGTGCAGCGTTCCTTAGGCCAAAAGTCATGAATGGGAACTCATACAGTCCGAATGGGGTAATTATTGCAGTCTTAGTTATATCAGCACTGTCCACAGGTATCTGGTTATATGCCTTTATGAGATCGATTTTAGAGTATATTTGTGTTCCAGCGAGTTGATGAGAAAAATCTTGTAAGTGGCGAATGGGATATCTGTCTGGGATGGTCCTGGCGTTTAAGGCTCTGTAATCGCCACATGGTCGCCAACCGTCATCTTTTTTACGAGCGAGATGCAGTGGCGACGACCACGAACTTTCTGAACGACGAGCTGTGCCATTTGCGAGCATTTCATCAAATTCTTTCTTTGCTATGAGCAATCTATCAGGAGCTAGTCTGCGGGTGCGAGCAGAAACTGGTGGTCCTGAAGTGGTTCTGATATAGTGTTTGGTGTTGTGCTTGGGTTCAGTTGGAGCGCCGGCTGATTAAGTTATCTCAGGAAATTTACGTAACAGCTCATACTGTGTCAACGTATACTGTTGTTCCACTTATTGATAGATGAAGATATTCAGACATACGTTCAACATTTGATTGCCTTGCATGATGATTTTAAAATCAGATTTGAAGACATTCGGTCGATGGAAATACCACCATGGATCATAAAGCCATTTGGTGAAACGGAAGTGGAGAATATAATATTACAAGAGGATCTACTTGAGCTTAGCACTAATGAGGAGCTGAAAGTGACATTTAAAAAAGGGTATCAAAAATTTTAGCTGCAGGCAGGCCTGAAAAATATCCTGGACTGTGGGGAATCGCGCAAAAGCTTCTGATAGCGTTTCCCTCGTCATATCTCGTCGAAAAAAGTTTTAGTGCCGTTACAAACTTATTAACAAAAAAAAGGAACAGATTTAATATCACAGAACGGAGAGATTCGCGGTTATTCCTTACAAAACTCAAGCCAAATATTGATAATTTGCTGTCAATCCATCAAGTACATCCATCTCATTAAAATTATATATGCCTTTATGAGATCGATTTTAGAGTATATTTGTGTTCCAGCGAGTTGATGAGAAAAATCTTGTAAGTGGCGAATGGGATATCTGTCTGGGATGGTCCTGGCGTTTAAGGCTCTGTAATCGCCACATGGTCGCCAACCGTCATCTTTTTTACGAGCGAGATGCAGTGGCGACGACCACGAACTTTCTGAACGACGAGCTGTGCCATTTGCGAGCATTTCATCAAATTCTTTCTTTGCTATGAGCAATCTATCAGGAGCTAGTCTGCGGGTGCGAGCAGAAACTGGTGGTCCTGAAGTGGTTCTGATATAGTGTTTGGTGTTGTGCTTGGGTTCAGTTGGAGCGCCGGCTGATTAAGTTATCTCAGGAAATTTACGTAACAGCTCATACTGTGTCAACGTATACTGTTGTTCCACTTATTGATTTGATGATTTCGGTTTTGTCAGTAATTTGTTCAGAATGAGGGGTATTGATGGAGAGTTTAGTAAGATCGTCGATAAGGCGATGATTTCTGCAGTCAACTAATAAGAGAAAGTGGCTTAGAAAGTCAACTCCAATGATGGGCCTTGATACATCTGCGACAACAAATCTCCATGTGAAGTCTCGCCGAAGTCCCAGGTTCAGATGATGTGTGATGAACCCGTATGTGTTGATAACTGTGTTGTTGGCTGCGTACAGCTGATATTCAGTTTTGCTTAATGGACCTCTTGTCAAAGATTTCGGGAAAACGCTAAGGTCAGCTCCGGTATCAACTAGGAACTTAATCTTTGTATTCTTTTCTGTGACGAAGAGGCGGCCATTACATGTAAGGCAGTCGTTTGCCGTCACTAATGGCTGCCTTGGAAGTTTCGCGCCTAAAAATTGCACGGTTTGGTACATTTCTCTGCTCGGTTTTTGAATCTACGGTGGTACCAACAAATACCGCTCGTGTCACGGGATTTAGATCGAGAACGGGAGCGTGAGTTAAAACGACGGCGGAATACTGGCCTACTTCTTTCCATCTTGAGGTTGCGTATTTCCTCTGAAAGTTGGGCGATTTGAAGTGCCATGGCTTCCATTGCACTAACCGGCTGTTGTGGTGAAAAGCGAAAAGGTGTACTGGAGCTCGGTTGTACATCTGGTTGTTTTATTTCGGCTACGAATTAGCGGATGGTGCGGTTATAGCGTGTATTTCATCGGCCAACGTTGCAAGTTTTTCTACATTTAAGTCTTGGTGAGATGCTATGATGGGTTGCAACTCCTTCGGTAGCCTACTTGCCCAAATAGTGCGCACGAAAGTTCCGGGTACTTCAGGGCCAGCAAGATTTATTAGATGGCGTAAATACTGTGAGGGTTTTCTGTTTCCCATTTCTTCTAGTTCAAGAAACTTTCTCACTTTTTGCTCTTTGGTTGCAGATAGATGGCGGATGACTTCTCTTCTAAGAGTTTCATACATGTCCTTCTCAGGTGGATTTGTTATTAGGTCAGCTATTTCCAAAGCGTATTGATGTTCTAGTTGCGCGATGGCATAATAAAATTTTGTGCTGTCACTTTTTACGCCGGATAGAATAAATTGGCCATCTAATTGTGAAAACCACAGCGCTGGACTATTTGGGTAGAAGGGTGGTACCTTTACACCAACACGAAACAGTTCCGGCAAATTTTCAGTTGCTTCCTTATGCGCCATACCCGTTGCGGTACTTGAGGTTCCAGGAACATCGCCGATGTTTTGCTCTGCGTTCGATTTTGAATCTTGAGACATCGTAATCGACTAATCACTGTACACGATAAGGTTGCTTGTTCTTTGTCGAGGGTCACCAATGTGGGATAAGGAAAATAACAATATAAGAGCATCCGTTCTATGTCCGAGCTCGACTGACATTTTGCGAAGTGTCAACATTTATTTATTTTTAATTTTAAGGTTACATTATGTTATAATTTGTACAGGTAAGTAAGTATTTATTTTACAGGTTTTTACGCCACACCTTGATGAAGATATTCAGACATACGTTCAACATTTGATTGCCTTGCATGATGATTTTAAAATCAGATTTGAAGACATTCGGTCGATGGAAATACCACCATGGATCATAAAGCCATTTGGTGAAACGGAAGTGGAGAATATAATATTACAAGAGGATCTACTTGAGCTTAGCACTAATGAGGAGCTGAAAGTGACATTTAAAAAAGGGTATCAAAAATTTTAGCTGCAGGCAGGCCTGAAAAATATCCTGGACTGTGGGGAATCGCGCAAAAGCTTCTGATAGCGTTTCCCTCGTCATATCTCGTCGAAAAAAGTTTTAGTGCCGTTACAAACTTATTAACAAAAAAAAGGAACAGATTTAATATCACAGAACGGAGAGATTCGCGGTTATTCCTTACAAAACTCAAGCCAAATATTGATAATTTGCTGTCAATCCATCAAGTACATCCATCTCATTAAAATTATATATTTTTTTGTAATTACCATTGCAGAAGTTAGATTACGTTATAAATAAGTGTTTAATTTTGATTATATTACGACTGTTACAACGATAATAATATTACGTTATTATAGCATGTATTCACGCACAGGGTTCCCCAAAAGTATTCTTCTTTTGGCTTATGATCAACCTACCAGTATCTGCTTGCTACTTTGCTATAGAGTAAAAAAAGGATTTGTCACTTTATATGTCAGTGTCTTGATGACAAAATATGTCATTTTGAATTTTGAAGAAGGTTACCTACCTACTTTTTGCTGCTGCTGATTCTATAAATCTTCAAATTAATAAATTAAATTAGAAGTTACATAACGATAATATAATTTTTTTAAAATGAATAGCATCGGGGAAGAATGTACAGACTTGAAAAAGAAATATGATGACTGTTTTAATTCATGGTTTTCGGAACGTTTTTTAAAAGGCGATCACGATGATTCAATATGCGCTGGAATATTCAAGATTTATCAGGAGTGTGTTAAGGTACATATTTACCCCTTCTTTCGTACAAATTATAAATGTTTTATACTTGAAACGACTTTGTTTATTGTACAAACTTATATTTACAGAAGGCAATGAAGCAGCAAAATATAGATTTTAAAGAAATAGATAAGGACGTATTGGGAACGGATAGTGAATTTAAAATACCTGAATCGGGTGATAGCAGTTGACAAAAATATGCAATATTATTCTATGTGCTTTTAATCCAATGTTTCATTTTCTAAGTTTGCCTATGAAGAAAGAAACCACCGTGACACACAATAGGTATAAGGATTACATGTTATGATGAAATAGAAATAAATATTGAAGCATAATCTAGTGAAGTTAAAGTAATAAAATGTTTTACATAATATGTTGAAGCAGTGTTAAACAATTATATCAAAGTATGTTTTAATTTATAAATGCATTTATTAGCAAAATATTGGTTAGTGCATACAGTGGTCTGTGTAATATTAGTTGTATTATATGTATATATTTGTCAATGACTTTGTGTTTCATTAATCAACCTGAGAATAATAATTTGTTATATTAATATAATTATATTTTATATAATAATAATGATAAAAATAAGTGTAGAAAAAAGTAGGTATTAATAACCTTACAGTAGGTACTTATTTAAAGGTTGTGCCATGGGAAACTGACTTCAAAAAACCTGTGGTAACTATTATATTAGACATAATTAACAATGATAAAATAATAAAAGGTTAGTTCCAATTTAACCAACCTGTTAGTGGTAATCATTTGTATAAATATGCCTTCTCTTTCGATAATACAAAGAATGAGAAAGATAACATAATATTTAATCAACAATAAAATATTTAACAGGCATTGGTGAAATTGGCACTTAGCAAAATAAACAGATCCAATGTTAGGTACAAAAATAATTTTAATTTAAACAACTATGTAAATACAGTAGTAAAATTTAATAGCCTTCTTTACGTCTTGTCCTTTAGTCTTCCAAAGAACATTGGTTGAGAATCATCCAAACGACCACCTCTTGCAAGACCTAAATGTATAGTTAATTAAGTAAATACGGGGCAGCTATTACAAACACATTAGGTTATTCAGGATAATAACGCTATTTATGCACTAACATTTTTTTCTTCTTTTTAACAATGAATAGATGTGAAGTGTCACAGTAAATTTAGTTTTACAACAAATTTTCTTTGTCAATAATCACGAAGTCACAATATCTTACACATATTAACTAAACTAAAATTATCTCTGACTTGTGTCCCTAGGTCTGTATACAATCCCACGACTTTTCATTTCCCGCACCACTCCCGCTGGTAGTCTTCCAGACACAGAAATGGCATACACTCCTTTACAGAATCTACCTGAAATGAAAAAAAAACATTACATGGCCAGTCTGTTAGGGGCTATCCATAAATTACGTCACACGAATTTCATAATTTTTTTACCCCACCCCCGTCCTTGTCACAGCTGGTCACATTTGTGAGACCTCCCTCCCTATTGTGACATCAAATATTTTACATTTAGAAATAATAATTGAATTAAAACAGCAGTTCTTAAATTTGTTTTATTTCATTTAAATGATTTTATAATAAAATAAACATCAAATCAAACATTGCAAGAAATTAACAAAACAAAAAACTATTAAATAAGGATCAAACTTTATCATTCTCGTTTGGGTTGTTAATGTCAGGAAAATTAGTTATGTCAATTGGTTATTAACGTTTCATGTTTTACTTACCACTTAGGCCCGTATTAAACCGTTCTTATCGCTAAGACTCAAGAATACTCAAGAAAGTACATATGATGTTGTTTTAATTAATAGATCGTACTTAAGTACAGCTGTAGGTTAAGTACGGCGTATCAAGTGAGTGCGAACGTATTAAATGATTTCCCTCCCTCCTACAATTCCTCGTCCTATCAACCTTACATCTGTTCTGTGTTTTGTAAATACTCCATTTCTTACTAAAAAAATAAAAGTGGTACTAACCCTAAATGTTTGTGTTTGTTCTAAGTTTTAGATTATTCAACCGACTTTCTCCAGTACACCCACCCACCCAGTATAAAACCCACTCATAAGGCAGATTTTTCGTCAACACACTCTGACATTGGGAATCACTAAGGAGCCATTTTAAAGAATAAGAACTTTTTATCGAATGTCAATGGTCCGCATTCCGTTTTACGTAGTTTTTATAAAAATATGGACATCAAGTTATTGCATTCGATCCTTGTCATGTGACGCTTAAAAGTTGAGTATGTGATCTCTATAAGGTTATCAACTGAAATGGTCTTGAGATTATACTATGAATTAAAGACCATCTTGAAAAGTTAATCGTTACTTGAGACCGTCTCAGCCAAGAAAGGCCTTGAGAACGAGTTTAAGAACGGTTTATTGCTACGGGCCTTAGATTAAAATAGATTTTGAAATGTGACCTCACGAAATTGTCACACTTCGTCGACCCCCTCCCACTTAAGGTGTGACGTAATTAATGGATGTCCTCTTATGAGCTATTTATTTTACCTCGGGGATTCTGTGTCTTAAGTATTTGGCATAAAGGTCCTATCTGAGGTAAAATAACTCTGAACAGACTGTAGTTCTTAAATTTATCTTGTCTACCCATTGAAGTTGAATGAATTGAATTATGATCCACTTGATTTACAAAGAGGTTATATACATAATATATATAAAGAGTTAGAAATATCTTTTACCTCTAATTAGTATGTATTAAAGTAAAACATTTTATTTTATAAGCAACCATTTCTGCATCATACTATTTTACCTATAGTTAAAAGGTTAAGGATTTTTTGATTATAAAATATGTTCTCACTTATTCTTTGCCATTTGCACACCCAACTGTCCTCGGGGCTCATGACTGCAATCATTCTGCAAAAAGTTAAAGTTTTTTTTTACATTTTATTTCTTATTAATATTTTGCACAAATAGAGGAATTCATTAAGGTTTTATTTTTTAAGAGTACCTAAACTCTTCAACTGATTAGAAAGGACAAAATGAATGGTCTGTGTTATGTGTGTGTGTGTTATGTATGTATGTCATAAGTTAATTTTTATTCCAGTTCATACTCTATTTAAATCCAATTTAATCTAAATGTAGACAGACCAAATTCATGTATCACACATTAATTTGGTCAAATTTATTCTTTTCTTCGTTCTATAATGCATGGCTAAGAGTAAATAACTGACATTTAATGGCCCATTTCATCCTATCTACCAATAACTATTTGTTAGAAACGTTAAACTTGTATCGCAAAAAACCGTCAAATGATTGAATGGCGACGTTTTCAAATAGTTAGAGATAGATAGGTTATGGAAACGGGCCGTTAGTATACATTTGGATTAGATTAAATCTGAACAGAGTATTTTGTTAGATTACATTGACACACCAACGTTAGAATAAAAAAAAACTATTTTAGTTAAGAACAATACCTTGAATATTGATAAAAATCTCATGATCTTTCGCTTGGTACCTACCCATCAAAATTGTTGCTAGTACAATCATAAACATTGTCTTTATTGTTTTTTAACCTAAGAAATTCATCACAGTTGTCGCAACCATCATATTCGAATTGATCGAATGTCTGAAATTATTAATAATAAGATAAGCATTGGTAAAAGTTTGTTATAAATACACGTTTACACTGTACTTGCCTTAATTAGTGAGCATACTAAACAAGCTCTTAATCCTCGCAGATCCTTGGGTACAGTGTCTAAGGACATAATGTTATGAATAATTATAAGTAATTTAAAAAAGTAATAAAAATAATAAAAACTATTTTAATCTTTCTTTATAAAAATAATTCCCAAGCGTTATGCGACCATTTGTTAAAATGTCAACTGACAACTCTGAACTCACAATCTTCTTCTTCTTCTTTTTTTTATTTTTAAATGGCATCAGCGTATAACCATTTGCCAGTGTCAAGTTAAAAAAGCGAGAAATAGAACTTTCGTTTCAATGAGGAGAAAGGAGAGCTCTATCAGGCTAGCAAGGCGAATTCAGCAAAATTTCAAAAAAAAATACCTGAATTTGTAGCTAAATAGTTGCTAATTAGTTGCCAAAACGGCGATTTTGTTGCTCAAGCCGATCGCGAAAAATCGCGAATAATGCTACCTTGATATCAAGGTAGGAAAAGGAAAGTAATTTGTAGAGTTACTTAACTCTACAAATTACATGTTTCCTTTGACCATTACAGAAGATGAAATATGAAAATATTTTTTTTCCATTATTCGTGTTTTTGCTATCTTGAATCTGGTTTTTCTTGTAACAAAATATCTCCTAATTTGTTGCTCAACAGGAGGGTGCTAAAAATACTCAAGAAACAAGCAACAAAATAGTTGAAACCGATCGGCCGATTTTTGAATTTTTTTTTATTTTTCTGTATTTCTGCTATCTTGAAACTGATTTTTCTTGTAACACAAAGCTCTCCTAATTTGTTGCTCAACAGGAGGGTGCTAAAAAATGCTCAAAAAACCAGCAACAAAATAGTTGAAACCGATCGGCAGATTTTTGATTTTTTTTTATTTTTCTGTATTTCTGCTATCTTGAAACTGATTTTTCTTGTAACACAAAGCTCTCCTAATTTGTTGCTCAACAGGAGGGTGCTAAAAAATACTCAAGAAACAAGCAACAAAATAGTTGGAAACAATCGGCCGATTTTTTAATTTTTTCTGTATTTCTGCATCTTGAGACTGGTTTTTCTTGTAACAAAAAGCTCTCCTAATTTGTTGCTCAACAAGAGGGTGCTTAAAAATGCTCAAGAAACCAGCAACAAAATGTTTGGAACCGATCGGCCGACTTTTGAAACTTTTTGCATTTCTGCTATCTTGAGACTGGTTTTTCTTGTAATAAAAAGCTCTCCTAATTTGTTGCTCAACAGCCCTGGGGGCTTAAAAATGTTAAAAAAACCAGCAACAAAATAGTTGAAACCGATCGGCAGATTTTTTAATTTTTTTTTGATTTTTCTGTATTTCTGCTATCTTGAGACTGGTTTTTCTTGTAACAAAAAGATCTCCTAATTTGTTGCTCAACAGGACGGTGCTAAAAAATGCTCAAGAAACAAGCAACAAAAAAGTTGAAACCGATCGACCGATTTTTGAATTTTTTTAAATTTTTCTGTATTTCTGCTATCTTGAGACTGGTTTTTCTTGTAACAAAAAGCTTTCCTAATTTGTTGCTCAACAAGAGGGTGCTTAAAAATGCTCAAGAAACCAGCAACAAAATGTTTGGAACCGATCGGCCGACTTTTGAAATTTTTTGCATTTCTGCTATCTTGAGACTGGTTTAGCTTGTAATAAAAAGCTCTTCTAATTTATTGCTCAACAGGAGGGGGCTTAACAATGCTCAAAAAACCAGCAACAAAATAGTTGAAACCGATCGGCAGATTTTTTATTTTTTTTTATTTTCTGTATTTCTGCTCTCTTGAAACTGGTTTTTCTTGTAATAAAAAGCATTCCCAATTTGTTGCTCCACAGGAGAGTACTCGAATACACATAAAGAGCCAGCAACAAAATGTTTGGAACCGATCGGCCGACTTTTGAAATTTTTTGCATTTCTGCTATCTTGAGACTGGTTTTTATTGTAATAAAAAGCTCTCATAATTTGTTGCTCAACAGGAGGGGGCTTAAAAATGCTTAAAAAACCAGCAACAAAATAGTTGGAACCGATCGGCGGATTTTTAATTTTTTTTGATTTTTCTGTATTTCTGCTCTCTTGAAACTGGTTTTTCTTGTAATAAAAAGCGTTCTAATTTTTTGCTCCACAGGAGAGTACTCGAATGCACATAAAGAGCCAGCAACAAAATAGTTGGAACTGATCGGCCGATATTTTTAATTTTTTTGTATTTCCGCTATCTTGAAACTGGTTTTTATTGTAACACAAAGCTCTCCTAATTTGTTGCTCAACAGGAGGGTGCTAAAAAATGCGCAAGAAACAAGCAACAAAATGTTTGGAACTGATCGGCCGATTTTTTAATATTTTTTGTATTTCTGCTATCTTGAAACTGGTTTTTCTTGTATCGGTTCCAATTATTTTGTTGCTGGTTTCTTGAACATTTTTAAGCCCCCTTCTGTTGAGTAACAAATTAGGAGAGCTTGTTATTACAAGAAAAACCAGTCTCAAGATAGCAGAAATGCAAAAAATTTCTAAAGTTGGCCGATCGGTTCCAAGCATTTTGTTGCTGGTTTCTTGAGCATTTTTAAGCATCCTCCTGTCGAGCAACAAATTAGGAGATCTTTTTGTTACAAGAAAAACCAGTGTCAAGAGAGCAGAAATACAGAAAAATAAAAAAAATTTCAAAAATCTGCCGATCGGTTTCAACTATTTAGTTGCTGGTTTTTTGAGCATTTTTAAACCCATCCTGTTGAGCAAAAATTTAGGAAAGCTTTTTATTACAAGAAAAACCAGTCTCAAGATAGCATTTATGCTAAAAATTTCAAAAGTCGGCCGATCGGTTCCAAACGTTTTGTTGCTGGCTCTTTATGTGTATTCGAGTACTCTCCTGTGGAGCAACAAATTAGGAGATCTTTTTGTTACAAGAAAAGCCAGTCTCAAGATAGCAGAAATACAGAAAAATAAAAAAAAAATTCAAAAATCTGCCGATCGGTTCCAACTATTTTGTTGCTGGTTTCTTAAGCATTTTTAAGCCCCCTCCTGTTGAGCAAAAAATTAGGAGAGCTTTTTATTACAAGAAAAACCAGTCTCAAGATAGCAGAAATACAGAAAAATTTAAAAAAATTAAAAAATCGGCCGATCAGTTCCAACTATTTTGTTGCTTGTTTCTTGAGCATTTTTAGCACCCTCCTAATGAGCAACAAATTAGGAGAGCTTTGTGTTACAAGAAAAACCAGTTTCAAGATAGCAGAAATAAGGAAAAATAAAAAAATAAATGAAAAATCTGCCGATCGGTTTCAACTATTTTGTTGCTGGTTTTTTGAGCATTTTTTTAGCCCCCTCCTGTTGAGCAACAAATTGGGAACGCTTTTTATTACAAGAAAAACCAGTTTCAAGAGAGCAGAAATACAAAGAAATCAAAAAAAAAATCAAAAATCGGCCGATCGGTTCCAACTATTTTGTTGCTGGTTTCTTGAGCATTTTTAAGCCCCCTCCTGTTGAGCAACAAATTAGGAGAGGTTTTTATTACAAGAAAAACCAGTCTCATGATAGCAGAAATGCAAAAAATTTCAAAAGTCGGCCGATCGGTTCCAAACATTTTGTTGCTGGTTTCTTGAGCATTTTTAAGCATCCTCCTGTCGAGCAACAAATAAGGAGATCTTTTTGTTACAAGAATAACCAGTCTCAAGATAGCAGAAATACAGAAAAATTGAAAAAAAAATCAAAAATCGGCCGATCGGTTTCAACTATTTTGTTGCTTGTTTCTTGAGCATTTTTTAGCACCCTCCTGTTGAGCAACAAATTAGGAGATCTTTTTGTTACAAGAAAAACCAGATTCAAGATAGCAAAAACACGAATAATGGAAAAAAAAATATTTTCATAGGTTTCGTCATATCGCACTTATAGCAACAAAATAGCAACTAAATCTTCTGTAATGGTCAAAGGAAACATGTGTAATTTGTAGAGTTACTTTGCTACCTTGATATCAAGGTAGCATTTTTCGCGATAGGCTTGAGCAACAAAATCGCCGTTTTGGCAACTAATTAGTAACTATTTACCTACAAATTCAGGTTTTTTTTTGCAATTTTGCTGAATTCGCCTTGCTAGCCTGATAGAGCTAGAAAGGAGTTTTGCCGGGAGTTCAATGGGTGACGTTGTGAATTTGTAATATTTCATAAATTTGTGTTATCTCGGTTCTTAATGTGTAATATTGGTAGAATATTAACCATTAAATATTCGTTAACGTGCACAAGTGTGGGCAAGTGGTACAACTTCTAAAAACGTGCTATCGGTGTGTTTCCCGCCAAAACACCCTAGGAACTTTCAATAAAGCGTCTACCACTTTACTGAATCGACTGACATGACTCATTGACTGTACTGACTATTTAGTTTGACTTTGACTAGACTTATACTTGACGATATATGAATACAGTGTTGAAAATTGAAACGAAAGTTAAATTTCTTTTTTACTTGACACTGGCAAATGATTTCAAGATAAGCCGACGCCATAAATTTAAAAAAAATGATGAGAGAACTGCCTTTTTTCTATCTAGATGTCGCATGAGCGACTGTACCCTGTTGCGATGTAAGAACTGTCGAATTGTATGGTTATTTTGTAAACATTTGAGTTTAGAGCTATTTTTTGACCATTTAAATCGAAAATGCCTCAATGTAGTGCTTTAATTGTAAAAATAGGGGAATTCATTTATTTCTCAAGGATCCTAAGCGAAAAAAAATGTGGGTAAATGCTTTGTGTATCAAAAACTTTAAAGCTAGTAATTCAGCGCGACTGTGTGCAATGCATTTCAAAGAAAGTGATTATTTTGGGAAAAGTAATTACACAGGTGAGCGAATTGAGTTTCCATAATCTCATACACACCAAATGTATTATGTTATCTCAGGATTTAACATGCAAATTATACATTTTTAATTATAGCTTTTCCATAACCTTGTAAGTATTTTTGTAAAAATGATGGTTGTTGCTATCCCAAATAATATAGAATAAAACCTCTCTTCTATATGTCAATGTACTTATTTTGTCTCAAAATTTTTAGGTGCTGATAAACTGTTGGCTAAGTTTCTTAAAAAAACTGCAGTACCATCTATGTTCATTTTTACTGAATTGAAACCAATAAATCCAGCTGCTCTTGAACGCTAGCATCGTCTTGAGAAAAGAAGTCAAAGAAAACTGTTTAATGACTTAGATTTACAACCTACAAGCAAATATGTAACTAATTTAGTTCTACCGGTGACTCATGAAGAAGAAATAGTGTCAGAGATTGTGTATCAAATATCAGACACTACTACTAAAAAATAATCTTGAATTTTCATCTAAAAGCTCTCAAGTCGATCATAAGCATATGGATCAATAAAGAGGTACATGGAGGATGATAAATCAATTCACTTTTACACAGGATTTGAAAGTTATAAGAAAAATAAAATTGTATTTGCAACTCTTAGTCCAATGGCCCATAACATTCAATATTATCGTAGTTATGTAATTAATTTATCTACAGAAGATCAATTCTTTTTAACACTAATGAAGTTAAGACAGAATAAGTGCAATTTTGAACTCAACAAGTTTTTCAATATTAGCAACAACAGTCTCAAACATATTTATAACTTGGGTGAATTTCATTTATCAGCTGTTGAGCAGGTTAAATATTTGGCCTAGAAAATAGTTAAGTATTACATGCCTGATCATTTTAAAAAGTATGACGAAAATGTCCGAGTGAGAGTCTAATAGATGGAACTGAAATAAAAGTCCAGAAGCCAAAAAATCCTACTTCTCAGCAAGCTTCTTGGAGTAGTTACAAACATTGTAATACTTTAAAAGTTTTAGTTGGAGCTACACCAGGTGGATTATTATCATATTATTCTGAAGCATATGCAGGATCCGTAAGTGACCGCCAAATGGTGGAACGAAGTGGACTCATTGCCAAGTGTCAGGTTGGTGACAGCATACTTGCAGACAGAGGATTTACAGTGCAAGACATGTTTGCAGATAAAAATATTGCTGTCAAAATACCAACTTTCTTGAAGGGTAAATCCCAGTTACCTGGCCTAACAATAGTAAAAGACAGAGAATTGGCCAGTAAACATGTACAAATCGAGAGAATTATAGGTTTAACAAAAACATACAAGATACTGAAATCTGAACTAGACCATAGTTATGTTCCGATAGCAAGTAAAATATTTTTTGTATGTTTCATGTGTTGTAACTTTAGAGAATCAATCATAAAGAATAAATAAATAAAAACACTCTTTCTAGTCACTTGTTTTTTTTTTCTTAATGATAAGTAATCCTTGTACAAATATTTATAGTTGCTAGCTCTAAGTGGTGAATATAAAAATTTGTTAGGTGAGTCAACATTTCATTAATATATGCATCATCCTTGCTAACAAATATTACTTTCATATCTTTAAATGTAAAAATAATTAAATAATAAACATCATCAATTCCTGTGTGCAAGCCTGATGTAATTTTATAGTTTTATTATTCCCAATGTCATGAACACCCAATAACAACACAGCTACATGCTTGCAGTTGGCTGATGTACCACTTCCTGCAGCACATTCACAGTGGCACTGCTCTATTACACCTTCTTGAGTAACTGTAGCATCCACCTGGTAAGCCACTTTCTTTATACTGGCTTTACATTGTTCTCTTAAATATGTATATGTACCATCAGAAGAGTAACGGGTGGTTAAAAGATGCAGATTCATAAAGGAGTTGTCCTTTTGGACGAGTACTGAATCTATAACAAGGTTATAAATGCTATTAGAAACCTATTTCACTGGTTAAACTTTAAAAAAGTTTAGAACTGTGTTTTAGCAAAGATCTCGAAATACCTTTGGAAGTATTCTTGTGTTTACTGATATTCCGAAGAGACGACTGAGCGTTGATATCTTTGAATGTATCTAATGGTGAACAAACATATTATATAGGGTCTTCTGGAATGTACAAATTGCCACTAAAGTTTTGGTTACGATCGTAAGCCTCCAATCTAGAATGAAAAGTTTTATTCTCTTCTTTTCTTTTCTTTACAGCTCCAATCTAGAACGAACATTAAACTATAAAAATCATGGGCTCATTACTGCTAAGTTCACGATAAAATTCATTGCAAGAGCACTTAACCTCAAATTAATTAAATATTTACCTTTTTATCAGGTCCGCTTTTTTGCCAGTCGTTGATGCATTTTTCCTTCGAAGCTCAGCTTGTAGCTTGCTCACAGTCATCAATGAATACATGTTTTACTATGTATCGCAAGGAAAATTGAAAAATATATCGCAGCCACAGTTTGACACAACGTAAACAAGGTACAGTCGCCGAGAGCGCCATCTACGTCAAACTTTTAGTTTTTCTCCCCATTTTCAACACCGTATACCTAAATCGTCAAGTCTTAAGTCTAGACAAAGTCCAAATAAATAGTCAGTGCTGTCCATGAGTCATGTCAGTATGTCAGTTGATTCAGTAAAGTGGTAGAAGCTTTACTGAAAGTTCCTACGGAGTTTTGGAGAGAACAAAACAAAACAAAATAGCACGTTTTTAGAAGTTGTACCACTTGCCCACACTTGTGCACGTTAACGTTAACGTTGGTGGTGGTGGTGATGATGATTATTTAATAGTGGCAAATGCTTACAATTCTCTAAGTCTAAACAATACTAAAATTTCCAAACGTGCATCTGGGAGCTGTGTCACAGTTTATACTAGTAGGTACAGCTCCCAACTACTGAATAATTACATAAACTGTACTATTCAGTACAGAGTATAAGTTCTTATGATCTGTAAACATTTATATGTTTGTGATTTGAAAATTAATAAATTATTATTATATTATTATTTTCTTTAAATACTGAGGAATTCTGTTCAGACCTTTTGGATCCAGGCTATACCTTGGCAGAACATTTCACTTTTTGGTAGCTGTGAATGTTCAAAGAAATCGATATCGGTGTAAAATACTATGAGAAATACCTATATTATATTGTATGGTGTGATGATGGTGGTGGTGATGATGATTATTAATAGTGACATATTATGCTTGCAGTTTTATAAACTGTTAAGGACAGCGGCCTCGTAATGTGAAACTTGAGTGAATTTAAATCTGAACAATAAACGAGTGATTTAAACAGTACATAAAACCATAACAGTGAATACTCAGTGACTATATGTATAGATTTATATGGCATCAGTGTGTAAAATCGTGTAAAAATGGTGTTTTATCAAGTGCGGGTTATTTTGCTCATATATATTTAACGACAGCTAATTTTAACGGAGCTTCTTTTCATTTAGGTAAATAAACATAGTACATAACGTGTAGTGTAAAGCTTAAGTTTATATAATAAATGGTAAATAAATTATTAAGAAAATAGTGGTGAAAATTGTACAACATTTCGTATAAGTTGAACTTAAGATGTATATAACTTTTTTATGGAATAAGATTTCTAGTATATAAGGATTAATGTATATGGTCAAGGTAATAAAGACTTTCACACAACGCGTTTTGCTTCACCTGGCTCCAGAAAAATGGGGAAAATTATGGAAAATAGCCGTATAGAGAGGTAAAAATGAAATGGAAGATCGGCCCGAAAGAGGCGTACGGGCGGGGGCTCTCTATACGGCATTGCCATGAGCCAGGTAAGCAAAGCGAAAAAGTGAAAAAATTTTCTCCTCAATGCAGTGTTTTATTATAGCCCCGGCTCTGCCCAAATCGGTGTAACCTTGCTATCTTCGAGTCTAGTCTGAGCCGGCGGTTGAATCCCTGTGGAATAATACAGTCCCCTACATAAACAATGCTGAAATTTTGCAACCAGTAGCTTTTGGATCCAGGATATACCTTGGCATAAAAACTCACTTTTTTGTAACATATTATGCTCGAGTTATTTTAAAAAAAAGTCAAAATCACAATAGTTATCCCTATAAATTTGGAGGATTTCTCTCGATTTCTCATGGATCTCATCACCAGGTTTACCATTTGGTGACAATGGGACCAACTTGAGAGTCAACACTTTAAAATAAAAAAAAGAAATTAAAAAATCGGTCCACAAACGGCGGAGTAATCGCGTAACATACATACAAAAAAAACATACATACGAATTGATAACCTCCTTCTGAGTTTTGGATGTCGGTTGAAAAGTCACTTAAAATAAATATATTTATTTCTGTATATTTCTTATATTAATCACGTTTCGCACTATTTTGTTCACCATGGAAAGTAACCTATTAGTATTCGCCGAACTCACCGATATTTAAATACTTATCGATAGTGCTTGAATAAAAATGACATTTTCTCATACACTTACAGGCTGTTTGTTTCCTCTGTGTTTTTGTACATATTGTGTGCGTATAGTGTATGTTTGTGTTTGACAATGTTTTCGAGTGCGTGTATAACGAAGTGATTGAAAATGCATTAGTGTGTAATCAGTATTCGTGTGCGTTCCTCATCCTCTCCGCAGAAATTAGTAGAGGTGTAAAAGTAACGAAAAAAAGCATTCTCGTATATATTCGTTACTATAACAATTATTATTACTCGTTACTATAGTATCGTTACGTTACTCGTTACTTTCGATACTTCTTATTGCGTACCTCTTAGTCGTATTGCGTACGGATGTCGCGGTGTCGCAACATTCGTAATTTGTAGAAAACATCTTATACATTACATACCAAGCGGCGTAAGGTGTATTTTTTCACTTTTCCGTTTTTTACCCGTACTACGAAAAATGCGAGTAATGAAATGTATTCGTGTGTAATAGTACCGAGTATACTAAATGGCGAACCCTTTACTCAGTACCGGCTCCTCAGAAGACTCAACACGTTGTTTTTATCAAAATTAATAAGGGTGTCCTTTTCTAGATTTCTGGGGGTGCTGATTACAAAAAAGTAATATTTTAAAGTGAAACTTTTATTACATCGTCTCAAACTTTTTCGTCTGTGTGTTGCATGTCGCGTGACGGTCGGCCGCGGAGTAGGGATAAAGTGAAAGGCGCTCGTCAGAGCAGCCGAGGCCAATATGGCGGTGCCTATAGTTCGCATCAGCTGACCGTGTAGTGTATAGACTAGTACTCATTTGTGCCAGTGCTCCACGCTATTTTGTTTTCTTATTAAGTTTCACTTTTACCGTGGTTTCATAAAACCACACAATCCTTTTCTTGATTGGTTTACAACCCAAAAATACTTCACATTAGTAAGGCCCTCATAAACATCTTATGAAAATAGGTTCGCTTTACCTATAGCGTGATCTAGCGGCAATTCAGCGCCATCTAGTATGCCATATGAGAACCAAAGTTCCTTAAGAAAATTAACTTAAAATCTAACGCATAAACAGTCTGTATATTGATAAAGACCGCATTTAACTCGTTATGTCGTTCACGCGAAGACACAAGAAGCGCATTTTATTGTTATTAAGTTTCACTTTTACCGTGGTTTCATAAAACCACACAATCCTTTTTTTAATTTCTAGGTTGCGGATATTTATGTTTTAGCAAAACTGATATGCGTGTCGTCTTCAAGATTTTTAGGGGTGCCGGAATATGAAAATGATTTCCATTTAAAAATTCCTAGTTATTAATTTCATTACGTAATTGACATCCCAACTAATAGATGTCGGTATTCCGCAAACCGGCACAAGGGCAATTTATTGAACAATACGTTAGGCCACGTTTCTCAATTTGGGGGTCGCGACCCTTGGGCGTGTCGAGTTTGTTTTTAAAGGGCTCGCAGTCTGTTGAAAAATAATAAATACAAACTACATATAGGTACATAGGTTCGTTCGAAACTTCGTACCAGTGAAGGCTAATATAACGTATAGCTGATAAAATAGCGCGCTATGTACTAGGTATATATTATTACTATAATTATATAGTGACGGGGTCGCAAGACTTTTTATATAACTTTTTGGCTTTTTCGTGAGTCGCGACATAAAAATGGTTGAGAAACGATGGGTTAGGTTATATTTAATCAATTATCTTTTATCCTCCGAGTTTGATGTAAAATTTTATTGATTTTGTTTCTTCCTATGTTCATAAAGTACTTACAATAAATATTTTTTGTGGCCACGTATTTTAATTACTAGTACTTAAATAGGTATATGGCGACTTGCCGATCTCCTTTGGTATAATTGTAGATTGTGTATAGATCTCGGTTTTGGTATATAAAATAATAACAATTTTATATTTTAGGGGTGGCTCTCCATACATTTGAAGTGGGGAAGAAATATATTTTTTTCATTTTACCCCATCGTGTCTACCCAATCGTAGAATAGGTCTTTTAAAATAAAAGCAAGGCTAATAATATATAACTTTTTTACAAAGTCTACCATTTTTGAGTAATCCCTCAAAAGTGGTTTGTAAGTTGAGCCCCCCCCCCCCCTAACATTTCTAAACTAACATTTTCCAGATTTCTGGGGGTGCTGATTACAAAATTGTCTTTCAAATTCGATTTCCAAAATAGAGAATATTTATTCTTCTTAACTTAATGACATGAGTACTAATTTAAAAGTTCTTGGGGATGCTGATCCTATTGATGATTATTACCACAGTATGTTATGTAGTTCTAAACACCAGCTACGTTAAAGCTATAGACATTTTTGGAAAATAAGGATTTTAAAGAAAATCTCTAATCATAAAGAAAATACGTGGTTATTTGGGGGGAGGAAATTTTCATTATTTTTTCAGTATGATGCACCGTTTCCGAGATATAAGCGATTATAGAAAAAAATATGCTCTACTTTGAGATACGAACGCTTTAAACAAGCAATAAAAATGTTAGAAAATTCAGGATTTACAAATGTCTTCTTCTCCTATCATGAAGAAAATATGTGGTTGCGGAGGAAATTGTAATTATTTTTTCAGTAGGATGCACCGTTTCCTAGATAGAAGCGATTATATAAAAAAATTTGGCAATGCCTACTTTGAAATACGAGCGATGTAGAATGTTGGAAAATTCAGGATTTTCAAATTTCTTCTTCTCCCATCATGAAGAAAATATGTGGTTTCGCAGTTACTAAGGGGGAGGAAATTGTCATTATTATTTCAGTAGGATGCACCGTTACCCAGATAAAAGCGATTTTATAAAAAAATTGTAAATGGTCTAGGTACATTGAGATACGAGCGATATATTATAAAGCTATAGAAATGATGAAAAATTCAGGATTTTCAAATTTCTTTTTCTCCCATCAAGAAAATATTAGGTTATATATGAAATTGGCGTTTTGTCGTACTGGCCACTTTGATCTCAAATATATCTTCTTTGGTTAGGAATTCCAATTTCAAATTTTACCGCTATTTACACATGCATTTGTGTTTCAAAAACTGTAATTCATTTGTTTTTTCCTCTTTTCTTTGCGTCACTCTGTTTACAAAATGGAAAACTTGAAATATATCGTATTATTTCGAGTACGAGTTCCAACCGTGGCACCAGTGCTGCAGAAACGGCTCGCAGGATTAATGATGTGTATGGCGGCGGTGTCGCAAAAGAAAATACAGTGCGTTTTTATTTCCAACGCTTTCGTTCTGGAAATTTTGACCTGCAGAACAAGCCCCGTATACAGCCGGAGACCAAGTTGATAATGAAGAATTGAAGGCTATTGTGGAAACGGATCCATCGCAAACCACGTCCGAGTTAGCTGCAGGCTGCGGTGTAAGTGATAAAACTGTTTTAATCCACTTGAAGTAAATTGGGAAGGTGAAAATTACTCAACCGGCACAATAATGAAGGGATTTTTAATCGAATCATTACCTGTGATGAAAAGTGGATCCTGTATGATAATCGGAAACGCTCATCGTAATGGCTGAACCCTGGCGAGCCAGCCAAAGCCTGCCCCAAGCGAAAATTGACTCAAAAAAGTTACTTGTGAGCGTTTGGTGGACTAGTGCCGGTGTCGCTCAGTACAGCTTTCTTAAATCTGGCTAGACGATTACAGCATATGTCTATTACCAGCAACTGCAAATTATGATGGAAAAGCTATCTGCTAAATAACCTAGATTGGTCATTCGCTCTAGGCCACTGCTGCTTCAGGACAACGCTAGACCCCACACTGCACAACAGACGGCTACCAAATTAGAGGAGCTTCAATTGGAATTTCTAAGACATCCACTGTACTCCCCGGACCTTGCTCTAACAGTTTACCATTTTTTTCGAAATCTGGATAACTTCTTGCAATGGAAAAAATTTAACTCCGATGGGGCAGTCCAAAGCGCCTTCAAAGATTTTATTGATTCCTGTCCGAATTGGTTTTTTTACTAAAGGAATCAATGACGTACCTATGATGGCAAAAGTGCATAGATAGCAATGGTATAGCAATACTTTGATAAAATAAATATATTAAGTTAAAAAAAATCGACTTTATGTTCCTCCTTTACACAACGCAGTTTTACATGTAATGACTTAATATGTGGTTGCAAAGATAATAAGGGGAGCAAATTTTCATATTTTTTTCAGTAGGACCATAGACCAATAAAACCATAGTAGTTAATGAGTTGTTTTTGATGGTATTCCGTTGCTGTGTAGTGATGATCAAGTATGTACGTCATTACTACAATTAGAGTAATCATTATCTGATGATAATCACCACCATCATCACACCATACATCATCACATTATGACGATATGAAAGGTACTTCTCATAATATTTTACACCGACACGGATATCTTAGAACATTACTCTGCCGTTTATGGACGTATTTGCAAAATTATTTTGTTGTTGTAACGGGTATAATTCGAAATTGGTCCTTTAGTTACTAAAGTGGAAACCTGATGATGGAATCCATGAGGAATCGAGGGAACTCTTCGAAATTTATATGGACACATTTGACTTTACTAAAGTAACACAAGCATATGCTACCAAAAAATAAGATTTTTACATATATATATATATATATATATATATATATATATATATATATATATATATATATATATATATATATATATATATATATATATATATATATATATATATATATATATATATATATATATATATATATATATATATATTGACACTTGATATCCTATGCAATTTTTTCCCTGTCTTTAGCTTTAGTAGGTAATAATTTTTTTCAATATTTTTAAATTAGGGTTAAAAAACAAAAGGTGTAAAAACATCAAGTGTTCCCCTTCTCTTATATTTTGTTTGAGGGTTAAACGATGGATGCGTTGGATACTTAGTTCGATTTTTTTATGTGAGAGTATTGCACATGCACACATAATAATTAAGACTTATCATTCGTAATAATTGATTGAATGGACATCCTTTTGATTATAAGTTTCTATAAAGTAGGCTTTAAATAAAACCACATAATTTTATGCATATTTATTTAACAATTATTTATTGTTTATTATACCTAATATATTATATACCTTATATACCTAATCTATTATATACCTAATCTAAGATAGTATGCTAGTTACGTCACGTGCATATGAAATAAGTACTAATTTGCCTGTTTTATGGGTGTCCTTTAAAGAGATATGTATCTGCCAAGTACTATCACTTTGTGTTGTCCTATTAAAAGTCAGATAACTTACAGATTACTCAGAAGACACTATATAAAATCATTCATTACCTACAGTCTACGGAAAACGTAAGAAAATATTAATCATTTTGTTAGACAGATTATGTATCAAGCTATCTGTATAAATATGTTTTCAAAGGCAAAACTACGAAGCCTTTGGGCACAATAATAATGGACTGAGATCCCAGGCCCGCTAGACTACCCTTATATTCTTACTGATAAAATAAATATACTTATATCATTTTGTTAGTGTAGTGTTTGGGCGAGATTCCGTTTAAATGAGAATATAATTAACAATAATGATAATAATGGGTGTTTCTCCACTAAATAAGTTTTTTTTTTCCCATCCATAATACCTAAGTATGAGAATTATATTTCCTCTATAAGTATTACATCACGTGGCCGTAGGCTTCGTAATTTGCTTTTGGAAACGCTATAATATACATCTCTCAGTAGACTGGACTACATAAATGTTATTCAAGTTATATAAAGCATCCCCTGACCCTTACAAAAATTATTTCAATAATAAATAACTACCTAGTTATAGTATGGACGATTCTCTGTGGATACAATTATCCTTATAATAATATTAGAACAATATTAATGAAAATAAATTAATTATTTGAGACAATACGTCGGCTATAGTTATAAACGCTTTTCAGATAATCGTCCTTAAAAGATCCGTGATCAAATAATATACAAGGCGGATTATGGAAACTAAATATTTCGTTATGTATAACTATGCTTGCACAAAAGTAGTAATAGCTATGTATAGCTATTACTACTTTTGTGTTAATATTAAATAAGTTTCTTGTATTAAATACATGATAGAGGTAAATTATAAACATAGAAGAGGATGTCTAAGTATAATATTAAAGTATAATAAATTCTGCGTCGATAAAGTCCATATTGGTTAGGACCCTTCAGGCTTAGCTTGCGCACCCTAGAAACACCGAAGAATTGACAAAATGACTGATTGAAGAAACATTTATACTATTCGGAGCAAAATAGTTCTTATTGTAAGGCAGCAAGGTCGATGCATCGTCGTTATGTGAAACAACATTTCTTTCCTTACCGAGCATGAGCTCACAAAATGGCCTCTTTTGACAGCTAAAGAAGAAACGTTTTATAATATCAACTACTCCATATCATGGCGGTCCAAGACATTTAGTTTCTTTACGTTCAGTAATTTTAATTTGATAATCTTTGACAAAAGATTTCCCGGCAGCCAATTTAATAAAGCGGTTGTCAAAAACCTTTGTCTTCGAACTTCGAACATAACTATTACCTACTGAATATTAAATAATACATATTTAAGGTAAAACGCGTTGTTAGTGTAAATTTGATTTCATAAATATGGCATACATTATGAAATGTTTCCTATTAGGATGCTAGTAGGTATTTTTATAAGTAAAGCGAAGTTAATAAATTCAGCTACCCATTGGGTCTACTCACTAGCCCAGAGACCCATGGCCAATGGGTATTTGATCACTTCACTAGCACTCGAGAGGGCGTAGGTTCTATACCAGGTTGTAGCGTGTACAACACGCCTAAGTTTTTAGATCCAGCTACTACAAAGTTTTATACATGGAGATTTATAGGTTATTCTCTTGTGGTAGACATGCCGAGAAGTGTCCATGAAAGAATAGAAAACAGGCGCTCTTGTCGCCAAAGACGTTAGCCAATACTTATTAATAGATAAGCGGGATAAGCCAATTGCTCTTTTTCAAATTTTCCCTTTTCCAACAGTGCCGCCTCCTTATTTAATACCATTTTAATACTCTTTGATAGACACTTTTCCTCCCAGGAGATCTTCCTCCTTATCTTCGTGGATTTACTGCTAAGACTTAACTCGTAATTAATTGCTAAGTTGAAAGTCGCAAGTATAGGTACTTGCATAATTTGACTTGATTTCTACGGTGGTTATTTAGTGACACGTCATATATGCCTTTAATAAGTAGCAAGTAATAATACCTACTTACTTTTAAAAAGAAAAAACCGCATTAAAGTTATTACACATTTTGTAAGTACCTACGCCAATTTCCCAACAGTAATTAGGTTTTGGCGTAATATGTTAGTGCACAAACTATCTATATACCTACCACAATAAATACTTAGGTAATAATGTAATAGCCCTATATGTAAACTATTTATTCAATGCACCTAGCGATTTGCATCTCTGTTCTCTTGATTCGTTGGTCGGCACCGGTATATGTACGAATTTTCGTCTAGTTCATTCTCTTCACAATTAGAATCGGAGGGGCAGTCACAACTGAAAATAAAGAATTAGGCAAGTGTAAATAAAGTGTTACTCAACTGTTAACTGGACTGGCGAAGTACCACTTACGGCTGCAGTTAGAGACATTGAATGCTCACTTATGGAGTCAGTAGAGATTTTGACAGAAGACGTAACTATGGACTATATGTCAAAGTCTGTACTAATACCTATGTACCTATGTACAAAATATCTCCGAGTGCCGCTGTAAGTGTTACTTCGCCAGTCGCAACATCAGTGAGTTAAAATTTGTGTCACAGCTCACTATAATTAATAAGTCAAGCACCCAAGCAGTGAGCGAGCTGATGATAATGATTCATAGCTAAAGATAATCTCAATCATGTTAGCTTTCAATCAAAAATTTCACAGATTTTATGCCTCACACGACTATCGAGCACATTGGAAATTAATCTAATTCGGAAATCTAAGTAAATCGGAAAAATGTTGTTTCAAAAAGGTTTGGCTACAGGGAAAACCCTTAACCATATCGTCTTTGTTTAAGGCTCAAATTGTAGCTGACTAAATTGTCCAGGGAAGATTTTTTCAAATTTTTGATATCATTCTTCGTTTCCAAAATATCGAGTGGCAAAATCAAAAATTCGAAATAATTTCGGCCATAACATTTTTCGTTTTTTACTTTTTCGAATAATTCTTTCTGCACCGTATAGCTCTAGTAAATACGCATCTCTTGGATCTTTTAGGGGTTCCGTAATAATTAAGGAACCTGTCTGGAAGTCTGTCTGTCTGTCCGCGCTTCCAGCTTCTGAATATAAATTGATGAAATTTGGTAAAGTTAAATTGAAAGATTGTGTATAAATCTCGGCTCCGGCATCATAAAATAATAATAATTTTACATTTTAGGCTTTCCATACATATGAAGTGGGGATGAAAAATATTTTTTGTTCTACCCCATAATGTGTAGTATCGTTGAATAGGTCTTAAAAAATAAAGGCAAGGTTTCGTACATGTCTTTTTTACAAAATGGTTTTTCAAGAAATCGGTTTCCAAAGTGGTAAGTTAATCCCCTCTTACTATCACTATAAGTTAGTCCTCTCTGGCATTTCTAAACTATATAAGATAGAAAAATGTAAGTTTCAATGCTGATAGATGATGCTAAAAACTCTTTAGGAAAATTATTTTGAGAGAAACCGGACAATAACTTTTGTTGTAATTCAAATGAACCCTCCTTAGACATGTCCTAACATGCTCTTGGTTAGGTTTTTGAATATCATATCTTCTCAACTCTCCGAGATATAAAGGGATCGCAATTTTTCGTGAAATCGAAGCCTACAATGGAGCGAACGAAAAAAATTTCGTATGTCAAAAAACTAGATCAATATTGGTTCATCCATCTGGGAGCTTATATAGGTTTCTATAAAAGGTTGTAGCTATTGATAGTATTTCATTTCAATTACGGCTCGTTTTTTTCGACACTTAAGCCCTCTATCCACGTCCTGTAAACTCTTAAGTCTTAGTCTTTGTTAGCTCTCTTTAAACTCCCAGTCTCTAGTATATGCTTCTTAATGGTATTCAAACGATGTTTGCTATAGTCTGAGTGTATACGTTTGCTGATCATTTGTAAAAAGCTTTCAATGAATTTTTCATACTTCTTGATTTTGATCTTATATTTTGTGAATCCCGTCATCTGAACATGAGTTTTATTGTATCAGGTGAAATAATCGAATACGTTTTGTGAGACGACGTTTCGTATGCTCTTTTAATGCTGTTGATTATTGCAGAGACAATTTCATCGTAAAGATGTTGAACTGTGTAACTTTGTGAAACATTTTTAAGAGATCTAAATTTTTCATTAGACATTCTTTATATAGTTTTATATTCACATCGTCTTTGAAAATAGTATTTGTGTTGTGTCCATAGACTTTACGGTTCTTTTTGTAAGGTTCTAGTTTAAACGTCGCTATATCCATATTATTTTAATATTAAGTTTTCTTCTCTAGATCTTCTCTCTCTATTAAGTCTGTAGCTTTGTTTAAAATGTTATAAAAGTCTTCGATCTCTTCTTCGCTTGCACTTTCTGTGGGCGCGTAGCATCGTATAATACTTATTTCGAAGTTATTAATTCTCAATTTACCTTTGAAAGACCTTTAAAATATACGATGTTCTTCTTGAGGTGTTTATTTACAAGGAAACCTACTCCATATAGTCCTGGTGTTTGACCTACGTAATATAGTATAAAGTTGTCATGTTTTTCCATAGTAGTACCAGTTCGTCTTACCTCGCTTAGGCCGATAATATCATATTTAATGTACTTTAAAGTTTCGTTTAGCTCTAGTAGGCGAGAATAGGAGGACAATGTCCTAACATTATATGTTGCGATGTAGAGTAGTTTGCTTTTATCGTCGTGTTTTCTCTCCGGAGGGTTTTGGTCTACGTCTCCCACGGTGAGCGGCCGTGTTGGAAGAGGGATATGTAGAGGGGCGCAGCTCAGTTTTTCAGAGGTTCCTCTTGTTCACGGCTGGTAGAGGCGTTAGATTGTTCAGTTAGTAGATAGGGACGCAGGAAGCTCATTATATTTTGAGATTTGTTTTTCTTAGAGACTTGTTTTGTTTGTTCATCTCTATTTGATGTGATGTTATTACAAAAATCTTTTATTGGAGGTATTATCTCGTGATTTTGGGTTTCTAGATGTTAGTTCTACAATCTTGTCGCAACGAAGTATTACGTTATCCCCGGCAAGTCGCCTCTTTTGAAGTTCTTCCTGGAGTTCCTTACGTTTTTGTAAAACAGTAGGCGAGGAATCTTCTTACGATTCCAGTATTTTCTGGTATTTTTTGTTTTTATTATTTGAATCTTTCTACTTAGGGTTGTGGTTGTCACTACAACTGTGTCTGTGCCTTACTGTGGCTTTATTTTTTCCCAGTCTTGTTACTGACTCGATTTCCCATTTTGGATACACTATCTTCATCTTGTTATCAATAGTTTCAAGAATTATATTAAGCAAGTCTTCATCTTTTTTTTCAAATTCTTGGATTCCGAAAAAAAAGTAGGTTTTTCTTTCTAAGTTATTTGTCCAAGAAGTCAATAGGTTTTCTTGCGACTGAATTTTTGTTTTTAATTGTTTTGTTTTTTCTTCGATGCAGCTAAATTTATTGTATATTTTTTTATTTATGGTAATTTTAATATTTTCCTGCACGTCTTTCATATTTTGTTTTTGTTAGGTTATATAATTTTGAATACCTTGTAAGACTTTCATTATTTCATCCATGGTTACTTTGTTTATAATATAAGCGCCCTCTGTTGACTATTTAGCAAATTAGTATACCTTTACTTTGGATGTTAATATGACTTGGTAAAATTGATCTTTTAAGGTTATAATATGTAAAATTCTTAGCGGTGCCCATAATTTTGTATACTTTTTAAAATATTTTCACTGTCCGTTTCACTCAGTTTTTTCAAAATTTCACCAGTAGTTCAAAAGTTCATTGCAAAACAACACTTCACATAGCATTTTCCACCTTTATTTACACTTTAACACAACTTTCACTCTCTAAACGACGTTATTAATAGTATTAATGTTTAAATGATTACGGAGCCGATCTCAACAGTCTTACTTATTAATTCGTTATTTTTGTACGAAGTTTTCCAAGTAAGTGGATTTTACAAGTTAAATCTCAATAAATCTCAAATTGTCAAAGTTATATAAGCCGTTATAGTTTTCCTTTAAAGTTCATTACATTGACTACCAAAATGTTTTTCCTCAGATTTTTATACCTTTTGCGCCCTGTACCTGAGAATTGGCCCACCACACAAACTAGCGGGTATAAATACGCCCATTTTTCACACTAAAATACTACAATATGAAAAACATTATATCGGTAGGAATATAAGGGTAGTCCTGGGACCTGGGATCTCAATGGGGGTTGCTTCAAAGATCGGGAACCTAATACTAACGGGAATACCTATTATGGAAATTCAGCAGCAATTCAACTTATCAGAATAAGTGCATAAACTAAATGCTACGTTTATTTATTGACATATATCACGATCAAACAAATAACCAAGTTTGTTTGAATAAATTTTATCCTAATGGTAGCTTGGCACGTATTCAACATTCGAATGTTTACTTAATAACTATCTTAAAATGTGTTAATAATAATAATATACTACTAAAAAGTAACTAAAAAAAGAAAAAATATTATTTTCAAACAAAAATGAAATCCAACTTCCAAAGTAAAAATTCACAAAAAAGTATGAAATAATTAGGTATAAAAGTATGAAAAACCCAGCCCTAACAATATCCTGATGAAAACAATATTTTATAGAAGTCACGTCACGTTCAAATTGGCTGATACTGACTTCAAAATTAAGAAGATTGAGTATAGCAATAGTTATAGTTGTAGCCGAATTTAAAAGTTGAATTATTTAGAAGTTCTGAATTATTTCATACTTTTTTGTGCATTTTTACTTTGGAAGTCGGTTTTCTTGTTTTGTTTCAAAATAACAATTAGAATTAGAAATGTTTTCTTAGGCATACTTACAAGTTGTTGCCTATAAAAGCGTCTATAATTTTTGAATTTGGTTTCAACACACCCCATCCGCAAGGAGTACGAGGTGCACATTTTTGTTTGGTAATATCCTCTGATCTCTGAAAACAAATACATATAATATTTTAATCTGTTCTTGTGCTACACCTACGGCTTACAGGTAGTACAAGTAAGTTCCTTTTATAACATTAAAGGGCCGTACTCACCGTCCAGTATGCAAATCCAGCACCGGTACTTGGCCGTCATTATCATTTAAAATTATTGCAAACATGTCAATTTCAAGGCCGCGGCATTAGATTTGAAGGCTGGACGGTATGGTCTTTATGACTGCTAAACGATAAAACGGTCTATTGGCAAGCAATTGTTATCAATACCCTTGGTAACCCTTAACACCAGACTACACCAGGGGAGTAACGAGTGCGTTGCCATCCTTTTTTAAATCCCACCACCCTTCCGGTCTTTGGTACCCTTACTCACATGGCACAACATAAGGCAAACATTTTACGCCGGTTTTGTGTCAGACTGTGATTTTGGTCGTACGGACTAGGTTTTCCCGGTTGACCCCCTGCGGGGGTCTCGCGATCATGTCTTTTCCCGTCGTGCCCTAAATTCCGTGTAGAAGAAATGACACTTGTGCAAATCAAAAACTTAGGAGGTCCAAATTAGGCTTATGACTCCCCGTTAAAACCCAATATACGACAAACGGGGAAAAAAATTCCCGACCCCTTGCGGGGGGTTTCGCAACCACCACGTAATTCCCCTTCATCCCCTCAATTCCGCGTATATAAGTGGTGCTTTACGTCTTGAACTAGATGCGGGAAAAGGTAATATAACCTAGGTTGCATTGTTAATACTATTTAATATAAGTCATCATAACGATTGTGGCCTTGAACGTATCCGACACACGTACATTCATACTGAACCACAGTCTAGTTGTAAACAGCTCACGCCTCACGTACACACCGTCCCTGACCACCGGACAGGAGGTGTGTCTTCGACGCATCGTGTCCGTTTAGATCATACGTCATCAGCGAGTTCAGCGACTAGAATACATAAACTAGGGACCCTATTACTGAGATTTCGCTGTCCATCTGTCTGTCAGGCTGTATCTCCTTAACCGTGATATCTAGACAGTTGAAATTTCCACAGATGATCTATGTTTGTTGCCGCTATAACAACAAATACTAAAAACATAATAAAATAAGTATTTAAGGGGGCTTCAATACAACAAACCTGATTTTTTTGCTGTGTTGTACGGAACCCTTCGTGCGCGAGTCCGACTCGCACTTGGCCAGTTTTTTAGTGAGGAAACGAGTAAACTGATGACGGAAAACAACGACATGGGCATTGGGAACCCGTAATACAGTCATTTCCGACCTGTAACCCCCCATTCATATAAATATTTACGTAACGGATACGCTAATCGCTGTCTTTGTCTGATACGTTGGAAAAGCCACTTGACACTTGAAAACAACATCAAGGCCATTGGGCACCCGTAACACAGTAATTTACGACCTTTACCCACTTATTATTAAAAATATTTACACCACGGATACAAAAAATAAAAAGCAAAAAATATTTTTCAGTTCACCTAACAAATAATTAATCAACAAGCTATATCCCTTACTCTATGTTGTAATAATAGGTCTTTACCTATGAAATTGCCGTTCTGCAGTACTGGCCATTTCAAATCAAAATAATTTTTGATTTTTTGTTTGGCTAAGAATTCTAATTTCAAATTTATAATTTTATTTTAAAAACATGGAATTCTTTTTCCAAAAGTAGTCATTTGTTTATTGACTAGTGTTACATTTTCATCGCATTTCAATCTTTTTCGTCATCATGGATACGTTAAAAATTCGAGTAATTATGGAATATGAGTACCGTCGTGGCAGCAACGCGGCACAAGCGGCACGCAACATCAACGACGTTTACGGAGCTAACACTACAAACCAACGCACCACCTGTTATTGGTTTGCTCGCTTCCGTTCTGGAAATTTCGACCTGAAAAATGAACCTCGCGGTCGTCCGAAGACTTTGGTCGACAATGACGAATTAAAATTGTGGAAGCTGATGATACACAATCTACGGCTGAATTAGCAGCAGCTTTCGATGTTAGCGTCAAAACAATATTGGTCCATTTGCGTCAAATTGGCAAGGTAAAAAAGCTTGACAAATGGGTGCCCCACGAACTCAATGATCGCCAGCGCGAAGTACGCGTCGAGACGTGCCTTGCACTGCTCAACAGACACACAAATGAAGGAATTTTGAACCGCATTGTTACCTGCGATGAAAAATGGATTCTGTTTGATAACCGCAAGCGCTCAGCGTTGGATCCTGGTTCAGCACCTAAACAATGCCCTAAACGAAAACTTACCCCTAGAAAAGTGATGGTCACTGTTTGGTGGTCTAGTGCCGGTGTGATTCATCACAGCTTCTTACCAAACGGGGTGAGCATTACTGCAGATGTGTACTGTGAAGAACTGAATACAATGATGGAGAAGCTGGCACATCTCTAACCAGCATTGGTCAATCGCTCGTCTCCGCTGCTCCTTCACGACAACGCGCGACCTCATACTGCACAGCAGACGGTCTCTAAGTTGCAAGAACTGGGGTTGGAAGCTCTCCGTCATCCGCCCTACTCACCAGACCTGGCGCCTACAGACTTCTACTTTTTCCAGAATTGGGATAACTTCTGGCGGGAAAAAAATCAATACCCGAGAGGCAGTAAGAATGCCTTTGAAGAATTTGTTGCCTCCCGTCCAGCTGATTTCTTTAAGAAGGGCATCAATAAACTGCCACTGCGTTGGCAAAGATGCATTGATTGCATGCGTGATTACTTCGATTAATACAAATAAAAAATACATGAAAAAAATTCGTTTAAACTTTTTCATACAAAACGGCAATTTCATAGGTAAAGATAATAATATTTGAAGCCCGTACCAGCCATGAAATTGAAAAAAATCCTTTAATAAAGTACCTAACGGCTGGTACCGGATACAATATAATATAATAAATATTATATTGTATCCCGTAAATATAACAAGATAGAGATTTCGGTATACATTGATCATTTGTTAGGTGAATTGAAAAGGACAATTACTTTTTGCTGTTTAGTGCATAATTTTTACACGACGTCGGTTTTAATTTTTTGTTTTTGACGTAAATTGTCATCCTAATAACATTATGATTGCAAGAGGTACTAGGTACCTTATTTTGTGTTAATAACATGTCTACATTAAAATTGCCTTTTACATGAAATTGTACTAGTTTTATAGTAGGTACCTATTTTATAATCTAAATCAAAACATACAACTTATTAAAAACAAAAGCTTGCTCGTGTTACTGAGTTATATGCAATATTTAAATTTGTATTAGGTCATTACATATAAAATTGGCGTTTTGTAAAGGAGGAACATAAAGTCAATTTTTTTAAACATAATATATTTATTTTATCAAAGTATTATCATACCATTGCTATCTATGCACTTTTGTCATCTCATAGGTAGTCCATTGATTCCATTACTAAAAACCATTATTATACCTAACTAATAAAAAAATCAATAAAATCTAAGAAGGCGCTTTGGACTGCCCCATCGGAGTTGAATTTTTTTTCTTGCAAGGAGTTATCCAAATTTCGAAAAACAATGGTAATCTGTTGGAGCAAGGTACAGTGGATGTCTTAGACATTCCAATTGAAGCTCCTCTAATTTGGTAGCCGTCTGTTGTGCAGTGTGTGGTCTAGCGTTGTCCTGAAGCAGCAGTGGCCTAGAGCGAATGACCAACCTCGGTTGTTTAGCGGCTAGCTTTTCCATCATGATTTGCAGTTGCTGGCAATAGACATCTGCCGTAATCGTCTGGCCAGATTTAAGAAAGCTGTAGTGAACGACACCAGCGCTAGTCCACCAAACGCTCACAAGTAACTTTTTTTGAGGCAATTTTCGCTTGGGGCAGGCTTTGGCTGGTTTGCCAGGGTACAGCCATTGCGATGAGTGTTTCCGATGATCGTACAGGATCCACTTTTCATCACAGGTAATGAATCTATTTAAAATCCCTTCATTATTGTGCCGGTTGAGTAATGTAACGCAGCAGTCGACGCGCGTTTGTCGGTTTGCTGCACTCAATTCATGAGGTAGCCAATTTGCTTCAAGTGGATTAAGACAGTTTCATCACTAACACCGCAGCCTGCAGCTAACTCGGACGTGGCTTGCAAAATTGCTCCTCCCACGATCAGCAGGGGTGCTGATCGTGCTCGTCCCTTAGCATCCGCTGAGCCGGAATCGAGATACTAGCTCCAGGCTCTCCCGTCATCCAATGTCGGAACTCTGTTGGATAACCACACCTTCACACTATCGGTCAGTCTGCGCTTAGGAACCGGTACCAGCGCACCCCATCGCTGCCATTGTGGTACCACGGTGGACCGCCAAGGGCACCATGGACTGTCCTGCCGCCGCGCTGCAGTGCCGGCCGCCAGTCCCGCCATGCCTCCATTAATGACGTCATCCGCCAAGGTTCTTGCCACTGTCTATGTGCCGGCCTCACTCGAGCCGAACAGTATCGCACGTGATGACGGCAAGAGACCTGGTGGTATGACCCTCATTCTGTGGAGCCGTGGAAGGCCGCTGGTGTGGGACGCTACCTGCGTGGATACGCTGGCGGTGTCACACGTGACGGCCGCTGCAAGGGTAGCGGAGGCGGTAGCTGCACACGCTGAGACCCACAAAAGGTGGAAATATGAATCCATCGGTGATGGTTACCCTTTTCTGCTTTATGGCGTCGAAACTATGAGTCCGTCGGTCCAAGTGCCAAGCTCCTTTTTAAAGATTTGGCCAAAAAACTGGTCGACAAAACCAATGACCCTAAGGCTGGAGCTTACCTCGGCCAACGAATCAGTTTGGCCATACAGCGAGGCAATGCTGCCAGCCTCTTAGGTACTCTACCCGCAGTCTCCAACCTAGATACAGTTTTTTTATCTATAGCCCTTTTTTTATGTAGACAATAAGTTACATATAATTTAAATATTTTAACTAGTTCTTAAATCTTTTTTTCTGAAATAATTAAATAAAAGTGCCACCTAGCATAAAGTAGATGTACTATTAACTTTATTTTGTTATCGCTATCGAATTATTATTGTCAATTAAAATAATTTTTTTTGTTAATGTGTCAGATTCGGGCGATGCGTGCGGCAGCCGAACCACGCGTTTTTAGGGTTCCTTAATACATAAGGAACCCTTATAGTTTCGCTCTATCCGGTCGTCTGTCTGTCTGTCTGTCCGCGCTTCTAACTTCTGTAATTAAGAATATAAATGGATGAAATTTGGTATAATTATAGATAACTATAGATTGTGTATAGATATCGGTTTTAGCATCATAAATAATATTAATTTTATATTTTAGGAGTTGCTAAGTTAGCTAGTTATACATGTGAAGTGGGGATAAAAAAATATTATTTTATCCAACGCCATCGTGTGGGGGTATCGTTGAATAGGTTTTTTAAAATAAAGGCAAAACTTCATACGTGATTTTTGTACTAAGTCAACCATTTACGAGTAATCGACCTCCAAAGTGATTTAAAAGTTGCCCCCCCCCCCCCTGGCATTTCTAAATGATAAGACTAAGAAACTTGCAATTTTTCATGCTGATAGATCGTAAAAAAAACTTTTTAGGAAAATTATTTTGAATGAAATCAGACAGTAACTTTTGAAGTAATTTGAAAAAAAAAACACGGTTATAATTACGGAACCCTCATTAGACATGTCCTGATAAGCTCTTGGTTAGGTTACCCTTATTTTCGCCGCTAAATTAAAATTATAAATATTGTCGGTACAGTTCCGGGAGGAAAGTTATATTACAACTTTTGCATTTTTTTTCAGCCCCTTTTGTAACTTTGATAGTTTGTTTAAGATGCCATTCCGAATAGAATGAGACCAAAAACAGAATTTTCTGTGGTCCAGGTTAGGTTTTGGACGAAATAGCACTTGTGAATCAGACCATACGTTCATTGTACACACTAATACTATAATATGAAATACATTTTATCAGTAAGAATATACGGGGAATCTGGCGGGGCTGGGATCTCAGTCCATAATTACCCTCGGCCGGCACCCGCCTACGTGACACATGTCACGGCGTCGCTTGAAAGAGTGCTAAGTGTGTGTTTTTCTTTTCGCATTCGATCGTGAGCGCGTTTGGCGTTTACTAGGAATTTGTATGTGATTTGTACAGCGCCACCTAGTTGTAATCGCGACAACTAGGTCAAATCACATACGTAGGGCGTTTTAACTGAGTGCTAAGTGTAGCACTCAGTTAAAACGCCCTACTCACTGTCCAGCCTGCAAATAAAAAACCGATACTAATGGCCATCATTAGTGTCAATAATGTTAATAATTTATAATTTTATGTGCAAGTCCATTTCAAGGCCACGATATTGGTTTTGCAGGTTGGACAGTGAGTAGCCCCGTTTTAACTGAGTGCCAAGTGTGAGTTTTTCTTTTCGCATTCGATCGTGAGCGCGTTTAGCGATTACTAGGAGTACGGTGCTATAGTTATTTTTCTGAGGCTTGATATTCTTCTTCCAAGCAAAAATAATGCAATACACTACGTTTATTCCAAGGTTTGTGCACCATGCGTTCTTGAAAGTATTAAGTCATCGAAACTAATTGTATTTTCAACCAGCCACGAGCAAGAAGTGCCGTACTTCACCATCCAGCCTGCAGATCTAAGGCCGCGGACTTGTAAGCAAAAATTATAAATGTTTGACACTATTGACAGTAGTACCAGTGCTGGATTTGAAGGCTGGACCGTGAGTAAGGCGCTTTAGTTAATCTTATTTTAATTATTAATTTTTTTTTTTTTTTTAACGAAGTGTTGATATTTTCATTTAATTTTTTACCAGTTTCTTACGGTAGAATATTACAAAGCACATAGTATCACCGGTGTTAATACACATGTAGTGTCGATTTTTGAGACGGGATCAAATGCATTTTCAGTGGGTTCGAAAGCTAAAATGCCTTTGGATAAGGGGCCATGTAAAGTTTGATTGGGTACATGAAATATCAGAAATAGGTAGTGCCATGGAGGTAAGAGAAAAGGAGAACGATCGCTATGTGCTAAAGCCCGCCTGTACCTGAAAATTTGTAGAATTTATAATTCATTTTTCAGCCACTAGCCGCGCTGCTCGTCGGAAAGTAGTATCTGCGAAGTTAGCTGTTTTAATACAAGTAGATGAAGTTAGTTGAATAATGTACAACAGCCCGATTTTATTGAGACAACTTGGCGATCTCAGCACCTCACTTATTTGTCCATATTTCTGGAACACTATTTTCTACTACGATCGTTCTCCTTTTCTCTAACCTCCATGGATAGTTCTTTACCACACTTTTAAAACCACTTTATTTTCATCCAAACGTCGTCCTATGTAAGGTGTATTGTATGTAAGCTGTAGGTGCTTTAATTAAAATATGAATATAAAAGTTTGATCAACCTATATCTATGTAACGTGATTGGCAGGCGACTCGGCCTCTTAGATACCAATTCCAATTAACTATTAAAAAATTTTTTTTTTTTTACTTGTTAAAATTATTAAACAACTGATCTTTGTGATTATATAGTACTTAATATAATTTACAATAATATTATGTGTCCTCTGTATATTCTGTATTGTATGCATACTGCGAATGACCACATAAGTAGTTTTATTTCCTGAACTACAGGATGTTTATAAATATTAACATTAAATTTAAATGTTAATAGTATGTTCACTAAGGAGAAAATAGGTATTAATTTTAAAAACTTAAAAACATCGAGAATAAGTGCAACTATTTAATATCTCATAAATTAAACTATTAAGTATATTACTATAGCGTAGGGCAGAAAATGTAAAATAATAATATTTTTTGCAATGCAAACAAGACAGACATATTATTCTTTAGTTTATTCCACTAAATATTTTTTAAGGCGTAATCAACATTATTATGAATGATCGCAAGAGCTGCGACCTACAAAAACTTGTTTATCAAAGTAAATAAAATTGTAAACACGTTAATGTTGACTATATTTGCACGTGACTTACCCTTGTTTTCGGCACCATAGCGGCAGCAAGAGTGCACAACGCCAAAAATAATAATAAATTTTTCATTATAACCGAAAACTGATGCTATTTTTTCCAAAAACGATTAAAAAGTTGCAAAAAGTGAAGGTGTCCACACTGACGGTTCGTGACAGAGTGGAGTCGTCGGCTGGCCGTCCGTTTTATAAGTAGCCTGGAGCGGCCCCAGCGCGGGGCGCGATACAGATTTTCCTTTAAAATCACTACGCCGTTGTACGAGAGAATTTATGATAGTTATTGCGATTAAACATGAATGGAATGAGAGGTACTCGCGATACTCTGATGAACAACGCCACGCACGCGGGCGAGTACACATACACTTGTTTACTGTCTGCGTACTACTAGCTACAGCCGCGGGATCGATGATCTTATAATAATAAATATACCTATAAACTCTATTGATAATATTTGAGTACACATTTAAGGAGAAAACTTTTTTCTGATTATTTAAAATCGCTAAATAACCTAGTAAGTATACAGCTTTTGTGGAACGCTGATTAATTGACAGGTTCCGATAAAAAACAATTACCTACCTAATATCTGTACGATTTTTACACTGAATCAACAATTTATTACGACATCTTTTGTTTATGTTAGTTTATCTTAAGAGGAGTAAACAAAAAACAAAACACAATAACGACTTGTATGTAGCCGTTGTGACTTGTGACGGTGCAAGCTTCAGAATTGCATCATTCATTGTAGCAAGAAAGGGCTTCTTCGCTGCATCCGCTATATTGCAAAAGGTATTTCTAAATGTGAATAAATATTTTAAAACAATATTTTATATTTTCCCATGATGTAATTTGCTATTTCATACTTTTAGGTCAAACCGATTTTACCTGACTTAGTGCTTTAAAGTTTAAATATCGTACAGCTAGCTACATGCAAAGTAACTGACCCTTGACAATTTTATTATTTAAAAAAGTTAAATATGCGTATTGAAACCAAAACAAATGTGAAGATAATTACGCAAAGATGAACGACTTTGTTATCATTTCAAGGTTATCACCAGTGATCTCGGCCTTATGTTTCGATTACTGATTGGACGGTAGGTGGATGTGTCTCTATTGACTCTTAGAGTCTTTGCGTATAGGACAAGGGTCAGAGGCCGTGTATATTGCGAGAAATTTGCATTAACATACTCAATAAGCCGCTTTCTACTAATATTTTTAGTTTATATAGCAATTTTTACGAGGCCTATGGCACCTTCACCTTGTTTTCGGTCTTCTAGAGTACCTTTAAACGCGTGTGTAGTGATTGCAGATATAGATCCTGAAAAACAGAGGAGTCGCAGTGCTGGAGATAATATTATATACTTGCCTAGTGTGTAGTGGCCAGTAGGCTGATGCTCATAAAAGAAACAGAAACAAACTCACCGTCGCCTCGAATTCCCTTCACTGAACTGTTTTTAAACAACAATCGATAAAAACTTTCTCCATAGTATCGAAAGCCATTTTTTTGTCATTTTTTCAAAATTAATACCTACTATAACGTGGCGACGGCCGTGGAAGATTCATCGGGTATCGAATGTGGTCCCAGAATAGCCATGCAGTCTGATATTACTTGATGGGTAATCGGGTGCATTCGACTGCACTATCGGTGCAAACTTTAGCAAATATAGTTTTGCTGTTGCTAAACGGAATCACTCAATCGTCAATCACATGTCGAATCAGCGACATGTAGCTACTACATAGGTTATATTCACAATGACTATGGATAAGCTGCAATATTTGCATGAGAGTTAAAACAAGAACATTAAAGTGAATAAAATATTTTAGGTGTAGAAAGTACGAAACGTTTGTCACTGTTCATACTTATGTCACTATACGTAGAAAATAATACACGTAATTAAAAATATTTGTTTGATTAGGTACAATTATTGCGCATTGTGTATTTGTTTACAGCACACATTATTTTGTGACAAATATATTATTTTGTTTGATCTAACGTATGTATACATTTTAATCGAAGTCACACTACGGTTTCCTAGAACTCGTTAGTTATCTTATTATCTACTACTGACTACAGGATGCTCCATAAAATGCTGTCAAATAGAACTAGCGTTCACCGTCGAAAAAGCAGAAAGTCAATTTTGCCAATTAAATTCTAAAATAATACGGTTATGATTCAATGCATAATGGTATTCTCATAAAAGTCAAACCAACGTCAAACCCGTTTCGATTGGTCCAAACTCCAAGAATTAGTTTACGATATGAAGACTATTCATTTAAGTATTATTCAATAACAGTAAAATGAAAGTATAAGTTAATTACGAGAAAAAAAGTTACCTCATGAGTTACTTAATAATATGTAAATCTGTCAAAGGTAAAGATTGTGTAGAGAAATAGTAAAATTTTAGCCGAATTTAAAAGGGGATTTTTTTGAAAATAATATTTATAAATTCATACTTTTTTGTGTATTTTTACTCTGGAAGTCGGTTAAACCGTATTTGTTTACAAAAAATCCCGCTTTAGTTATATTTGTTATATTATTATTAACACATTTTAAGGACGTTTAAAATAAACGACCGAATGTATAATTGAATACGCGCCAAGCTTCCATTACGTATTGTATATAAGAGGATGATGATGATTACTGTAAGTTACATAATGGCATATGCTTGCAGTTCTTTTAACAATGTCGAAATTCCCAAACGTGTATATTTAAGGACTGAAGAGGTCAGTTCAGTGCTTTTGGATCCAGGGTATACCTTGGTGCAGAATCTTACTTTTGGTAGCATATTATGCTTGGGTTACTTGTAAAAAGACCACGTTTGCGTGAATGAGTAACAAACATCCATCCATCCATCCTCACAAACTTTCACATTTATAATATTAGTAGGATTAGTAGGATAAGTTGTTAAATTCTTATAATTAAAAACGAGTTGGATTAAAATATGTCATTTTACTAAATTTTAAGTAAGTAACTATGAAAACTGATTATTGAACGAATTCCTTTCTTGAACACCCTTTTAGACTTAGAAATATTTGTCGAATTGGGCATCTGCGTCATCGGCCATATAGTAAGTAAGTAGGTATGGGACTTCAAAGCGTATGAACTATGATCTAATTTTCATCTAACGAAAACAAAAGATGACGCAATTTTTTATGTCTTCTAATAATTGATAATATTGAATGGGCGCGAGATTTTCTATTTGTGGGATTAGCGTTCGTCTCGTGCCCGGTGCCGGCGTGTCTCGTGGGATGTTCTAGAATTAGAACAGAGGGGTACGAAAGGTGAGGCAGTAACCATACAAAATGTACTTAATCAGAGGCTGATCATATCTCAGATCAGAGATACCAAATAACTATCAACTTAGATAGAGAAAAATATAAAATGTATTTGTAACGGGGACGAAATTAAAGGAACCAATGGGAACCCACTAGGCCAAGGACACACTTTGATAAAATAAAATTATTCATCCCATCAAATACCTAATAGTAATATTGTTCACTATGAAGTTGACATAACCACAATGCGTGTGACCATAAAGACGAATTTCGTGAGACGTTTTAGAGGATTTTTTACCCCCTCCCCCCTTGGTGAGATATCGTGGGATTCGCCTCGACCCCCTCCTCCTCTCCCTAATCTCACGTGTAATTTAAAAATAATATATATACCTATACCCCCTGTGTTGGTCTATAACCTCTTGATTGTAAGTCCTTCGTGCGCTCGTGTGGTGACGATAATAATACAGCAGCAATTCTTATACTTTCCTTTATTGGTGCTTACCACAAATACGTATTACAATATGTAATGAGATATGCTTAGCACAATATATACGTCTACACTATGTATAGCCCTTTGACCAACTCAAATAAACTAACTCGATAGGCTTTACTTATGACATCTGTCAATGTCAATAATGACATTGACAGTTACATCTTACTGTTGATATATGTAACACCCCCTTACTAATAAAAAGATTTACACAACGGGTAACTTAAACAACGTTGCTGTCTTTGCCTGATGCGTTGGAAAAGTCACTTGACAGACAAAGACAGCAACGTTGTTTAAGTTATCGATTGTGTCAATCTTTTTATTAGTGAGGGGGAATGAGTAAAAATAATAATTGATTTATTAAAAAACCGGCCAAGTACGAGTCGGACTCATACAAGTATGCAGGGCCGGATTTAAAATTAATGCCGCCCTGGACACTGAAGAAAATGCCGCCCTATCACAGAAATTTTACTGAAAATTATAGTTTTTATATCTTATTTTTTTAAATAGAATAACTAATTGCTTGCTCATTGCATAAATTTTATTATATATTATATACTTCAATATATAAAAAAATATTTGTTTTTGTTCCAAGAATCCATAGACAAATAATTGATTGAGCGCCCAGCGAAGCCAATCATATAGCTTTGTAAGAATCATGAATTTTGCACTAACGATGACTTATGATTGTATTACATTTGTTTGTCAGGCATCGACCAGTTTACAAAGTCAGGTGACTTTGTAAACTGGTCGATTAAATCTTCACAATCTAAACGTTAATTTACATTAGACGTACACGTACATATTCTATGCATAGAATGCCAATCTTTTGAGACTATTTGCAGTCATTGTAAAACGTAAGTAGTTTTTAACTCGTTTCAAACAAGAAATAAAAAATGATTAATTAATACAATTAATTAATTATTATAATGTGCAATTTTGATAATTGTAAAAAAATTATTCTAAAAATATTTTTTTTAAGTTTCTAAATTTTGCCGTCCCACAAAATTTGCCGCCCTGGGCACTAGCCCTGACTGCTCCTAGTGTAAATTCACCACTGCAAGTATGGTTCCGCAACATTATACCAATATTTTACATGTTTAAATATTATTTCGTTACTTTTGTACGAAGTTATATAAGTAAGCGTATTTTACAAGTTAGGCATCTATAACTCCTAAACTAACAAAGTAACATAAGCTGTTATAATTTTCCTTTAAAGTTCTGTTCACATGGACTACCATCATGATTTTTTCAGATTTTTCTATCCAGCCGTTGTGCGTTTAGAGGGGACACACACACTAAAAACATACCCACTTTACGTGATATTATTTTAGCACTTTGTCGACGTAGTAAATACACATGTCCATGCAGAGTTTCATATTTCTAGCACTAGTAGGACGGTAAGCCGAAGACGGAAGACGAACATGACGAAAACATTAGGGTTACGAGACGTGAACTACGGAACAGTAAAAAACACAATTATTACTTTTATTAAGACTAGTATTTGAGATTATTCTAACAAAGCAGTAAGACTAGATTTTTAATGTGATGACGTAAATAAACACGGTTTTTTTGGGCTTACATTGCAAACGCTGGCTGAACCCTACGAGATAGATCAAAATAATGATCGATGATAGGAGTTTATTAACCATTTTTTATTTTCTTTTCCAAATTGGACTTAATTTTGAGACTATTTTTGCCTGAAAAAAAAATACGTGATATTTGATGCGACATCAATGAGGAATCGAGGGAACTCCTCGAAATTTATATGGACACATATATGCAGTGATTTTAACTTTTTCAGAAGCAACCCAAGCATATGCTACCAAAAAGTAAGATTCTGCACCAAGGTCCAAAATCCAAATCCCTGGATCCAAAAGTACTGAACATAACTCCTCAGTCTGCAAGCATATGCCATTATGTAACTTACATTCATCATCATCATCAACTTATATACAATACCTAATGGAAGCTTAGTGCGTATTCAATTATACATTAGATCGTTTATTTTAAACGTATTAATAATAATTCAACAAATATCACTAAAAAGGGAAAAATTATTATTATTTTTAAACAAAAAATTAAACCGACATCCAAAGTAAAAATGCACAAAAAAGTATAAAATAAAACTTATTTTCAAAATGATTCCCCTTTTAAATTTGGCTAAAATGTTGACTATTTCCCTACTCAATCTTCAAAAATTTGAAGTCGGTACCAGCCAACTTGAACGTGAGTTCGATTTTAAATATTGTTTTTTCAGGATGTTGTTCGGGCTGGTTCTGACTTCAAAATTATGAAGATTGAGTAGAGAAATTGTTCGCTAAGGGGAACCCGTCAGATTAGTAAAAAAATCTATCTTTGGAGATGCTCGAGCGCGTCAGATTAAGATTAGGGGGGGGGGGGGGTGCTTATGTTAATTATCAACTAATAAGTATCCATTTTGTTTATCTGACTATTTAAGCGTAACCTACAAATAGTTGAAGAACGATAGAACAACGTAGAACGATGTGTGGACATGCACGAGTGCATCTGTTTTTTTTTCTTATTAATAATATAATATATTTGACCGTTATTTAATAATATAATATATTATTAGGTTACCGTAGGCTGAAAGTGATCAAAAGCCAAAAGTTAAGTGGGCATGGTAGGCAAAATCCGAAACTATAAGACAGTGGAAAATGTTCAAAGCAGTTACGAGCTCGATTATGATAAAAACTAATACGGCATCATTAGATTTTTGATAAATCAATTTACCTAGCCAGGAATCGGACCGACTGATTTTGAAAAAATATACACACCCTGTATTATTACACCACTCGATAGTGTTGCTAATAAAGAACAAATTCTAGTAAGTAATAACATACGGCAAACTTGCGGGAAAGGCTCATTTTTAAACGAGAAGCCTACATCTTCACGCAAATCGTCAGATTAATATATATTTCATATCAGAGTAATAGACGATACAGAGATAATTTGACGGGCTTCTGCATGTCCATACATGGTTTTTTTTTACAACTTTGCAACAGTGTGGGCGCTTCCCCCATTGCTAAAAGCTGACAGCTCATAGGACCATTAAGTCTTTTTATAATCTAATCTACCAATTCTAATAGGTTTCCGCGACACTCGAGCATGAACACCAATAGTATTCTGGCCGCCCCTACTATAGCTAAAAATCAGAGATGTTGCCCCAAACATGTCACCTCTCGCTTAAGGCACCCACAGACGAGAGGCCGATCGTTTCAGTTAAAACTGACGTAAGTTCAGCCTGAACGGATTCGAGTACATACACGGAAAACAGAGAATAAAGATAACTCTATTTATTGCTGTCACAGATGTGAGCAGAACCAACAGGCTGCTATGAGGAAGTGATGCAAATGCAACAAGTGCAGCATGAGGAGTGCGTTAGTTTGTCAGAGGAGCACAATCATAATTTTAAGAATCCAGATCGTTTCTTATATAAAAACGCACAAAAAAGTATGAAATAAAACTTGATTTCTAAGTAATTCTCCTTTTAAATTTGGGTGAAATTTTAACTATTTCTCTACTCAATCTTCATAATTTTCAAGTCGGTACCAGCCCGAATAACATCCTGATACAACAATATTTAAAATAGAACACATGTTCAAGTTGGCTGGTACCGACTTCAAAATTTTGAAGATTGAGTAGAGAAATAGTTACAATTTTAGACGAATTAAGAAGGGGAATATTTAGAAAAAAGTATTATTACATACTTTTTTGTGCATTTTTACTTTGGAAATCGATTTTTATTTTTTGTTTAAATGTAATAGTTTTTCTCTTTTTAGTTAAATTTATTATCTATATTATTATGAACACATTTTAAGAAAGTTATTAATACATAAAAGCCTCTGCAATTCTCAACTCTGTCGGCAAAACAATCTCAAGCGTTATTTCATGCCAGTTTTCTGAGAGGCCGTGGTATTTTTCCCAAATAAGCATTACCGATCTGCGGATCTACGAAACAATCACCAGTGATGATAATGATTAGATAGATACTATATTATTAAATAATTATTATTATCTGTTATAGTCGGCGGTAAAAATGTAGCAGTAAGCATTAAATATACTATAGTGATGATGATGATCACGAATATAGTTTTGGCAATAGCAAAATTTCAAAAACATTGATATCGGTGCACAAAACGGGACGGATGAGTAGTTAGTACCTATGTCATCATAATATGTTGGTGTTTCTGTTTTGATACTTTTGATAGCATAATATGCTTGGACTACTTCAGACAAAGTTGAAATCACTATATGCGTCCATATTAATTTCGAAGAATTCTCTCGATTATCATGGATCCCATCATCAGGTCACCACTTTGGGGACTAAGGGACAAATTTCTAATTATAGCCTTTACAACAACAAAAAAATTTGCAAATAGGTTCACAAACGGCAGAGTAATGTTCTAAGATATACGTGTCGGTGTAAAATACTATGAGAAGTACCTATAATATCATCATAATGTGATGTTTTTTTTTTTTTTTTTTTTTTACTATTACTTACTATAATGTGATGATGTATGTTGTGATGATGATGATTACTGTAATTGACATACACTGCATATGCTTGCAGTTCTTTATACAACGCCGAAATCCCCATACATGTATACATCTATCCCCACATAAAGAGTCAGGAGTTCTGTTCAGTACTTTTGGATCCAGGGTATATCTTGGAGCAGAATCTTACTTTTTAGTAGCATATATGCTTGGACTTCTTCAGAAAAAGTCGAAATCACCATATGTGTCCATATAAATTTCGAGGAGTTCTCTCGATTCGTCATGGATCCCATTATCGGGTCACTACTTTGATGTCAAAAGGATCAATTTGAGATTATACCCTATATATCAAAAAAATAATTTTGAAAATCGGTCTACAGATGGCGGTGTAATCGTTGAACATACAAAAAAAAAATACAGCCGAATGTATAACCGCCTCCATTTTTTGGAAGTCTGTTAAAAAAAAAAATAATTAAGTCTGCTGTCCTATTTTTATTTGTAGATCTTAATAATTACCCTACTATTTTAAAATCTAAATCACATTGAACACAAAAAACTGACAATATAAAAATAAGTAATAGCTGGGAAGTATCTCATTCACATCAGCTTACAAGTTAAAAACCATCCAAGTACGAGTCGGACTCGCGCATGTAGGGTTCCGTGCCGTTATACCAATATTTGACATGTTTAATTATTATTTCGTTATTTTTATAAAAATGTTTCCAAGTAAGCTCATTTTACAAGTTAAATCTCTATAACTCCTATAGTACCAAAGTTATATAAGCTTGCCTTCAAAGCCACATGGACCATAATAATTTTTTTTAGATTTTTCGAGGCAGCCAATTAGCTTTTAGAGGGGGTATTATAACAAAATAAATCTCTTTGAAGTTGAATATTTCGTAAACGGATACCTAAAATCAAAAAATCGTCTCACCTTTTGATGTAATAATATATATCTATTGTTGCGGATTAATATAAACTGGATTCGTATATGTATATGAGATTAACGGCCGATTATTGAAACGCAACTAAAAATGGCTTCCAAGCTGTCCTTGTCATACCTAATGGCAAGCACTCACTGACAGCAATCTAAATTCTAAACAAAATATGACTGACAGCAATCTAAATTCTAAAACAAAATATGTTTCACTTTTTGTCGTTTAAAGAGAGATAAAATAGTTGTTTCTTTTCGGGATTTTTGAAAATTGCTAATTTTATAGAATTTGATGTTCTTTCGAATTTCAACTTTGCCACCTCGTAACTTGTTTTATACATGTATTTATCGTGAAATTAGCCGGAAAGAAGATAGCATCCAATTGCTTTTTTTAGGGTTCCGTAATACTCAAGGAACCCTATAGTTTTCCGGTTTTCCGAATTTCATTCCTTTATATTCATAATTACAGTAGCTAGAGGCGCGGACAGACAGACAGATAGACAGTCAGACGGACGGACAGAGGAAAACTATAAGGGTTCCTTGAGTATTACGGAACCCTAAAAAAAGCAATTGGATGCTATCTCTTTCCGGCTAATTTCACGATAAATACATGTATAAAGCAAGTTACGAGGTGGCAAAGTTGAAATTCTAAAGAACATCAAATTCTATAAAATTAGCAATTTTCAAAAATCCCGCAAAGCTTTCCAGGTATAACTACCAAAATAATATTGTTCTGAAACTGATATCAACTGGGGCAATTGCGCTCCTAGCTGCTAGCACAAATCATAAAGCATCTCGCGTCAATCTGACATAGCGAAAAAATACGTCGCGTCTATGCGTTACGGCTTAGTACAATTACTATGGTTCAGTTTTATCCGACCAAAATGCGTGTGTATTTATTTATTTATTGCTCAGTATGTTTGTCACATAACATATTTAAATAGGTAGCATTATTGACGTTATGTTTACCTTTAGATTAAATTCGATTGAACCTCTGTTCAGATCGAATTTAATCTTATTTTAGCTATACTCTTATAGCACTGTAAACATATAATATTCGCGTCTACCGTCTACGCCAGGGGACTAAACAAAACAAATCCACATCGCCCACTGCCAAAACAAAACACAAATGTTGTGTTAGGTAACGGTGTGCTGAACTTTCCGTCGTCTGATGTCTGGCTTCTGAGCTGTCCTGGGCATCGTCTGGCAGCGCACCTTGTAGGTCACCCACAAACACTTGCCACCGTCGATCATTGTAAGATGCTGTATCCACTCGTTTACTGCAAAAGTATGTTGTGACTGTGTGTGTAAAAACTTAGGCCTTGTAATCCGTGATTAGATTTATACAGTGTTCTTCAGCGAAGTAATAACTTACGGCATTCTTATAACATTGCCTCAGAAGATTGACTAGTCAATATTCAATAATACGTATTCGCTCGTTCAATGATGATAATTATTATTTTTAAACAAAAAATTTAACCGACTTCCAAAGTCAAAATGCACAAAAAAGTATGAAATAAAACTTATTTTCTAAAGTTGGCTGGTACCGACTTCAAAATTTTGAAGATTGAGTAGAGAAATAGTTAAAATTTCAGCCAAATTTAAAAGGGGAATTAATTAGAAAATTAGTTTTATTTCATACTTTTTGTGCATTTTACTTGGGAAGTCGGTTTAATTTTTTGTTTAAAAATATATTTTTTTTCCTTTTTCTGTGATATTTGTTAAATTAATATTAAGTAACACATTTTAAGAACGTTTAAAATAAACGATTGAATGTATAATTGAATACGCGCCAAGCTTCCATTAAGTATTGTACATAAGATAATGATGATGAATACTGTAGGTTACATAATGGCATATGCTTGCAGTTCATTAAGCAATGTCGAAATTTCCAAACGCGTATCTTTAAAGACTGAGGAGATCTGTTCGGTGCTTTTAGATCCAGGGTATACCTTAGTGCAGAATCTTACCTTTTGGTAGCCATATGCTTGGGTTACTTCTGAAAAAGTCAAAATCACTGTATATGTTCATATAAATTTCGCGGACGTCCCTCGATTGCTCATAGATGCCATCATCAGGTCACCGCTTTGGTGACAACGTGACCAATTTAGGATTATACCCCATAACATCAAAAAAAAATTTTGAAAATCGTCCATAAACGGCAGAGGTTCAAAGATATCCGTGTCGGTGTAAAATATTATGAGAAGTACCTATTATATCATCATTATGTCATGATTTATGGTGTGATGATGGTGTTGATGATAATTACTTTAATTGACATAGTGGCTTATGCTTGCAGTTCTTTAAGTAACGTTTCAGTACTTTTGGATCCAGGGTATTCCTTGGTGCAAAATCTTACTTTTTGGTAGCATATGCTTGGGTTACTTCAGAAAAAGTCAATATCACTATATGTGTCCATATAAATTTTGAGGAGTTCCCTCGATTCCTCATGGATCCCATCATCAGGTCACCACTTTTGTGAAAACGGGACCAACTTGGAAGTATAATATAATAATACCACATCAAATATAATAATAACACATCAAAAAAATAATTTTGAAAATCGGACGGCGGAGTTATCGTTAAACAAACAAAAAAAAACATACGGCCGAACGTATAACCGCCTCCTTTTTTGAAAGTTGGTTAAAAATATCGGTTTTTAGTAGTGGTTCTCACTTCACATAGGGAAAAAAAAAATCTTGATGTAATCGTATTAAAATCTATTCGTAAACCATGATTGAGTTCCTAGTACTTTTAAATGTTCATTGTAAAACCCCCTTTATTAGTTCAGTGGGCTATCAAAAGCAAATAATTTTATAATTAGCCGAAAAGTGTTTTTGTCGCCTCGGTGTAGACACAACACGACATCTCACATAACACTACCGCGCCGGTCCCCAGACAATCGTAAACATTATCTTAATTTACAGACTATTTGAGTACCAATTTATTTGCTTTTTGTTTGCGAATGACCATTTTTAGGGTTCCGTACCTAAAGGGTAAAAACGAGACACTATAGGCATGTTGCCTAAAAAATTTGTTTTCGTCTATTCGATGTTAAACAACATGTTAATAAACAATCTAGAACCCATTTTCGTTTAGCTTGAAAAATAACGAAGATACAAACAATAGGGCTAATGTAACTAGGTACATCAAAACTATTTAATTTCATTAATATACTCAGATATATTGAGGCAAAATATAATATTTTACGTGTAGTGTAGTAACTAGATACTTACATCTAAAAATTACAAAAAAGTTTAATTTTTGTTGCTAAATTAGTTAAAAAATCCTACATCATTAGTTTACTTACACCATATACAAAAACATTAATTATGGTAAGTATGAACTTAAACGCACAAATATCGGAGATATTTATAAATATGTTCCTGCCGTCGTATATTTAAGGGGGGCTAAGAAGTAATTATAATAAGCGAATCAAAACACAATTTACCTATACCTGTATTTTTTTATATTTATTGAATTCTTACTTACGAAACATACTATTGCACTTTTAAGTTTCTACAATCATATAATGCCAAATTAATATGACAACTTAAAAAGAAATGTAGTGGTTTAACTACATTTAATTATATTCTTATTTCTAAATAATGTATACCTAAGTCCTAATTATTACCTGAATCTTATGTCTATGATATCTGAATAAATCATTAAAAAATTTTTGGAAGTTGTTTTGGAGCCGATAATTACTGACTGGCTGGTTAGACACAGTTTTGCAGAATGAATTTTGCCGAAAGAAAACAAAATATCTAAAATAGATCCCTGTGGAATTTATTTTAATTCTAAATATCTAATTCTATTTTAGGAAATAAATAGAAGTATTTGGTAGTTGAATTTTGAAAAATCCTTCCTTAGTGGATGCCTACGTCATATGAGAAATACGCGTAAAAATTTCAATTTCTAGCCTAAAGTGTGTGCGTTGATACATCAGTCAATCAGCTTTGCCTTTTATATATAGGTATTTTAAATTTTATATAATATAGATTAAAAAATATTTAAGCTTGATTTTTTCGCAGTTTTTTGCTCGATATTACAGTGCATCGTCGATATAACAAATCGGAAGGGAACAAGTAACTATTCGTAATGTCAATAAATGAGATAAACTGAGGTTTGTTATGTTGAGGTTAGGTTGGTCTAAAATTTGTTATAAAGACGTCTTTTAACTCGCATGATTTCAATCTTCTACTGTTTACATGCAAACCAGTAACCACTTTCTACTGAAAACTTATCTTTCATTGTATATATATAGCCAATTTACTGTAAGGCGTCGAAATGTTATTTATGGGTTTTGGGTTGACAAGTTTTTTTAATTAGAGGTATTCACACTTTTTTTTATATTTGAAAATTCGTTTTAAAGAGGTTGTTCGCAATGTAAAAGGTATATTTTACATTGACTCTCATGGTTAATTCAAGTGGATTACAAAGGATTTGATAAATCGAGGAAGTCATTATATTGAGGTACGTTAAATTAAGGTTGCACTGTAGAACTGAAGGTCATATAAGATAATTAGTAGATAATGCCTAATAGTCCGAAACTCTTCGCTTACGAGTCCAACTCGCACTTGTCCGGTTTTTAAAACAACTTTTTTGGTAGGACTAAGATTGCAAAATGGCTCTCACAATGGGCTGAGCCAAAGGCTTAGCCCGTGATCAATAATAATAATTAAATATAAATATATTTATGGACGCTTTCACCACGTTAATCTGTTCCCATGGTAAGTTACGGGTACCAGACAACGGAAATATATTTATACTATGCATATATTTAAGATTTTTATCAAATAATACACATATTTAATACACATCCATGATCCAGGAACACAGAAAACTTTTTCCCTGGCGGGATTCGAATCCGCGACCTACGGCTTGAGCACCAACCACTGAGCCACAGAGGTCGTCAGTAAGTGTATTAAGTAATTGGTGTTTTCTACAACAACTCCCAAAGTCCAAACCTCTCTCTGCTTTAGCCTGGGCTATTGATGAAAATAGTTTCAAATTGTATCATCCGTCGAGTTAGGCATAAAAGTCTATTAAAAATTTTCACCTGAAAAGATAAAAATACTGAAGAATTGTAATTAATTCCAGCAGGCCTAAAAAAGCCCACAACGCGCAATATTGCTAAAAGTAAATCATTTGGAGCATTCCTGGCAAGTTTGCTAAAAGTTCGTAATATTGTCACGTTTTATAGCAACATTGGAGCAATTCATTTCAATAGCAGATTCATATTTGTCGTTTGGGTTATCAAACAGAATCCATTTTTCATCGCAGGTAACAATGCGGTTCAAAATTCCTTCATTTGTGCGTCTGTTGATCAGTGCAAGGTACGGTTCGCGCTGGCGATCATTGAGTTCGTGGGGCACCCATTTGTCAAGCTTTTTTACATTGCCAATTTGACGCAAATGGACCAATATTGTTTTGACGCTAACGTCGAAGCTGGCCTGCTGCTAATTCAGCCGTAGATTGTGTATCATTAGCTTCGTCATTGTCGACCAAAGTCTTCGGACGACCGCGAGGTTCATTTTTCAGGTCGAAATTTCCAGAACGGAAGCGAGCAAACCAATAACAGGTGGTGCGTTGGTTTGTAGTGTTAGCTCCGTAAACGTCGTTGATGTTGCGTGCCGCTTGTGCCGCGTTGCTGCCACGACGGTACTCATATTCCATAATTACTCGAATTTTTTGTTCTCCGACTGGCAACTCGTCGACGTTACGCGGAGTTTTGTTTTGACGTTTCGCGTTTGTTTATAAACAATAGGGCCCTCGAAACTAAATCGCTTTTATGGTAATTGTATGGTCGTAGAATACCATAAACAAAAATAAAGAACTAATTTCTAATTGGCTACCATCCTATTCTATTAAAAAAATGTCATAGACAATTACTGCGATGGTTATATTTATTAAATTGAAATAATCGTAATAAGTAGATACTTACATATCTTATGACATAATATAGTTTAGGTACTCATTTATTAAACGTTTACTTACTTTGGAGGCAATACTTTCCACGTTTCAAACTCTTTTATGAGCGACACAAGTCTTTATTGGGGCGAAATAATCCTATAAATTCAGACTTCTGAATTTCGAAATTGTCTATTAACCATTTTTAGAAAATACACACTTGATAAATGATATTTTTCACTAGCACGGCTCACATTAACACTAAAATGCTCTCAAAAGTTTTCATATACCTCTAAATTCATTCATTTCCTTTACGATTCAATATTTATACAAAAATATTTTATGCGAGATGTTCCTCACGAGTAACTTTTTATGTTTCTGCTATTTGACACTAAAGCAATTAGCTTCTTTATGCGGACCATTTTAGGGATTTTCATAGGAAGTTGTCAAATGAATGAAAATACGGTATTTTCCTGTAATTTTTTTATTACATAAATGAATAGTGCTCTGAAAAATAAGACAGTTTACAAAAGGAATAATAGTAAGTATACTAAAAATCAAAAGATATTGCGGATTTTTTAATCACAAAGTTAGTCTCGTGAAAACGCCCCATATAAAAGTCGTACTAGTAGGTGACGTCACACGCTAGTAATGTTGCTACAAAATGTATAGCCATATGCACAAAATTTCTGATATCTCGCAATGTTGCGCGTTTATGTTGATACATACTATAGTAAATCTTTTTGTATTTTAAGTAAGTAAATTATACTCGGCGCGGCGAACGTTGATCCCTATGACACTGACAGTTAATCTCACGACGTAACATTGTAGTGGCGTCACCATTAAATTAGGATCATATTGGAGGCGTCTAAAAATGCCATTTATAAATTTTACGTAGCTATAAGCATGTATTCGTGTGACATGTGACTTACATGTCACACGAAATGTCACACGACATAAGTTTTGCAGGACGTAAACGTAAATTCAGATTGAGATAATTTTTTGTAAATGTTAAGAATTGTTAAAAAATCCAACGGAATATCATTGTAATGGCATAAAGCTACGTAAAATTTATAAGTGGCATTTTTAGACGCCTCCAATATGATCCTAATTTAATGGTGACGCCAATACAATCTTATGTCGCGAGATTAACTGTCAGTGTCATAGGGATCAAGGTTCGCAGCGCCGAGTATAATTATGTAGGTTTTTATAAAAATAACCTAATCAAGAGCACATTGCTTAGCAGGGTTCCATAGCTATCGTAGTAGGTTTATTCAAACCTTCATACAGTAAAACAAAAATTTAAAACCGACATATTTCATATTTCATGCCAGTTTTCTGCGAGGCTTTGGTGTTTCCCCAAATAAGCATTACCGATCTGTGGACCTACTAAACAATCACCAGTGATGATAATGATTAGATACTATATTAGTAGATAATAATTATTATTATATATTGTCGACGGCAAAAATGTTGCAGTAAGCATTAAGTATATTATAGTGATGATGATGATCACAAATATAATATTGGCAATTGCAAAATTTCAAAGACATTAATATCAGTGCACAAAACTGATGAATAGTTAGTATCTATGTCATCATAATAATATGTTGGCGTTTTTTGTGAAGATGGTGGTGATAATGATGATGATTACTGTAGGTGGTATGATATGCCAATGCTTCAGTTCTTTAAACAACGCCAGAATCCCCAAACATATATCTATAAGGACTCAGGAGTTCTCTCCAGTACCTTTGGATTCAGGGTATACCTTGATGCAAAATTTTACTTTTTGGTAGCATATACTTGGACTACTTCAGAAAATGTCGAAATCACCATATGTGTCCCTATAAATTTCGAGGAGTTTCCTCGATTCCTCATGGATCCCACCATCAAGTCACCACTTTGGTGAAAACGGGACCAACTTGGGATTATACCATTTACATCATAAAAAGAATTTTGAAAATTGGTCCACATACCAATATAGAATTATCGTTGAACATACAAAACAAAATACAGCCGCCTCCTTTTTTGGAAGTCGGTTAAAAATGGAGCCGCTTCCTTTGCAGTAAGTTTAGATCTTTTGAACTACGGATTTAAAGCGGACAGACAAACATACGGACGGAAAGATCGAAACTATAAAGGTTTCTACGGAACCCTAAAAATCAGCACTGAGTGCGCTTCATATTAATATTAAGACAAGCTGCAATGCGATCGAATATGGTTAAATCTCGAAGTTTTGCCATTGATCATTATTGATTGACATTTCTATAAAGTTTCGTGAATTTTACAGTGAAGTAACAAACATTCATCCATCCATCCGCACAAACTTTCACATTTATATTAGTAGTAAAGTTTAATGAGCAAATTGGCGGGAAACGCTAGTTTACAGGTGAAGTCGCGGGCGACAACTAGCTGTCGCGACTCGCAGCACACGTGCTGTAAAACGATCGCAGACAGCAGGGCGACGCGGCCCGACCACAACCGCACGTAGACATAAATAGATAACCTCATTACTAGATCTCACAGATCTCGAAAATGGGGAGACATACTCAGAAATTTTATCACGATCTTTCAACAATTAACGAATGAATACTGAAACGCTACTTAAATAAGTGTCACCTAACACAATATTATGTTGTCCATGTCTTTCTGTCAAGCAGGGGAGTAGTCTGTGGTTGTTGGAACGAAGTTCCTTATGGCGCGTTGCGAATTGTATTTGGGCTAGACGGATTAATATAGGCACGACACTTTTTGCCACTCGAAATCACAATGTAATAACGACTATTAAGAATGATACAAAAAACGACCTTATCACCTTGACAATAATGTAGAATTTTGCAATTACACATTGTGACTGTTATGACTGTACATAATATTGTGACTAAGCGGAAGAGCGCTTGATGTTATTACTCAGTACGGAGCCAACTATTTCCGCGCGCACTATATGTACTTAGTTCAACAGTCAACCATTTGTTTTGTATAATATAATATATTATATCTATACAGATAAACAAAATTGAAGTGTCTGTTTGTAATTTCAAATTAACAGCTTTTATTTTCACTTAATGCACTCAAAAGTATGATCGATACTTACAACAAAATATAAATCGTTAACATTTTTCTGTCCGTCTGTCAGTCTGTGTATTTGTTCCGGCTTCATTATCAACTATATATTTATATTATAATATATACATTATAATTTCGTTCCATCCGGGTGTCCCTTGACACCTCTAAAGTTATTTTATTTCGAATAGGTCTACGCATTAGCGTGAAATGTGTATCCGAATTCCGACCGTCCATCTGTCTGTCACCGGCCAGGTTACGAGATGGCAAAGTTGAAATTTTAACATGTTTAATATGCTAACGAATATTTAACGAATATATAACGAATATTTAATATGATTAATATTCTCCCAATATTATGAATCGAAATAACACAAATTTATGGAGGAAATGCAAAACCAACAACGTCACACATTGAATTCCCCGGCAAAACTACTAAACTGTACTCATTGCTTTAACATGAGTTTTTTGAAGTCGGAAGAATTACAAATAACTTTAAAATTCAATTATACCGCTTTATTATGTATCAAAAACAAAGGATTGAATGTATTAAACCCAAATAGAGTTGTCCAAACAGATGTACCCAAATATTTAAAAGCATTTGATCCATGCTGGGCGAGGTACGATGAGGAGGCATAATTTCAAATTGCTACGTGAGGTAGGGTAGGTCCTGTCTAGGTACAATCTGAAAATTATTCGCACGCGTTAATAAATTAATTTGTTTGCTAAGCTAATTTCAATTATAAATAGCAAACAAATTAAGTTTTTTTACGCGTCCGAATAATTTTCAGTCTTTATTATTCGCTCTATGGATAGGTGTTTCATCTATCAATATTTTTGGCTAGGTAAGTGCGAACAATCCTTACTAATAATATTATAAATGTGAAAGCGTGGATGTTTGTTACGCTTTCACGCGAAAACTACTGAACGGATGTTGATGAAATTTGGTATGGTAGTAGTTTAGGCTTTGGATTAGAACATAGGCTACTTTTTATCCCGAAAAAGTAGTGTTCCCGTGAACAGCTAGTATTTTTATATTTTGTTATTTGACCATAGATTAGGTAGCCCATTTCAATAACACAAATTTAACGACTCACGACACTTCTCAAGTGTCAAGATTAAATCCATCAAGTCGTATAGTCTGGACTTTGCAGACGTTTTTCCACGAAGCGCTATAATAATTTTATTATGCGGTCGAAGGATCTTCGTTCTTAGGTAGTCGGAAGTCGGGTAAAAATCAACTGAACTATGTCCTATAACTCCTATGTGGCTCACATTGCTCTAAGACAGGGGTCTTCAAACTTTCCAGCCTCAGGGCCATACTGATTACTCCAGTAAGTTCCGAGGGCCAAAACCATATTATCATTGTTGCCGGTGGTAAAAAGTGAAATAGTCCACTGATTAAAAAAAAAGTCCGAAAAAGTACGCAACGTTTAAAAAGGCTGCAAATCGGACTAAAGTCCGCAAAACGGCAACACTGCATATTATTAATTTTCCTGTCATTATCTGTAATTTCTAGATTAGTCGTAGAGTACGAGCCATGAGGAGTAACGTGACACGACAACTGGTGGACACAAGCAGAAATAGGTAGTACCTTCTATCGCTAACAGATGGCGCTAATAGCACATACAGAATAATCTCGTTGGTTCGAGAAAGTTCTGGTGTCTTCCACTCACTTCTAGATGGCAGTAATTGGAATATATAAGAAGGCTAGTGGCGCAACCACAAGTCAGTTCCTATGACACTGATGTGTAATAAAATAGTGCGTACCTCCTTAAAACGTGTTTGTACGTGTTCAAGTTTAAGACATCTTTGTAACAGTATTTTGATTTGAATTGTTGCTTTTGTGTGTGATTTAGTAGTATGGAAAAAAAGCGAAAAATTGATAGTGAATGCAGAAAATTCAAAGATCAGTGGAACATTCAGTATTTCGTAATGGAGTCCAGTAACAAGGCGCTATGTTTGATTTGCAATGAAAGCATAGCCGTTATCAAGGAATATAACATTAAACGTCATTATGAAACAAAACATTTTCAAAATTACTCAAAATATACAGGAAGTTTGCGGACAGAAAAATTCGAAGATATGAAGCGCGGATTGAAATCGCAGCAATCTTCATTTACAAAACTCAAAACTGAACAAGAGGCTGCAACTCGTGCCAGCTTTCGTGTGGCTCTTGAAATTGCAAAACGTGGAAAACCATTCACCGATGGAGAAATGATCAAAGAATGCATAATTGCAGTAGCCGAAGAAATGTGCCCTGAAAAGGTAAATTTATTAAAAACTGTCAGTATGTCAGCAAACACCATAGTGTTTGCTGACATAGCTCAAAGGGTAGAAAACATCGCTGAAAATATATCCTCTTAACTGTTCGACAAAAATGGACATGTTGAGTGGTTTTCTTTGGCCTTGGATGAGTCAACGGATATGTCAGATACTGCTCAGGTGTTGATTTATATTCGAGGAGTAGATAAAAGCTATGAAGTGCATGAAGAACTTCTTGATATGTATAGTATTCATGGCACAACTACTGGTACAGATATTTTTAAAGGAGTTGAAATGGCCATTAATCAAAAGAACCTTCGATGGAAAAACTTGAAATGTATCACAACTGATGGAGGCAAAAACAGGAGTGGGAAAGATAAAGGAGTGGTCCCTCTTGTGTCAAAGGCTGTAGAAAATGACGGTGGTTCAAAACCATTAGTCTTACATTGTATCATTCATCAACAGTCTTTGTGCGGAAAATGTTTGGATATGTCTGAAGTTCTGAAACCAGTCATATCAACTGTTAATTTTATCAGATCTTTTGGGCTGAATCACCGACAATTCCACAAATTATTGAAAAGATTGGAGAAAATGACTTACCTTATCATACTGCCGTACGTTGGCTTAGTTGTGGAAAAGTCCTTCAGCGCTTTTTTGAACTTCGAGCAGTGATCGAATTTTTTTTGAATGAAAAGCATCGCCCTCTTGCTGAATTACAAAATAACGCATGGCTGTGGAAGTTAGCATTCTATGTTGATTTGACAAAACATGTGAACGAACTGAATTTGAGATTGCAAGGAGAAAACCAGCATCTTCCTGATTTATACACTAATATCAAATCATTCCGGAAGAAATTGATACTGTTTCAATCACAACTACGAAGTAAATGTTTTTCACATTTTAAAACATGTGAAATATTCAGCCACACCACTGAGACTGAGTTTCCTATCGATTTTGCAATCGAAACTTTGAGTGCTTTGAAAATAAATTTTGATACTCGTTTCTCGAACTTTGATGCCATTGCGAATCAAATTAAGATTTTTCGAATCCTTTTGATACTGACATTGAAACTGTAGCCTCGGAACTTCAAATGGAAATGATTGATCTACAGTGCAGTGATATAATTAAGAACAAATATCAAAACTCATCTTTGTTGGAATTTTTATAAGGGTCTTCCACTGACACAATTTGATAATTTGCATAAATTTGCTCGTGGGCTGTTTTCTGGTTTTGGTACTACTTATTTGTGTGAGAAGACCTTCTCCAAAATGACGTACACAAAAAATGTTTACAGATCAAAATTAACTGATGAGCATCTTAAATCTCTTTTAATAGTTGGTACAAGTAAAATTAGTCCACAACTACAAACTATTGTCAGTGGAAAATCTCAATTACATAAATCTCATTAGTATTTCATATGTCATTATGCTTGTTATAAGTTATGTTTTTATTTAAAATGTATAAAATGTTAGTTGGATTCATTTCAATAATTTGTTAGTTATTATATACTGAAGTTAAATTTTCTGCATATTATACATGTCTTTACTCAATACAATTCTGTGTTTCTTTATCCAACTTATCACAAAAACAATAACAATAAGCCTACAACAATGTTATGAGTAGTTAGCTCATGACCATATCAATGTAGATGTCATATTAATAATTATTTAACATAAAATTAGAATACTTCAGTAAACTAAATTTAATTTGCTTTAAAAAATATGTTCTCTAAAAGGAGTTTTCAAGTATGCTAGCTCTCCGCGGGCCGGACAAAATCTGTCTGCGGGCCGGATGTGGCCCTCGGGCCGTAGTTTGGAGACCCCTGTTCTAAGACATCGCGAACCTCGCATTTAAATGAACAAGGGCTTAAATAAAATGTTTGTGAAGACATCCTACTGACTACTACCACAGGTACCACGCAGAATTTTTTAGCGAGCTTACAAGGTACGTGCACATGATGTCGGGCCGCAGCAGCGGTCGCAAGACGCAGCGGTCGCAGGACGCAGCGGGCCGCAACGCAGCGCAAAATGCGTACTTAGCACATTTTATGACGGGCCGGGGCCCGGGACGCAGCGCATTGACGAATTTTGAGTACAGTATACTGGCAGCGAAGTCTGTGCAATTGTACATTATGGATTGCTCCGATGAAGAATTCCCTTTTTTTACCAGTTGTAATACTTATGTTGCATTAAGGAATATCGGAATGTACACCAAACCATTTTGCCGAGGCTCCTATTACCTACCTAGTTCTGACAACAACCATCCACAAACAAGACACAGTGGTACAGGATCCCACTGGTCGATTCTGCAGGTATCTGTGTTTTTGATAAAACTAATTTTAAATTAATGTTAAGAAGTATGCAACTGAAGGTAAGTGGTCAACTGATGCATGGAGATAAATCTGTAGATCACCAGCATACAATAGAGCAGGAGGAGTTGTTTTTAGTGATGGAATTAATAAATATACTAAATAACAATACTGAGGAATTCCAGCTGTGATCGTAGACCACTCAGATGTGGCATCCTCCACTAATATAGGTACGTTGTAGACGATTACACAAATACCCACGAAACCATTGAATTACAGTAGGAGAAAAGCCGTATTTATATTAAAAAATAATAATATACAACAGTTGCGGGAGAATATTGTGGTCGACAGTGTTAAATGCATTACTAAAGTCCAGGAGCGTTAGTATAGGTAACTTTCCACTATCCATGGCACGATCATCATCATCATCATCAATCATCAGTTACCTTTATTAATGCTGTAGTTGTGCTACGGCCGGATCGAAAACCAGATTGTAAGGGGTTAAAGAAAATTTTATTAATTAGAAACGTAACTACCTGTTGATCGATGAGGCGCTCCATAGATATAAAAGATGGAAACTGACCGGTAGTCCTCACAGTATTGCGATTTGGATTTTTTTGGCAAAGGAACAACTTTGGCCCTTCTCCTGGTCTCAGAAAACGTGCCTGTCGATAACTAAAAATTAAAATCTGTGTTAAAATAGGGCAAACAATATCACTTATTGGAATAAGCATAGTGCGACTAAGTTCATCACTACCAACAGCATTGGAAGAAATAGACAATACACTTTGTTTAACATCACTGAGAGTAACTGATCTGAAACAAAAAGGAGAATGTTTTTGTCCACGCCGGATGTTGCAGCATTTTCTTACGATTCCCACCAAGGTTCTTTTTGCCGAGTCTCTTATCCTACCTATCCTCGATTACGCTGTCGTATGTTTCACCAAAATCACAGAAGAGCAGCTTAATAAACTTGAGCGTCTCCAAAATCTTTGTATAAGGTTTATTTTCAACTTACGAAAGTATGACCACGTATCCGAATTTCGTGCTAAACTCAAGTGGCTCCCTATTCGTCTCCGGCGGAATGTACATATATTATCGCATTTATACAGTATCCTTTACGACCCCAACACACCACTCTATTTAAAAGAGAAGTTTGAATTTTTAGACGATAGCGTCAAATCGTTTCGGAATTCTAATATATCAAGAAAAATCCCTACGCGACACACGAAAATTTTCGATTTCTCGTTGGCAGCTCGAGCAACCAGTCTGTGGAACCGATTACCAACTGCAATTAGACGTTCTAAGAACATAAATATTTTCAAAACTGCAGTTAAAATACCTACATTTTAGATGACCTTACAAACAAGTACTTAAAAGTATCATCTCTACAATAATATTTTTATTGATAGACTTAGCTATCAGTTATTTATAATTATTTATATCAGTATATTGAATTTATATTAAGTACTTATTTTATTTTTAATTATGTATGTTATCAGGTAAGTTTATGTGTGAATTTATAATATTTATTAATAGGTATAGCACATAGGTACCTATATGATATTCATTAATAAATTATAATATATATTATTATAAGTATATTATTATTTTTGTCGTTATTACTTCCCTGAACGTTTATTTTAAGTCACCTACCTTTGTAAAGAGTAACTTATAAATCGTTTTCCAAATGTATTAAGGTGCTGGTAGAAATCGCTTGTAGCGATAAGACCGCCTTTTGTGCCTAGTTTTAGTATCTGTATTGTTTGATTTTAGTTTTTGGTCCGCAAATTCGCAATAAAGTGTTCATTCATTCATTCATACACTATCCGTCATTAATAAACATAAGCTAAAAAAGTTATGGCATTAACTTTCATATTCATTTTTGTCTTTTTGTTTCAAAACCGTGGACTTTTTGTAACATGGTAGATGATAACCATGTGCTTCCATCATGTCACTATTGAAGGTTATGTCATTGTATTTATAGTTTTTCTTTACGAAACAATAACACAAGTTCACACTTTTTACAAGATTCACTATTAAAATCAGTAAATTTTTTCGTCGCACAAAAAAGTCTTCATTTTCAAAAATCACAAATAAGAACAACGAACAATCCGTAATAAATATGAAACGAAGTATTCACTTTTCGTAAACGAGAAAAAGTGGCGTGTTCATCTTTTGTAAGCGAGAAAATACGTATACGATACGTAAAACGTCGCTGTGGTATAAGTGTCATAGGTGCCATGTTTGTCTTTATTTATTGCACGTAACAATGTGTGCATCTTCTCTTACGCTTCCACTTACCTGGAGCGAGAATCGTTCATTGAAATCATGGCAACCTCTGTTTGTGGCCATTTTCCAACTGGCAACCATGGATTTTCGTAATTAGTATATATAAAACTTTAAGCTGTATTAAAATTAAAAGAAAAACAGGTGAGTGTAAATCGACAATAATATACCTGCTTACACCTGGCAGCCCTTACGAAGCGGATGACTGGAGATGCGGATGGAGAGGTGGCAACAATTTTTTTTTAAATTCGTGACATCATTTTATTTCAAATGTCGTAAAAATCATTAAAAAAACATATAGTTGTAAGTTATATTATCGAAATGATTATACTAAAATTAATTAAAGGTAATTGCGCCATATTTTTCCTATCCCTAATCCATTGCATACTTTTTTAACATTCATTAGAAGTTAGTTTTTTAAAAAAAAAACAAATACCTGCAGAATCGAGCAGTGGGATTTTAGACTATAATAGACGGTTGATTATCGCCGCGCGGAAAAAATCGTGCGGCTTTTGGGTCAATACTCAATTCACACGAAACGAAACGATACGCGACGCGGTGCTGCATATTTAGGATGGCTATTCAACATTGAACTTTATTGATTACACAAGAAGTTAGTGCATAAAGATCAATATTGTATAGCTAGCTTCAAAACGCAGTGCCGCGTCACTTATCGTCGCGGTGTGAACTGACCCTCAGTCATCCGTGTAAACGTCCCCGTGTAAAACCCGTCATGTCAGAATCAATGACCTACCTACTATCTAGCCCAATATGATTCTTTCTAGAGCGAAATGCGTAGTAAAAATAGGACGCACGTAGTGCGAGTAAGTCGAAAAGAGTTATCAGCGAGTTCCCAGAACGTCATAAAAACTTTGATAACCTCAGAACAATAAATTCGTTAGTGGAGGTGATAAGTGATAAGCGATGACATGTCACCAGATTACGCCTGGCGTGATGTCAGCCAGCTACTTGTTACAATCTTGCGAACATGTACCAATTATTATCTACTCGGTAATTACTCGAAATGTGAAGTCTTACTACAATAGATATCACTAGTTGGCCTCAGAGAACCTCGGCTTGATACAACGGAATAATTAATAAGTGACGAATAAATAATCGACGCCTTTGTCGTCCAGCGGCTTAGAGCTTGGCCCTCTACTGCGGGGGTCGTGAGTTCGATCCCCGGGTTATTACAACAAAAAATTATGTGTTCACATATGGTTAGGACAATGCAGGCTTATCACATGATTGTCTGACGAGAAAGATGATCAACGCGTCGGATGGTAATTTAATAAAAAGTCGGTCCTCACCTGTCCCACAAGATTACAAGAGCAAAAGAAGAGAAAGTGCTCTTATGCATTGCGCACACACTTAGGCACTATAAAAATTACTCCTTCGTAACTTGTCTGGTTTCTGGTTTCTCTCATCGTTTTCGTTCGAGCGTTTTTTTTTCAATGGTTTATTTTGCAAATCCGACTACCACGAGCCTAAGATGAGACTCGCAAATCATGGCTTTCTATCGGTAAAATAATTTTCTAAATCGATCCAGTAGGTCTAGAGATTACCCCAGACAATCTTACGCACTAACAAATTCACAAACTTTAGCTCTTTAAAATATTAGCATAGATATTCAATAAAAAAGTATTAATTATTTTCCCGCATTTGTGTTAAATAATAATGACTAGATCTGCAAATATGGTGGTCAAAACCGTCCTGTTTAACCTGTTCTGGTAGAAATTGCTAGGGTGGATTTTTTCGAAATGAAATTTCTTTAGCGACGCGACGTGAGACTGAATTTCAAGGTCGCATTACGTTACGACATGATTTTGTATATAACGCCATCTGTCCGAAGCTACTTATACTTCTTACATAACAACTTATCTGTCTAAAGTACCGCTCAAATCTCAATACACAGATGGAGTTAGGTGTACAAATTTTAATTTTTAAGAATTAAATTTTGTAGTTATTTACTTTAGGCGCGATGAGAGTATTTTCACTTCTGCCAAGTGTACTCTATACACGTCATATTTTTTTAAAGGAAAAAGAATCTTATGCAACATAATGTATGTTAACACGTCACGCGGAAGATCCATCGCGACGAGAAAGAAAAGCCGAAATGGAAACTTCGTCGCCAAATTCCTTCGCGGAATTTTCCCCTTATGTATTAGTTGTTTATATAATAATTAGTCATTACTCATTAGGCGATGCATTTACTAAAAAGTAAAAAAAAAACAAACAGAATAAAACTGTAAAGAGCTGATGAATTGATAATAACTATATGCTTAGGTAGTAAACCTTTAGTTAGTTAAGATACTAACCCGGACCAAAACTCGACACATCTATAATTGCTTCTCCACATCCGGTTTTACGCAAAACCTAATTAACATTAGTTCAGCCTATGATAACCTATTGGTTGTAAAACTGACGCGTTATAAATGGTACACATACATTAGCCTTCCACACTTTATAATTAGCTATGATAAAGGACGATGGGCAAAAATGTATGGAACGTGGGACCACCATCTAAATTTTAATAGCAATAAGATAATATTATAATATATTACATATTTATTAGCCGTTGGATAGGGTATTATAAAGGTAAATTCAATTAAAATACAGCTTATTGTTATACTAGCTGGCCAGACACACGTTGTGCTCTGAACTGGAAATTCGAATAAATAAAAAAAGACGTGTGGCACTCGGGGACTGCCGCGGTAAAGCTATTGCATAGCTAGCATTTGTGATAATAATAAAATGTATGTATATAGAGTACTCACTCATTTTCTTTCACTATTTTTTCGTGACTTTCTTCATTAATAATAAATGCACTTTGTTCATTAATATTCAAAACACTTTATACACAAATTTTACAAGTACAGCTATTCACTGTTGTACATAAATACCTATACACCTATATACTTTCTCATAAACAGCTGCTTATGTATTCGTCCGATTTCGGAGCAGCTCGTCTCGATTCGTGCGAGTTTCGTAGAGTCGTACAATACGTCTAATCGCACGCACAAACGCCGTGTCGAAGACTGCCGAACTGAAACGACGTTAGACGATGCACGGAGCGTGAGGTTTTTTCGTTACGGAATTTCTGGATTCGGTCCCCGCGCTCAAGGCCCGCGATAGAAGCTATGCAATAGCTTAATAACAACACCAACATCCACTTTTCATTTATATAGGGGCCACAAACACATTTCAGTCACAGTGTTGGTTGCCGTAAGCAAAAGCTATAGCGTAACTTTCGCCACCAAATGCCGCCGCCACTCAAACAAAGTGTGTTTGAGTCGGGTCTGCCTCGTAGCGACAGAAAAAATATCGAAAACCCTCGTAAAAACGTAATTCTAAGTTACTTTAATAATGAAAACGGAAGTTTTACCAAGATGTTTTTAAATATGTTTTAAGAGCGTTGATACCTCGCGCATGAAGTCAAATTTCACGCACACCATCGCAGCAAACGCCTTTTCGTGCGTGACACGCTCGGCTCACGCACACAATAGTACTCGCCGGGCTAATAATATAGTTATGTAAAACGCATTGATACTTGCATTACTTTAATAACCTTTCTATATTATCAATAATTGGCACACACGTACTAATAATTTTGCGTGCATGTTACAATATTAGGTAGTAAAATATTATAGGTAGGTACTTTGTCTACTCGTATGATATTAAGTACGGTCTGCAATGCAATGGTTTTCAAATGAAACAAAATTTGTATGTATGAAACGCGAATAGACTTGCGTTAAGAAGGCAGTGAATCATGCGTATACAATATGTAAAAATGGCTTACTTTAATTGGTTAATGTGAACACAGCTTATGCGTCATTGGTCAGTTTAGACATATTTTGTACGCATAAATAATTTGACGTACATATAATATAATAATTTGACGTACATTTGACAGAACAAATCTTCATACAAGAAAGAGTTACGCCACCTTGATTTCACCATATCTCAAATGTCAAAATGGCCCCAAGCAACCCCAAAAGTGGTGCCATTTAGTGGGGACAGTTTTTGCCTCGACATGCCTCGTCTTACGTCTATATATGTCTATGTTTTTAATGCGATTTTTGAAATTGTAACACTTTTTCAAAACTTTATCAAGATTTGAGAAGTGTTCATAATTTCAATTACTTAAGTTTACTTAAATTTTTAATTTTAGTTGGACCAATAACGAAGGTCCTACTCGACATAGCTGATCGCCACTAACATCTGATGATGTCCTCCCAGACGTATCCGTCGACGGCGACACCCTTAGCTCGTCTATGAGCCAGGGGTCATCAGCGCGGGAATAAATTAAAGTGGGTAAGCATTTGCGTATACACGAACCCACTCTCTCGTCTTCCAGTCCTTGTTACCAGTGGGGCGGAAGTCCGCTACGACTGGTTAGCACTAGAAGATGCAGTGACTGGCCGCATATCTCTTGGATCCCGACATACGCCCTATCAGGCATGTCACAGGTGCATGCTGCAGCGCCACGGTCGCCGGGTTTGAAGCCATACTGACGGTGTCCGCCTTCCGAGCCGCTGCAGACTTTATGCAATTTATGGGGGAATCAGCCCATTAAACTAAGTTTGTGAAACTCAGTCCCCTTCACTGGATTTAGCCCGTGGATCGACACGGTTTACCGGGATACGGCCGCTGCATGCACAACAGCTACTTGGAGCCACCAGTGAAGAGATTTATGGAATGTTTACAATGTAGACAGAATCCACCATCTGCGATGCAGATCGATCGGTAGTATTCTGCAAGATTCCACTGCAAAACATCCCACTTATACCCCAAAACACTTATACCACTAACATCTACACAGGCAGCAACGCGGCACAAGCGGCACGCAACATCAACGACTACTGTTATTGGTTTGCTCGCTTCCGTTTTGGAAATTTCGACCGAAAAATGAACCTCGCGGTCGTCCGAAGACTTTGGTCGACAATGACGAATTAAAGGCGATTGTGGAAGCTGATGATACACAATATATGGCTGAATTAGCAGCAGCTTTTGACGTTAGCGTCAAAACAATATTGGTCCATTTGCGTCAAATTGACAAGGTAAAAAAGCTTGACAAATGGGTGCCTCACGAACTCAATGATCACCAGCGCGAAGTACGCGTCGAGACGTGCCTTGCACTGCTCAACAGACACACAAATGAAGGAATTTTGAACCGCATTGTTACCTGCGATGAAAAATGGATTCTGTTTGATAACCGCAAGCGCTCAGCAAGTTGGTTGGATCCTGGTTCAGCACCTAAACAATGCCCTAAACGAAAACTTACCCCTAGAAAAATGATGGTCACTGTTTGGTGGTCTAGCGCCGGTGTGATTCATTACAGCTTACCAAACGGGGTGAGCATTACTGTAGATGTGTACTGTAAAGAACTGAACACAATGATGGAGAAGCTGGCACATCTCCAACCAGCATTGGTCAATCGCTCGTCTCCGCTGCTCCTGCACGACAACGCGCAACCTCATACTGCACAGCAGACGGTCTCCAAGTTGCAAGAACTGGGGTTGGAAGCTCTCCGTCATCCGCCCTACTCACCAGACCTTGCGCCTACAGACTACTACTTTTTCCAGAATTTGGATAACTTCTTGACAGGAAAAAATTCAATACCCGAGAGGCAGTACAAAATGCCTTTGAAGAATTTGTTGCCTCCCGTCCAGCTGATTTCTTTAAGAAGGGCATCAATAAACTGCCACTGCTTTGGCAAAGATGCATTGATTGCATGGGTGATTACTTCGATTAATACAAATAAAAAATACATGAAAAAAATTCGTTTAAATTTTTTCATACAAAATGGCAATTTCATAGGTAAACACCTAATATTATATTAATTTACTGTGCTTACATCTACCTAGCAAAAGCAACCTACCTACCCACAGTCCACACCACCTACAATTTAATCGTTTTTAGTATTTTCCTCGCAATTTTTCTCATCGCATAAACCTTTCCCGAACTTCCACAATTAAGTAGGTATTTCCAAATCAAAATTGACCAAATCGGTGCAGCCGCTCTCGAGGTTCAATAAGACAAAGAAAATGCAATTAATTTTTTGGTTTCCTTACCCAAAGGGTAAAAGCGGGACCCTATTACTAAGACTGGTGTTCGGCTGTCTGTCTGTAACCAGTGTCACCAGGCCTATGAATCGCGATAACTAGGCAGTTTTTGCAAATGATGTATTTGGGTTGCCGACATAACATTACATACCTACCTACTAAAATCAAAATAAAATAAATACGTACATACATATTATGTGGATATTTTTTTGCCGTTTTGTACCTGCCGGAACCCTTCGTTCGCGATTCCGACTCGCACCTGGCCGGTTTTTATATGTAAGATTGAAGAAGATATTATGTACATACTCAATATGTTATGTACTTGTAAGTATGTTAAAAAAACACATTGTATTGAAATAAATAATTATTAATGTTTAAAAGCAAAATTAAGTTTCCCTCGACAACAGTCTGTCAGTACTTTTCCATTTTGTAGGTAGATTGAAAATCCATCGGTTTGCGATAAGGTAGGGACAGTCACGAATAATAACTTTTAATGTATTTTCTAATTACGTAAAATATTCAAAGTATCTTGGAAGGTTTTAAAATCAAGTAACAAAGAAAAAGATTGTATGAAAAAATCTCAAAAACGACTTGGGTCTTGTGTTTTTAGAGATAACAATAATTTTATAATGGTTAACGTCATGGAGAATAGATGAGGAGTACCATCTCCATACATGAAAAGTGTCCGTAAAATAGCGTTAAATAAGGGGCGCTACAGACGCAAGCGTGTAAAGCGGCAAAATTTAAACGGATAATTAAATCTTGGGATCTTCTTCGGTTTTATATATAAAAATATTTTCGACTATACGAGTAACTAATTAGAATATTCATGATTTACTGAATTAACTACTAAGAACTAGTCATAGTCATCCAAAATTCTAACTTCATAGCACACCCCCTTGCCACTCTAGCGCCATTATGGCCAGTTTTGGAACTATTATTTAATTACTTTTGTCGGACACTTTTTAGCTTTTCTGCCTTGAGAGATGGTACTCCTTACCTCTTTTCTCCATGGGTTAACGTAATAAGACTGGTATGAAATAGACTAGGAACAGATTATACAGCGGGTAATTACGGTGGGACAGGGGACACCCACAGACCTAACGTAGCGTAATGCGGGCGAAGCCGTTGGCAAAGCGAGGTGCAGGTAGATGACCAATAATATTTTTGAAATAATAAAATTAAATGTTTACTATTTCATTATAATCATTGACCGTTTGTCTGTACCTGGTAAACAAAAGACAAAAATTGAAGGTAGTTGAAAATTTTTTGACAAAGCACTTTACTTTGTTGTATTTAAAGTTATGTTGTTTTCAGTTGTGCTATATATTGTGCACGGTCAACTGGAAAGTTCTTTTACGGTCCGTCGTTGATTGAAGTTGGTTTGCGAAGAATCATTTTATTTTTTTATAGACTTTGTTAACTTGAAATGGACATTGTTGAAGGGAAACTTATCTTCACTCCGGCGAATGAAAATCAAACGACCAACACTGCGGTAAGTTTTTCAATTATTTTGTTTTTATCTAGATCATGTTCTGCGGCTGCAACTCAATTGGCGTTAATTTGTTACAAAAATTCGTCGCATTGATTGTTCTGTTTACTTTCACACTGAATTGAATTTGATAGATCACACTACTTCTTGAAGACATGCCTTATACCTACTCCAGTTACCAAAAGCGTAAACTACCTACAATTATTACACGTTAAAGTGAGAATATTGTATCAAACAATCCCTTTTTTGGGTTCCGTTATACTTATGGAACCTTTATAGTTTCGCTCTGTCCGTCCATCCTGTCTGGCTTTTCGCGCTTCTAGCTTCTGTAATTATGAATATAAATTGATGAAATTTGGTATAGTTATAGATTGTGTATAGATCTCGCTTTTGGCAATTTAAAATAATAATAATTTTATATTTTAGGGGTGGCTCTCCATACATGTGAAGTGGGGATAAAAAATATTTTTTCATTCAACCCCATCGTGTAGGATATCGTTAAATAGGTATTCTAAAATAAAGGCAAGGTTTCATACATGATTTTTTTACAAAGTCGACCATTTTCGACTAATCGGCCTCCAAAGTGGTTTGTAAGTTGGTCCCCCCCCTAGCATTTCTAAACTATAGGAAATAGAAACTTGGCAGTTTCCGTGCTGATATATTATGCTAAAAACTCTTGGGGAAAATTATTTTGAACGATATCGGACTAACTTTTGTAGTAATTTGAAAAAACCTATTACGCGATGATGTTACGGAACCCTTCTTAGACATGTCTTGACATGCTCTTGGTTAGGTTTTACTTTTTTAACTTGTGTTTAAGAAGGGCGCTGCACGATGGAGCTGGGTGCACCGTGCCAAGCGCCATTTTGAACATTTCCAAGATTTGAATTAAGAAGTAACTTGGGAGTTGCGACCAGTTATTATTATTTATCGCATCGCTTAAATTAGGTTAATTACAGACTTCTGTTTCCTATACTTGCCAAGGTAGACATGTAAGAAAAAATAAATTAGATGCGGCACCGTCGACGCCCTGCGACCACCTGCAGGTCTAAAATGGCCACACTATGTGAATCGTACTATGAAACATCGACTATTTAAATATTATATAATATATTAAAGATAGAAGGAAAAATATCAACATCTTAATTAGTATAATTTTACTTGTTGTAGGAGAGTTTTTCACTAGCGGACAATATGGGCAGGCACGGAGATCCGCAAGTGACGTTCTCCCCACTGGCAACCCCCTTCCAGAGCCGCGCCGGCAACGACCTGCTGACCATGGGGCAGGAACCCCGCGCCGCTGATACAGGTATTATAGTATTATATCATGTTACTAATCCTACTTTCTTCTAATATTATATTATATCCCACAAATACTATTAAATGAAAAAGTTCCAAGCCTTTTTACGTAAAAAGTTTTGAGATATCGTAGAAACCAAGTCTAATTATTAGTTATTCATTCAAATTTTGTGACTGTATGTGGATAATTTTATTTTTTTAAGTACCTACTTAATTATTTATTATAATGACTTGGCAATGAGCACTATAAAATTATCCATAATATTATGATTACCGGTGACTACTTACGTCAAAAAGTGCTATTAATTAATGTAGAATTTTGATCGTCATGTATTATTTGTGTTTATTAAATTAGTATAACGTTTAAATAATAGTCAAATAAATAAAACTAAATCATTAATTTAAAACTCAGTCGTGACTTCAATTTACTATGGCAAAGTCAAACTACTGAACAACTACTGAATGAACGAATGAATTATAATGAATGATGTGTTAATAGATTCGTAATAATGGCCCGGTAATACCGGATGTTTGGAAAATGGGTGCAAAGCTTTTTAACGCCTTGTTAGTATAGACCAGGGGTCTCCAAACTTTCCAGCCTTAGGGCCATACTAATTACTCCGCTAAGTTCCGAGGGCCAAAACCATATTTTCATTGTTGCCGGTGGTAAAAAGTGAAATAGTCCACTGATGAAAAAAAAAGTCCGAAAAAGTACGCAACGTTTAAAAAAGGCTGCAAATCGGACTAAAGTCCGCAAAATGGCAACACTGCATATTATTAATTTTCCTGTCATTACCTGTAATTTCTAGATTAGTCGTAGAGTAAGAGCCATGAGGAGTAACGTGACGCGACATCTGGTGGACACAAGTGGAAATAGGTAGTACCTTCTATCGCTAACAGATGGCGCTAATAGCACGTACAGAATAATCTCGTTGGTTCGAGAAAGTTCTGGTGTCTTCCACTCACTTCTAGATGGCAGTAATTGGAATATATTAGAACGCTAGTAGCACAACCACAAGTCAGTTCCTATGACACTGTTGTGAAATAAAATAGTGCGTACCTCCTTAAAACGTGTTTGTGCGTGTTTAAGTTTAAGACTTCTTTGTAACAGTATTTTGATTTGAATTGTTGCTTTTGTGTGTGATTTAGTAGTATGGAAAAGAAGCGAAAAATTGATAGTGAATGCAGAAAATTCAAAGATCAGTGGAACATTCAGTATTTCGTAATGGAGTCCAGTAACAAGGCGCTATGTTTGATTTGCAATGAAAGCATAGCCGTTCTCAAGGAATATAACATTAAACGTCATTATGAAACAAAACATTTTCAAAATTACTCAAAATATACAGGAAGTTTGCGGACAGAAAAATTCGAAGCTATGAAGCGCGGATTGAAATCGCAGCAATCTTCATTTACAAAACTCAAAACTGAACAAGAGCCTGCAACTCGTGCCAGCTTTCGTGTGGCTCTTGAGAATGCAAAACGTGGGAAACCATTCACCGATGGAGAAATGATCAAAGAATGCATAATTGCAGTAGCCGAAGAAATGTGCCCTGAAAAGGTAAATTTATTAAAAACTGTCAGTATGTCGGCAAACACTGTGGCTCGAAGGGTAGAAAACATCGCTGAAAATATATCCTCTCAACTGTTCGACAAAAATGGACATGTTGAGTAGTTTTCTTTGGCCTTGGATGAGTCAACGGATGTGTTAGATATTGCTCAGGTGATTTATATTCGAGGAGTAGATAAAAGCTATGAAGTTGCAAAAACCCCAAATTCCGCAATCAATTGCAAATAATAGCCAATCTGGAAGATCATCGAATTATTTTTTATTGTATTTGAATTAATTAATGTGTAAATAACCAAATAAGACTTGATGTACACATCTGTATCATGAGATAAATTTGTAACAGGGGTTTGGAGTTAATAATTTTTTGTGAATTTCGGTAATCTAATTTTTTTGAGGCCATAAATTAAAAAAAAAAGGTAACTCGTTTTTTTGTTCAAACATTTTGGAAAACATACCTAGTTATTACTCTTACGATTGAGGTATCAACTACAAAGATCGCTCACCAATTACGGAAATTATGACCTACAAAGCAAAACTAGGCAGAATATTAAAAAGTTTAGGCCAGTAGATTAAACGACATTTGCACTTTTAATAAATACATTTTGTGTTGAAAATGATAACAAAGATCAATTTTGAGTATTGCACATTTTAAATTAAATTTAAGGAGAGATTTCTAACAAAGGCTGACTTCCGATGCAAGGCAATAAAAATGACCCTTCCAGGTAGCGGGCCGGAGTAATTGGCAGAACTCTAATCGGGCCGCATGTTTTACCGGACCATTTGATTAGAAATAACTATTTAGAGTTTTTAGAAAATGATCTTCTGACACTAATAGAGGAATCTGGAGCACCAATATCCGAAACTGACCGAGAAATATCTTCCAGCAAGACGGCTGCCCAGCACATTGGACGGTAACTGTACGGGAGCACTTAAATAACGCTTTCCCTAACAGTTGGATTAGCAGAGATGGGTCTACTGCTCCCCACTCGATCACCCGACCTCACTCCGCGTGACTTTTTTGTGTGGGGTAGAGCCAAGGAACTTGTGTATACAAATGAGGAAATAAGCACGAAAGAAGAATTAATCCAGAGGATTAACTCGGCCTTTGAAACAATGAAGCTGGAGATGATGCTAAAAATAACCACAACAGAGGTGAGAAGGGCTCGTGCCTGTATAAGGAATCGCGGCGGACATTTTGAACACGAAAAATAAATGATAATTAAAAAAAAAATACTAACTTAAATATTATTTATTTAAGTTAGTCCATCAATTTACTTTGTAAGTCTTGTAGTTGATACCTCAAAAGAAAGAATAATAACCACGAATGTTTTTCAAAATGTTTGAACAAAAGTAACAGTTCCTGTTTTTTTTATTTGTAGCCTCAAAAAATTTGATTTCCGAAATCTACAAAAAATTATTAACTTCAAACCCCTGTTACAAATTTATCTCATGATACAGATATGTACATCAAGTCTTATTTGGTTGTTTACACATTACTTAATTCAAATACAATAAAAAATAATTGGATTATCTTCCAGATTGGCCACTATTTGCAATTAATTGCGAAATTTTGGATTGTTTCAACAAAAATTTTAAAAATTCGTTAAAAATAAAATCATACGTTACGAACATACGTTATAAAATATGGTCTATACTACCAAGGCGTTAAAAGCTTTGCACCCATCTTCCAAACATCCTGTATAAGTTATATAATTTGCGTAGTTAGGTGATAGTTTTTAAAGTGAAACTTATTACATCATCTCAAACTTTTTCGTCTGTGTGTTGCATGTCGCGTGACGGTCGGCCGCGGAGTAGGGATGAAGTGAAAGGCGCTCGTCAGAGCAGCCGAGGCCAATATGGCGGCGCCTATAGTTCGCATCAGCTGACCGTGTAGTGTATAGACTAGTACTCATTTGTGCCAGTGCTCCACGCTATTTTGTTATTTAGTTTCACTTTTACCGTGGTTTCATAAAACCACACAATCCTTTTCTTGATTGGTTTACAACCCAAAATTACTTCACATTAGTAAGGCCCTCATAAACATCTTATGCACATAGGTTCGCTTTACCTATAGCGTGATCTAGCGGCAAATCAGCGCCATCTAGTATGCCATATGAGAACCAAAGTTCCTTAAGAAAATTAACTTAAAATCTAACGCATAAACAGTCTGTATATTAATAAAGACCGCATTTAACTCGTTATGTAGTTCACGCGAAGACACAAGAAGCGCATTTTATTATTTACTTTTTAATTACTATTTACTCATTTTGCTGAAAACTCAAAATGTTCAGTAACTTTTGTTGTTCTGTGTACGCTCACGTACTTTCGGTATGCCATTTTCGAACTTTATTGTCATGGTAAGAGGGTATCGAAATTTTTTCTGGGCTTATCGGCTATTGTACAATGCACAAGGGTCTATTCTACCCTCTTTACATTATACCATGAACAGCAGTCTATGGTATTTGTTTTTGTCTGTGCTCATTACATTTTAATAGCACAGTTTGACGTAAGTAGTAAGTAATATAATATGGTATGGTAACCATATTATAGATAAATTATAGTGCTCATTGCCGAGTCACTATAATAATTATTTTTTATAAATAAAATATCCACATACAGTCACAAAATTTGAATGACTAATTAGTGACTAACCTAAATTATACTTGGTTTCTACGACATCCCAAAACATCCCTGTGGAAAAACTCCGATATAAAATGTTAAGTTCCATTAGGGATCCTGATAGATCTATCTGGATCGAAAAATGCCCAGATAAAACCAGATAAAAATTGTCATAATTTCTATAAAGTATTTGGAATCCCTGTTTCAAACACACAATAGTTTACAATAACTCCCATCAATCCCCATCAATCATAGTTTTTTATCTGGAACTTTCAGCAGGGATTTTACGTGAAAAAGACTTGGACCTTTTTCATTTAATGGTTTTTGTGGGATATCATTTCTTTTTGTAGATAGGTTAGGTCTATTTTGGTTAATCACTACATATTGTAATACAAAGACATCCGTCGTTTTTGTATGTTTGCAGTAAACTCAAAAATTATTTCACAATTTTCCATGCGGTTTTCGCCAATAGGTATTAGGTAGAGTATTTCTTGAGGAAGGTTTAGTTAGGTGTATAATTTGTTAAGTTTTTATATATTTCTACTCGCGGGTGAAGACGCGAGCAAATTGTGGTTTGTTGTATTCAGCATATTTTAGTATTCACATGAATATTATAGTTGCAAGTCTATAACGCACTTGTTTTTATATCTGTTCTTTTTTTTATTTTTTATTATGATATGTTATTTCGCTATTGGTTGTTGTTTGTTAATATTATGTATATGTTTCTCATAATCTATGTTTCGCTTTTTTTAATATTCGTATTATTTCTGTTATTTGTAAACCTTTCGTGATTGTTTTTGCTTAATGTCGATTCTTTGTTGATAATGTAGTGTAGTGTGAGCGTGTTTGTTGAATAAATTTTATTATTATTATTATATTTTTGTATCTCTTCCATAAATAAAACGATTACCGCTGTGGACATATAGACATACCGCAACACTAGAGGAGCTACAAGTGCACTCCCGGTGTTTTAACACCACCTGCCCCTTGGGCCACCGATACTCTCCTCAGGCAGCGAAACTCAACGCATGAAGGGTTTGGGGTTTGAAAAACCGTAAACGCACTTATAACTCCTCTGGTGACGCGGATGTCCATGAGCGGTGGTAATCGTTTTAATCTTATTATGGAATATATCTGGAAACGAACAAACCGGGCGATGAATGATAAGAAATTGTAGTAATTTCTTACCATCAGTGATTGGTGGTTTTAGGGAATGTACTTGTACCTCCTCTTGTGTTTCGGATATCTAAGTGTGCAAACAGATCGCCTTATGCTTACCATAAGGCGATCCGTTTACTCGTTTCTTGATCGATTCCATAATTAAAACGATTACCGCCGCTCATGGACATCCGCAACACCAGAGGAGTTACTAGTGCGTTTCCGATCTTTAAAACCCACTTTAGGCCGCTGGTATTATATACCTTACTGACGCAGCGAAACACAACGCAAGTGCTGTTTCCCATCGGTTTTCTGACAGGCCATCTTATTTATCCGATCAAGTCGGGCCATTCGTCCGGAAGCATCTGCTCGAACCTAAAATAACCTCCCACTTCTCAATTTTGAGGTTTGTTATAAGTATAAATAAGGATTACAAAGTTATCAGTGAACTTTTGTTCATAAATTTTATTCAATTCAATTCGTAAAATTAAAAATTCTAAAATGATTATTTTTTCAGAACTTTTACTTTTTCTATATAACGACTTCTCCGCGAAAAAAATTGAGACCTCTAGCTTTATTATAAACGAAAATATGCACGGGGGGCACGGAAAAGCCGCGAAATGCTTCGCCGCGGGTTAAAGCTAGTGTACCTACCTATAATTAAATTTTCATGTCACAGTGTTTGTAACCAAATGACCGAAACAGTCTTGTCGAGTCCTGGGCTTGACCAATTTTTATTAAATGGTTTGTGCAGGTACAGAAGTAGTAGAAGACACCACACAGCACACCTATAATAGTGCTAACAGACGCTCGAATTTGAATTCGAACGGACCACGGATTTAGTTCGCTTCCGAACCAAATTTTACCGTCTGTAGAGTTGTCTTAGAAAAACGACGATTGCCAAAGGCCATTAGCAACATTGTTTTACTGTACGTGAACGTGAGCCGTGAAACAGCTGTCCGATGACCGATCCGAATGTCTGGAGCGAGACTGGATAAGACGCTCGAATTTTAATTTTGAAAAATTTCGACAATAAATTATTTATACTAAATAAAATCGAGAAAAGGCGGTCTGGTAATGCCCTTGCGCTTCGCTTGGCTTGTCTTAGCGGGCAGTGCTCCCAGATTACATTAAGCACTTTACGGCGCTGTTAAGGTCATTAACCTCACACAGCTGATGTATTAGTATTATTTAGGAAAGTCTTGCTTTCTCTTTAAATCACCTGTTTCTGTGAGGTTAACGACCTCACTTAGCGCTTTAGAGATCGCAATGTAATTATATTTAGTATAATATTTTAATTGTTTTTCTGCCTTAACGTCTTTACATAAAACTTATAAGAATTAGACCATATGCCCAAAATATTCGCAGTTGATTTTGAAGAACCTTATATTTTAGCTCCAGCGACGTCGGAGATCGAGGACGTGCTGATGAACCTGCGCCTCAACAACGACATGCTATTCAACGACGACCACAACAACCACAACAACAACTACTTCATGGGTGAGTTTAACCCTAAGGCTACGTTCCCACTAGCGTTTTTTAGTGGTGCTCGTGCAGCTCTACACAGCTGTCAAATCTGGCATTTCACACTAGACACGTCGATTTTCAGCGTAGTGTCGTGTGACGAGCTTTCATTTATGACATTGACATTTGACTCGACGCTCGTGTATTAGATTTTCAGCTATATTAAACAATTAAATAACTTTTATTTCAGGCTGCATAGGCCCATATTATTAGCGCAGAGTTTTATTTTCAGTTCTCTTACTTACCCGGACCGGCCGAATTCCGGATAATATATTATAGTCCCAGCCTAAGGCCCACTTGCGCAGATCTGGGTTAGTTAACCCTGGGCTTAAATACTTGTTAAATATCATGTTGTCTCTCTCGTACTTCGTATTTATGAAAAAGAAGGCATGCTATTTTAACCCGGGGTTAACTTTAACCCAGATCTGCGCAAGTGGGCCTAAGTTAACTTACTGTACTTCAAAGAACGTCTCTGGCGCGCGGCGGAGTTGATAACTTTCACAGCGCTATCAATAAAATGTACACAGTTTGTGGCACCACTGTCATGAGCGAGGGCCCTTAGGCTTCAGACCACCACCACACACACAAACACACACAAACACACACACACCAGCGTGTATGTCGTCGAATTGTTATGCTGTTTTTACAATTTAAATTTTTCTCCTCCAAATTAGGTGTAGCCCGGGGAAAGTTTACTGCTTAGAAAAAATTATAGTTGCTGCTAAAAATATCAACTACTTTAACTCGTAAATACTCCATTTAACAGCTCCAAATACAAACAAATCTATTCAGACATTCAAAAGCAGTTTCAACCGGTACTTTATGTACCGTGTTGATTTAAATTGATTTAAATCTTTCAGCGAATGTCACGAGAATTCATGAAAATCAGTCTTGGCCTCTGTCCAACGTCTTTAGCTTACTCGATCAACGCAACAGGAATCCTTGGAAGAGATATACGAGTATATCCGTATATGATTTATGCATTTGTCTGTGAAAATACCTCTTCATAAATTTGTCATACCTAGTCGCGGCATATGATATACATATGCCGCAATAGGGATGTTGTCTAGTGTGGAATATCACATTTTTATAAATTAAATTTTAAAATTGTTTATTAAAGATAAGTACATAAATCTAATTCCATCTCTTTCTCGCAAAACGATTTGTTAGGTCACTAGTTGCTACCGCCATAAATTTTGTAATGACAAATGTATGGCGTATGTGTGACTCGTGATGTCACCGGCAGATATATCGCTCTCTTTCTTGTAAATTTAAATTGTGTGTATCTTCTTTATTTTTTAAGATATACAAAAATGGGTTCTAGATTGTTTATTAACATGATATCTAACATCGAATAGACGAACAAAATTTTTTAGGTAACATGCCTATGGGTTGATTCGTGAAAAGAGAAACTCTTGAATTAAGGGATTATCTGGTCACTTTCGAGTTTTTTGCTTTTATATTACATAAAAACTTTATTAATTTTAACCGACGAAAAACCGGAGGAGGATCTCCAAGTCTACGCGTATTTCTTATGTATGTATGACCAGGCATACATTTTTATAGATCAATTCGGCACTTCTCTTGTATTGTAGATCAATATAATCAAATTTTATAACTGGGATGTACACACTCATAAAATCTGGTTATCATGGTTACATCATGTAACATAAGTATCTTATGTTACCTAATAATAATAATAATAGTTCCCCACACCAATTTCGGTGACGGTGGCCGGTTTCATTGAAACCAGGCCAGCTACGCAGGAGTTATTTTATAGTGCCTAAGTGTGTGCGCAGTACACAAGAGCATTCTCTCCTCCTTTACTCTCGTAACCCAGTGGGACGGATAACCGACACGACTGGCGAGCGATCAGCCATGCGCAGGTCTGACTTTTTACATGCCCATCCGACGCATGGATCATCTTTCTTGTCAGACAATCAGGTGATCAGCCTGCATTGTCCCAACCAAACTTGGAATCAACATTTTTTGTTGTTCCAATGCGGGAATCGACCCACGACCTCCGAGTCGAGAGCCAAGCTCTAACCACTAGAGCACGGAGGCTGTAAATGTTACCTACATTAGGTTATTACGGAATAGGTACTGTACTCTACCAAAAAGAATACACATCGACCTTTCAGATATTTTGATTATTATTGTCGGCTTTCTAGTGCATCATCTCTGGACTCTGCCATTAGGCGATAATGTCCCTTACCTGCTTTTTGCGCAAGAGATAACGACTAACAAAAGCGACAGAAGCCAAAATCTCTTCTCAAACATAGATGTGCATTATTTTTGGCCGGGTACTATTTTTAAGTATAAAATTCGCGTTAAGTATGAATGCTGTGAGGCAAGCAAATGTAAAAATGACTTATGTACTTCAATTGGTAACTGTAAACACGGCAAAAGCGTCATTAGTCCATATTGATACTGCATTCTTAACGCTAATATAGTGGAGTTGGTAGTTATTTACATGTATTCTGTCTCAGGCAACAGCCGCGAGCCCAGCACGCCGACCAGCAACATCTGGAGCGAGGGCAGCAGCCGCAACGGCGAAATGATCGACACATTCGACTTCCTCATCAAGAGTAAGTTAACAAGCTCCTACAGGTGAATCTCCAAAAAACTTCACTTCCGTTGAGGATAATAATAATATCTATGGACGCTTCCACACCACGTCAATCTGGTCCTGTACTAAGTATCCGAATAACTTGTATCACAGGTATCTAGAAATATACTCAATACTGTTATACTATATATATATATATAATATATATATATTATATATATATATATATATATATTTAAGATTTTTATTATACTATACATATATTCAATGCACATCCAAGACCCAGGAATACAGAAAAGCTTTTGTCCCTTCGGTGGGATTCGAACCCGCGAATTCCGAAAATCGGGTATAAGAAAATATATTATATACCCTCATCTGTTTTTTATTAGTGAACTGATAAGAGATAAATGGATAATATTCACATTGACACATTGCAAATAGGTTGCCTAGTTAAATTGAGTCCGAAGTTATTGTATCGAAGCAAATAAAAATAAAAATGTCTGGTGTAATTAGGCTATGTTTGGATTCTCTTGATAATTTGATAATATTGATTATTGTTAATGGAATCTATATAATTATGGTCTATTTATTAAAAAGTTGATCTAGTTCGTGGTTTCCTAGATTTTTTTGTAAATTTCAAATGTGAGTGACAAAGTTGCGTTGTGCACGCAGCTAGTTTTACTGATGAAGATTTTTCTTATTACATTATAATATTAGGTCATTACATATGAAATTGGCGTTTTGTAAAGGAGGAACATAAAGACGTTTTTTTTTAAACATAATATATTTTATCAAAGTATTATACCATTGCTATCTACGCAGATTTGCCATCTCATAGGTAGTTCATTGATTCCTCTACTAAAAAACCCTTCGGACAGGAATCAATAAAAATTTTGAAGGCACTTTGGACTACCCCATCGAATTTCGAAAAAAATGGTAATTTGTTAGAGCAAGGTCCGGGGAGTACGGTGGATGTCTTAGACATTCCAATTGAAGCTCCTCTAATTTGGTAGCCGTCTGTTGTGCAGTTTGTGGTCTAGCGTTGTCCTGAAGCACTGGTGGCCTAGAGCGAATGACCAACCTCGGTTGTTTACCGGCTAGCTTTTCCATCATGATTTGCAATTGGTGGCAATAGACATCTGCCGTAATCGTCTGGCCAGATTTAAGAAAGCTGTAGTGAACGACACTGGCACTACTAGTCCACCAAACGCTAACAAGTAACTTTTTTTGAGTCAATTTTCGCTTGGGGCAGGCTTTGGCTGGTTCGCCAGGGTTCAGCCATTGCGATGATTTCCGATTATCGTACAGGATCCACTTATCATCACATGTAATGATTCGATTTAAAATCCCTTCATTATTGTGCCGGTTGAGTAATGTAATGCAGCAGTCGAAGCGCGTTTGTCGGTTTGCTGCACTCGGTTCATGAGGTACCCACCTTTCAAGCTTTTTCACCAAACGCACTGTGTTTTATTTTGCGACACTAATCCTTCTAATCTTCTTTCTTTCTTTTAATTCTTCTAATCCTAAATTAATCCTTCGAGCCGTTTCTGCAGCACTGGTGCCACGGTGGAACTCGTATTTGAAAATAATACGATATTTCAAGTTTTCCATTTTGTAAACAGAGTGACGCAAAGAAAAAACCAAAAGGGAAAAAATAAATGAATACGGTTTTCGAAACACAAATTTATGAGTAAATAGCGATATAAATTTGAAATTGGAATTCCTAACCATAGAAGATATATTTGAGATCAAAGTGGCCAGTACGACAAAACGCCAATTTGGACAAAGATGTAAGGACCTAAATTCATAAGCACGTAATATAGACCATAATTATATAGATTCTATACATATAATAACCAATATTATCAATATAATCCAAACATAGCCTAAGATGCCATACATGTGTTTTTTTTTGCTTCGAAACTAACTTCGGGCGCAATTTAACTAGGCAATCTATTTGCAATGTGTCAATGTGAATATAATCTATAATTTATTTCTTATCTTTAATAAATAACAGATGGGGGTAAGTATATTATATTTCTTATACCTAATTGGAAAATTTCGTGTAGTGCTTAAAAAACCTGTCGTTATTAACCTCAACGGTAGTAAACTTTTTTGGAGATTCACCGTACTAATTCTTGTTTGAGCACACTCTGTAGCAACGTAGCAAATTTTTAGCTACTTCTAATAGATAGTTGCCCGCGACTTGGTACGCGCATAAAGAAATCTTGCGGGAAAAGTGCCTTTTTCTGCGGTAAATGGTAGCATACCAAATTTCATCAAAATCCGTTGGGTAGTTATTACGTGAAAGAGTTGCAAGCATCCTTACATCCATACATGCCTACAATCTTTCGCGTTTATAATATTAGTAATGATGGTTGATGTGAGAATACGAGTAGATTTCAATAAACGTCCATGGGCCAAAGGCTTTTCCTAGATGAATGTCGAAATCTTAAAGCCATACATACAAATTACAATTTACAGGTAAGGCTTTACCTGCCAGGTTTTGCCTGCACAGTCAGGTAAGCTTGAGCTGCTAACTACTGTATGGAAACCTGCACAGTTGTGTAACATACACGCTACGGTTACGTACTGGCAAACCTGACAGGTATACCGTTACGTGTATAGCTGTTTCAAGCCATAAGAACAGCTGATTCTAGGTACCGCTGTGCTAAACTCTACTCTATGTAGACTGTGGAATATTAGTACAGCATTGTGCTATTATCACAATTTTTAGAATAAGTCGAATCAACTTAGCTAACGTATACCTAACAAGCTTAGAAGAATAATACTTAGGTACTAAAATAGAATAAAAGAGAAATATTGTATTCCAAAGTAATGCCATATAATTTCGTACAATGTAACATAAAACTCCCTTTGTTTATTTTATAGCTGGCAGTTATTCCACAGCCTTTTTATATAAGTTATTTGAACAATAGGCTTGAGCGAACACGCCTGATATTTAAACTCGGAACTTTATGCTTTTAAATATTGCTACATTGTATGAACACCGAAACTATTGTGTTGGTGGAATTACTTATATATAAGTAGATAAGAAATTTGGGATGGCGATTCTTTCCGAAAAAGATAGATTTTTAAATCGATTCGAATCGTAGCCTGATGAATCGATTCATAAAAAAATCGAGGTCTAAAAGATCGATTTCTAAAAAATCGTTTTTTTTTCAAGTTTGTATTTACAATTTAAATATAAATTCATTTTATGAAAAACAAGAACGATACTGTAATAAACGATCTCTGGGATTTCTTATCAGTAAAATCAGAGAATTTTTTAGTTGTTTTTATTACCATATCAAAGTATCAGATCAGGCTATATCATGTAAGTTGGTACACCTAGTACCAACTTTCAAAAGCTATGGCTCTGTCTTTAGAACTCCTAGAATTGCAAATAATTTTCTCTCTTATTTCAAATCAAATGTTGATTTCAAAGGGTAAAATATCGATTCACTGAATCGATTCAGTACAACACAACGATTTAAAAAATCGATTTATTTGGTCCGAGGAATCGATTTTTCTATTAATCGATAACAGATCGCCATGCCTTTATGAAATATAAGAAAAACAAGCGTTGAATAACGCGAAATAGCGATTCTGAATCATACATGACGTCGATTTATCGCTTTAGCCGACTTCCAAAAAAAAAGAGATTTCTCTGTACTTTTTATCGCTACCGCCATAGAAGCTTACAAAAATCATCATTTTCAGATCAAGTTACCTCAAGATAGTAAGTACCACATAGCCAGGCCGATAGCCGGACATAAGTTGTTCAGAGAAGATGAACAAACTTCTAATAAACTGACACACATTGTCTAATGTGGCGTAGGGTTCCTATAACTCCATTCCTAACGGCTTCACTTACCTTTTTAACGGGCCTTTGGAAGACCCTCATCCAAATCCCTACCTATTATACAGGCTAGGGCTTCCCTATGAAAGGCCAGCCTTCCCCACTGTTAGACGTCATATTCTATTTAAAAGTAGTCAACATGTAACCTAATCTGAGAATTAATAATCTGATCATTGAGATGAGGAAAGATTCGCCCCGATATAGCGTTTGATGGTTGGTGATATTGTGAGTGTCCACAGATCTGTCGTCAGTGAACAATGTGGTGACTGGTGAACTACAGCTTAATCCTCCTAACACTGAGAAGAGACCGACTAGAGATAGATGACCCAAGAGAGCTAATAGATGATGGTCCACAGGTCTGTCGTCGGCCAACAACTACGTGTCGATGCTGACCCGCGAGCAGCTGTCGGTGCTGCGGTCCATCCGGCCCGGCCTGCTGTACGAGTTCCTGCAGGAGGTCGCCAAGGTCCGCAGCGACCGGCGCATGCGTCGCGCGCTGCCCAATGTAAGTCACGCATAATATGCTAAATACTCTGTTCAGCCAAATGAATCAAACGTAAATAAAAATATTACTCCACCAACAAAAGCCTAACTCTTAAGATTTTAATGAATAACCTGTTTCTGAAAGGCCAAACTGAATAAACATAACGCCAAAATGAACTAATCAGCGGTCAAATCTCTTGTCAAGTGGAAATTGACTTTCAAAAAGCTTAATCAATCGTTTGATTTAATAAAAAAAAACGTGCTATTTAACAAAACTAATGTCAAACCACTTGTCAAACTGTTTTCGGTTTCTGGAAAGCTATCGTAATGTAAAGTCGTTAATATGTAATGTCAAGATGAACAATGATTAACTAATTAGCGTTTCAGAAACGCAAATTGATTTAACAAGCCTGATAACATACGTGTTAGTTCATCAACTGTTTGATTAGCCTTTCAGAAACCGGGCGTGAATGAAATAAAGAGATTAAATACGACCAAATTAATGTATCTTTAAAAAAAACATAGGCTTTTCATCCGTCATTGGATGATTTATACAGTACTAGCTGTTGCCCGCAGCTCCGCCCGCGTAAATATAGTATCCCACGGGAATACTGTACTTTTTCGGGATAAAAAGTCTAGCCTACGTTTTAATCCAGAGCCTGAACTTCTACTATACCAAATTTGATCCAAATCCGTTCAGTAGTTTTTACGTGAAAGAGTAAGGGGCCCCCATACACGGTCCGGTTTTCCTTCAGTTCGGCCTGAACGGATGCAAAATCGTATCGTCTGTGTGCAATTTCGAGATCGCATCAGTCGGCCGTATGGACTGAAGCGATTCGTTCCAGTGTTGCCAACTCTGTTTTTGCGAAACTACTAAACTCGCGTCGTTTTCTACTAAAAACTACTAAAAGAGTACCGATAACTATACAAAAGCTAGGTACTAAGTTTTTTTAGGGATTTTATGTTTACAAACATACATACATTTTCAGTTTTAATATTTAACCGTTAAATTAAAAAAATATAGTAGGAAATATTACGTATATAGAAAATAAATCGGTAGTTTTAAGCGACTTACGGATGCGTGCTACTATGTGCTATTATGTTAAGATGTCATAATAGCACATAGAAGTAGGACATTTTGCATAATATTATGATTACTGTCTAGCTATTTTCTACAAAACCGCTGTTAACAACTAAATTCCTACTAAGGAGGAAATAAAATATAAAAATAGTACTAAAACTTTGTAAAACAAAGTTTTAGTACCTAACTAGTAGTAAACCTTTGGGTACTACCTTCGGTTTCATCGTTAGCGTGATTACAATTGCAGCAAAATACAATTGATAAATAAAATAATAATCTAAACTGTGCGAATCAAAAAACGGTCTACCGACTAGGCCACGGAGCTCTTATTGCGCGACAAATAAGAGGCATTTACGCTAAGAGCGGTTTTTCCCGCGCCCGCCGCGGTCGTCGAACTGCGGTTTTATTTCTAAACTCACGAGACCGCGGTTTTGCCATTGAGTTATAATGTACTACGTACTAGAGAAGCTATCTCAAACAAAAGGGCGCGGACTTGATGACGGCGGGGTATGCGCGGGACAAGCGGGGGGTGTTATGTTCTCACGTAAACATGGCCGCCGCCGCGGTGACGCGTTGCAATTGAAAAATTATAATTAAATTAAACGTGTTTTAAAGATAATAAATGAACTTACTGGTGAAAAGTGACCTTGACTTTTACTTATGTTTCTGGAGTTGTTTGAACAGTATCTCAATGCACACGAAGGCATAATTTAAAAAACAAAACTTCACTCAAATGTGTCACGTCGCAGCAAGCGCTCGGCACAGACTAAGTGAGTTGGAGTGCGCGCGCTCTAACTCGTGTTACAAACAATCGAGTTGAGGCGTCTTCTCTAGTACGTAGTACATTATAACTCAATGGGTTTTGCGCGGTCACGCAGCCGGTTGAGATTATCGCCCGCAAATGTGGCTCTCTCACTCAACCGCGCCGTGATTGATTCTTTTTAACCGACTTCCAAAAAAAGGAGGCGGTTACACGTTCGGCTGTATATATATACATATATATAGTTTGTATGTTCAACGACTACTCCGCCGTCTGTGGACCGATTTTCAAAATTATTTTTTTGATCTATAGGGTATAATCCCAAATTGGTCCTTTTGACATCAAAGTGGTGACCTGATGATGGGATCCATGAGGAATCGAGGAAACTCCTCTAAATTTGTATGGGCACATAATGGTGATTTCAACTTTTTCTAAAGAAATCCAAGCATATGCTACCAAAAAGTAAGATTTTGCTCCAAGATATACCCAGGATCCAAAAGTACTGAACAGAAATCCTGACTCCTTATAGATACATATTTGGGGATTTCGGCGTTGTTTAAAGAACTGCAAGCATATGCCAATAAGAGTAATCACCATCAACACCACCATCAAAACACCATACATCACCACATTATGATGATTCTCATAATATTTTACACCGACACGGATATCTTTGAACCTCTGCCGTTTATGGACCTATTTGCAAAATTATTTTGTTGTTGTAAAGTAATTTTGACTTTTTCTTCAATAACACAAGCATATGCTACCAAAAAACATTTTTTTTATTTACCTTTAATTACCTTGGATCCAAAAGCACTGTACAGAACTCCTGACTCCTTATAGATACATATTTGGGGATTTTGGCGTTGTTTAAAGAACTGCAAGCATATGCCACTATGTAATTTACAGTAATCATCATCATCATCATCTTATTTGCAATATCTAATGGAACTTTGGCGCGTATTCAATTATACATTCGATCGTTTATTTTATACGTTCTTAAAATGTATTAATAATAACTTAACAAATATCACTAAAAAGGGAAAAAATATTATTTTTAAACAAAAAATTAAACCGACTTCCGAAGTAAAAATACACAAAAAAGTATGAAATAAATCTTATTTTCTAAATAGTTCCTTTTTCAAAATTCGGTTAAAAATTTTAACTATGTCTCTTCTCAATCTTCTTAATTTTATTTCATACTTTTCTGTGTATTTTTACTTTGGAAGTCGGTTTAATTTTTTGTTTAAAAATAATAATTTACATTCCGTTTTATCGTATAACAGTCGTGTCGTGGACGATCATTGCTTGATGATGGTTATCTCAACCTAACTTATAAACGGTAACAGAAAAGTTGGGGTCTTGAGTTCGATTCCCGCGTTGGAACGCGATTGGTTAGGACAATATAGGCTGATCACCTGATTGTCTAAGAAAGATGATCCATGCGTCGGATGGGCATCTAAAAAGTCGGACCTGCGCCTGATATCTCGCCAATCGTGTCTGTTACTCGACCCATTAGTTTTAGAAAGTAAAGGAATAGAGAGTGCTCTTGTGTACTGCGCACACACTTGGGCACTACGAAATAGCTCCTGCGTAGCCGGCTTTCAATGAAACCGACCACCGTCTACGAAATTAGCGTGGGGAACTATTATTATTTGTAACAGGAGTGCGCGTTCTGCAAGAACAACGGTGAGAACGAGGAGTCGTATTCGTCGCACGCGCTCAAGGACTGGCGCGGGCGCGTGCTCTGCCCCGTGCTGCGCGCGTTCCGCTGCCCGCGCTGTGGCGCCACCGGCGACCGCGCGCACACTATCAAGTACTGCCCGGATAACAACGACCCCGGTGAGTACCTAGCTTCTAAAGCTGGGACTATATGATCCGGAATCCGGAAGGCCGTAAAAAATTCTGACCATTGAAAATATAACTATGCGCTAATACATTAGAGTTAAAAATCGAACACACAAGTGTCGAGTCAAATGTCAATGTCATATATGGCCTTACCGATTACGGACAGTAAATTACCAGCCTTAAAAGTTGAAGTGCATAGAAATATCATTTCACTGTCTGAGATTATATTCTTACTTTAAGATTAGCAACTAAGCTTATAAATTCTCCTGTCACCAGGTATGGAGCGATCCGGTAGCCTGCTCTCTCGGCGGCGGCCGTCCGCCTCCCTGCCCATTGGCACGAGCCGCGGCTGCAGCGCCCCCGCCACCCCCGCGCCCTCGCCGGCACCCAACAACTTCACGTCGGTCTGGTCCGCGTTCGGCATGAACTAGCTAGATCCGGTTTAGAGCAGCACAAAAGTCTTAAAAATCGTAGATGTAAAAATGCAAAAAAGTCTTGAAAGCAGGTATCTGTTTTATCCAGCTGCAAGACAAACGATACGAACCAGATGATGCTAGTTTATTCTTTACCAAAGAAAATTGTGTTGCTTACATACTTTATCTTCGTACATAAGTGAAGACAAAATAAATATTTTTAATTTCGTACTTCGTTCAACCAAATGATAAAACATGGGCTTCATACTATTTACTTGTTCATTTTACTACTTCCGTGTAGAATAATGAACATACCGCCATCTGTTGATAAATGTACTCATTCTGGTATAAGTATGCCGGCCATACTATATCTGAAGTTGTATACCATTCGACATTTGTAGCTCATATGAATAACGGTTGTAAACACAGTTTTCGATAAGTAGCTAGTTGTTGCGAATCAGTTAATCTTTTAGTTATAAATGTTTGTTACAGATTGAAAATCAATATAGTTATCTGTTAAAGATGTTTATGAGATAGGTTAAAAATAAAGTAAGTTTTTTAATAATTTTTAATAAAGTATAAAAAAGTTTATACTAAAGTATTTCTAAAGAGTAAAGGTTACACTTCTCATTGTTAGAATTAATAATGTATGTTTGTATGCAGGTCATACTTAAGATTTTCACTTTTATAAAATATTCGTTTATAGCAATATTATAGTACAATTTTTCATTGGGTTTTTTAATTTAAAAAGTGCATATTGAAAGTTTTAATCATATTATTACCATCAAATACAATTTAATCATTCAATCAAAATTTTCAATAAATTTATTGTTAATGTTGATGATGCAATTTATTATATTATTGATTAAACATACAATAACATCATACATTTTAACATTGCCAATTTAATTTTAATAAAATGTACTCAATCAGTTGTACCAGTGAAAAATATTTTCTGCATTTATGTATTATTGGTGTTGGGTTTTTGGGTTTTGAATAAACATTAAACATATTTTTTCGACTTTAATTTTACTTTTATAGACACGTGTCGCTACTGTTTCTTTAGTTTAATTAATCATTGAAAGGACAAATATTTACTTTTATGACACGGACATTAAAGTACCTAAATGTTCAGTGCTAAGTTCATTAAAAACAATAAGACCGTAAAACTGAAGGTTGAGTAAATAAAAACGTGTATTTACTTACATCAATAGCATATTTATTTAAATTCAACGTCGATACAAAAGCTTGTACAATTTCAATAAGTAACTAACATCTAAACAAACATTACCATCGTACACCTTTGCCTCCTACTGATAAAAATATTTTCACAACTGATCAGAATTGAATGTTGCTGTCTTTGTCTGATACGTAGGAAAAGTCACTTGAATATAACGGCGACATTGAATAGCTAAATCAGTTGTGCGTATATTTTTATTAGTAGGGCGGCTAATAATATATTGATATCATCAGTGGTAGGTATAACATTTTCGGTTGTTTTAAACAGGTACTAAAAGATAAAATTAAGGTAAAATCATCCAATCTATCTTTAATAGGCTATACAAATCCATATTTTGGAAAGTATACATGGTACACATTTCATTTAGGCTAAAACGATATATATATAATACATATATAAAGATAAACGAATACATTTTTGAGATTCATTAGAATTTATAGTTTTAGCTCGATACAATTTTATAATTGGTCTCTATTTTATAAAATATAACTTTTATTGGAAATTTAGTTTTTTAATAATACAAGGGAGTATTCTCAACGTGTAGTATATAGTAATGGAAGTACTTTTCAGGATTAACAGCACAATACACTAAAATGTTTTTCTACGGAGGCCGTGTTATTCCAATATCAAGGACACTTCCTAAATGGTTTCCATAATAATTTGGGGCAAAAAAAAATATTACTATTGTGATTTGTCGATGGGATTATACTTTTTTTTTAAAATATGGAATGTTTTATTATGGAAAGTCACAATTCAGACTTATTGGCTTTAATATAGAAATATCTAGATTTATAATATGAGAGATTATTTATTGATTATTGGAACCAGAAATGGAAATAAATTATATTATTATTAGGCTCTGTAAAATTATCGAGGCCGATTGTAATAAAATTGACAGTTAGAAAAACTACCTAGAATCTAGACTGTAGCATAATATTATTTATGAAGCAGCATTCAACCACATTTTACTTAAAATTTAGATTAACCAGTATATAAACACAGTATAAGGATTTTTTTTTAATTTATATATTTTATTTAGAGCATAACATTTTCGGTTTGGTATTTATAGAATAGAATTTAAATGTGGCACTGAAATTACCTTTCCCATATATATTATTTATTAAATTCTTTGGTTCCTTTACATAACTAAAATACGCCCGTTCCAATTAATTATAATATTCAATAGCATTTTAGCACTATTATGTAATAATTGAATTAATAAAATAAGTCTGCTCGGGTAGCATACAATTAAGGTCTTAAAGTTGGAACGATTCTGTTGTAAGTATCACACCATTGCTTAAATCCTACCCCCCTTACTAATAAAAATATTTAAACAGTGGATAAGCAATACAATGTAATGTCCTTGTCTGTCAAGCGACTTTTTCCACGTATCAGATAAGGACAAAACATTGTATTGCTTATCCACTGTTTAAATATTTTTATTAATAAGGCGGTACAAGTATGACTCTAGTATTATTTTTCACAATTTTATAACTATGACAATTTAAGATTTTTAAATTACATACAGTAAAATTATTATTATTATTATTTTAAATATTTTATTTTATAAAGGCCATAACATCATAAGATTAAGCCGGCCTCAATAGAATTATTGATAATTATAAAATCAAACGACGAGTAACATTTTAACTCATCGTTTGATTTTTAAAAAAGAAGCCATTTTTAATCGCAAGAAATTCGGCGGAAATATAAGAGTACTACATAGTATTTTAGAAATGTTACATTTTGCATAGACTGGCGCGGGCGTTGTAAATAATTTAAATCTAATTTTTACATTTTTGTCGCGAATTTTATCGAAATAAATTAGAATTATGGCCATAATAAAGTAGATTTATTAATTGCGCTATCCATATTTACATGGAATATTGTTATAAAAATCAGTTGCAAATTGGAAGATATGTTTGAATGTCAAATTTAGCAATTGGCAGCTAATGTAATACTAGTTACAGCCTCATAGAAGAGATCTAGAAATTATGAGAATTGTTGACTTTTATTATTAATATATGTAAAAAATGTACAAAAAAAAGTGATATAAAATAAATAAATATAAAACATACTATTCTTACTACATAATAAACAAGTAATTAATAAATGTTTGTATATTGTAGGTTACGTTTACAAGTTTCTAGCAGTCCTATTTATCTTAATTTTTACTAACGACTTGTTTCATTTATTGAGATTTCTTTATTTGTTATTGTAGATATATGGAACACGAAGGTTTAAAAATCTAAAACCGGTGGTGAATTTCGATTAAAAGGTGGACACTGTTTTTTTATTATATCATCCGGTGATATTAATAAATAAACAAATTTTTCGTTAGTGACGGAATGTGGTATAATATAATATGGTATAAGAAACGGCAAACATTAGGAAAACATTATTTTCATCCGTATTTAATTCACGAAAGTCCTAGCGACTATCTAAAGAACAAGAATATGTTTGATACAATAATGTACATATTTTGATCAAGAGTTTAAAACCAATACAGCACTAAGATTTAATTTTCAATAAAAACCTTATTAGACAATGAATCAACAACCAATATTCGATACATGAATCAGATTCAAACATTCATAAATAACATTATAATATATTCATATGCAATTTAACTGGTATAATTATATTCATAACTAATGACACAAAACACATAAGCGACGATAACGTAATCGTAACTCGTAAGTAACATAGTGATATTAAATTAATGCGCATTTTACCAATGCCGCCATTTTGAAACTTCATTTTACTGACACGCGATTGGCTGAAGCTCCGAATATCTTTCTTGTGGCAGGTTTATAACATTTCATAAAGTTTAGGCGCCAATCTCACCAACGCCTAACTAACCGCCTAGTTGACCGCTGATTAAATATCATGTTACCTATCTCGTTCTTAGTAAATAATTACTAATGAACGAGAAGGCATGATGAATGAACACTAATAAGCGTTCGTGAAATTGGGAGTAATTATATCGGTTGTGTGATTTGACTGGGCTCAAATAATTATATCTGTTACATGTACAACGCTCGGATGTAATAGGTACGCGGTTTAGAGTACACACCACATTTCGCAATCACAAAACGTCATTGGTATTGCCGAATGACACGAGTCAAATAGAAGACTATTTTTTACTTCTATGTGTTTTCTAAAACCAATTAAAACAAAACTAACTACACCACATACAACATTTTTATCAGACAACAGTATATCTTGCATGTTTTATCGTGATGTATGTAGTACGCGATACGAATGTACTTGTCATGTAGCGCCGAACGCGGACGGGAACTCACTCCCGCCACCAAAGTCTGAGTCTTCTCAACCGTTTCTCTATTCGTCATTCGCTAGACTGTTCCCCTGTTTATTTAAAATATAAAGTTATTAACATTCTTTCGTCACTAGAATAGAACGACAAAATCGAGTAATGCTGCAGCGATATCTATCATCACTAAATAGCTAAAAGATCTAAGAGTTCATAAAGCTAAGTGAGGATGCGCCACAGCATCGCCCATTGTAGAAGAGGAAAAGCCGCCATTTTGAGATGCGTTTCAATTGCCATTCTTGCGTTATTTTCGTCTCGCTCGCTAGCTTCACTTAGTTCGATGGTGAGTCTCACTAGTACTCACTATCACGTACCTTCCGCGTGCACATGCGTAGTCCACGTCTAGTCGCGGAACACCTGGTTGTTGTGTCTCACTCGCACCAGCCGCTCGGGGTGCGTGTAGTCGCAGAACGCCTCGTTGTGGTTGTCTCACTCGCGCGCACTATTACATACCTTCATTGTTGTTGTGTCTCGCTCGCACCAGGCGCTCGGGGTGCGTGTAGTCGCGGATCGCCTCGTTGTTGTTATCTCACTCGCGCACACAATTACGTACCCTCATTGTTGTTGTGTCTCGCTCGCACCAGGCGCTCGGGGTGCGAGTGCGCCAGCTGCGTGTAGTCGCGGAACACCTCATTGTAAGTGTCGTCTGATGACATTTCGCTCTCTCGCATCTCTTCATTCAGTTTGGTTAGACGAAGCCTAGAAAATATTTAAATAGATATAAATTATTTATTTGTATAAAAGTCACAGTTAACAATAATAAAACTAAGTTAAAGAGGAAACTGCACGAAATGACGATTTACTGCTGACAGCAGTTTTTTATAGACAAACTAAATTTAAACTTATCACAATTATCTAATGGTTTCATAATGATACTAATTGTTGCTCGTGGCTTTGTTTACTTAAAATTTAAATTCTTTATAAAATTATCTCCGGCATAAAAAGTTACATATTATATAACCTTCATCGTTTACTTATAAGTTCTTGATATTCATTTACATAATATATACTAGCTTAATCGCGCGGCTCCGCCCGCGTAAGTACAGCATCCCACAGGAACACTAAACTTTTTCGAGATAAAAAGAAGCCTATGTGTTAATCCAGAGCTCAAACTACTACCATACCAAATTTCATCAAAATCCGTTCAGTATTTTTTGCGTGAAAGAGTAACAAACAAACATCCATCCTAACAACTAGTGTAGTGAAGATACTAACAAACAAACATCCATCCTAACAACTAGTGTAGTGAAGATACTAACAAACAAACATCCATCCTAACAACTAGTGTAGTGAAGATACTAACAAACAAACATCCATCCTAACAACTAGTGTAGTGAAGATACTAACAAACAAACATCCATCCTAACAACTAGTGTAGTGAAGATACTAACAAACACACATCCATCCTAACAACTAGTGTAGTGAAGATACTAACAAACACACATCCATCCTAACAACTAGTGTAGTGAAGATACTAACAAACAAACATCCATCCTAACAACTAGTGTAGTGAAGATACTAACAAACACACATCCATCCTAACAACTAGTGTAGTGAAGATACTAACAAACAAACATCCATCCTAACAACTAGTGTAGTGAAGATACTAACAAACAAACATCCATCCTAACAACTAGTGTAGTGAAGATACTAACAAACACACATCCATCCTAACAACTAGTGTAGTGAAGATACTAACAAACACACATCCATCCTAACAACTAGTGTAGTGAAGATACTAACAAACACACATCCATCCTAACAACTAGTGTAGTGAAGATACTAACAAACACACATCCATCCTAACAACTAGTGTAGTGAAGATACTAACAAACAAACATCCATCCTAACAACTAGTGTAGTGAAGATACTAACAAACAAACATCCATCCTAACAACTAGTGTAGTGAAGATACTAACAAACACACATCCATCCTAACAACTAGTGTAGTGAAGATACTAACAAACACACATCCATCCTAACAACTAGTGTAGTGAAGATACTAACAAACACACATCCATCCTAACAACTAGTGTAGTGAAGATACTAACAAACACACATCCATCCTAACAACTAGTGTAGTGAAGATACTAACAAACACACATCCATCCTAACAACTAGTGTAGTGAAGATACTAACAAACACACATCCATCCTAACAACTAGTGTAGTGAAGATACTAACAATGTGACAATATCGGCGTTGGCGTTGGCAACCGCTATGTCGAGCGGCGTGCGCCCCTGCTTATCGACTATCGACTGGTCGGCGCGGTAGCGGAGTAGCAGGCACACCTGAAACATTATAAATCAAATCATTACTATATTAAGGGGCCGTCCACATATTACGTCATGCAAAATTTCGAATTTTCGAACCCCTCTCCCCTATGTCACGCTTTTTAGTATCCCTGTACCTGTACTTAATACATTGTACACGTTTAGTATATGTTACTTTTTTAACCGACTTCCAAAAAAAGGAGGCGATTATACGGTTTTTATAATTTTATTTAAATAAATTCTTATTTTAAGTTATAAGTAAGTATTTAAAATTACTAACTGAATGAATAATAAAATAAACAATTTAAAAAAAAACCCGACTGCAAAAAAAGACTAGAGATATCTAACTAAACAACGCACTAAAATACTGAAACAAGATTGAGAAAACAGACTACACTATGAGCTGAAAGCCTAAGTGAAATAATTGGCGTTATGTTTATAGCAGGCGGGACCCATTTGCAAACTATAAATTGTAAAAAAATATATTTTTTATAATATTTTTTAATAATTTATATTACTTTACATTTTTTAGTTTATCCAACACCCACTTGGTCGATTTAAAGCAAAAATTGACTATTTGAATGCATTGCTTACAAATTAATTCGAATGATTTAATTCAAATTATTCCTGATTAAATTTAAATCCATGACATATATTATGTATATTTTTAAAATCCCCTTTTAATTTCCTTTATTTTGATACTCTATGTGTTTAGTTAAAAAAAAAATAACTACTCGCCATTTTGTATTTTTTTTTGCTTTGAACTAGCTATCTAAAGACACTTGGGGTTTTGAAACAAATCTAACGATATCTTAATTGTCGAAATCCATCCAGCCGTTTGAAAGATACGTAAAATCATTTGGCATATTATAGCCCCATATGTATGGTCGAAATTGGACCACTTTTGAGATATCAAAAGTAAAAACCCCATCTGTTTGGGTTATAATAAAACACCTAAATGGTGCTTTTAATTCCCTCGTAAATTAACAGATCTAAGCACAAGTTAAACTCGATAACTGTTTTAAGATCTTTATTTTAACATTTTACTTACAAATCAACAGTAACATCTAACCCGTCATTGGAATTTAAAGTTTCTGCGACTATAGGATGAAAACCAAAAAAAAATAACATTGGTTTAAGCAAACTATTAGTGATATTTTTGACACCCACAGTCCTACATCTTATCTCTATTATATCTAAGAAATAATTTCTTCTACGCCAAAATAGGAGCGTTGCATTCGGTTTTTCTATTGATCGGTTAGGTTAAGTTAGTTAAATCGATTTAATTTTATTTACAAACAAAAAAATATTTTGTTATTACCTCTATTTATTCGGTAAAACTATCTCTAACCAGCCAGTCAGTATTATTATCGACTCCAAAACAACTTACTAAATTTTCTAAAGGATTTCTTCGGATATCATAGAGATAAGATTCAGGTGTTAGTACTTAGGTAAACATTATTTACAAGATAATTAAATGTAAGTAGTTGCTTTTAAAATACAAATTTTTTTTAAGTAGACTTATTTAGTAGAAACTAAAAAGTGCAATAGTATGTTACTGTTGTTTCGTAAGTATAAGAATTCAATAAATATAAAAAAATACAGGTTTACATTGTGTTTATATTTGCAATTATTTATTATTATATTGTACTTCTTACTACTTGAGTAATTGAAACAATATCCAGTGTTTTTATAAAGTGGGTACTACATACTACTGAAAAATATATAAATGGTGAATATCTTAGAAACAGTCCAATATCGGCCTTAGCAGATCTTCATTTAACGGATTGACTACGTTCTACCAAATAACCTGTATAACATGGAAAATGTGACAGTAAATTCAGCAGTACAACAAAAAATGTCGTATTATTCAAATATTGTATGTCTACATAACCTAATTATATTTACAAATATGTAATTTTTGATAATGGTAACCAAGATTCGAAAAATTCAAAACATCTGGATTTTCAAATGAAAATTTTATTTAACGCCGGAAAATCCCAATTCTTCGAATTTCTCAAATTTCGAAGTACCAGGATTGCAACCCCTAAATATGATATCAGCCACAGTTAAAGTTAATGTGGAGGAAGGTGTGCAGAAAGGTAATATTTTTTAAATAATGTTGAGATATACAAAAAAAATAATCAAAAATAACGTTACACACACTACCTCAGATTATTAAAACACACTACCGTGCATGTGATATATTTTTCAATGTTTGATTTTAAAACTTTAGTTTACTGTAAGGCTTTTAGCAAATATCCCTGAAACACACTTTTACATAATTAAAACTCTTTCATTCACCATTATATTGAGGGCCGTCCACATATTACTTCACGCAAAATTTATAATTTTTACTTTACTAGATTCACCGTTGATTGAATGTTTAGTGCTTCAGCAATATTAATTCATATCATTCTAAATTTTACCTGTCCTGTGTGTCCGGCCTCGGTGGCAAGATGTAGCGGCGTCATACCGTCCTCGTCCTGCGCGTTCAGCTTGCTGCCGTTCAGTAGCAGGAACGAACACGCCATTACTGAGCCCTGAATTAAAAGTAACAAAACTAAGGATTGGCTATGACGTTCATTTGACAGAAGAAATCTTCGTACAAGAAAAAGTTACGCCATCTTGATTTCACCCTACCTTTAATGTCAAAATACTTTCAAACAACCTAAAAATTGGGGTTGTTTGAGCCATTTAAGTGGGGACAGTTTTTGCCCAACATGCCTCGTCTTTATTATATACGTCTGATTATTCTATTAAACAAGTTTACAAGATACGCGTAACTGAACCATGTTCGGGTTTTTAGATGTTTCCACAAGTAAACGTCATAAAACGCTAATATTACAAACCGTTCATATACCATTATTTAAAAAATGTTTTTATATGTATGTGTTAGTACACCACTAGTAGCCATTTAATCTAAACGTAAACCATAAGATGAAATTCAACCAAAGTAATGTGTCATCGTATATATTACGCGGTAAATAAGGGACATTTAAATTAGTAGCATTATTGGGCGCTATTGTTTATTTGTTTAGGTAAAGATTAAATTAGACCTGAACGGAGTATCCTACTACTATTATAAATGTGAAAGTTTGTGAGGATGGACCGATGGATGTATAAATGGATGGATAGATGTTTGTTATTCTTTCACGAAAAAACTGCTGAACGTTTTTCGATGAAATTTGGTATGTTAGTAGTTTAGTCTCTGGATTAAAACATAGGCTACTTTTTATCCTGAAAAAAGTACAGTATTCCCGTGGGATACTATATTTATGCGGACGGAGCAGCGGGAAAAAGCTAGTATTATATACGTACGCTGAGCACGGCGGCGTGAAGCGGCGTGCGCGTGTCGGGCGCTGGCTCAGACACGCGCGCACCCGCCGCTAGCGCTGCGCGCATCACGCTCACGTTGTGCGCGCGCGCCGCCACGCACAGCACTGCCTGTGCAGACAGCGCGCTGATCTCGCCGAAACAGCCGCCTGTAATGTACAAATTGTATTATCAAAATTTAAATTTTTCTTCTTGTATATTTATTTAGTCGCTTTCAGCTGGTATATACAAGGAGAATCACACGACAAAACGACATGAAGAAGGCGATCGTTCAGACGTCTTATGAATAATAAATAAGTTATCACGGTGCGCCTGGCAGTCTGGTTGACGAGAAATATAGAATTTTGTACAGTGATGGACATTAATGGTTTCGACCTTATTACAATGGCAATAAAGTTCAAAACTTGTACACTGGATTTTACGGCGATTGTAGATGTTGTGGCGTCGCGGGACTTCAACTCACCGGCTTCGTCATCCTCGCCCTCGGTGGAGTCGTGGTCGGAGGGGAGACTCAGGTCCACCGTCCGCTCGGTCGCCAGCTCAGTTCCTATCAGTAGCACCGGACTGTCAGATTTGCTCGAACTTTCTGACACTGAAAACAACATTGTCTTGAAATAATAGTAATAATAATATCTATGAACGCTTCCACACCACGTCAATTTAGTCCTGTACTAAGTATCCAAAGAACTCGTATCACATGTACCAGACAACGGAAATATATTTAATACTTTTATACTATACCTACACAGTACACATAATTAAGATTTTTATAATAAATAAAGTGATCTTATGAAAAAAAAAATACAACGTCTCTAACATTGATGATACTTAAAAATAATTGCAAACACTCACCACTGGCATTGCTATTCTGGTCACTTTTCTCGTCTTTTATAGTTTCTGGTATGGCTGGGGTTGTCCGGACCCTAGGAATTATTTAAAAATAGCTTGAAGGTTTGGTTTGCAATATATTTTATTATATGGCTTAAAATTAGACAACTTAAGTATAAAACTTAGTAGTCGTAATCGAATAGGCCAGTAAAATACCCCGGCCTTACAGGATACCGGCGGCGGAAAGCTTGTGTAGTGTAGAGTCAGGGTATCGGTGACCGAAGGGGGTTGGAGATTCAGAAAACTGCAAACGCACTTGTAAATTTAAAAGATCGCCCGCACTTGTCTTAAGCCCTCGACACAAAAAGAGGGGTGTTATAAGTTTGACGTGTCAGTCTGTCTGTATGTCTGTCTATCTCTCTGTGTGTCTATCCGTGGCGTCCTAAACGAAAGGTACGATTAAGATGCAGTTTTTCAGTGTTCAGGTGTCCACAAGCGCGCCGCCATAAGGCGATCCACTGCTCGTTTGCCACAAAACACCTTACCTGCGTCTAGCGCGCCGCACCGACCACCGGCGACCGTTCCTCAGCGGCGAGTCGTTCGCCGGCGAGCCGCAGGAGTCCACTATGTTCTTCACGAACAGTAGGTGTACGTATTTCGCGCGGATCCACGCTTCACGCACGGGCCTTAACAAATGAATAATACTTTACTTGTATGCTTTAAATTTCCGACGAGTGCATAACTTTATTACTCCATACGAAATTGTATGTATAACAATGACTAATTAATTAACAAAAAATACGGCTACGGTTGCACTGTTACGTAAGAGTTACGAGTAAGAGAGAATTTATACTACTTTGAAGTTAGTAACGAGTTTTCACGGAATCTTGGGCGATAGTAATCAGATAACTTCATCATGTCGCTTTTTGGCTCACGGCAAAAAATTTACACGCATTTTTTCTTACTTACTTACTCAACTTAGCAAATGAAGTATAAATTCAAAAATAATGTCTAGATAATCACTCACGTTTCGCATTCCGGCGTCGCTCGCACTATGGCGGTCCCTTCAGTATTCGCTTCATAAATTAAATTCACCACTTTGTTACCCAGTTCTGCCATCACCTGTAAACACCCTTATTTATTCCAAAAAATAATTATAATACTTGTTAGATAAATCCTGAATATATAATGTTTAGCAATTTAAACATAGAGCATAATTTCGGAAATAGATGTCAAAATACATTTCTCGACCGCAGATAAAAGTAATATTTCCGAATAACTTTTGAGCATTTTTACCTTTATGATGTCCGGTTCCCAGTCGTCCAACGTGAGGGATCGTACTTTACTGACGTGCACTCCCAGCGACCGATGTATGCCGGAACATTCTGGAAAACAATTTTACACTATACAAAAATTACACTAGTTTGCTTCTGAAGTTCCGTCACGCTGTAGCGCCATCTGTTGTCGCGGTAAAAAACTAAAACAAATTCAAAACGAAAACTAATTCTTTTCCACGTCCTCTATCTCACTCGCACACTCACCGATACACAGCGTGATGCCAAGGTTGATGCTGGCCCAGCGCGGGTTGGCGCCGCCGCAGTCGCAGCACGCGTTGTTGCCCGGGATACTGAGCAGTTGCTCCCAGATCCTGAAACCCACGACTTATATGGCGAAACCCAGGAATCAAGTAGACGGATAACTACGGTTGAAAGTCAACAACGCTAGTTTATTTCTCACACGCTGTAGCGCCATCTGTTGACAAATTTCAAAGTACCAACGCGATCCTGCCATTCTAAATTTAACTTTACGTTCTAAACAATAAGTTTAAATATAAATTTATTTACCTGATCTTCTTCATTGCGGGGCTGACGCTCTTGCTTGTGTCGTCGGGAACCAGCACCAACTGCGAATCAGGGTTGTCCCTACTCTGGCCCTGTTGTATTGCCGCCCTGATTCCGTTTTGCAGTGCGGACACCCAGCTGTTGAGCATCTCCTCCGAGTCCGCTTGGAGCATGTGACTCCTATAATTGTCAAATAAAAACTTAACTACAATACAGCTTTTTTCTGGAGCAAGATTGGCAAACAAGCTGGGCCGTAATTCTCGTACCTCGAATCTCGGCTCGATTAACGCGCTGACTCATTCGCATAGGCGTCAAATCATGCACCGCGCGAGCGGGACAGACTGACAGCCGAACCGAGATTCGAGAATTGGCTCCTGGTGGATTACGATTTATAACTCCAGTGATACAAGTCAATTGCGTTGCTGGGGCCATTAAAACCCTGAAGGTATCCGAGACCCAAAAGGTCTCCGTTAACTCACTCAGCGAAGTAACACAAGCTTTGTTTCACGTCAATTTTCTGTAAGGCCGTGGTATTTCTCTGGCGGAGCAGGCTCATTTATGTTGAAGTACGGCTCTGCTAAGTTTGTATAGTTTAGTTATATTTTTAGAGTAATTTATATAGTGTTTTTTTAATAACTATCATCAATCAAAGAACCAAAGTCCAAGTAAAAAATTCGAGTACCTACCTACTTTCGTGAAAGACATGTCGTACAAGGTCAAGTGATTTTTATTCACGTGTTAGTTGGCTAAATACTTAACTTTACTTACTCAGATAACAATACAGAGGACGTGGGAATCGTACAATATAACGGTCCGTTGTTGCGCAACCACTTACGAAAATACATTGTTTTCCGTTTTAATAGTAAATAACTTTAAAAAAAAAGGTAAACCGTCGTGGAACGTCTAGCAGTGAAACATCGAAATAATTTATATTGATACGACATCGGGCTAAACGTAACTTCGTCTCTGGATTCTTAAAACCATGCTTACGCCACATTATATGTTGTCTTAAATATCTATTCTTAGCTATAGCTTATTTGATTAATAATGATCTTCAAATGAGACATGTGCAATACCAGAGGGTCAATTTTGCTAAATAAAACCTGCAATACTACAATTACAATCAAGTCCCGTACGCATAAACTGTCAAAACAATAATTATGATATCATGTCGCTTCACTTATAATACAATCAAAGTAAAATTAAAGTACTCTAAATACGAGAATTGAGGTTCAGGAGTCTCGCTTGTGCGTTACTCACTTGCAAGGCGACAGAACTTCGAAGCAGAACCTTCTCTCACCATCGTGCACCTGCTTCACGGTGCACAGTCTTAAGTCCTCTTCCATCACTGTCACATTCAGTTCTCCCGTTCTTTTCCTAAAAAAAATAAAAAATTTAAATAACTCCCGAATCGTCAAGCCTATAGCGCTGATGACAGACAGACAAAAACAACCGCATCTTAATCGGACCTTTCGTTATGGAGCTACGACGCCTCAGACAGACACGTCAAACTTAATAAGTATAACACCCCTTTTTTGCGTCGGGGGTTAAAAAATAAACATACATATTATAAGCAAGCTATTCATGTTAAATCTATATCATTACTAATATTCTAAATTTAATTGTTTGTATGTTTAATCATAGATATCTATGAACGCTTTCATTCCACGTAATCTGGTCCCGTGGTAAGTTCCCGAAGAACTTGCGTTACGGGTCCAGACAACGGAAATATATTCAATATTTTTATACTATACAACATACATTTATTTAAGATTTTTATTATAATACTCATATAACTCTCCCACACCGATTTCGGTGACGGTGGCCAGTTTCATTGAAACCAGGCCAGTTAAGCAGGAGTAATTTTATAGTGCTTAAGTGTGTGTGCTGTACACAAGAGCACTCTCTCTTCCTTTACTCTCGAAACCCAGTGAGACGGATAACCGACACGACTAGCGAGAGATCATACGCAGGTCGGACTTTTTACATGCATGGATCATCTTTCTTGTCGGACAATCAGGCGATCAGCCCGCATTGTCCTAACCAAACTTGGAAACAACATTTTTTTGTTGTTCCAATGCGGGAATTGAACCCACGACTACCGAATCGAGAGCCAAACTCTAGCCACTAGACCACGGAGGCTGTTACACAATACTCATTACACATCCGAAACCAGGAACTCGGAAAACTTTTTTGTTTCCTGGCGGAATTCGATCCCGCGACCTTCGGATTTGAGCGCCATATATGCATTTTTTTTTGCATAGAATAGGCTCCTAACTACTAGACCGATTTTGACGAAATTTGGCGCAGATACTTTATAGATTAGACCACGGTAAAGGACATTAAGGCTACTCTTTATCACGGCAAAATGTACGGTTCCCGCGAAATTTTGCTCGCACGAAGTCGCAGGCAACATCTATAGTAGTGAATAATACGAGATTGATTCATATATCAACCCCCAGTGGGCTAGCGTGGTGGGCAGTGAACTACAACCTAACCCTACTCAGGTTGAGAGATCCCTTAGCAGTGGAGACAATATAATTTATATCACAAGTTTAAAGGCAGAATTCGAAGACGTTTCTTGGATTCTAAAAATGTTAGTTATAAAAAAGCTGTAATATTGCGATAATAAGTACAAAATAGTTGTAAAGGATATACAGAATGATGCTAATACTAAGGAACCAAAACATATTATCTAAGCGGTAAATAGGACCCACCAAAAATATATTCATGTTAAAATATTGCCAAAACGACACGACGACTCGCACTGTCAAAAAGTATGAGATCTCATGTAAAACCAAGCTTCTGACTCTACACGCCCTCAAGACTAACTTCACAAACTCTACACCTTAGTCAAGATATGTGGCCTGGCCATTTAGGTACTTGGGTGTAAGGTGAAAAATTTACTGGCTTTTTTTCTGTCAAACAGCGGCTTTAGAACAGAGGCGTATATTATTGTCGTAAAATTGAGCAGCGCGAATGTTACCTTTATGTTTCATTTTCCGTTGAAATTACTACAGAATACTGGGGAAATAATTATTTCAATATTACGTCAATTAGTTTTTAATACGAGCGACGAACGACGACATAACTAACATAGTTCATAATATACTCGATAGATGGCGATTTAACCAAAATTAACTTTCATCCCCTAGTTTAAGAGGTTGGAGGATAAAAGTTCCAATTTTGACAATTATTATGTTGGTTGTGTACTAATACAACCTTACGTACCAAATTTCATCTTTCTAGGACATTCGGAAGTACTATGTAATTTTGTTGATCATCAGTGAATTAGTGACGAATTCAGGAGTTTTTAGATATCAATAAAATCTAAAGTATGCAATCAAAACTTTACATCTGTATCTGGTATAATCCAAACCCAAGTTATGAGGGTTCAAAAAACCGACGAAACGCTTCGAGAAAGTGTGGTTTGGCAGTGCCCTTGCGCTTCACTTGGCTCGTCTTGGCGGGGGCATTCCCGTGCCCCCAGATAAGACAAAATTACACATTCATTTACATACATTAAATATGTAAATATATTAAGAACAAAACGTAAACAATATTGACAGGAAAGTATTACTCGCACGTACGGTATACGAATATTGCAATGCTTTTGTTGGGATTTCTTTTCTTTTTTTTGTTCTTCATACTGGCAATTACGTCATATGGCGTTTCTTTTTTAAGAAAAAAATCAGTCCATATTAGTGAAAATAGTGAAAGTACAGTACAGTGTAACTGTTCTCTGGTCCTCCATTAGGTTTGCAATGGCTCTTTTTGTACTTATATAAGGTTGGTAAAATCAACTACGAATATTTTGGGCATATGATCTTACTGCTTATGTATAGACGTTTTGGCAGAAAAATAATTGTTATACTCGAAAAAAAAGTCCTTTATACGGGGGAGTTTGCGTTGAGCGGAAATTCACCCATTATGAGATGTTTTTTTAATTTTGAGTGTGACAATATTTTTTTTGCCTAAACGTCTTTATATGAGCAGTAGATCATATATACCCAAAATATCCGTAGTGATCTTACCAACCTTATATAAGTACAAAAACAGCCATTGCAAACCTAATGGAGGACCAGAGAACAGTTAGGGCATAAAATCCCTCACATACAGACCAACAAAGTATAGGATCAAACATATTAAATAAATATAATAACAAAATAAATACTAAATCATAAGACCCTGAAAGCGTTTGCGCCCTACTAACTCTCAACCTTCGTGTAACTCTGCGCGAATAACTTGCATGTACAGTTTACTAGTTAAATTATTTATTAGTAGGAAATTATACTAGTTGTAATTCGCGACATCGTACAATTTTTATGAAATGACTTCCAAAAAAGGGAGGCGGTTATATATTCGGCTGTACCTATATATTATTTAAATCTAAAATACATTGTAGACCTTTTGAAAATCTGTAATGCTGTAATCAATATTTTGCTACAGTATTGACATGACTAGATATATTCTGTCCCTTTGCATTATATCTAGATCCATTCAATAATTATACTGTTTGATAGAATAATAAAAAATCTATATGTACTCTCACAAATGAACCGTCTACTCGTATGTAGTCACAGCAGTCACACACATAATATGGTGGTGACAAGGTGTTTACAATAGGCTTGTTGGATGTTGTTGGATGGATTATTTTATTGCATAAATGTATAGTAAAAAACTATAACCCGACTGCGTAAATTATATAGCCTATGTTACCCGGGCTATAATTAATAGTTATTAATTATAATTAAGAATCTATTGACCCCACATTTATTAAAATCGGACCAATAGTTTAAGCGCTACGGTGGAACTAAGATACACACATACATACATAGACTGCCAAAATCATTACCCTTCCTTTTGGCATCGCCGTAGTCGGGTAAAAATGACTAATTAATGAGAACCGACAGTAATATACACGGATCAGTATAATATTAAAAATCAATATCTTCAAAGGAGCAGCGATTTGTTAGCAGAATTTCGTAAGTCACCTGAAAACGCACCACACAAAAGTCGCTGAACCTCTGACGTCACATGTCCCTAAGCTTGTATGAAATGTATATTTAGGGGCGCAGGAACATAACTGCTAATATTTCCGAAATTTGTGCGTTGAAGCTCATACTTAAGCTTATAATTACACTTAATTAATGTTTTTATATGATGTAAGTAAACTAATAATGTACGTTTTGTTACTCATATAGACAAAAAAAAACTTTTTTGTAATTTTCAGATGTATCTTATTACAAAACATACACACAAAATTTTATCTTTTTTTAACATTTATCAAGTAATAATACCTCAATATTTCTGAATATAATATATATAAATGAAACTAAATACTTTAGACGTAGTCAACACCCCCTACTCTGCCGAAATTTTGACTGCACGCAAGTAACGCTCGCGACTGTACACATGCGTGGATCCAAACACGCAACACATGTAAAAAACCGGTCCAGTGCGAGTCGGATTCGCGCACGACGGGTTCCGAATCATTATACCAATGTTTTTCATTGGTATAATGATTCGGATTCTGATTCATTCATTTTTCATGTTTACTACTTATCTTAATTCGTTATTTTTCTACGAAAATTTCCTAGTAATCGCAATTTACAAGTAAGGCACCTATAACTCCTAAATTAAAAAAGTTATATAAGCCGTTATAATTTTCTTCTAAAGTTCATCACATGGACTTTCTCCATGGATCTTGATGTTTTTCAGATTTTTCGAGCCAGCCATCTTTAAGTGGGGGGACGCCATATTTTACAAAAAAAAATCCCTTTAAAGTTGAATATCTCGCAAATGGATACCTAAATCAAAAAATCGTCCAAGCAAACTCTCAATATTTTTAAAATACCTATCTAATAATACACACTATGGGGTAAACGCGAGACAAAAAATCATCCCACGGGAGGTCATCCCCAAAAAAATAATAGTTTTTATGATTTTATTTTAGCACTTTGTCTTAGCCGAAGGCGGACGGACGGACATGACGAAACCATAAGGGTTCCGAGACGTGAACTACGGATCCCTAAAAATGAAACTCACCTGTACACAAGGCGATTATCGTACAGATAGAACCATCTTCGGTTCCACGTCTTGAACGCGTTGGAGGTCCTCTTGAACAGGTACCCTTGCATTCTTGGCATGTTCTTCAAGCACGGGGTACTCAGTAACCCATCCTTCGAATCCCCCTGTACGGGTACCGACTTACAGCTCGGTAGCACCGTGTCCTTGCTGTTGACTATCGTGTGTCGGTTCTCCATCTCCTTATCCAGTGACTTGGTCTCGTTCCGCATAGCTGCGATCTGCAATGTCATTAAAGCGTTTTCTTAATTGTATTTCGAGCATCGAATAACTTCCGAGCGTGATTTAATCTAATTATACACTCGACTTGAAAATGTGTTAGAATTGCTTGAATTTCGTTTCGTCAACATTTTTAGAGCAACGTGGTTGCAAAAATTAATATTTCGATTTGAGATGCTCTGATGAATTAAATAAGTACTGATTTGGTATTAATTATTATGTTAGTTTTAAATTTTATTAAAAACCAATGATTTCAAAACTAAGGATGGACGTAGGTACATATTTTGACAGAACTATATACAAGAAAAAAAATACGCAAACTAGATTTCACCATACCTCAAATGTCAAAATGGCCCCAAACAACCCCAAAAGCGGGGACATTTAAGTGGGGACAGTTATTGCCTCGAAATGCCTCGCGTCTATTACGTATGACAATTATTTTTCTGCCTAAACGTCTCTAAATAAGCAGTAGATCATATGCCCAAAATATCCGTAATTGATTTTACCGGACCTTATAATATACGTCTATGATTAAACCAAAAAATATCCGGACAAATTAAAAATCCGGGAAAATTGTACGTCCTGACACGTCTGGACTAATCTAGACGGATGGTAACCAGTAGCCATTGTCATTTTCTATGGAAGCACATGAGCGGAGCGATTAACGCCCCCTCAACCCTTTGCGGGTTGCTAGCCTGTGGCCTAAAAGATTTGAGATATGAGCACGACACAGCTCTGGAAATAATGTATCGCTTTTTCACATCATCACGACTTCCTTGTGCTAATCACGGGGAATTTTGCAAAGGATCGGGTAAATTATAATACCTATCTATGTATTTAAAAAAATTAGTACACCCATGGGACGTTGTTTCAATTATCTTCATGATATGACGTATTATCTAATTTATACAAACATATACAGGTGCTCATAGCTTAAGCCCCACAGATTTCTATCACTTCGTTCACAAATTCACAATAATTCTGAGTGTCTGACATACGACTGATCTAATCTAATCTTCGAGTAATTAAATAATTTCTCGCTGGTCGTGTCTATAAATAGCGAATGAGCGTCAACGAAGTACAATACCTCTAAACCTTAGTCACCTCAATATATCCTGTTGCCTAATGGCTAATTGCAATCTTAGGTTTCGTGACTAAAGTATCTAAGTAAAAACTAAATTACAATTATTACTAATGATCCAATAATCATAGTGGTTTTAGGTAGAGAAGGTCGATGGACTTAGAGCCGAACAAATCTTTCGACAACACTGATTGTCCTGGCGTCGCAGAACGGGGAGACCCGACCCCAAATAATGGGCAATGGCTAGAACAAAGAAGAATGATGACTGGTGGTTTTAGAGAATAGTCGTACAGACAGTACATACGTCCTCTGCGGTGGTCTTGAGAAACGGTTCCAAATCCTCAGCCAAATCCGAGCCCTGATGGTGGTAGGTGCAGCACGCCTTCATATATGACAGCAACTGCAGAAAAAAGTTAATATTATAATAAGTACAATTTTTATAAAAAATATAACCCGACCACGTAAGTTATATAGCCCATGGTGCCCGGGCTATTATCACAAATATATTGATACCCCATTCATTAAAATCGGATAAGTAGTTTAAGCGCTACGATGCACGATGGAACAAACATACATGCATAGACCGCCAAAATCGTTACTCTTCCTTTTGGCTTCGCCGTAGTCGGGTAAAAATACACAAAAGGTTACAATTACTAATATTCCTGGCCTTTAAATACACAATACAATATATAAATATTGTTTACCTTGAGTGAAAAATGTAAATTACAATAACGAATGTAGTCATTTATAACATGATTTAAAAATATTTTAACGATAAAAAAAATATATGCGTGTCCTTACATTTTTCCAGATAAAGAGTCACATATCCAAGTATATATATAAGTAATCCACAAACAATGTGTGGCATAAATTTCTATTCTTCTAGCAGTTTTTGCGCGAATTATCTTAGTAGCTAGTAGGTACGGTCGAGGAAATCAAATGTTTAGCAGACGAACTTCCGACATTGGTTTTGTTACTACTTATATCCCGCTGATAAGCGTCTAATGACGACACTGTACACGTTAAACTTAACATTTCCATTTTGGGTAATTCATTGTCCCTATATGAATATGACACACAAATAAGAGCTCCGTAGCCTAGTGGGTAGACCGCACTCGAGAGAGTGCAGGTTCGATTCCCAGGTTGTGGCGTGTACCAATGAGACTTTTTTAGATCTCAAGTTTATTATACGGACGCGACGCTCTAACGGCGAAGGAAAATATCGTGAGGAAACCCGCACATGGTTGGTCCCAGACGTATTGTCAAGTCATTCCTCTGGACTAGGCTGACTGTGTTGTGAGAATGCCGTATGTGCTTGGGCAACCATACGACATTTAAAAACCAACTGTCCCAGGCACTACAGTATTTCAAGAGTGTGGTTACTTCGCTCGGAGAATACAGTATGAATCATCCAATAACGGATGAAAAGGCCTAATTTTTTTTTTACACAAATAGTAAATCGATTCAAATTTATAGTACACTGCAAATATTCAATTCAAATTATGATAGTAGCTATTTGCTAACACCTTGCGAAATCCGCATAGAAGGATCGCTTTAGAAAGTTGACTCATGTGAATATTTATATGGTTAGTTACATAGACGTATATATTTATAGATGAGGCATGTTGAGGCAAAAAGTGTCTTCAATTAAATGGCCTCACTTTTGAGATTTTTGGGGCCATTTTGACATTTGAAGTATGGTGAAAACAGGATGGCTGACATTTAAAGTATGGTGTATATGGTGTATAAATTAAGATGGCGTAACTTTTTCTTGTACGAAAATTTGTTCTGCCAAATGTACGTTAGCCTATCTTGAGTTTTGAAATCTTTGGTTAGTTATGTAATACAGTAACAATAATTTTAATACATTGCGTTATATATTATTCATATATTAGAGACAGATGTAGGAAGCTATAATAAAATCACAACTGATTTTAGGAAATCTACTCTACTTACTGGAAATCCTTAATAATGAGCCAATGAAAGTTAAAAGACATAGCTAGTTTTTGACTCGCTTTTAAGAAAAGTCGCGACCCCAATCCAAAATACCTACTATTAGATTGTACAATCTTTATTCACATTTAATTTTCCGTAATTATTTTAATTCAGATCCATGGTGAAGTGGATATACCTAATCAATATATTGTTAATCATTATATTTTATATGAATATTCGCTGAAATGTGTCCATAGAATATCACAGTGTTTACCCCTACTCTCCTGCACTCCTGCAGATATGCAACCTATTTCGTTATAATGTAGATGCGATTACGCTTACTTTTGTAGCCGTACATTTATCTTTGGTAGCCGTGGGTAATGGTTGCATAGTAAAATAATGTCCTTTACATTAACATTAATCAGCAACAATTAGCCGCCGACAAGAGCGAGACTCGAGAAGATACCACTTGACTCTATGTCTCTTTACACTCTCTCGACTCTCTCGCGCTTATCGCAGTTAATTATTATACTAGAGCTAAAAACAAAACGTGAACCAAAACTATAGTTGTCAATTAATTATATTTTTTTTATTGTATAGGTAGTTTTGTGATGTGTGAGTAATAGAATGACGTAGTCAGGTTATAAAAACCTACATAAGAATAGTAAGTCTTGATTCAGAGACTGTTTTTCCTTGTTTATATTTTTCCAAACCTAGTATAAAATGTAGTACCTTAGCGTATAAGGAAGTAAAATCTTACGGATCTAACATTTTTTGCTAACATTTTGTAACTGAACAAAAAAAAAACAAAACTTACAACATTGTCATCAGCACCAGTATCTAAGACTTCAAAATATCCTTATTTACAATTATACGATATTAATCACGTTTATTAATAACAGAATCACATTATATATATAATAGATACATAAAGTACACCATGCAACACAATTTTTTATAATAGCGAATAAAAAACTATAGGCACCATGCCCATAAAAAAATTGAAAAAAAAAAAACAAAATGCAAAAAACACAGCCTCAACAAGCGATCACTTGGTACCGTCTGCGCGAACTGCGAAACACCGATTACGCCAGTCCTGTCATGGGTGATTTAATATTGAGTATCGCGCCTAATTCTGATATGCCGATGAGTAATCTATTTCATTGATAGCTTATCAATTAATAAGGAAATTGTAACTTGTAATTTGATGTTTGTTAACAGATAATGTGGACATTTGCCGGCTATTTTACGGTTGTCATTCATTATTATTCGTTCGTACTCCGTGGCGTAATGGCAGCCCCGGATCTACGATTTTGTCGAACCGGGGCAAAAACTTGATAGTGGCGCTCCCTTCAGTGTTTGATAAAAACTGTAAAATTGACAAATGAGTAGCATTTTTTGTGACCACTTGTGAAAATATTAATTCTTTAATTTTAAGCTTTTTATTATCTATTAGCTAAAAACATTATTTGTAACACAAAACAGAAACACAGCAAAAATATATGACCAGAAAAAACTACAACTACAGCTACGGCGTGCAATTTTTTCTGCGAATGATTCTATTAGCTCCTCAAAGTCCGTCGCATAGGCAGTTTTGTCAAGCCTCTTCCACTTGATGTACTTGGGCGCTTTAAATGCCTACGGCTCGCCGCATCTTGGCCGATCCATTTCGCAGTGGGTTGTCGACAGCCGATCGCGACGCGCGCGTACTAATATTTATTTAATTAACATGACGTCGTCTGGCAATTTATGTGCTGTTCATAGTTCATAAAGAAAATCGTTCATTTTTCCATTTACCTAGTGAAAAACAACTACAATTAGTGTATTTCTTTTGTAGTTGTTTTGCAATGATTACCGATATTTTTTGTAGCTCAAAACACATCTCGTTTGTAATAACTAATAGGTACAAGTTCCATAAGTACCTACATTACTAAGGGAATATGTTAGCAGAGTGCTAATAGAAAGTAGTGGTTTTGCTGTTGTAGGTATTTTTCACTTATTGAATAGGCGAGGCGAGTGTTTATAAACCTATAAATAAAAATATAACACATATTTTGTAATATTTTTAAACATTGTAAGTATATAAAAACAATTAAATTTATACATAATAAAACATTTCAAACTGAAAATAAGAAGTAACTTTATTTACCTACTTATATATTTAATTGTAAGAAGCAACCCTGAGTGGTCCCCGACCGATTCTCAGCATTTAAATGCCGCGTCGTTGTGCGCTATCGCATTGGAATAACAATCGAGCGTCCGAGCATTTAAGGTTCATTTTTACACGCAGCTGTGACCTTCAAGTAACCGTAGACATTTATAAAAGTAGGTATTGAGTTTTTTGTATGGAGTGATTTATCTGTTACGTAGTAATCGAATTCTTGTCTCAAAGATTTGGCACCCCCATGAAACTGCCGCCCGGGGCAAGTGCCCCCCCCCCCCCCCGTGCCGTGTTTGCCCCCACTTAGATCCGGGGCTGCCTAATGTAATACTACTGTAGTTGCATTCGAGAGGGGCAGCTCGTCATTATGACTAACGATTGTCCGTACAACCTGTTAAGATTTTGAACTTGCTAAGCTGTCTTAGCAAGCTCGAATCAAGCTGTCCTATTGACTCCTCCGGTGTTGCGGCTGCCATTTCCCAACTAGGCGATCTGTGTGCTCGTTTGCCGGTCTTATTCCATCCTACTAATATTATAAATTCGAAAGTTTGTGAGGATGGATGGATGGATGGATGGATGCATATATGTTTGTTACTCTTTCACTCAATAACTACTGAACGGATTTCGATGAAATGGTATGGTAGTAGTTTAAGGTCTGGATTAAAACAGGATACTTTCTATCTCGAAAGTAGAAGTACAGTGTTCCTGTGGGATACTGTAGTTACGCAGGCGGAGCCGGGGGCAACAGCTAGATATAAAAATAATTAATTATAACTAAAATATTCCTTTCAGCATTAATATGTTATATCACCGGCTTTCAAGCTGTGGGTCTAGCAGGAACATTTAACAGCGGCGTAAACGTCACGTTATCGAATGAGAATTGTATGAAAATCTGTCAAAATCATGACAGCGCCTATACAAATTTCATACGATAACGTTACGTTTACGCCGCTGTCAAACGTTCCTGCTAGACCCACTGATGTGTTCAGAGGTCATGCATCAGGTGAGCTACTCGATTGTGACTTTTCATGGCACTTTTCACTCAAAAGAAGCCAACGCTAAGAAGTTCTAGCCACCAATATATCTATACTGAGTGGTCGGAGTATAAATATAGCTACGAGGGCGGGTCAATAAGTCCGTGACTTTTTGAATTTCTAACCTCCTTACTGAAAAAGCAACACTACTTCTGTCAACAGGCATCTGTCAGTTGACTCCTATCAAAATTTGAACTTGCTGCGTCAGTTAGTTTGTGTTTTACAGCTATCTTTATCAGACTATCCAGTAACTTAAGGAAACAATGGAAAAAGTGAATTTCGTGTGCTTATTAAGCATTATTTTTTGCGAAAAAAAAAACCATTACCGAGACCAAGGCTAAGCTTGATAAATACTATGGAGACTCTGCACCATCGATTTCAATGGTAAAAAAGTGGTTTACTGAATTTCGTTGTGGCCGTACAAGCACTGAAGATGCCGAACGTCCTGGACGCCCAGTTGAGGTCTCTACACCCGAAACAATCGAAAAAATTCACGATATGGTGTTGGCCGACCGAAGATTGAAAGTGCAAGAGATTGTGGAAGCCATAGGCATCTCGCATGGCTCAGTGGTTTCAATTTTGAATGATCACTTGGGTATGAGAAAGCTTTCCGCAAGATGGGTGCCGCGTTTGCTCACAGTCGACCACAAACGCAATCGTGTAACAACTTCACAGGAAGGTTTGGCGTTGTTTAATCACAATATGGAGGAGTTTTTGCGCCGTTTTGTAACCGTGGACGAAACATGGATCCATCACAACACACCAGAGACCAAACAACAGTCAAAACAGTGGGTTTCTAAGGGTGAATCGGCGCCAAAGAAGGCCAAGGTGGGTCTGTCAGCCAATAAAGTTATGGCGACTGTTTTTTGGGATGCACGTGGGGTAATCCACATTGACTATCTTCAAAAGGGAAGAACAATTAATGGGGAATATTATGTCAACTTATTGGACCGCTTCAATGAGGATTTGAAAAAAAACCGACCTCATTTGGCCAAGAAAAAAGTTATTTTTCACCAAGACAATGCAAGGGTGCACACATGTGCAGTTGCCATGGCAAAAATCCATGAATTGGGCTATAAATTGCTCCCACATCCACCCTATTCTCCAGATTTGGCTCCGAGTGACTACTTCTTGTTCCCAAACCTGAAAAAATGGCTCGGTGGAATAAGATTTGACTCCAATGATGAAGTCATCGCAAACAAAGGCCTATTTTGAGGACCTCGACAAATCATATTTTTTGGAAGGGATAAAAAAATTGGAGAAGCGTTGGACAAAGTGTATAGAGCTCAAGGGGGACTACGTTGAAAAATAAAATGACTTATTTATCAAAAAATCTGTGTTTTATTCCAAAAGTCACGGACTTATTGACCCGCCCTCGTATCAGTCAACAACCTACAAAAATATATAACTTTTTTACAACTTTAATAAAACTTACTAGTTTTATTAAAGGCCCATTGAGCAGATCTGGATTAAAATGAACCCTGAGTTAAATACATGTTATCTCTCTCGTTCTACGTATTTATGAAAGCGAAGGCATGATATATTAACCCTGGGGTAAATTTAACCAAGATCCGCGCAAGTGGGCCTGAGCCCTGAGTAAACTAAATGGAAAAAATTTACGCGTTGACTTGACAACCTGCTCCGGTTTTTTCGTCGGTTAAAAAACAAGTAGATTTTGAGGTTTTGAACCGTGAAGATTGTTTAACTACATTATGCAACCTGACTACTTAGGTGTTAAGTTGTTGAAGAAAATCTATTTTACATTTTTTACGGTTTAAAAAAATTATACATCATGCAACCTTTATATGGGAAACTTAACTCTATAAAATGTTATTTTAAAAAAAGTTTAATTTACATTTTATACACATGTTTTGATGTTAAAATAGGAATTATGTAAGTACATTTATATATTAATTAATTATATAATAACGCAAAGTCAGTATTATGTAGTATGTAATGATGAGCTCCGTGGCCTAGTGGGTAGACCGTTTGATTCGCACTTGATTGAGTGCAGGTTCGATTACCAGGTTGTGGCGTGTACCAATGAGAATTTTTCAGACCTCATGTAAATTATACGGACGCTCTAACGGTGAAGGAAAACATGGTGAGGAAACTCCCACATGGACTAGGCTGACTGTGTTGTGAGAATGCCGTATGTGCTTGGGCAACCATACGACATTTAAAAACCAACTGTCCCAGGCACTACAGTCCAAGCACTCTTGAAATATCAAGAGTGGTTACTTCGCTCGGAGGATACTGTATAAATTATGCAATAACGGATGAAAAGGCCTAAGTAATGATAAATACACACAGTTATAAAATCAATGTATACAACTTAATATAGATAATTATCTATCTATACATATACAGGGTTACAGGAAAAGTCGACGTAGATCCGTTAAGGGTGTATAGTTAGCATTATTTCTAACTGATTTGGCTATGAAACACCCTATCCTAAACCTAACCATTTTCGAGATATTCGACTTTAATTTTTTTTTCATTAATTTTCCGAATTTTTAGATATTTGATTGTATACTATGAAATTTAGTAGTCAAAATCGCATTATTTTTTTTCTTTTTAAAACTAGGACAAGATGCCTTATGACTTCAATAACCAAAATTGTAAGTAGATTAACTTAACAGGTCGTACTAAGACATTGAAAGTTAAAAAAAGTAAAATTTATTTATTAAGTTTATTTTTCTTTAAAGGATATCCAAAAAAAATATTATGGAAGATGTTCTGCAGATCTAGTTTGAAATATCTACGTTTCATCAGCTATCCAACAAGGTATAACAATCAAAGATTTTATTGGAATTGGTGCAAAAAACTTAGCTTCAACGGCAACTAAGGAGGTAAAAAATTACATTAGTTGATTACGTTTAATTTAACCCTTGACCCCAGAAAACAAAATAAAACAATAAATAAGTACACAATAACATTTATTACTTAATAACACATGTTTAAATTTCATGTTCAATATGACCACCCCTGTTTTGCACACATTTTCGCAGTCTTTTTCTCAGTCCACTTTTCACTACGCCAGTTGTTAAATTGCCTCTTATTTCATTCGCCGCGTTAATTATTCTAGTTCTCAATTCTTGTACAGATGATATCGGGTTGGGCTCACTGTACACCAGACCCTTAATGTGCCCCCATACATAAAAATCCATGGGGGTTAGGTCCGGACTTCTCGGTGGCCAGGGTATAAGCCCACCTCGCCCAATGCATTTGTTCTGGTAATTTCTATCCAACTATTCTCTGACACCTCTCCTGTAATGCGCAGGGCAGCCATCATGTTGGAACCACATGTCTCGGCGCAGAGTGAGTGGCAAATCTTCTAGTAAATCATTGAGGTCTCGTCTCAGGAAATTTTCATAAAATTCCCCATTTAAATTATCAGGGAGAAAATATGGGCCAATCAAATGATTGGAATTGGATACCCATCCACACGTTCAAGCTGAATCGGCGTTGTGATCCCTTAACCCTCTTCTTGTTTGGATTTCCCTGTTCTTTCGGGGCCCAATAATGGACGTTATAGTAGTTTGTGATTCCGTCTTTGTCAAGCTTTGACTCATCCGTCCACAAGATTTAAAAAAAAAAAGTCGGGTCTTCTACATCTGCATTCAACATGAATCGGCAGAAACCCTTACGTCTTACGGGATCATCTTGTTCAATATCCTGTACAGGCGTGTAGTGGTATGGGTATAGGCCCGCAGTGTGAACGTTATACCACACTTTCCATTGCGAGACTCCCAGTTGAGCGGCAACAATATTTGTAGAGGTGGTTGGATTCAATCGGAATCGTTGCACTATTTCGTTGTCCTGTTCTTTGTCATCATCAATAACACGTGGCCTTCCTAAATCTGTCCGTCGTCTCGATACGGAGCCAGTTTCTCGAAGCCTTCGATAGAGTCCTTCGAAAACTCTCACATCCGGTACTCGACGGCCGGAATATCGTCTTATGTACTCGTTACGAGCTTGCGCGGACACACAATAGGCTAGTTGACAAAATTTGGGAATTTGTTTAAAACTATAGCTTAGCATCTATTTTACCCCAAAACTATATTATTTTAAGAAAAATAGGACTTTTACATTAGTATTTTGGAGTTTTTAGATATTAACTTGAAATCGACCGCGAAAAAGGTCAAACTGTCATGGCGTCTTGAATGACGTCACACCTCGCGAAACAGCCGTGTTTGTTTATGACAAACAATTGTGTTTTTTATTAAATAATGAATTCCTCGTATTATAAATATTGTGTAGTGCCTCAATGTAAAAGAACAACGATAAAAACGCCAAAAAAATTATTCATATATGTACCTAACAATAAACAAATACGAAGAAAGTGGTTAGAAATGGCAAGGAGGCAAGATGCTCTTACTTTATCAACTGCTTCCACAATTTATTTCTGTGTTTATTTCTAAAAACTTCAGCAAAACCGATGAATTTGGTTGTAAAAGAGGACTGCCCTTGGATAAATCTTTTGCTGTCATATATTTAAGAGTACTGCCAACTCTCGATAATTTTGATTTCCGAAAATCACAGCTACAACTTGTAGTGTTTCGCGAGGTGTGACGTCACGCTTCTCTGATTGGTGTTTAATGTCACGTGATAAAACGCCTCATTATGTCGATTTTATTTTCCAAAAATATTAATAATGTTTTATTATTTTAATAAAATAGTTGTTTTTTTGTTCACTAATTATCATGGTTAATCATAAGAAACTCTAAGCCATCCGATTTATTCTTAGTGGAAACAAGCCTATTGCAGTATCCGTAGCAAACTAGCATATCTGCATATTCCTGGTTCGTGTAGGTCGTCATCGTCAACAGTTCCGTATCACAAGCAAAATCAAAGTCCAGTAAACAAGCACAATAGTCACAAATCGGAAGAAACAGTCCAGAAACACAGCCAAGTCGAACAGAAAACAGAAAGCAAAACGATAACGCATCTGCCATGGACCAATTACATAAGCAGACTAACAACCAAACACAAACAATAGGGCATGTTGTATTCCCATTCCCAATCTCCTTCGGCATCGGCACATTATCTTTCTCACTCATACCTGCATAAATCGTAATTTTTTCGCTTGCACGCCCCGAACCAACTCAAAGGACAATAGGCAAGGGACCGAGAATTGCTACCTGGGTGCTTTTAACTAAGTGTTTTTTCTATGATTTTTGACAAAACCCTTGATTGTGATACCTTGTTGGATAGCTGATGAAACGTAGATATTTTAAAGTAGATCTGCAGAACATCTTTCATAATATTTTTTTTGGATATCCTTTAAAGAAAAATAAATTTAATAAATAAATATTACTTTTTTAACTTTCAATGTCTTAGTACGACCTGTTAAGTTAATTTACTTACAATTTTGGTTATTGAAGTCATAAGGCATCTTGTCCTTTTTGTAAAAGCAAAAAATGATGCGAATTTGACTACTAAATTTCATATTATACAATCAAATATCAAAAAATTCGGCGAATTTATGAAAAAAAAAAGTCGAATATCTCGAAAACGGTTAGGTTTAGGATAGGGTGTTTCATAGCCAAATCAGTTAGAAACGATGCTAACTACACGCCCTTAACGGATCTACGTCGACTTTTCCTGTAACCCTGTATATAAAAGGCAAAGCTGATTCACTGATATATCAACGCACAGGGCAAACCCTAAGCTAGAAATTTGAAATTTTGCACAAGTAATACTTGTTTGTTATATAACGTAGGCATCCACTAAGGAAGGATTTTTCAAAATTCAACCCCCAAAAGCGTAAAATAGGTGATAAAAGTTTGTATGAAACCTTTTTAATTCTTGGATATATTTGCATGATATATTTAGTATGAATTGAGTACGGAAAAAAATATGAGTTTCGCCTTTCAACGTTTTCTAAAATTCAGCCCCTAGGTGGGTAAAATAGGGGTGAAAGCTTAAAACCTAATTTCACGCAGGCGAACCCGCGGGCAATTAATGCTATCTTTATTTAAATTCTTTTATATTTGAATATTAATATTTGAATGATTGTGTCTAGATCACAAGAAGACCTGGCTGCAGCGTATACAGCCAAGGATATTTTAAAAATAAAAAAAGAAAGTCGTATATATTCAAAAGTTAAAAACTATGTTGTCAAAATCAATTACGGATATTTTGGGCATATGATCTACTGCTTAAGAAGTTTGTCAATACGTTTAAGATGAAAAATAATTAAAAATTTCGAAAAAAATTTTTTGTAAATAAAAATTACAATGCGCTCTCTAAAGCGCTGAGGTCATTAACCTCACAGAAACAGGTGATTTAAAAAAGAGAGAAAGACTTTGCCTACATAACATCAATAAAATCAGCGGTGTAAGGTCAATGACCTTAACAGCGCCGTAAAGAGCGTTGTTATTTTATTCGATTTTTTTTATTATTTTTCAGCCTAAAAGTATTTACTCTTGACATAAACAGTAGATCATGTGCTCAAAATATCATATTACATAGCCTGTTACATGGGCCATTGTTGTGAATCTATCGACTCCGCATTCATTAAAATCGGAACAGTAGTTTAGGCGCTACAATGGAACAAACATAGATAGACCGCAAAAATCATTACCATTCATTTGGCTTCGCCGTACTAGGACAAATACAGCAGATTTGACCTTTCGCTTCCACCCCTTTCACAATCAGCCAAGAAGATTAAAAGATTTTATGTTCGAGCTACAAGATAAATGTCAGTATTTTGTATATACGCAATACTTATTCTACTGTACTTTTTTAAATAATATACTTATTAAAATCTGTCTTAAATCTTACTTCAACAAAAGATAAATGTTAACATCTTCCAAATAGTTACTAAGTTTTACAATGACTGGTATTATTTAATTTACCCGACTACGGCAAAGCCAAAAGGAAGGATAATGATTTATTATTTAAGTACCTAAGCAACTAAGCAAGACTGTAGATGTATAGCATATTTTAATAATTATTTTGTGGTCAAGTCTTCGCGGCAAAAACTGCTGAGTGGATTTCAATAGTATCCTACTACTATAATTATAAATGTGAACGTTTGTGAGGGTGGATGGATGTATGTATGGATGGATGGGTTTGTTACTCTTTCACGCAAAAAGTAATGAACGGATTTTGATGAAATTTGGTATGGTAGTAGTTTGAGCTCTGGATTAACTATATAAATAGACTACTACCCGAAAAAGTAGTGTTCACATAGAGTATTGGATTTAAACGGACAGAGCAGCGGGCAACAGCTAGTTAGTATAATAAGAATTGAGAATATAATAGTAGTAAGTAAATAGAATAGTAAGATTAAGACGTACATAATATTATAGTTCACAGGCTGCTTATTCTTTATGTTCGCCAAATGTACAGTTTGGACAAATTTTCTTAATATGAGCGAACAAAGTTACAGGCTACATCTGGCAAATAAACGTAGGGCTCATTCACATTATGATTACAGTGACGCATTATTGGTAAAAATAATGAATGATGTGAATTTTAGCTTTTGCACTGATGAGTGACTGCATTCCTAACGCGAGTATAGTATAGTTACCGTGGCTAGTATCTCGTGTCGCTTCCTAGCCTGCAGCATGGTGATCTTCTGCACGTGGTCCAGCGCCGTGTGGCGGAAACACGAGCGGGTGGCCAGCAGCAGGTTGACCACCTCCTCCACGTCAGGAGGCTTGTGACGTGACACCTACAGGGATAAGGTGTTAAATAATATTTCCCAATAAAAGACGTTTCTGGTACACGCGAAAGAAGTGAAACTTTCAAAATTCTTGCAAAATGTACATGCCAAGGAATCCATTTCACACATGATAGATGTAAAATCATCAAAATGTCTTCTATCCCATTCTGCTGCACATTTTCTAACAAACACAGATGTAGACAATTAATCTGTGCAATAAATCCATAGATATAAGATATTATGAGATATTAACATGTACAATGTTTTATGTTTATGCAGCTTTACAATTATATTTTATTGCTCGCACCAGCACCATGAGAGAAATTCACAGATAAAAAACAATCGGTTGTCTGTAAAGTCGGTTTACTGACGATAGATGAACGTGACAACGTCATGTTTATAGTGCGCGCGGAACTAATTGGCCGCGCCTTAGGTCCTTAGGTAGGCGTGTTGCCGCCGAGAAATTCGGCGCCGAACTGAGTAATAACATCAAGCGAAGAATAATAATAATAATAATAACAACTGGATTGAAGAAGATAAGGATAGGTTTAGGGACTTACCAGAAATGACCTTTGAACAAATACACATAGACCAGATCAAAGCTGTTAATTTTATAAGAAACACAATTGGAAGGCCACAGACTCCGATAACATACACAACTTCTGGTACAAGAAGCTCTCGTGCACACATACACTACTACACAAACACAATAATACATTCATACAATCACCTGAAACGATGCCAATACATCACACAAGGGATCACTTATATGCTCCCAAAAGATAAATTAGATGCAACAAACCCAGCAAAGTACCGATCTATAACTTGCCTACAAACTATCTACAAAATCATTACAGCTTGCCTAAGCGAATTAATATACACTCATATATACAAAAATAACATACTAGCAGAAGAACAAAAAGGTTGCTGCAAAAACAGTCAAGGGTGTAAGGAACAACTTATAATAGACTCTGTAACATCACAGCAAGCACTGAAACAAAAACGTAGTATCTATACAATGTACATAGATTACAAGGAGGCCTATGATTCTGTCCCGCATTCCTGGCTTATCTACATACTTCAGCATTATAAAATCAGTCCCATCATCACTAAATATCTTAAAAATATTATACCACAGTGGAATACCAGATTAAAAATTATCGACTATGACAAAACTATTGAAACGGATTTTATCCCAATACGTAGAGGAATATTCCAATGAGATTCTTTAAGCCCCTTATGGTTCTGCTTAGCACTTAACCCACTATCATACATTCTTAATAAAAATAACATAGGATTCAACATTAAATGTAACCGACAGCATACATCTTTCACTTATTATGTACATGGATGACATCAAACTCTTTGCAAACACACAAAAGGACATACACACACTGGCTGATCTGACACAAATATTTTCAAACAACATACGTATGGAGTTTGGGATAGATTAATGCAAAATTCAAGCGGTAAACAAGGGAATAGTAGAGTACACATCGTACAATCTAAATAATGACGATATTATTGAGTCTGTGGATCCAGTGGATGGATATAAATATTTAGGTTACTCTCAGTCACAGCAAATACATCATAAAGATACAAAGAAATCACTACAACAAAAATTAAGAGAAAGATTACACAAAATTCTGCACACACATCTTAACGGAAAAAATTCAACTAAAGCCATAAATACATACGCCATAGCTATACTCACCTATTCATTTGGTATCATACGCTTGAATCAAACCGAACTTAAGGCTCTACAAAGAATTGTTAACACAACCATGACTAAACACAGGAAACACCATTCAAAGACTAATTTTACTTAAAATTGAAGGTGGGCGAGGGCTCATAGACATAGTAAATTTACACAACAAACAAATAACACTACTCAGAAAATTCTTTCAAAGTCACGCTCATACATCAACACTCCACAATGCTGTATGCCAGGCAGACACTTACACACCACGACAGCTCGCAACAAACAAACAAATACACATTTATACAAACCAGGAAGAGATTGATACATGGATAAAAAAATCGTTACATGGTCGGCATCGACTTGATTTAACCAATAACGCCGTTGATAAGATAGCATCAAACGCATGGCTAAAACAAGGCGAGCTGTTTCCTGAAACGGAAGGTTTCATGCAAGCTATACAGGACCAAGTTATTGACACAAAAAATTACAGGAAACACATAGTTAGAGACAGGACTGACGGCAGCGACTATTGCCGCCACTGCCACAAACAACCAGAAACTATACAACACATAACCGGCGCTTGTTTATCCATCACACAAACAGATTACAAACACAGACATGACCAAGTAGCAGCAATCATACATCAGACACTCGCACTCATGCACAACCTCATCACAGACAAAACTCCATACTACAAATACACACCACAAATCATACTAGACTCACCAGACCTCACTACAAACTATACTGGGACAGGACAATATTGACAGACAAGACCGTTCATCACAACAGACCTGACATAACACTTCATGACAAACTAAATAGAATCGTTTGCCTCATAGATATCGCCATACCTAATTCACATAACCTCACTACCACACACACAAATAAAGTCACAAAATACACAGACTTGTCGATAGAGCTGAAATCACAGTGGCAAGTTTACACAGTTAAAACCATACCAATAATAATATCAAGTACAGGCATCATTCCAAAAACATTACATACTAGTCTGCACACACTCAACATTCACCCACTTTCTTATATTACATTACAAAAAGCTGTAATTCTAAATACGTGTTGAATTGTCCGAAAATACTTGTCTATTAATTAGCATCATATTTTACCTGAAGTTGTTTGGCCACAAGCCCGCAAGCCTTCAGTAACAACCCACAAAGGAGAATAGAAAATATCAAAAACAATAATAATAATAATAATGATAATAATAATGATGATGATGATGATGATGATGATGATGATGATGATGATGATGATAATAATAATAATAATAATAAAAAGGTACCGGCAACGCGAGGTAACGCTGGTACTTGGTAACGATAACGGGTAACCGGTAACGCATGAGTCATGTTTTTTCGTGCCTGCAGCCGGCTCCATGGATTTATAAGACTTTATCACGTCAAAAAAAATTATAAATACCTGTGAGTTCCTGTTGAGCGCTACATCTAAATCGTTAGAGATTTTATCAAAATGATGTTTGCTTTCCTTCACTCCTTTTATGTCCCTGTATAAAAGAATGATTGTTTATAGCTGGTGCCCACAACTTTGTTACCCTAAGATAAACATAGCGTAAGTTACTCCTTAACATCAGTTAGTTAACATCAGCTACCTGCCAGTGAAAGTCCAGTCAAAATCGGTGGCCGTTTTAGAGATTAACCGGAACAAACAGACAGGCAAATTTTTTTTCAACTTGGTACACCAAAAATCTAAAATTTTAATTTTTTTTCGTATTTAGTACAAAGCTGTTAATTTGAAATTACAAATACACTTCAATTTTATTTATTTGTGTATATTAAATGGTTGGTGAAATGTGAAACTATAAAATACTAGCTTTTGCCCGTGGCTCCACCTGGCTAAATACAGTATCCCACAAGAATGCGGTACGTGTTTAGGATAAAAAGCAACCGATGTGTTAATGCCGAGCTCAATCTACTACCATATCAAATTTTATCAAAATCCATTCTGTAGTTTTTGCGTAAAAGCGTAAAATTCATCCATCCATCAATCCTCACAAACATTCACATTTTTTATAATAGTACTATTACTATTATACTAACTCCTATGAGTTACAATCCCAATTTAGATAATAACTAAAACTAATGTGTTGGTTTTCAATAAATAATTAGAATTGAACCAACTTATTTTGAAAAAATAAACACACTGTATTATTACACCTTAAGATAGTGTTGCTAATAAGAAACAAACATAGGAAAGAAATCTTACTCAGTATGCACCCATTCTCAGAATTAGATGTAGCAATAACAACTGTTTATAAAAATATTGACTCATTTGAAAGTAACCGTGTAAAGATTAGAAGCAATTAAACTGGCAAAAGTAGTTACCACATAATATACTTATCTAAGAATAATTATTATAATTAGTCACAGAGTTGTTCTGAGTCTATTCACTGTTAATATATATTTCTGCTCCAAGAAACCTAAGAAAATAAATTATACAATGATTTGAACATAAACATAGTCATGTTTGTGTTCAATTCATTATGAACCAATGAGAAATGTATGTTAAATATTTTATCTATTCTATACTAGTATTATATGGAGGAGATATCTGTTTGTTTGAATAGGCTCCGAAAGTACTAGACCTATGTTGATGAAATTTGGCACAGATAGATTAGAAAAGTGGGAAAGACATATGCTACTTTTTATCGCGGCAAAATGTACAGTTCCTGCGTGATTAACTTTTTTGCGTGCATGAATTCGCGGGCAGAATGTAGTATCCCATAAGGTTTAATTCTCAAATATCTCAAAATAAATTTAATAGTAGAAATCTGGACAATAAAATTTATGATTTTTGTCTCATCTTTTGATTCATTTTATAAATAATCCTGATGATACATAGTACATTACACCTCACTGTTATTTTAAGGTGAAGCTCACTTTTAACTGGGTTAGCAATTTAAATATTCACTGTAAAAATTTTTTACTACAGTTCCTGAAAGATTTTTAACTATATAACATAACATAATTTGCATAATATTAGGTCTTTACCTATGAAATTGCCGTTTTGTATGAAAAATTTATACGAATTGTTTTCATGTATTTTTTATTTGTATTAATCGAAGTAATCACCCATGCAATCAATGCATCTTTGCCAATGCAGTGGCAGTTTATTGATGTCCCTTCTTAAAGAAATCAGCTGGACGGGTGGTAACAAATTCTTCAAAGACATTTTGTACTGCCTCTCAGGTATTGAATTTTTTTCCCGCCAAAAAGTTATCCAAATTCTGGAAAAATTAGTAGTCTGCAGGCACAAGGTCTGGTGAGTAGGGCAGATGACAGAGAGCTTCCAACCCCAGTTCTTGCAACTTGGAGACCGTCTGCTGTGCAGTATGAGGTCGCGCGTTGTCGTGCAGGAGCAGCGGAGACGAGCGATTGACCAGTGCTGGTGGGAGATGTGCCAGCTTCTCCATCATTGTGTTCAGTTCTTCACAGTACACATCTGCAGTAATGCTCACCCTGTTTGGTAAGAAGCTGTGACGAATCACACCGGTGCTAGACCACCAAACAGTGGCCATCACTTTTCTAGGGGTAAGGTTTCGTATAGAGCATTGTTTAGGTGCTGAACCAGGATCCAACCAACTTGCTGAGCGCTTGCAGTTATCAAACAGAATCCATTTTTCATCGCAGGTAACAATGTGGTTCAAAATTCCTTCATTTGTGTGTCTGTTGAGCAGTGCATGGCACGTCTCGACGCGAACTTAGCGCTGGCGATCATTGAGTTCGTGGGGCACCCATTTGTCAAGCTTTTTTACCTTGCCAATTTGACACAAATGGACCAATATTGTCTTGACGCTAACGTCGAAAGCTGCTGCTAATTCAGCCGTAGATTGTGTATCATCAGCTTCCACAATCGCCTTTAATTCGTCATTGTCAACCAAAGTCTTCGGACGACCGCAAGGTTCATTTTTCAGGTCGAAATTTCCAGAACGGAAAAGAGCAAACCAATAACAGGTGGTGCGTTGGTTTGTAGTGTTAGCTCTGTAAACGTCATTGATGTTGCGTGCTGCTTGTGCCGCGTTGCTGCCACGATGGTACTCATATTCCATAATTACTCTAATTTTTAACATATCCATGATAACAAAAAGATTGAAATGCGACGAAAATGTAACACTAATCAATAAACAAATGAATATATTTGGAAAAAGAATTCCATGTTTTTAAAATAAAATTAATTTTAAATTAGAATTCTTAGCCAAACAAAAATTATTTTGGTTTGAAATGGCCAGTACTGCAGAACGCCAATTTCATAGGTAAAGACCTATTATATGTTTGCATTTAAAATTTAACTTACACTTTGATAAATGCAGTGAGATTCTTCAATATGGTCCTTGACGCTTGATCTAATAGTATTGAGTGAAATTTAGTCATCTCTTGGAAGGCATGAATTATTCTGTTAAAGCTACTAAGTACAGTTGAGTCTTCTGAGAAGTTGTTTGTGAGATCCCATAGTGCATTAGTAAACATACTGCAACAATATACAAGGAAAAATAAAAAATAAATACGTAAAATATGCAGGAATTCATATCGTTATACAATATTCGCATTATATAAACATAATAATACACTACCTTCTATGAGTCATGTATGCTTTACCAGAATCAATCATAATAGAACATGTTTTTAGAACTTTATCAAGTCTTTGTTCCAGTAGATCAATATTCGCCTCCTCCGTTTCCAGCTGTTCTCTACAAAGAAACAAAAATAAATAATCACATCACGTATTGGAGATTTCACTTTCTTTGAATATAAACTCGACAGATACTACATACACCGTACCTAAATTTTGGCGAATCCCTGAGGCACTCATCAAAATCTATTAAAGGTTTCATTTTCCAAATGATACACAAACACTTGTTACATTTAAATTAAACTGGTTATATATTTTTGCGAACATAAATTGTTTGTAAAACCGAGCTCTACGACTTGTCAAAGGATTTTTGACAATTATATGAAACGTCAGATTTTTGTCTTTTTTTTCTTTATTATATGGCGTCGGCTTATCTTAAAACTATTTGCCAGTGTCAAGACTTGACGATATAGGAATACAATTTTCAACACTGTATTCCTATATCGTCAAGTCTAAATAAAGTCTAGTCAATGAGTCATGTCAGTCGATTCAGTAAAGTGGTAGACGCTTTACTGAAAGTTCCTAGGGAGTTTTGGCGGGAAACACAAAATAGCACGTTTTAGAAGTTGTACCACTTGCCCACACTTGTGCACGATAACGAATATTTTAATGGTTAATATTTTACCAATATTTTGAAGACCAGCGTCGCCGCCTGTCTTCCACCAATATACTCCACTACATAAGATATAATAATACATACACGAATTACGCACACTAATTAACAAATCACACCTAGAACAGAGGGCTGCGATTTGGTACTCACACTACGTTGAGTCGGTAACGTTACAACATAACCACATGCTCAAAATTCACACGCACGCTAGGGCTTGCTATGGTCGATAGGAATTCTTCTAGGAATCTCACTATTAAAAAATTTATTTCTAATTTTTTTCAAATTGAGCTCATTTCAAAAATAAAAATTATTGATACTTTTTTGTATTAACAGATAGGGGTCTCGAGTGTGTGTAATGAACAAAAGTGATAGAATGAGATAGATAGTGACGCTGACAGTCTGTCTCACTCTAGAGCGAGACAGATTGATATTCGACTTTTAGAACGAGCGAGACGGATAGTGACGCCTGAGGGGTCGTCCGTTCACAACATTTAGTACGCATCGTTTCTTCGTCTACTACGCATCTCTCGTATTCGTGTAACCATCGTACTAACGACTTTGGCTTGTGTTACTTTGGACTTGATACTGTATCCGTACTGACGACTTTGGCTTGTGTTACTTTGGACTTGATACTGCATCCGTACTGACGACATTGGCTTTGCTTTTCTGGACTTTGTGCTGTGAAAATAGTGTGTGAACAACATTTTCACAGCACAAACACAGCACGATCTGTACACAGTACAAAAATATGCAAATATGTATCTTATCTACGGTGAATGCCGTTGTAATGCCTTTGCCGCAGCCATATTGTATCGCGTATTCCAAAATGTGCACGCGTCATACTCGGAAGGACGATTGCCCAGTGTTCGTAAGTCTGGTGGAAGACCGTAAAGAGACTATGACGACTTAGTTTTGAATGAAATTCAAAATGACCCCAGCACTTCAGTATGTGCGATAGAACTAGCAACGGGAGTACCGAAAAGTAACGCTCATCGAATTTCAAAACGATTCGAATTTCATCCGTATCATGGGTAACGCGTCCAGAGTTTGTTACCACGAGATTACGCACGTAGAATTGATTTCTGCAGGACAATGTTAGCGAAAATTCGTGAAGATCCTGAATTCCTACACAAAATTTTATGGACCGACGAATCTACATTTATAAGAGACGGTTATTTAAACTTACACAACTTTCATGAATGGCACGTCGAAAATCCGCATTTAATGCGTGAAGACCGATCCCAATACCAATTCAAAGTAAACATGTGGACTGGAATTTTAAACGGACGAGTAAATGGACCATTTGAGCTAACTCAAAATTTAGATGGCGCCACCTATTTGCATTTTCTTCAAAACGATTTGCCAAATTTGATAGAAGACGCACCGCTCAGTATTCGCAGAGAAATGTGGTTTCAGCAAGATGGTTGTCCGGCGCACTATCGGGCTGTAAGGGATTATTTGAACGCTGATTATCCTGACAGATGGATCAGACGCGGTAGCTTAATTTTATGGACTCCTCGTTTCCCCGATCTAAATCCAGTTCATTTTTTTTACTGGGGATGCATAAAAGAAAAAGTCTATTCGAAACCAATACAAAATCTATCAGAACTTCGCCAAAAAATTGATGCAGCGTCACAAGAAATAAATTCAAGGAATTTGGCACGACTGGTGCAAAGGTCTTTTGTAAGGCGTTGCAGAGCCTGTATTCGTGCCGGAAGCAAACAATTCGAACATTTACTGTAGTTTAAGGAGAATAATTAATTAAAAAGTTTTACGACGGTTCGTTCATTGTTTAATTAATTATTATTATGTTTTTTTACAATAAGATTGGTTATTAACTGACTCAATTACCTCTTTACTAAAAATAATAATTTTATTTCATTTGAAAAAAAAGAGAAATAAAAATTTTAATGGCAAGAAAAGTGGCTAGTGTTGCACCATTTTTAAATCTTGATTAAATGCGCCATCTTTTGAAATAACTTGTCAAGGGTAGTGTAGTACAAATTTTTTTCAAAATGAAGTGTCAAAGTTAACTAACAATATTTTTGTGAACCATGACTCACTAAAACTTAACTTATTTTATTAAATTAACAATGTTTTATGCATTAATTCGTAGTTGCGATTAATAGCATCGTTAATGAAGATCTCGAAATTAAAAAAATCACAGCGAAATTGTGACATTGGTGATCACAGGACTTGAAAATACGACCAAGGGTGTCGAATGTCGACGTTTTTACAAAATTGTCTATTATCGCTGAACTGAGTGATATGGAATTTTTATTTTATTTTTCCCGGAACTGGTGTAACTTGGCCATTCATCCGGTCCCAGATTATCGTTGAGTTTTGGGACACCCTGTATATTTGGACTTTGACTAGACTTTACACTTGACGATATAGGAATACGGTGTTGAAAATTGAAACGAAAGTTCTATTTCCCGCCTTTTTAACTTGACACTGGCAAATGGTTATAAGCCGATGCCATACATAAATAAAAAAATAAAAAAAGTATAAAAAAATAAATGTCATTGTAATAGACGATTTGCTGTCAAAATTCCAGTGACGTTTTTAATTATGTACTTTGTTTAGAGCGGTTGTGACTTGTTTTAATTATAAATTTCTAGTTTTTAATATAAATCATTTATAACTTTTCTCATCGGTCTATGAAAAATAAGCCAATATAAAAGATAAAAAGCAGAACGAAGGCTACTAGATGAAAGAAACCGCCAGTCGCGAGATTGTTGAGAAAATATTTACTCTGGAATTTAGAAAGTTAAAAAATGAAAGAAAATAATAGTAATGAAGCGATCTCTCCTGATCACCAAAATCCTTTACAAAATAACCTATTTTCTATACTTCTAGTAACGATCGCCGTGCCGGTTTTATCAATGTCTTTTTGGACTATGAACTTGATATCTTCAAAAATAATTAACAGTGGACAAGGATATGATGGTAAGCAACCCTTTTTACTATTTCGTTAAAATATACACTTTATTGTGTATTTTGAAAGTAAAACCTAAGGGTATAACAGCAATACAACACTACATTATTGCCAAAAAACAAAAAATATTGATTCAAATTTTGTTATAATATTATGTTTTCAATTTACAGAACCAGTAGTTATATCCCCACTGAGATGGTTGATGTCGTGTTTGATACCGATACCATTTGCGGTGTATGGATACAAAAGGAAAAGCCTTGACTTCTATGGTGCCCTAGCTGGGCTAGTAGTCGGGTTTGTCATGACTCTATCCAACTACTGCTTTCTAACAAACCTGATTGTATTCTTTCTAAGCTCATCTAAGGCAACTAAATTTGGTGCACACTTGAAAAGAAAATTCGAGGAAGATTTTAAAGAAGGTTTGTTTACATAATCAAAATTAATTTTGGTTTATATTTCTACATACCATTAAAATGCAAATGTATGTTTTCATTGAGATAAATGTACAACAGAATAGAAAGTTATAAGATAATTTTTACTGCAATAAAGCATGACGTAATTACTTTTTTTAATATTTCAGGTGGACAAAGAACTTGGGTTCAAGTACTCTGCAATGGTGGCATGGCTACTCAACTAGGCATTCTGTACTTATTAGATATAGGAGCTTGTGAAATGCCTATTAATTTTCAAATGGATTACAGAGCTTCTTGGCTAAGCATTGGAGTCTTAGGTGGGTTTATTATAATCTTAAAGAAATTAATAACTATTTTCCTCTTGATTATAATAATTTCACAATCAACATTTCAGGGACCTATGCTTGCTGTAATGGTGATACATGGGCTTCAGAACTAGGAACTGTACTTAGCAAAGGTGACCCCATCCTGATCACAACATGGAAAAGGGTTCCAAAAGGGACAAACGGAGGAATAAGTCTCATTGGAACAATAGTTAGCACTCTTGGAGGACTTGTTATTGGAATCTCACATTATTTAACCCTTGTATACTTTTCTGACAGATCAATGTACGTGTATGCACCACCACAGTGGCCTATTATCATATTTGGTGCCCTAGCTGGATTTTTAGGAAGTCTGATAGATTCTATTTTGGGTGCAACATTGCAATATTCAGGTAACTTCTGAATTTTATGCCATACACAATGTTTTGCTGTAGTTTTCTTGAGTTCTTATTTTATTTTGTCTTATTTCAGGTGTAGATAAGGATGGAAAAATAGTTTCTCATTCGAGTGTAGCTGTGAAGCACATATCTGGGAGGAATATTTTGGATAATCACAGTGTTAACATGTTGTCAACTGTAATAATGGGGTTGCTTCTTCCAACTTTATGCAAAAATTTGTGGCCAATAAAGTGAATAAATTGGAGATTTATTTTTTATCATGTATTTTTTTATTGTATTACCTATGTATTTTTCTAATGTATTAAATAATGCCACGGACGGACACGTCAAACTTATAACTTCCGGCTCCCCTCTGTTTTCGTCAACGGTAAAAAATAAAAACAATCGTCAAAACAGTTATTACCCTGAGGGCAAATCTACCTACATATTATTTACTATTATAATAAGTTGGAAGAAAAACGGAGTTATGGCGGGGATGTGGAAGAGATGTTGTTGTTTTTATAAAATTTTCATAAATTTGAGTTATTTCGGTTTTTAATCTGTTGGGTTACTTACGACTGACTTAGCTCATTGTCTGTACTGACGATTTATTTGGGCGTTGACTAGATTTTGGACTTTAAAAAAATGGTTTTGGAAACTTGTACGAAAATTCAATTTTAACTGGCAGTAGTTTTAAGCTGTACTACCTTATATGAGAAGAGAAAAAAAAATTGATAGTTTTGCCGGGAAGTTCAATGGGTGACGTTGTGAATTTGTAATATTTTATAAATTTGTGTTATCTCGGTTCTTAATGTGTAATATTTGTAGAATATTAACTATTAAATATTCGTTAACGTGCACAAGTGTGGGCAAGTTGTACAACTTCTAAAAACGTGCTATTTTGTGTTTCCCGCCAAAACTCCCTAGGAACTTTCAGTAAAGCTTCTACCATTTTACTGAATCGACTGACATGACTCATTGACGTACTGACTATAATATAATTGTACTTTAACTAGACTTTAGACTTGACGATATAGGAATACAGAGTTGAAAATTGAATGAAAGTTCTATTTCCCGCCTTTTTTACTTGACACTGGCAAATGGTTTTAAGATAAGCCGACGCCATATACTAAAAAAAAAGAGAAAAAAATTTGTCGAATATGACTTTGATAGATCGATTGTTTGTTGTCAAATTTAGTTTTGACAATTTCAATTTTGCATTTTCTTTGTTTACCATTCATAATGAAAAAATGAGTCACTTGTTGAATTTAAAATACAATTAGTAGTGTATAACTGGATAAGTAAAAAAAACTTTCAGGACAATATAATTAGTAAAAGTGTATTTATAATTAAGGCATGTAAAAGCTAAAACCATGTCATCGCCAATAGAGGAGAGCTCAATTTTAAATGCTGACATAGAAAATGATGTCACATGTAGCGAAAGAAGCCTAGTTGAAAACGAAAGAAGTAATATATTCCCTTTTATTCTTCATCCTTGAAACAAGATTCAACTGACACAATATTTGCAAAATTCAATGTTACTTTCTCCAAACTTGACCTTACAATACAAACACCCCCTTTCCCCTTCGATTTTATTTTTGTAGAAAAGTCTGTGATCATCCTAATGTACAATTTACACCTTATAAACATTATGTTACTGTTCTAACAACACAGTTCTAATTTTTTATTTCTATTCTTAGCAAGATTTTTTTTTTAAATATTAGCTGATCATTGAGAGCTGTTAGTTCAGATATTTAAGCCTTCTACTTTAATGTTCGTACAATTTTAGGGGAAGAGACAACAGGATGGATCAAATGTCGGACTGTGCTTGGCATTATGGGCTTCCTTGGCTTTGCCAATGTATATGCTATGCGAGTGAACCTATCTGTAGCTATTGTGGCCATGATCAATTCGACAACAGTGCCATCAAATGATTCCAGCTTAGATGTGTGTCAGACGAATGCACCAACAAATAGCACAATACCACCAGTAAGTAAACATTTTAAATACAGGTTATTGTCTTCAATACCTTTGTAATGTAGATAGTATTAGTTTGTTTAATAGATCTTGCAACACTTTTGACTATGTGTGAAAACAAAAAATTATAATTCTAGGATTAATCACTATATTTTAAGATGAACATACTTATGGTATAAGTATGTTATTAAATTATTAATGTTTGACCATAATATTATTTAGTAATTTTTATTATAGAAACCAGGAGATTTCAATTGGACCCCAGAACAACAGAGCATAATTTTAGGTTCTTTCTTCTATGGATATGTGTTAACTCAGGTAATTAAATGTTTTATGAAATAAATATAAAAGTTGTATTTAATTTTAATGTCACATTAATTTCAAAGTACAATATGTGTATATGAACCTTATGTTTTTTTGAAGTGAAACTACTTTAGCGGATTTGAGAATGAAATTTCAAGGTCACATCTCATGACACGATTTTGGATGTTATGACACCTTTGTAAGATACTTATACTTCTTACATAACAACTTAACCTTCTAAAGTATGGCTCAATCAAGGCTCAATACACAGATGGAGCAAGGTGTAAATTTTCTTTTTAGGAGATTAAAAATAAACTATAAAATTAGACTAAAACTCTACAAATTTACAATTTTCATTCTTTTCAGGTTCCTGGTGGTAGGATTGCTGAAAAATTTGGAGGAAAGCTAGTGTATGGTGTGGGAGTATTGCTGACTGCAATATTCACTATACTCAGTCCTATTGCCGCGTTTGTAGATTTTAAATTCTTCATAGTAGTAAGAGTGTTGGAGGGGCTGGGTGAAGGAGTGACATATCCGGCCATGCATGCTATGTTAGCTCGCTGGATACCACCAATGGAGAGATCTAAGTTTGCTGCATATGTGTATGCAGGTAAAGAAATTTGTTTTTTCTTTATAGAAAAAAAATAATTTTAAATTTTTTCTATGTTTATATGCTTTATCCTATTTTAATTTATGCTTTCAGGCAATGTAATTGTGAAATATGTGATTTGCCAATAAAATTTATATTATATATATTTGTGTGTTCAAAAATTTTAGTTAATAGGCATATTCATTTTCAATATTATACTTTCAGGTTCAAATATAGGTACAGCTATATCATTGCCAATATCAGGGTGGCTATGTACTCTCGACTTCGGAGGGGGCTGGCCAATCTGCTTCTACTTGTTTGGAGGGTTGGGAGTTATATGGTTCATTGTGTGGATGTTTCTCATATATGACACGCCGCAGAAACATCCAAGGATATGTCCGAAAGAAGTGGAGTTCATCACATATTCAATAGCACCTCAGGTAACTTTAATACCATAAATTAATTTTACGTTCACAGCAATCTTGTATATTAAAGAACTTTTTTTTTTCTTCCATTTCTAAAAATCAAATCTACTTCTAAAAAGCAAAAATAAAAACGTGATTCACTAAGCCTTTGTATGCATGTTTCACCACGGCTTCACAGAAAACCAGGAGAAAGAACTTTCCTCGTGTTTTGTTAAATGACTGTGGGTGGTGGAGCCACTAGAAGGGGTTTGGGGGTTTACACTCCCGGAATGTGCTTGCAACTACACACTTGTAGCCGGTTTACATCGACAGCGGTAGTCGCTTAGTATCAGGCGATCCATGTGCTTGTTATTCTATAGAAAAATCGGAGCACATAATATTTTAAAATTCAGCTCATAACAGTGTATAGTTTGGATCGAAAATATGCCAGATAACATGTTGGTTAACCATTATATGCTACAAAATATTGGTACTTATTAATTTATAAAACGAAATGGAAGTAACTAATTACGATGTTAGGTTATATATTAAGTATGTTGCATATTATGTTTACTGAATCTAGTTCATCATGAATTATCTAATATATTATCATTATATTTAAATGGCCTGCTATGAAGGTCACTGTATACATTTGTTATCTATCGTATTACATTTTGTGCATTTTGTATGTTATATCGAAGCACCAATTCGCGTAATTATTTCACGATTCTTAACATTATTTTGACGACCTCTGTGGCTCAGTGGTTCAGTGCGTTGGTGCTCAAGCCGGGGATCGCGGGTTCGAATCCCGCCTAAGGAACAAAAAGTTGTGTATTAAATATGTGTATAGTATGAAAGTATTAAAAATACTTACAGTTTTCTGGTACCTGTAACACAAGTTCTTCGGATACTTAGCACGGGGCCAGATTGGCGTGGTGTAAAGTGTCCATAGATATAGATATATTAGAATTAAGGAACTAAGTGCGATTTAAAACGAAATACATAATTAGATTTTAAGTTTTAATTTTATTAAGTGTTAATTAATTATATTATCTTAAATTTTTTAATGACTCCAAAATTATTTTAAATCTGGCATTTCGTTTACGCAGACACATAGACCGTTTTCACATTGCGCGGTGCAATATCGCATGTCGCACCGATAAATTAATAATAGGTCTTTACCTATGAAATTGCCGTTCTGCAGTACTGGCCATTTCAAATCAAAATTATAAATATTCTAATTTCAAATTAATTTTATTTTAAAATACATGGAATTCTTCTTCCAAAAGTAGTCATTTGTTTATTGATTAGTGTTACATTTTCATCGCATTTCAATCTTTTTCGTCATCATGGATACGTTAAAAATTCGAGTAATTATGGAATATGAGTACCGTCGTGGCAGCAACGCGGCACAAGCGGCACGCAACATCAACGATGCTTACGGAGCTAACACTACAAACCAACGCACCACCTGTTATTGGTTTGCTCGCTGCCGTTCTGGAAATTTCGACCTGAAAAATGAACCTCGCGGTCGTCCGAAGACTTTCGTCAACAATGACGGATTAAAGGCGATTGTAGAAGCTGATGATACACAATCTACGGCTGAATTAGCAGCAGCTTTCGACGTTAGCGTCAAAACAATATTGGTCCATTTGCGTCAAATTGGCAAGGTAAAAAAGCTTGACAAATGGGTGCCCCACGAAGTCAATAATAGCCAGCACGAAGTACGCGTCGAGACGTGCTTTGCACTGCTCAACAGACACACAAATGAAGGAATTTTTAACCGCATTGTTACCTGCGATGAAAAATGGATTCTGTTTGATAACCGCAAGCGCTCAGCAAGTTGGTTGGATCCTGGTTCAGCACCTAAACAATGCCCTAAACGAAAACTTACCCCTAGAAAAGTGATGGTTACTGTTTGGTGGTCTAGCGCCGGTGTGATTCATCACAGCTTCTTACCAAACGGGGTGAGCATTACTGTAGATGTGTACTGTGAAGAACTGAACACAATTATGGAGAAGCTGGCACATCTCCAACCAGCATTGGTCAATCGATGCTGCTCCTGCACGACAACGCGGGACCTCATACTGCACAGCAGACGGTCTCCAAGTTGCAAGAACTGGGATTGGAAGCTCTCCGTCATCCGCCCTACTCACCAGACCTTGCGCCTACAGACTACTACTTTTTCCAGAATTTGCATAACTTCTTGGCGGGAAAAAAATTCAATACCCGAGAGGCAGTACAAAATGCCTTTGAAGAATTTGTTGCCTCCCGTCCAGCTGATTTCTTTAAGAAGGGCAGGTGCAGGGCAGATGCATTGATTGCATGGGTGATTACTTCGATTAATACAAATAAAAAATACATGAAAAAAATTCGTTTAAATTTTTTTATACAAAACGGCAATTTCATAGGTAAAGACCTAATATAATAATACACCGAGAGACAGTGATATGTTTCAACATGAAACATTATACTAAAACTCTCTAGGAAAACTATTTTGAGCGAAATCGGACCATAACTTTTGAAGCTATTAAAGAAAACGTTATGGAAAAAGTTAAACGTATTGCGCGTTCATAGTTACGGAACCCTCCTTAGACATGTCCTGAACTCCAGACATGCTTTTGATTAGGTTATTCATGCACCGTCGGCCATTTCCAATGTACAAAAACGAAGATTTCCTAGGGCCATTATCATGCCAAGTTTTAGCACAACCTATTAAGTGGTTTGACATTTAAGTCTGTGTCATGACAATCAGCAATTGTCTTCACTCTTCTTACCGTATAATGTATAATTTCAGGAGGAGCACACCGCATCGATACCATGGTGCAAGTTTCTCACTTGCTTACCTCTGTGGGCGATCCTAATTGCTCAGTGTGGCCAATCGTGGCTGTTCTACACGCAGCTCACAGAGCTACCAACATACATGAACAATATACTACACTATGATATTGTGTCGGTAAGTTTTTTCGTTTTTAAAGTTTTTAATTATTTTTCAGCCTAAATGTCTCGACCAAAGCAGTAGATCATATGCCCAAAATATCCGTAGTTGATTTGCACAACCTTATATATCCAAACTGCAAATACAAAAAAACTCGACAAATACGGGAAAATTCACGAATGGAAATGTAATATTTTCGAGATTAGATCAATCACATCTCAGCTTTTGGGAGTGTTGCAACATGGAAAAATAAAGCGCTCTCACTACAGTTTAAATTTTTTTTTGCTAGTCACGCTTTACATTTCTGTGTACTTGCTTCATTTTGCAAAAGCAAATCAGAAGAGTTAAAAAAAAACATTAAGATATTGAACTATCAGGGAATCTAATTCATACGCAGGTTGACTGTTGTCATAATTTGTTCGTATTTTAGTTAATGATATCAAACTGATATATCATTGACAATAGGCTACTTTCTTGTTTTTATATCTTAAAAGCTTCATAATTGTTTCATTACTAAAAAAAATATTTTAAAAATATTTATGAAACCTAAAAATATTTAAAAAATACACTTTTGTAAAACCCACCGAAAACACTATTCGCCATGTTGGTTGATATGTTGGTTGGATGTGACGTCATACAAGTACTATTTGTAATCTGTGCTATAGTCCGTAGTAGTAAAATGGCGGTGTGAAGTTCCGTTTGACGTTTTGACTTATTTATATTTATAAGATGTCATGAACTATTTATTTACAGAAATACGTTCCGTTTTTGTGTTCCGTGTTCATGTGTTTAGTGTGTTTGTGTCGTTACATCCTTGCCGGAAGTTACTTCGAGGTGTTTTCATCCATAGAAATAAAAAAAATACATATTTTTAAATCAACTTTATTTATCAATCTTAAGTTTTTAATTTATTATATCGCTAGACGTTACGTTTTCCTAAGCCAAGTACAAAAGGAAATACTCCTTCAATGTATGAAATTAAACATGAGTCAAGTAGCCTATTCATGTCATTAAATTAAAAATAAATGAGAACACTCTACCTGCTTATGATCGCGTTGGTACTCGAGCCGGGGGTCGCGGGTTCGAATCCCGCCGAAGAAAAAAAAGTTTTACTGTGCCCCTGGGTCATGGATGTGTATGATGTGTTTTAATATATATATATATATACAGGGTGGTCCAATTAGTGACGTCAACAAATTTTTTTTAGATTCCTCGCACCTTGGGGTATCCGAAAATACCCTATGTATGTTCAGCGATTTTGCTTAGTTTTCGAGTTATGATTTTTTTTGTGTATTTTTAATGATTTCTGCCAGCGAGGTTTCAAAAATTCATATCTTTTTTCGTAGTAGGTATTTTGCAGTCTTTTTTGTGACATGATTTGTCTTGAATGCTGTTTTAATTTTAAAAAAATAACAGCTTCCTGAAATCACTTAAAGTTACTCAAAAAAGGCTTGAAAGTCAGAAGTTTAGTTTTTAGTAGGATTTACTCAAACCTTCAACTTCAATTTAAAAATACAAAAAGTAGTTTCCATAGCTTCTGGCTAAGTTTAAAAACTCCGCATGCTTCTAAACTATAAAAATCGTAAAAAAAAAATTATACTTTATGGGCCTATTTTTGTTGTAATTGGCCTTCGAAGGCTAATTTAGGATAGGCTAAAAATCATTGAAACACGATTAGAGCATTAAAAATTATTTTATCTACTTTTTATGATTGTTATGGTAAATTAAACTTAAAAATGTAATTTTAATTTGAATTTCATTGAAGTTCCTGTAAAATAATTTTAGCATGTGTAATTTAATTTTACATTAATTTTGGTTTCATCACTAATCTTTCAAAATGTGATCTTTGAGAAAAGGGTTTCTGTCTGCTGACACGCCACTAAATTTCAAGGCCAGGTAACAAGGAGACTGGTTTTTACCTGCTCCATAACCCGCCCAGGTCGGTTAGAACTCCAAGTGCGAGTGAGCGCGCAATACTCCTTGGCCCTTGCATCGAGAAATTAGTCTACTGTGACGTCGTATTAATTTAGTCATTTCTTGCCATCGCGCGTGTTAAGACTTCTCTCGTTTACGTTATTTTCTCTGCCTTGAACTACTTACGCTGTGTTAACTGGACTCTGATTTACCTCACGATTACCTTTGCTTGTGTTTCGGACCCTGATTTGCCTTACGAACTACTTGTGCTTGAGATTTGGACCTTCGTTTACCTAACGAACAACCTGTGCTTGTTACTCAGTGATTTGGATTGGTCTTGTGCAGTATCATGAGTTATTCTCTAAGTCAGTACGCAGAGATGCATTATTATTATGGCGTGGCCCAAGGCAACGGTAGTGAAGCTGCGAGGCTTTATCGAGAGGCATTGGTGAGGCGAGGAGAAGTAATGGAGCATTTCCCGGACCACAGGGTTTTTATTAATACGCATAATACCCTGATGGCTGGACGTATCCCCGGGCGAAATCAACCTCACGGAGCTGTACCTCAGGATCCCGATCGAGTGGATGAAGTCTTGGAAGAAATTCAAAGAGACCCGTCTACAAGTTCGAGGAAAATAACTAGGCGAACCGGGATTCCACGGACTGCGGTTTTGAGAATTCTTAAGGAAGGTGAGTGGTATAGTCATAAAACTTTTAATTGTGTTGCAAAAAAAAGGAAGGTTTAATTTAGATTGTTTTTATGTAGGCGTCGTCGTAGTAAGCCTATCTCTGATCTAGATAAAAGTCTCTTTCTCCCAAACCCATTTTGTACAGACCGCGCTGTAACCAATTAACCTGTGTTGGGTAAGTACCCAAGTAAGTTAAGTAACTTAACAATGATTTTTGTTTCCAGAAGGGTACCATGCATACCACATCCAGCGCGTCCAGCAGCTCCAAGAAAGTGATTACCCGAGAAGAGTGGCTTTTTGTCAAACAATGTTGCAACGATCTGAAGAAGACCCTGATTTTTTTAACAAAATACTGTGGACCGACGAGTCCCGATTTGAAAGGACTGGAGTATTCAATATGCATAATTACCATACCTGGGCCATAGAAAACCCACATTTGGCAAGGGCGTCAAATTTTCAAACACGCTTTAGTGTCAACCTTTGGTCTGGGGTCCTAAATGGAGAATTAATTGGCCCCTTTGAATTGCCGGCCAGGTTGGATGGAAACAGTTACTTAAATTTTTTACAAAATAATCTCATTGGATTGTTAGAAAATGTCAATCTCCAGACCCGACAAAGGATGATTTTTCAACAAGATGGCGCGCCCTGTCACTATGCGGCACGAGTAAGAGAGCATTTGAACTCCACATATCCCGAAAGATGGATCGGGCGTGCAGGGCCGATCGAATGGCCTGCGCGTTCGCCAGACCTCAACCCCATCGATTTTTTTATTTGGGGATTTTACAAAGAGCTGGTGTACGCGAAGGAAAGCAACAGCGAACAAGAATTGAGGCAAAGACTTACAGAAGCGGAAACAAAAATAAAGCAAGAATATTCAAGTAGCTTCAGACAATTAAAACATAACTTTTTAAGACGTTGTCGATTATGTATTCAGGTTGGAGGAAGGAGTTTTGAAAATGTACTGTAATAAATAGTTATTTTTTTGTAATTTGTGCTTTTATTTGTTATCAAAAAAACAGGTAATTTCCCAACTAGCATTTTTATTCTTGCTTACATTTTAAATCATAGTGGTGAACTAAAATTGTTAAATTACACGTCATGCTACAGTTATTTTACAGGAACTTCAATGAAATTTAATTTAAAATTACATTTTTAAGTTTAATTTACCATAACAACGATAAAAAATAGATAAAATAATTTTTAATGCTTTAATCTTGTTTCAAAGATTTTTAGCCTATCCGCCTTCGAAGGCCAATTACAACAAAAATAGGCCCATAAAGTATATTTTTTTTTTACGATTTTTATAGTTTAGAAGCATGCGGAGTTTTTAAACTTAGCCAGAAGCTATGGAAACTACTTTTTGTATTTTTAAATTGAAGTTGAAGGTTTGAGTAAATCCTACTAAAAACTAAACTTCTGACTTTCAAGCCTTTTTTGAGTAACTTTAAGTGATTTCAGGAAGCTGAGTTATTTTTTTTAAATTAAAACAGCATTCAAGACAAATCATGTCACAAAAAGACTGCAAAATACCTACTACGAAAAAAGATATGAATTTTTGAAACCTCGCTGGCAGAAATCATTAAAAATACACAAAAAAAATCATAACTCGAAAACTAAGCAAAATCGCTGAACATACATAGGGTATTTTCGGATACCCCAAGGTGCGAGGAATCTAAAAAAAATTTGTTGACGTCACTAATTGGACCACCCTGTATATTTTAAAGTTTTATTAATATAAGAAAAATCTTAAAAACCTATATGTATAATATAAATATAAAATTATTAAATATGGTCCCCGTAACACGAGTTCTTTGGGTACTTAGCACGATGCCAGATTGACATGGTGTGTTGTGGAGCTCTGTAGATATTATTATTATAATTATTACTTACATTCCCTGATAGTACATTAAAAATCTATGGAAAAGGAACATGTATTTTTGATGTGTAAAATTATATTATTGCGCAACACGATACTGTCAACATTACCACCGCTTTAAAATATTTTCAGAACTCAGTGTTGGCCGCGATCCCGTACCTCACTTCGTGGGTATCCGGTATACTAATCAGTATATTCGCCGATTGGCTGCTGTCAAAGGGCTTCATGTCGCGACTCACCAGCATGAAACTGTGGAATACTGTCGGTATGTATGATATTGTAAAATAATTTAAAAAATGATTCGAAATCAAACAAAAAATTATATTTTAGAAAATAAACAAAATAAATTGTAGGAGCAAATCGATGAATTTTGTTGGCTCCTACGACAGATAGAGCTTTAGTAAAAACATTCGCGACCTAAAAATTACAAGCAGAAATTACTATTGCCTATCTTACTCTCTCGCGCGAACATATTTTTGCTATAACTATGAAATGATTTTGCTTAGCGTCTATGGCGATTACCAATATGCAGTATTTCTCACTCTTTCTTATTCCTTTTGTATCTTTTCTGTTTTTTAACAATATATAAAAAAATATTTAATTTTTAAATGTTGTGTTTATCAACAGCGGCGTTCATCCCGGCGTTCGGTCTGCTGGGCATAGCGTGGGCGGGCTGCGACCGCATCGCGGTGATGATTCTGTTGAACGTCACCTCCGCCTTCGGCGGCGCCGTGTACGCGGGTATGTGCCTTATTACCGTGTGATAAGCTACAAATTGTTCTGACAGTGGGTGACATCGACATGCTAGTCGGGCAGAGAAATGCTTACGTATGTGTCTTCGGAGCATGTGCGCTGCGCATACGCATCGAACGCATACGCTTGACAAACGTAAATGTAAATAGCTCTTTTATACAGTATATTCTAAGCCTCCATTCCAATTAGAAAAACAAGTCCCAGCAATATTACTACACTATTATGTATTATTTACTATACTATTATGATTTGACAATATTAAAATACGTTATGTTACGTTTCTCTTGCCAGGTAACCAGATGAACCACATCGACCTGTCGCCGCAGTTCGCGGGCACGATGTACGGCATCACCAACGCGGCGAGCAACATCTGCGGGTTCCTCGCGCCCTACGTCACTGGCAGCATCATCAGCGGACAGGTGGGCTAGTGACTTTCGACCTTATTGCCAAGAGTTGAGGTCGAAAAGAGGTCCTGTCGGCAACCATGACCATATTGTGTGAGGCTATCAGCCCGCTTAGCGCAATTAGTTGAAGACGAAAAGAGATGCGTGCAAGTAGTTATCTCGACGGTACAAAGTCGAGATAACTGAGTATATCGGGTCTGACTTATGTTGAGTTTGTCTAATTCTATTTTATTTTGTCTAATTGTCGAATAATTGTGCTAGTTAGTTTACCATTCACCGCAGATCAACCACAGGATCTTATAAAATTGTAAACGAATACAGAATGAAATTCATGGTCTATGCACTTCTACGCATAGCTACAAAAATATTTTATATGCGCACGCTCGCACGATGCATGCGCGCACAAAGACGTAAATGCGTACACAGCGATGAAGTACACGAAATAACTTAGTTGGAACTTCAAATAAACATATAGTTAACAGTCGTAAGAAATAATATATTCTTTGTCTGTATGTACAATAAACTGCTGTCAAATAAATTCATGATAATTAACACGACGTGATTTTCTTTTCAGCAAACCTTGGGCCAATGGCGTGAAGTTTTTTATTTGGGGGCGGCTATTGACTTGGGAGCTAATCTTTTCTATTTGTTCTTTGCGAGCACAGAGGAACAGGTAATAACCGTTAAAATTTTCTTTCTGTTTTTATTTCATCGCTATTGTGATTTTCAATATGATATAATGCACCCTGACTTTAGTGGCATAATAGGGATGATGACTACATCAAACTATTTAGTTTCATTAATATACTCAGATATATTGAGGCATTACTACTTGGGAAAATGTAAAACAAAAATATAATTTTATGTGTAGTTTACTTATTAGAGAGATCTAAAAAGTACAATTATTTTTTTTGCTAAATTAGTATACAAAACCTACATCATTAGTTTACTTACATCATATACAAAAACATTCAATATGGTAAGTATGAACTTAAACGCACAAATATCGGAGATAATTACAAATATGTTCCTGCACTTTAACCTAGGTGTGACGTCACTATTTTTGTCCAGGACTGGTCGAGGCCTGACGACGACGACCTGACAGCGTCAGCGCCGGTGGAGAGCATATTCCAGGCCGAGTCTTAGGGCCACCGCAGCGCAGAGACCGCTCTGTGAATTGTCTATGAAAGATGTGTCAATGTCAAACATGAGTGACGTTTGTCTATAGACGTTATGTCAATATCAAAATATGGAGTTACACATGCCTGTGGATGACTAGGCCAATATTTAAATTATCATGATTTTATTAATAATTACCTAACAAATGTATTGATGTAACATATATAACATATATTATATGGACGGTGATAAGCAATACTGTGTCAATCCTCTAGATCGCCATTTTGAGAAAATCGTGTTTAATTGAAGGACACTGGCGAATCCTGCCTGATTTTCCATCAAGAGCGGCCAAGTTTTGAACTTATATAGTTTTATAGTACTTTAAAAGTTATTATATAAAAATATTATATTTTTAGGACTTGGGAATAAAAAGTTATGAATCTCCGAATATCACAGAATTGATGTACAAAATACGTACTTATCTGTGGTAATTGTTGTCATCATATCTATATAGTCTATGATTATCATGCTCTAAATTGTCAAAATGTAAGGCGTAAAAGCTCCATCTAGTGGCTAAGTAGATATATTTATTTTAATTGGAGTATTAAGTTATTTTGTTTTTCTATAGCTCAGCACTAGTTTTATGAAAAACATGTTACATGGGATGTGAAATAGATCTCTCTATACTATTTATATACTAAGAAAAATAATTGTTATGTTTTTGGTTTTCATAACGTGAAAGCGACATCTATCATTTATCTGTTAGCATATTGCGTTTCCAAACAAACAAATTATTTCAGTGCGTAATTGACACCGCAAATAATCGATGGCCTTTTTCGCAACCCGCCACTAGAGCAATATATTAAACAATAAGGTAGGTTATATTCAATCAATTATCTTTTATCCTCCGAGTTTGATATAATATAATATTATTGCTATTTTTGTTCCTATGTTCATAAAGTACTTACAATAAATACTTTTTGTAGCCTCGGATTTTAATTACCAGGCAGTAAATGTATGGCGACTTGCCGGTCTCCTTAATTATAAAGATAATTTCAACTATGTGTCAAAAGTTTTAATCAGTTTTTCAGTACTAAAATGATAAAATTCACTTAACACTATTTATAAAAAAATATAGTTTATCGCCTGAGAAAGAAATTAGTATTAACATTTTGATTTTAGTAATTTTGTGGGTTGGACAGTATTGATTATCAGCGTCCATATTGTATTGAATATATTTTTGGAGTCTACTCCATAAGAATCGATTTTCATGTATAGCTCGGGGCATGGAAATTTATGGGGAGTAAAATCAGAAGGGACGCGTTAGGCGTTAAGTTGGTGATTTGTAACAAATTATAATAATAACAAATTTTTGGCATTATATTTGTCAGGCCGAAGCCCCCTTGTAGTCATTTCAGGTGTATATATATATAATTATGTATAAACATATCTCAAAGATGAAGTGACCCTCAGAATTGATGGGCTTTTAGTTAGTCGGATTTTATAACCGACAGTTAAAATGATATGCTTCAAGCTGAAAGGTGCTTTGTAATTCTGAAGGTGCATGAATTTATTGTCCTGTATGTAGCTATTGGCTTCTTGCCTTTACGACAAAAAAAAGGGATATAAAGTTTTTTTTTTAAATTTGATATCAAGAATACTAGAAAATGAACACTTCAGTAGAATCTAATTTGAATTAAGAAATTATATTAGTGTAGCCAGGGCCGAACTTTACCTTGTAGTAAATGGTAATAATGTTTTTACTGCGATGTCACTACAAGTTGTACCCTAAACACCTTTTTTTATAAACTGAGACCACAATTAGCCATAAACAACTAATAAAATTTAAATGTATTTGTAAAGAAACGTCCCATTGAAAAACTATATAAAACATCTATTTCTGATGCTGTTTGTCCACCACTGCATATCGGGGATAAAGTAGCTATATCAGTACACAGGACATCGGGAATAATCCATAAAAATGATATTAATTCTGTACTCGCTAAGTTTTTGGTAAAGCTTAAGTCAATATATTGAAATGTAAAATAATTGATAAATGATAATATTAATAAGCAAATGTACTTTTGCTCCTCTGTTTAAAAAATGCCCTGTAAGTAATATTATACTTCCACTAGTATTCTATTAGTAAATAAGTACCAATCTTATAAAGATTAAGAAAAAATGTAATTAATAAAATCACGAGGCCGTGTTTAATTATTATAATAGTGCAATTCTTATTATTAAGCAGCCACGCTACATTATTTTTTGATGCAAAGTATGATAGGACTATAATTAGGCAGGTGCGAATTTATATTACCAATAAAATTCATACATTTTTTCCTTTCTTTTATGTAAAATTATCAACTTTACCTTTTTTGGGTTACGCTCTTTTATATTATATAAACTTTGTACCTTTTGTTGATGTTTGAATACGCCCCTGTCGAATTAATGAAAAGGCATAAGAGTAGGATCGTACCTAATATTGTCATTCCAAAATTTATAACATTAGTGAGCATACCAGTATTTAAATAATTAAATATTATTTTGTTTTGTTCATAATGAATTATATAATTCTGTTAAATTCTTGATTAGTTTCTAATAGGCAATTCTAGCATAATTATTATCAATTTTCTTGTATTAAATAGTTTTTCTAGTGGTTTAGAATCTCCAGTGGAGTAAAATATAGCCTGTGATTTCACTAAATATTATTTGCTGTGATTAAAAGTGACAACTTGTTTGTAAATTGATACCCTAACAAAACTTTTATCGAAAGTGACAAGTGACAACCCTAATGCTAGGTTTTCGCAGTTGCATTAATTATTCGACAATTTGTGAAATTTATTTTTAATTGCTATGAAAACTTTCCGTCTAGGTATTAGGGCATCATCATTTATCAAAAGGAAATTTCATCAAACCATTAGGTGAGGTGAAAATTTGAAGCCTAAGATTACAAAATCCAATCTATCCAATTAGGGTTGTCAATATTTCTTAATTCGTAATTCTTCTTTTATTTTTCATGTTTGGAGTGTCGAGTGTGTTCAGTTTTTTGACACCTTCTCGACTCTCGTGCTTATCGAATTGTTCTAGAGCAAGGTTTCCCAACCTTTTTTTACAGGCGTCTCCGGGATTATAAATACTACTTTCATGCCCTGCATTTTTATTGTAAAATAAGGCATTTATATCGATATTTATTTTCATATACTTTTTGTATGTAGGTAAATAAATAAATATTCTATGTTGCCGAAACTTGTCTAATAGCAATTGACGAGTCGTCGATTAATATTTTTGATAAAAAAAAACTTATGTTTCGCCCCCTTGATATCTCTCTACCCCCTTTGGACGGCGCGCCCACTGGTTGGGAATTCCTATCCTAGAGGAATGAATAATAATATTATATTCTATAATGTTAATAATCAAAAACCGTGATCTACTTTCTCGATCGTACTTACATTAACGGCCGAATACTCAATCGCTATTTAAATTTTAAGAGGCTCTCTATTAACATATTTTCCGTGCATTCGGCCGAGAAGAAACATTGACAGCTGATAATTTAATGTTACCATAACTTTAAGTAGCACTAGAGTAACCGGCCATTAGCTGCCAACTTGCAAATTTAATTAAATAAATATTTATACGAATATTGTATATCTAATGTATTTTTGTAATGCTAAAATAAACTTTTAATATACATGTGTTTTGTTTTACAATTTAACAATGTAAAGTCATAAATAACGTTTTTTAATCCTACCTATTATAATTGTGAAAGTTTGTTAGGATGGATGGATAGATAGATGGATGTTTGTGACTCTTTCACGCAAAAACTACTGAATAGATTTTGGTAAAATTTGGCATAATTGTAGTTTAGGCTCTGGATTAAAGCAAATGTTACGTTTTATCCCGAAAAAGTACAGTGATCCCATGGGATACTCTAATAATACGGGCGGAGCTGCGGGCAAAAGCTAGTTACTTAATACGAGTAAATCTATTTTGTCAAATATCTGTTAGGTTTTTGTGCGGTTTTTTATTTTTCTGATAAAATTCATGACATCATAATATAAAATATTGAGCATATTAAAAACTACACTCGCTTACCGTCATAATTTGGATGTAATTTTGTTCGCGCCGTCGGCCATAATAACAACGCGGGACTGCCAAAATAACTAATATTTGTTTATAACGCCAATACATTTTTCACCTCAGACCACCACCACAATTACCTTTAACGAGCTCAGGTAAATTTCTAGGAAGCTCCGAAAATATTTGGAGATGTGTAAATTGAGGTTGAGTTTGAAGTGGATGGATGGATTAAATCGCGATGAGTCCTGAGTTTTTTGAACATAAGTATATTATGTTTGTCTTGAAAGTCTCGAGTAGGTAACATAATGGTTACTACTCATAGGTACTACATAGGTACTTATTTATCTCATCACTTATTATGATTTGACTTATTTCATTTTTGCTCTGAACGTTAAAAGTATTTGCTTACATATTGTAATTAAGTACCTAAATGGTGTAGTAATCTCGCAATGAAAACCATTTAAGTATACGATGTTATTTCAGGTTTTTCTTTTTTATAAAACTTATGTCTTAGCATGGTAGATAAATAAAAAACCTACCTATACCTACTTAGTTTAGTTTTTAATAACATACTTAACGTTCAGTTTAACATCTATAGCAATTAGCTTAAATACCTGTAACCTGACTATTATGTAGTAAGAGAAGAAACATAATATATTATTCCTTATTCCACATGCTAACACTTATTATGAGTGCCATAAAGTCGTAATTCCAACGTCGTAAAAAAGAAGACCCAAAAGATAACTAAGTCGGGACAACCTTCGAAAAAAGCGAAAAGACGTGAGATAGATAGCTGTTTACAGCATCGATTTTAGTCCCCCTTTCATGTATATTCTTCTTCCAAGACATATCCTTAGATCATATTCGAAATACCTAAATAGTAGGTATAAGTATGAAAAAAAGATGGATCCTATGTTAATAAATCCAGCTCGCGCTTGACACAAAATAATGTAGGATTTGAGTTAATGTGGCGCAGGTGTATAACCAACATATAACCCAAGGTTTCTGTTATCATCCGGGCTACCAATTTGAACATGGAAGCTGTCATATTAACTACCAATTTTGACAGCCTCTTTGTTAAAATTAATATCTTGTTATAAAAAAAAACTATAAAAACTTATAAATCTCGATTAAATGGTAATTTTCATCATACTGATATTATAATAAAAGTGTTATAGCTAGAGTCTGAATATTGTACCGACCTACTAATAGATACAGAATTTGGGTAACCAAGTAGGTACTTAATAATTGCATTTCTCGACGCCTTTTATACAGGTCAGAAGACAGAAACATCTAATAAGGATGTGGTTCTGTGCTATCAGTTAAGTATAATATTAACGTTGGTACTACCGCGTTACATACTAATGAATATATATAGGCAATAACTCTTACAATTTTAACAGCCTTTCATAATTTTGTGCAACACTTTGAGTTTTGACAAAATGTGCAAACTTGGACTTGTTTAACCTTTCTATTTTATTGCTGTAGCTGTCAATACTTTCTTTAATATTTTTTGGCATTGTTAGCGAACATTTTATAACTTAACTCGGCATTTAAACCTTTATGTTTTCGCAAAAACCCCATTCAATTGTTTGTTTGTAAACCTTTACACAATGTAGTTTTGTTGGGCTGTTAACGCGACTTTCTTTACCCATTTCATACTTTTATTTACGACTGTACAGTGGTCAAACGTGCGCTATGCTCGTTAGTAGGTAACATGGTACTTACTATGGTCTATTTGCGTTAAGTTTGCAGTGAATCATCAATACAATCGTCAAAATTGACCTATGAGTTATGACGCTTATGCCGTGTTCACATTTTCTAATTAAACTAAGTAATTTTGACAATCGTACCTACTGATGATTATCGCGAATAGAATAATATAGGTATAATCACGAACACTTACATAAATAAGATACTTAGATCAAAGAAATATAAATATACGGCGGAGACTTGCTTTAGGTAGGTAAGCTAAGTGGTCCGTAGTAGTGTTCTGTGTTAGACAGATCCGGGACCCTCCCCTACATAGCGGCTGATGGCAAGCCGCAGGTTGTTTTAGTCGGTAAAGTACTGGCGACAGCGCCGGGAGCCCCACATATCGCCTGGACACCCATCCAGGGGAAGGCCTCTCTTCTGCGAGTTCAAAAAAAAGATGGTACACCTATTTTTGGATTCTGGAAGTTTGAACAGTCCAACCTTGCTTCAAGTGTCAAAGAAACACAAAATAATCTTAATGTTCTTAGATTCAATATTCTACTTTACTGCCCAGCTTATTGAACTATTTTTTAAATTTATCTACTAGCAAACGACAATCTAGCCTCCATAACAAAATATGATGTGAAACTATAAAATTAGAAGCTATCTAACCAAGTCAAACCTATCCTAAATGTAAAAAAAGAACTAATAATAAATACAACCAAAGCATAATTAAACGATCAAACACGTTTGAAACGAGACACAACGCAGCTTTGTGAAAAACTCAAACCCGAAGGTTTCTTAGAAAACATAATGGGAGTTTTATGGGCTATAACAATATGTTTTTAAAACGTCGTCTGTTTTGCCCTCAAATATTACACTACAGTAAAGACGATGTTAGTTTGGTCCGAAACTTTTATGAGTTTTCGCCTCGGACAGGACTTGACAGTGGTCAAGTTAATGATAGAATTTTTCTGGACACATTTTTATACTTTACAGCTAGAATTACGTAGTAACTATTTAGTAATCTGTGGTTAAGGGTATACCGTATACGTTATTTAAGAGTTAAGTTTAAAGTATGTCGGTACTCGACACATGTTTACTTCTTCCTGCCCTTCAAAAGCTTAGGTAATGTTCAATTAACCTCACTAATAAGACGAAAACGGGAGAAACTATATGGGTAAAAACAATTATTGATCCTAGACAATACAAAGAAATTTTTAAATTATAAGGCGTTTGTTTTTATAATTACAGTTAAAATATAAGAATGTAGGCCGACTATTTATCTAAGCCCTTTATTTTCACAACCATTATGCAAAAGTCAGAAGCTTTGAACAAAAAGGTGTGAGGAGACAAGCCTACCGCTATTTAACCCGAAATTAGTCGCAGTTTATATTTACAAACTCCTTTCTTTTGAATAAAATAAACTCTTTGTTTATCGGAGAAAATTCCCGCCTTTTGTGTAAGTTTGGAGAAATTGTATTGAAAGTATTGCGTGACTAATGGGACTGGTAAAATTTTGTGGGCTTAACAAAAATTGTGCCAACATGCCACAGGGTTAGGTGGCCACTAGCCAGCATTCGACATGGGCAGTGGTAAAGTATACAATTTAAAAGTAAACAAGTAAATGGATTAAGTAGGTTCCTACATGGCAAAGGCATACCATTGCCTCGGTTACAAGTTGCAACTTACATCTGGCTCAAAGGATTCATGACTTTAAATTCAATAATAATATATAATAATTATCTATGGACGCTTCACACTTTCTATAGAACACTTATAAAACACTTCTATAGAAGTCTGTGCTTCACACCACATCAATTTGGCCCCTATCTAAGTATCCGAAGAATTTGTGTAACAGGTACCAGACAACGGGAAGTATATTTAATACTGTTATGTCTATATCTACATAATATAATTAATTCGTAACTCGTTAAAAAAAACTATTACAGCCCCCCCTGTAATAGTTTTTTTTAAACGAGTCAGGCTTTATGAACGACATAGAACCCAAAACAATGATTTTTAGAATTTTTGTCCTTATGTATGTATGTATGTCTGTTTGTCTGTACGTTTGTACGAGCTAATCTCAAAATCTACTGGACGGATACTTTTTATTACGGAGAAATGTACGGTTCCCGCGATATATGATTTCGTGCGTACGAAGTCAACGGCTTAACCGATTTGAATGCGGTTTTCATTGATGCGTTATAGTTGGCTCCACCTAAAATTTTATGTTTGTTTTATTTAAACCGGTTCATAAATATAAAAGTTATGTCAATATAAAGAACATAACATCAAACCCTATAGAATAAGTGAGAAGTTCTATTACGGTCGTAGGTCGTAGGTAGGTAGGTCGGTCCTAACTCACGTTAAGCAATGCCGGTCGTGAATTCAACTAGAATAGGTGACCACAATCCCAAATATTTTTAAGGTCAAAATCTATGCGCCTGATACATACTAACGTTTTCCTATTCAAAAGAATTTCGAAATCATTTAAACACGTCGACGAATATATTTTTACTGATAATATTATAAACGCGACAGATTTATGTACGGATGTTCGTTACTCTTTCAAGTAATAACAACTGAACGGATTTTATGATATGGTAGTAGTTCAGTCTATAGATTAACATGTTAGGCTGCTTTTATTCGCAGCAAAAAGGACGGTTTTCCCGTGATTACTTTTTCGCGTACCGTACGGAAGTCGTGGCTAACATCTGGACTCTACTAATATTATAAAGAGGTAAAGTTTGTTTCTTTGTGAATTTTTGACTTACCGAGATTGTAAGGGGAACATCTCTTGATCCAACCAATAGAAATCGACATTATTTGTGAGTGTTATAGGCCCGAAAACTGATTAGTCTTTTCCGTGCTCGTACAATAGAGCTGAAAATCTAACACACAAGTGTCGAGTTAAATGTCATTGTCATATATATTATGACTGCTCGACACTTTGATTTTTAGCTCTATTGTATTAGCGGAGTGTTCTATTTTCGATGCTCTGAATTTTCCCCGGCCTACCGGATTCCGGAGAATACAGTTGCAGCCTAAGGTCGTGATGACTAGTGGCGTGGCGGGTCCAGGCAAGCAGCGGACTTTCTTTAAAAATTTAAAATTTTCTCTAAAATCTGTTCATATGTTAAATTGATTATAAATTTAAGTCCCCCGCCGAGTCTGTCTGTCTGTCTGTTCGCTTTTGCCCGCAGCTTCACCCGCGTGGGAGAGTGTTAGTGGCATAAAACTTCTTTAGCAAATATACCTACTGCAATATAATAATAGCACAGAGTAAAAATATACTTTACTTACGTAATAGTTTTTTAATTTAAAATTTATTACAAAGTATATATTTTTACTCTTTGGTATTAGTATATTGCAGTAGGTATAATTATTATTAAAGGAGTTGTTTGCCACGAGCACTCATCCACGCGGGCGAAGCTGCGGGCAAAAGCTAGTACATAATATATTTAATACACATCCATGACCCAAGCACATGGAAAACTTTTTTTAATCTCTCGGCGGGATTCGAACCCGCTACCTCTGGCTTGAGCGCCGCCGACGCGCTAACCACTGAGCCACAGAGGTCGTCAATTTTCTTTCCTTATTAAAAAAAAATATACACACAATATTTAGGTAAATGTTAAGACTTGATAAATATCTAAACAAAAAAAAAACAGTTAGTGATCCCGTATTCTGAGGACACATTTTTGTTAAGTTTTACCGTTAAAAATAACAGTAGGTAGGTTAATAAAAAATACAATGAATTTGCTCTATTTTGGTCGTGAAGTTGTAAAAATTTGTCCAGTTCTCTTTGTGAGGCAGGGCCGTCGTAAAAAACAATAACTGAAACGTGGTGCGTTAATTGTAGCATTTTTTTATGATTTTTTGTTAAAAATTATAAATCTGTTATTTTTGAGCCTACAAATAATGGTGTATTTGCATAACATTTTTGACTTGTGTCCTTTTTCCAGCAATCTTGCATTATGTAAGTAAATTGTAAAGTTGTAATATATTTATGTAAACCGGGGGTTGAAGACAAATCATTTGACCCCCATATTATGCGTGTTAGGTATACATTATATAAAAGAAATGAATTAAATGTTTTTTTGACATTACTTGCACTTCCGTCTTCAATCGTATTTCAACATTTAACAAAAGGCCAAATTATTAGTCAATTTAAAAACATATGATAATGACATTTGGTAATGCACTATTGGCTATATTCACACTCAGTTACAAAATCACAGATTTGATGAGTTTTGTCACTTACAGTACAATAATGCAATCGTCTGCCACTGCAGCACCGAATAAAAATATATACTTACGGCTGCAAAGTCCTGTGTCACACACCATATTTTATAATAATAATATCTATGGACGCTTTCACATCACGTCAATTTGGTCAAGTGGTAAGGTTTCGAAGAACTTGTGTTACGGGTACCAGACAACTGATTACGGAAATATATTTAATACTTTTTATACTATACTTATATTTAAGATTTTTATTATATTATAATACACACATCCATGACCCAGGAATACAGAAAACTTTTTTTTCGCCAACGCGCTAACCTAAGTACAGCATAATCCGTTTATTGTTCTGTTGTATTGTTCAAACATCAACAGAAGCAGCATGGGTACCTACGAAACCTAAGATCAGAATCCTTAGCAGCACCGGGAACGTGGGAAGATTATGTTGACATCAATGGCGCTCTCCTCACATCCGAAGAAGCCACAGATGAAAATATCGTACAGAACGTTCAAGTCAATGAGACACGCGAAAGTGTTGGGGAAGAGGAATTAGAGGGAGGACCATTACCTACCGCAGAAGAGGCATTAAAGGCTGCAGAATTGTTATCACGATTTGTTTATAGCGTAATTAAAAATGATAATTTGATGATGGCGATATCTTCTTTACACAATAGTATTAGATGCTGTTTACAATTACAATACTAATTATATTATATACATTATTATATATATATATACTGATTACAATACTAATATAAGGAAAAAACAAAAGCAAACAAGCATTACTGATGTCTTATGTAAATAATGTTTAAATATACATACATAATATGTACTTATTACGTATAATTTCTATTTTTTATTTATGATTTATCTCTAGTTTGTTTCTCTCTATTAAAATAAATACATACTAACGAAAACAGGCGATATATTATTTTCTTTAAAATGATTTGTATGACGTCCGCTCAGTACGACGTGTTTGATTTTTCCCTGCGATGTCATTATAAACGGATTCCACTGTACTTACTTCTACATGAAGATAATATTATTTAATAATAAGTAATAAGCTAATTATCCCTGCCCATTGTTGTTGGTTCCAGTATTATTATTATTTTTTCTGTATGTGGCGAGCCGAAACTCCAAAACGAAAACAACAAAACGAAAAACAAAACGAGTACTCCAAACACCGTTTAAATGTTCAGAAAACATTTTTATATTTTCTATAATTTTCACTAGAAAGCAACTAACGTCAGTGTCAACAAAAAAAGTATGAGTGGACTTAGATTTTGGGATGCTCACTTTAAAAATTCAAACATTAATTCCCCTTAGTAATAAAATATTACACACTGCGTATACAGGCGGTATTTTTATACAATAATAAAAAATAATTATTTGATTGTTTTTTGTTAATACTTGTACATAAATTCAACTTTCGATGAACCGACTTTGTTATGTACCACTTTCACTCCTTGAGTTGTAAATTTTTTAATGTATCATATAAATTATTGTGTTTTTACTCAAACCATTGTTAACGAAGTAATAAATACTCTCACTTTCCCGTGGCATGTTTATTTATTATATAAATAAACCGTAAATGTTAAATAATTAGTAACAAATATAAGTATATTTCACTTGTGTATACTGACCTAGGTATACTGACCCTGTACGTTGATTCTGCTAATTAAATCCAATAATACAGTTGCGATGCAGTCTCAATGCAGTTTCGATATGTTAAACCACAAAATGGTATTCTCATTAACGTCAAACCAACTTTTAACGTGTTTCGATTGCCCAAACTCCAAAAATCAGTTTATGATATCAAGACGATTCATTTATGATTCTCTGGAAGTAAATTGAAAGTTTAATTTACCTAAATACGATAATTTTGTTACCTACTTCACATATTTTAAGTTTCTTATCAACCAGGATTCAGACAAACAGTATAATTTCTCAAATTTATGAAGAGGGTTTTTCCAATACATATCTAGAACTATATATAGAAGCCATTTCTAAGTACCTACTTAAGTATACCTGTCAATAAATACGAATAACAGAATAACTCTTCTGACACTGTCTGAACCACAATTCTCGTTCTTATTCTTTTTTTTTTGTATTATAAATGAATGGTCATATTATAAATGTCATAAACTGTAGATTTTTGGAGTTTGGACCAATCAAAACGGGTTTGACGTTAGTTTGACGTTTATGAGAATATGTACCATTTTGCAGTTTTAACTTATCGGGACTGGATCATAACTTTATTATTGCAGATTTTAATTAACAGAATCGACCTTCAGTAAAATATACTCAATAATCAATATGTAGGCTAATTAAATATATTAAGAATTTAGGGGTCTATTGTAATCTTTCAAAACCTTCACAGGCAGGTCAGGCCATACTTAATATGCAAACTGCAAAGAGGAGTTTGCGAGCCTTTAACGAGTGGCGGTGAAGGATGAGAGATAAGCCGATATGACGTCACTATGACGTCATACACTGTGTTGTTGACACACTGGCTTAAGAATCAAAGTGACAGCATATTTTTAGTTGCGGTAGGCTAATGGTCACGACTACGAATCCCGTCAAATAATTAAAATTATGCCATTTTTTGTGCGGTATACATAATATTATACTACGGATTTTCAGTTTACGGAACAAGACGCGGTCATGGTCAGGGTGGGGCCAAATGTGCGTAGTTTTGTGAGTTGCATATTCTTCTAGAGAGTTCTGTCCATACTAAAGTGCAACTCATTTTGCGTCGCCCGTGCCATGCGATATTATAATATAATTAGAACTTTTCCTCAGATTTATAAAATATTAGGAATTTAACCTGTCGACTTTTCCATTTAATCTGAGGACTTTTCTATGAAACTGAATGCAGTAGAATTTCTGCTGGCCGAAATTCTGCGACTCACGACTTTGACCTCATCCTTAGAGAGCCCCAATGACACTTCCATTTTACTTTTAATAAATTACCTATAAATGAATCGTCTTCATGTCATTTAAAACTGATTTTTAGAGTTTGGACCTATCAAAACGGGATTGACGTTAGAATACCATTTTGCACTTTTAATTTATTGGGTCTGACTGGATCGTATCTGTATTATTGCAGAATTTGATTAGCAGAATCGACCTTCTGTGTGTCTATAAATGAGTATATACTAAATAACTACTGCTAACACCTACGCACTACGCAGCCTATGCTAAGTCGCATAAAGATGTAGGAAATGGGAAAACGCATTTAAGTCATAAGTATAACGCGTGTATTTAAGGTTAAATTATCATAAACCCCATCCTACTATACTATTTCATAAATAAAAGTTTGTGCAAATGGACGTATGGATGGATGCTTGTTACTCTTTAATGCTAAAACTATTGAACGGATTTTGATGAAATTTGGTATGGTAGTAGTTAAAGCTCTGGAATAACACATAGGATACTATGTATCCCGAAAAAGTGCATTGTTTCCATGGGATACTGTATTTACGGAGGCGGAGCCGCGGGAAAGCGTTATCACTTTAATGTTTCTTGATAAGTTCGTGACTTTGTTACGAGTACAGTTGCACGTTGCAGCATATAGAAAATGTTATATTTTATCAGTTTTATGACATTGTTACTTCATTAATTAATTTAATATAAGTCATCTGTTAATGTGGCCTAAGTTTCAGGAGGCGAGCCTCTGCCGCGTTTTATATACGAACTTGGATTATTATTTGTTGCCAAACAAAGGAAATCAAATTTAGAAAAAAAAAAACAAAAGTCAGAGAGTTATATAGTCTCTACTTTCTACTTACTACCATCAACTTGTTACTAGATTATTCTGTCTATAATACATAAGAGTTCCGCTTTTACTTTTCACGTATGGAACCAAAATTCTTAAAAATTAATCTGCCATTAGAACTTCAAACGCGCGGAGAATCTATCGGCACGCGAGCGGCGGTCGCGTGCGGGTCGCGCGCAGCATCCGCCGCTCCGCGTTCGCGACAGTCGCGCGCCGTCGCGACCGGCCGCCCGCACGCGGCGCGTCAGTCAGTCGCGCGCCGCCCGCCGCGCCGAGCACGCGTATTATGTGAGTGTAGTGATGGTGACCGGAGTACCCCCGCCGGGGGCTAACAACATGAACGTGCCAGAGAAGAAAAATGACAGCAATCGCAGGGTAAGTTGATATTGAACATTTTTAAAAGGACAAAACAATTGTAACTTATTTTGAAAATTGTTTATTGGATATAAAAGACATCAACGAGCGCCGAAACTTTAGTTTTGGGCCTGATTTTTTTTATTTAATTATAATTAATTTAGCCTGCGTATTTTTGATTTTTTCTTATCTTCTTGTGTGCTAGTGATAAACCAATTTGCATACAAATAACAATATTGAAGTCATAGAAATTTAAAGATCGTAGATTATGTGTAAGGGCCATGTTTAGCTACAATATACAATAATAATTATCGTTATCGGGTCGAAATGTTTCTGTTTACCTTTTTATTGTCAATTGGCATGACGATATTGTATACATATTACATATTGATTAATGTCATGACGCTGAGAGTTATGACGCTACTATTAGATGATTCCGAGCCGAAATGCTTCAAAGGTTTCCAACATCCAAATGATACGAGTTGTCTTACAAAATTTAAATGATGAGGATAAATTTTCACGTTTCCCTTACGCGAAATCGAAAAATAATGAGCTGTGGCGTGACGCCTAGAAGATCTGAAACATTAACATAATTTTGCACAAATACTAGCTACCTACTATCTATACATTCAATATTATGAATTATAAATATAATTCATAATATTGAATCGTCGCGACGAAGCGATGTCTGCTAGTACCATGCTAAAATTAGCACGGTACTAGCAGACGTCGCGCGTCGAGACTGGAGAGTAGCGACGGGTGCCGGTTTTGAATCGCGCCGAAGGAACAAACAGTTTTTCTGTGTTCCTGGGTCATGGATGTGGATTAAATATATGTATATGTATAATATAATAATAATAACTTGCACATTCATTCAATTTAAATCTAATAGCATTCACTATAATTGAGCGCTCCTCCGCTGAGTGCTCCCGCGAGGGATGCCGCGAGTCAACCGTGGGCGGCGAGTGGGCATCGTGGGCATCGCGAACCGTGGGCCACACGGATTGTGGGCATCGTGAGATAAGTGTCGTGGGAACGGCGCGCGGCGTGGGCCACGCGTGTCTCGTCGCCCACGCGCGTTGTACGGACATTGATAAATCATGAACTATTCTCACCAGTAGCGGACAGTTGCTCTGTTAAAGACGCATATTGTTCTACTGCGCGGGCGCATTGTCTAAACCCTGTCCTAAGCCCACATGATCAGTATTAATAGTAGCTGCAGTGTTTGCTTCTCACATTTCTGCCATAGACTTATATATTAAAGACGGGGCATATCGAGGCTAAAATGTCCTTACTTTGAGTACCCCATCTGGGCACTCAAGTTCACGATTGAAAGCAAACAAGACAGTTTTGCGCTGTAAAAGGCTTCGAAATTACGACATACGAGTAAAAAATATAGACGAGATAAAGTGTTATAGGCATGAAAGTAAAAAACCTACGACCTAATTAAAGTACATAGGGTATTAACAATTTCCAAATTAAAGCCTATTATTACAGGTTACTAACCCATTACTTATTTCGACCGCTTACATCGTAGTTCGATGGATTATCAACTGATGGCATTACATTTTCCTTGTATGAAGAAATGTATATAATTTTAAGCGAAATGTATGCAACTTCCTGTCCTCTATGATAACAGCTCAATGAATTTGAATGCAGTTTTCAGCAATACATAGAGTGGATTCAAGAGGAAGGTTTATATGTATAATACATTGCACCCGTGCGAAGCCGGGCGGGTCTCTAGTTAAATCATCAGGTATATTAAGATTCTACACACATTCTCCCATTTGACTTGTAGGTACAGAATATTATAAACTCCGTTCAGTAGTTTTTGCGTGAAAGAGTAACAAACATCCCTCCATCCATCCTCACAAACTTTCACATTTATAATAATAGCAGGATAGTAGTATTAGTATAGCTTAGCGTGAATATCAAGGGTCTATTGTTCCACATCCTATATCCTGGTATCGCCGACCATGCCGGATGTCTCCCACGCGTTGGCACGCGCCACAATACCCACGGCTGCCAAATGCAGTTGAGCCAACCATATTATATGTACTTATGGAATTATAAACGAGTCACGAGCTCCCACAATATACGCACTTGCATAGAAATATACGGAAATTATAGGAGAATTATAAAAAAGTTAACGACGCTTTATATAATTACTAGCTGTGACCGGCGGCGCTGCCCGCGTTAACACAGTATCCCAGGGGAACACTGTACTTTTTCGGGATAAAAAGTATCCTATATTTTAATCCAGAATTTAAACTACTACCATATCAAATTTCATTGAAATCCGTTCAGTAGTTTTTGCGTGAAAAAGTAACAGACATCCAAACAAACTTTCACATTTATAATATTACTAGGATTTTGTACAGAAACTAGCATAAATTCTCCATGCCTGATGCATACTGATGCTATTGCTGATGGCAGTATTATCAGGATGAATTAGTTAGTTCATACCGAAAAGCATTTGTAAATTTAAATGCTATCACATTGAATGGAAAGATAGCGTCGAGCTCAAAATAAACATGACTTGTACAGAGCACACTGCACACGTGACAGAAGTGAAACTTCATTGATCATTTAAAATTTAAAATCCAAAAATACTCTCAACATTACTCCAAAAAAGAATAGAAAAATAAAAATTTGCAAGCTTAGCGCCATGCGCCATTGAGCAGTACTTTAGAAAGTTGAGTTGTTAAGTATGAAGCATAAGTAGCTTCCGACAGACGCGATCTACAAATTTCGGTCTCAACGCCTATCTTTTATAGGTCGCTAAACGTACCCTGTTCAGATCAAATATGATCTATAAGTAAGCTGAAAGATTTAATTTGGTAGCATCTTATTGCCCTATTGTGTTTTTTTTCCAACGTTCAGATTAAATTACATTTCAACTGAGTTAAGTATAAAGTAATGTAAAGTAGCTAATTAGATTACAATAACCCTCAGTATGTCACAACCATTGAGCAGCATGAGCATGTATAATTGCACCATGGTCACAAATCACAGCTACAATCGTTAGGTATATTTTAGACGTCTAGGCAAGAGGCAGGCCGCAGGAGACGGCTCGAGCAGTGGTCACGCGGTTAGTCACACGCGTGGGAGACGTGGGACGGCCTGTCGTCTGCGGTCTGGCACGCGCTCAATGATCGCTTTATTATACAAATTCTGTGAAGTAATTAATAGGCCCATATGCATAGTTTTTTTTTATTAGCCTTTCGAAAAGCACATAATAAGCTGGAAAATATTGCCCTTGCAATGGTATATCTATCATTGACGAAATACAGTTGTCATAGAAGTGAGATCGTTGGAAAACATTAGAAATGCCCTTTACAAAAAAAAAATGCTTGACTATATTAATTATGTCCATATTTATGTTGCCTTTCAGAAAATATACGATTTTTGCTGATTTTAAAATAAACACATATTTCCTATTAAATCTTCAATCTAATATCATTGATAAAAGTTTTCATATCAAACCTTCTACTACTTAGATTTTGTGATATGAAAACTTTTATCAATGGGGAGAAAGTGATGTTACTATAACAGTTAGTTCAAACGATTATTGTTGGAATCGTAAGAGATAGCAATTACATATGCACAACTTTTTCATCGAATAAACAGTGTAGTCGAATTTTAATAACTCCCTACTTCTATTAAGCTTAAACCACAACAAAACAGTTCTAAGACGTCATATTAAAATTTTCTACGCTATCCCTACGTCCCTGGAGGAATCACAAATTTAGATTTATGTAGGTGTAGTCTGGAGACGCACGTTCTGAATACATTGTGAACTGAAAGTTGACAAATGTGGATTTTTTGCCAGCGGACGCGTGGGTACAGACTACAGAGAATATAGATGTTGTAGGTGGACGCGTGCCGCGAACGCCAGGCGTCGGAAGTAGGGCTGCTAACAGACGAGCAGACCCTTGAGGAATGTAACTGCAGCGGTCGGATTTTTTGATAGCCGCGACTGCTGCTACCTGTTACCAGCTGCGCTGTCATTAAGGACCAGTAGATATTATATACGCCAACGGCTGCTGCCTACCTCGAAGACAACATTGTAACAGCTCGGGCCGTTTGTCATCGATGCGGCAACAGCAAACGTGACAGCTGCAGTTGTCTTTCGATATCGGACTAAGCTTATTCGGAGTCTCGCTGAAAAGGCCCTTGATTATTTGAATGTAATGTCTTGCCTTCTTCTTAGCTCTCCCGCAGATACCTCTCACCGAAGAGACGATGTCTTTTTTTTAAACGGGCATGGGCCCACCACTGCAACTCCTGTAAGCCAGGATCGACTGCGGTAACCGAGCACATGCTAAACCTGTCTTGGGACCCGCAACGAAATTGCGGGTCAAAGGTTTGGAGGAGTAGGAAGAGACGACGTCTTGACGTTTCGTCGTGAGTCTGAATTCCGTATGGAGGCAGCCTTAGGCGTCAGGGCGTCGCGTCGGCGCCTAATTTCGTGCCGTGTGACTCGCCAAACGTTACGTAAAGTTCACGTTTGCCGGCGTCTGACACCCCGACATTCCGCACCACAATTGTTTGGGCGCGTTTCAATGTTATTTATAACGGCCACAGAGTAATGGATACATAGATGAGACATAGAGGCAAGTTGTTCATTGATTTCTTTAGTCTATAGAAATTAATACAACAACATCAGCTTAAATGGCTTTAACAACTCGGAGACAATATTGTTGTAACAAGTAACAACTCTATTAGCACTGAGTAAATATCTACTTTCGTGTGCCATTAGTTCAAAGAATGTTGCGTAAGCATTTATACTAGTTTTTAACATTGCATGTGGAGATATAACTCCTTGTAAGATTATAAAGATACGGAGAATATAATTTACGAATTACGATACAAACAATCAACATTATAAGAATATATTTTCGCCGACTTCCAAAAAGGAGATATATTCTTCTATTAACAACAAACTATGGGCAACAAATACCAAACACATTGAGTACTAATATACATCGACAAGCTCGTACAAAATCCCAAATCATATTTGTATATACCTCTATTCACTACCTAATACCTAGTACCCAGTAATGTATATTTCCATTAACCCAATTAACCTGAACAAATACGGGACGTCCAGCATGTGACTGTGACGTCACACCGCACACAGGCGAAGCGACGTAACCCACATAAGTGGAAAAGCGTGTGCCACCGATATCTGCATAATAATCCAGCAAACATCCACATTACAAGACTTTAGGCACAACTATAAATATATTACGGCATGCAACGTACCGAAAGCACACTTTTTTATTATGTATTGAGACTATTTTACAGACAATCTGTAAATTAAAATAATCATTTACATGGTAAATAAGTTAAAGGAATCACCATATTGTGCTTTGACATAGGCCGTGAAATGTTTTAGAAAATTATTAAACCATCAAAATTACTAGATACCTATTGGACACTATAAGAAGGTCTAATGTAGACTTTATTTGTGAAAAGTGAAAACATGTGGAATGTCACTTACTCTGTTTTGAATTGGGCCATTAGTCATGACAGTGCCACCTTATTTATACTCATTGTAATGGAACCGTATTGTTGTGTCAAACAAACAGGCTCATTACACATTATGGGTTATTTACTATTTGAATTGTGACATGAAGCGTATCTTTTCACTACCGCGTTTTATTTAACAAACGGTTTTAACGTCGCTTTTCCTCTAATAGTATTTAGCTTTGTGTTTTGTAGCTACTGTTCTCACTTCATGTCATAGTTACAGTACAGAGTGTTTAAATTATTACTCTTCTTATCTTATATTTGAATCAATAGTAAATAACAACTGATTAAGGTGCCAGATGCAAAATTAGCACTTTTTAATTTTATAATAATGAATTAAAACATTCAGAGGTAGGTAATTAACATTTTGTTTTATGTTCATCGTGAAGCGTTTCATATAAAATGCGCATTGATTCATTCGGGCAGATATCGCACCTGACATTAATAAAACATGATCGGATTCGAACCCCCGACCACGATCACGACGTTATCTGACACATGGCCGCTTCTCATTTAATATTATTGTGGTATTTGTGAGTTACTGACTTATTTTTATTATGGAAAATTAATAAACTACTTTAAAATCATCCAAGGACTGGTTTTCTAATTAACCAAAATTTTGGCGCGGCATATTTACAACGCCTTCTATTTAGTGGAACTTCTACGACTGAAGGGCTCGAGTAGTGTGTGGCTTGACTAGTTGAAGTATCGAAAAACGTCAAACTCAGCCACAAGAAGAAGAAGAAAGAAAAAATAAACTTATTCAACAACTAAAGCACAAAGAATAACAACAAATAAAACAAAAAAATATACTTTGCACAATTCTTTAATTATCGTGAAAAAACAAGTCTATAAATCAATTTAAATCTCATAATCATGCAGATGGCCCATTATTTTTTCCTATAATATCTCAATTAGAAGACAATTCAAACAGTCTTAATAAATCTTGTTCGCTATTTTATATTCGATAAATTATGTAAATTTCAATACTTTTGTGAGTTACAACAACAATCACGTCACATCAATATCAAAATTTTATTGTTAAATTATTCATTATTATAAAACATTAAATCACTGAACATATATGCTATGCATGCTATGCTTGTTATTTTAATCATTTTGTAACATATTTGATTAACAAATAAATTACAATAATCCTCTTAAAAAAATTTTATTAATCATTTTGTAACATATTTGATTAACAAATAAATTACAATAATCCTCATAGGTACAACCTTGGTGCATTACTGCGATGGCACGCGTGATACACGTGTGAGTCGCACGGCCGGCAACATAATCCCAACTCTTTGTGCGCGTACTTTTGGTACACTTTTTCTTGCTGCGAAAAACAGATATTATTAAAATTTTGTAGGCTAAAATAGCGTAGGTATTTTAACTTGTAGGTATTAAGTCCTTACATTCGTACTGGCCTTTTTTATTTCTAAAACCGTAATTCATTTGTTTTTTCCCCTTTTGGATTTTTTTCCCGTCACTCAATTTACTAAATGGAAAACTTGAAGTAACATATTATTTTCGAGTACGAGTTCCACCGTGGCATCAGTGCTGCAGAAACGGCTCGAAGGATTAATGATGTGTATGGCGGCGGTGTCGCAAAAGAAAACACAGTGCGTTTTTGGTTCCAACGTTTTCGTTCTGGAAATTTCGACCTTCAGAACAAGCCCCGTGGATGGCCGGAGACCAAAGTTGATAATGAAGAATTGAAGGCTATTGTGAAAGCGGATCCATCGCAAACCACGTCCGAGTTAGCTGCGGGCTGCGGTATTAGTGATAAAACTGTTTTAATCCACTTGAAGCAAATTGGGAAGGTGAAAAATCTTGAAAGGTGGGTAAGTACCTTATGAATGGATTGCAGCAAACCGACAAACGCGCGTCGACTGCTGCGTTACATTACTCAACCGGCACAATAATTAAGGGATTTTAAATCGAATCATGTCAATCATTCATTAAATCGAACCTGTGATGAAAAGTGGATGTGGCTGAATGATAATCGGAAACGCTCATTGCAATGGCTGAACCCTGGCGAACCAGCCAAATCCTGCCCCAAGCGAAAATTGACTCATAAAAAGTAACAGCTTTCTTAAATCTGGCCAGACGATTACGGCAGATGTTTATTACCAGCAACTGCAAATCATGATGGAAAAGCTAGCTGCTAAACAACCGAGGTTGGTCATTCGCTCTAGGACACTGACTCTCAGGACAACGCTAGACCACACACTGCACAACAGACGGCTACCAAATTAGTGGAGATTCAATTGGCATGTCTAAGACATTCACCGTACTCCCCGAACCTTGCTCCAACAGATTACCATTTTTTTCGTAATTTGGATAACTTCTTGCACGGGAAAAAATTCAACTCCGATGGGGCAGACCAAAGCGCCTTCAAAGATTTTATTGATTTCTGTCCGAATGGTTTTTTTAGTAAAGGAACAATGAACTACCTATGAGATGGCATGGCATATGCAAAAGTGCATAGATAGCAATGATATATACTTTGATTCAATAAATATATTCCTCCTTACTAATAAAAATATTTCCACCATGGATAAGAAATACAATGTTTTGTCCTTGTCTGCCAAGCTACTTTTTCCACGTATCAAACAAAGACAAACACTGTATAACTTCACTGTTTTAATACATTTATTAGTAAGGGGGTTAATGTTTAAAAAAATCGACTTTATATTCCTCCTTTACAAAACGCCAATTTCATATGTAATGACCTAATATCTGTTAGGCTGTAACTATTTATTAATCTGTGGTTAAACGTCGTTTCAATACGTTGGTGAAATTAGGGCTTAATAATGAAATTTCGAAACCAAATACTCGCATTATCTCCATAAGAAAGATCTTTTAAGTAGTGCTTAGTTAGAATTCACTAGCAAATCACACAAACGTTCACGTGTAAATTTTCCTATGTATAGGAAAAAGTTTCTCAACTCATCGCGACTTTGTATACTATCAACGCGTCGGCATTTCCTTATTTTTCCTGTAAACAAAGCGTGACGTTAACGAGACCTGAAATTGATCACGTGGTCGCTGTCACATGGCCACGTCACGTGGGCGCGTGTCACGCCGGCCTTCACCTTGAGTCGCACGCGCCGCCGCGCCGTCACGCCTCCGTCGGTCTACGGATATTAGATTTAGCACGTTAATTAGCAGTAACCATGTCTAATAGATAAGTGATAGGTTTAGAGAAGGACAAAACATGGAAGTAGGTAAAAGAGAACACAGATTAAAGAAAGACGGACAGATAAACTGCTACATAGTTACCTTTCGATTTGATTGCACTACTACAAGCATACGGCGTGTCCACGATTGTGGGCCGTCGAAGGGGGCGTCAAAATGTTCAAATTTGGATCGTTCTATGAAAGCTGTTTCTCTGTACGTATGTATAATATAATATATTTTGTACTTTGTAAAGAAACGCAAGTCTTGTAGAGTTCCATAACGTTTTGACTTTTGAGACTAAAAGTCGAAAATATTACTTGCTACGAGACCTACAGAGTTATAAAGAATAGGCTTTAAGTGGTTCTCGTATCAAAATGTTATTATGACTATAAAAAATAATAGCTTATCATTATTTTGTTTGTACTCCATAATATAAAAAAAATCATGTAGGCCGAGTGCTTATACTTCAATATGAATTTATAAGCTCCAACCCACTTTAACTACATATTACAATAGCACGCCCATGAAGTACATTATTGTTACACGGGGAGTAAATGAGGTTCCGTTGTTACAGAGTAATAAGCCGATTATGGAGAAGCGGCGACGGGCGAGGATCAACAACTGCCTCAACGAGCTCAAGGCGCTCATACTTGATGCTATGAAGAAAGACGTAAGTCACATACAACATCCGTTTCCCTTACGAATATTGCTTAATAGATGGCGCTAATTGCAATAAAAATTAAGTATCGTTGTTCTGTTTTAGAATAGATATTAACTTACACGGCCTACCATTCCGCAGAACTCGGGCTTCGCCACTGATACGCGGTATCTTAAAATGTTGAGTACAGTTTCACGAGAATTGTGCGAACAGAGGTGTATGAAATTTGGCACAGTTAGAGTTGACGTAGAGGTAGATGTGCAGAAAGCATTTTTTTTTAAAATTATGTTTAGAATAAAATCAATAGAAATAACCTCAGAAGCCTCAGATTATTAAATGTATAAACTAGACTTTATGATAAGTATGAAGTAAAAGTTCTATTATTTAAAACTTTCTTTTACTAATTCTAAAACAATTTCAGTACGTAATTTTAGTTGTTCCTTAAGTCTAGTACGCAAAATACACCCCAAGATAGAGCTGACGAGCCAGCCGTGCACTTGTTGTTAAGGTTTTGTACGTTTTGTTCCCTGTCATTATTTTAAGTACTGTGATTCATCATTAGTGATAATTACGTTTTTAGCGTATTCCAATGATTAATTACATTCGTTTACACGTGTGCTCTTAAAATACTTTCTGTAATTAAAGTGCGTTGTTCTACAAAAAAGATATTTTAAATAAGGGTAAGGGGTAAAAAGGCTATGAAAAGTAGCTTTGTTATGGGCTTTTTACAAATTCTAGCATAACCATATCATAATACGTGGCAAATATTAATTTATCTGTCTAAGTTTATTGTTACAAATAACCCTACTGATTTTATGGATGTTCCACAGGTTATGTCCCCTTTCACGTAGTAGCCAGGCACCTTACTGGTATTCGCCGTGAAGGTCCCATTACACTGACGAATTTAAATGGCCTGCTTTATTCTAGATATGCATAAAGCCAACGAAAATCTAGAATTTATATAACACAGCTTTTGCCCGCGGCTTCACCCACATAAATGCCACGAGCTCCGTATATGTTCCCGTAACCTACACCGTGGTCTACTCTACATCTGTGTCAAATTTCATGATGAACGGTTGAGTAGTTTTACATGAAACCGTTTATTCTTTACCCCCCTCCCCCACTGGAACCATACATTTTCACGCGATAAAAAGTAGCCTATGTCCTTCCCCGTGGTCTACTTTATATCTGTGCCAAATTTCATGATGATCGGTTATGTGGTTTTTACGTGAAAACAAACAAACTAACATTCTCATTTATATTAGCGTAACAACCAAACAAACTAACTCACTTTCATATTATTAAGGATTCAATGGATATGATTAATTCACTCCCTTTTACGTACTATGATGAACATTTATTATGTCTACACGTCCATTTCTCATGCCGAAGATTAATCGGTTGCATGCTAACATCAGTCAATGATATTGAACTGATTGAAAAGGATTGCTTCAATCAGAACCAGTCAAGCTTTTTTAGCCCTGTCACAAAAGGAGAATAAACCAATATTTTTAAATTCAACTTTACCTAGGAAATAATTACGTACTCGTATGCATTAAAATTTATCTTTAACAATTTACAACTAATATTCTCACATTATAAAAAGCATAATTTTTCGTAGGCAGAACACAATTTTATTTTTAAGTCTTTGTATAACGGCAGTGACCTTGAGCGTCAAGTCCCATACTGCTTTTGTTGGCGACAAGGGCGTATCGCGCCGACGCGATGGGAGAGTATTGAAATCGGATAAAAAATAGCTATAAATATTTGAGACCAAATTTGCAAAAACCGTCCCACGGGAACAATTTACTTTTTGGGGATAAAAGTTATTTAAATGAAATTTTCAATTTATAATAAGGCTAGTAAGTCCTCGGCTAAATATAATGCAGATTGACATATATTTTTTTGGGATTTTTCAAAGAATTCCAATTTTCAGTTCTATCGAGCGCAAAACCCCTTAAGGTAGCCTTCCGTCTATGCGACCGCGACGCAAGACCGCGACCCGCGACCGCGACCGCGACCAGTAAACCAGCCAATCAGGTTCTCTGGCCACGCTCACCGATTGCGCGTCGCGGGCTCGCGGGTCGCGGGGATTGTTTAGTGCTCCACATAACATACTAAACAGTGGCTCCTATTTCGGTCTCGCTTCGCGCGTCGCGTGCATCCAAAGACCCACCTTTAGTCTTACCCAAAACACCTATGCTCACGTACCAAAGATCATGAACCATTTGGCTTCGTTAATTTTGATTATTTTTCTATATGGCTAGACCATTCCTAAAGTGGGCTCCGCGGAACCTAGGGTTCTGTAGTCTTAAGGGTTCCGCCAAACTTACTTATTATTAGCTGTTAAATAATACCACGGTTACTTCACATTTAGTTAAGAATAAAGTAAATTACATACTTTTTGATTTATAATAATCATTTGATATGGGTATCAATAAAATATAATGTTTCAAGTATAGGATCGGATATAGGGCCCCTGGGCTAGGCTAGTATTTAAGTAGAGGTACAAAGTATCAACGGGAAACATTTGTTGCAGCCGGCCCGACACTCCAAGCTCGAGAAGGCAGACATCTTGGAGATGACAGTGAAGCACCTGGAAGGTCTACGCTCGGAAGGAGTGGGCTCGCCCGATCGATTCCGCGCCGGCTACAGACACTGCCTATCCGAGGTGGCCAAGTTTCCTGGCCTAGAAGGTGGACTGAAGAGGAAGCTGGTCAGGCATTTGGAAGGCTGTGTGACCACCCCAGGAGCTAGGCCCTCGGGGGCACCCACGCCACCCTCTGATACTGATGAAGCCATGTCTCCGAATCAACATTCGACGATTTTTATATCTGGTGAGTTACAAGTTTCTACAATGAATTAGATTCTTAATAGTGATGCATGCTATTGAGATTAAATAGGAAACAAAAAGAAAATAGATAATGATGGATTTAAACACGGGTGACTAAAACCACAAGATTTTTGCCGCACAGTGAAAATTTTCCGTCTAAATGGTAAATCGACTGTGCCGTGTAAATCCCGCATAATTTACTAATATTAAAGAAGTAACCCAATTAAGGTTTTAAGCTGGAAGGAAGGCCACAGCCCAGACTTGATGTGTAGGGTGACAATGATTTATAAATATAATATATTAGTAATAGTTCTTTACTTTATTTAATAATGGTATAACTTTATAGAGAATTAGTTCGTTTTATGTAACGATTTGTGTAATAATGTCCATTAGAACACAAACCTAACCACAAACCTCTTTCCAGCGGGTCCCGGTTCCGGAGTGCGTCTCGTCCCCACGCGGTTGTCCAACGGCGACATCGCGCTAGTGTTGCCCGCCGGGGTGAGCGCCAGCACCCTGGCCACCATACCGACGCTGGTCCCCCTATCTCCCCCCGACGGCAGATCCTCATCGTCGGAGCCAAGGTGCTACTCCCCCGCCAGCTCAGGCTGGGGTACCCCACCTCCCCACGAGGAACCTGCTCCCCTTGCCCTGGTGACCAGAAAACCACCTCCCGATGAAAAACCCTGGCGACCTTGGTGACAAGACTGTATTCCCATGCTCAGGATCTGTGATATTAAGTTTAATTGATGTTTGAGTGATACAAGAGTTCCTATAGTGTAAGCTCGGTCAGTATGGAAGCTGTGTCAGTTTTAGTTATTAAGTAAACGTATTTTAATAAATACTTCATAGGTATAATTTATAGAGATCACACTGTTCATAATGTTCGAGGATAGATTTATATTTTTTAATTTCTGCTTCGGTTTCTAAATGTGTAAAGTAACGCCAGGAAAAGCTTAAATTAATCCGTACGATATTGGTTTGATTTTTTATATTTGCCATATTAATAGTAATTGACGATCTCTGTGGCTCAGTGGCTGAGCGCGTCCGTGCTTAGGCCGGAGGTAGACGGGTTCGAATCCCTTCGGGTTCGAATCCCGACGGGTTCGAAAATGGAACAAAAGAGTTTTCTATGTTCCTGGGTCATGGATGATTATATATGTGTATAATATAAAAGTATGAAATATATTTCCGTTATCTGGTAACCGTAACACAAGTTCTTCGAGAACTTACCACGGGACCAGATTGACGTGGTGTGGAAGCGTCCATAGATAGATATTATTATTATTTAAATATTTTTTTTTTGCTTATCAAATATAATCGATGAAACATCTTAACAATCATCGAACATTAGCGACAGTCCGATCCCCACATCTGAATGACATCTAAGACAGTATTTGAACAGAGAGGAACATCTGTCCTATAATATTTAATTATGCAATGGACACATGTTCAATATAAAGAAAATATATTATATTATATCATTACTTAGTGCCATAGGAATATAGTATATTGTATATTAGATTAGAGATATTGATTTTTATAAATATGTATTTCATATCACTTGTATTACACACAAAAGTTGTCACAACTCTTGACGTTACTAAAAACTACGATCAAATTATTATTAATAGAACGAAAGAAATACTTAAGTAATATAGTAGTATGTCTTCGATCACATATATATAATATGTGATCGAAGTAGTATGTACAAAATAAAGAGTTAGTTAGTTTTGTCTATAACCTGCGACGTGTACATATGTGGATGTACAATTAACAAAAAAGTCCATGACGAGATGTATAATTCGAAATCACTTTCTAAAATGCAACCCAACATGTTGAACTAACATAATATTATAATGACTATTTCTTTGGTGATTATTTTTTACAAATGAACATTATTTAACTGTTAATTTAACTACTTGTGGACTTTTTCACAGACTGTACAAAATGTGTAAGTGAGTGCCTTATACAGCAAAATCGTAGGCGTCTTCCAGTATGTATAAGTTTTGTAATTGATCTATGGTATAAGCATATACCAATAATATAATTCCTCCATGGTATAATTTAAGTTTAGGGCCTGTTTCTCAATCTACTGATACGTGTCAGATAGCTATTTCGCATGTCCTGTCTTTGTCGCCCGATATAAAGTAAGCAGAAATAAAACTTCTGAATAAGTTTACCGACACTTACTAGAAAATTGCGACACCGCGCCGGTCCTTATAGTATAATTTACGTTACTTAAGGTAGCCAGTCTTCCTTGATAAGTTACCTTTTGTATGGATAGTGTATTTAACGCACCTACCTAAAAAATCTTCCATTTATGTTACATAATCGTCTTTATATTTATTTCTGCATGAGTAATATATATATATTCAATTTAATTAAAATTGTACTTACGACTTTTTAAAATTTTACCCTTTATGGAAAAAAACTTCAATGATTTTATATTTTGATTCATGATTTAAGAACACTAAATAATGTTTTATTCCTTTTGTAAATTAAAGCTGAATATATTGTTTAATAATTCTAATTTGACTTTAAGAAAATGTGTAGTTTGTGTGTATAATATATTAATTGTAAATATAACGTGATATTATGCGGGGTATGTACCTAAAAGACACGAGTACCATTTAAATAAATGCATTAAATAAAAAACTCTTTCATTTTACCTTACCTTGAGAGTATAATTTTTATTAAACTTATGTTTTGTAAGGCTCAGACAACATATAAGTTTAATAAAAATACGTAGGCAAGATTTTTGAAAGATAAGAGACACACCATATTTATAGCAAGCAAAAGTTACGAATAACGAAAATATATGTACTTAATCTGTGGCAAAAGACTTAACCAAGTATAATAGTTGTATATATATATATATATATATATATATATATATATATATATATATATATATATATATATATATATATTTGAAATTTTGCACACGTATTTCTTATATGACGTAGGCATCCACTAAGGAAGAATTTTTCAAAATTCAACCCCCAAGGGAGTAAAATAGATAATTAAAGTTTGTATGAAACTTTTTATTCCTTGGACGTATTTGCATAATGTTTCGTATGGGTTGAGTATTTCAGTGTTTTCTAAAATTCAGCCCCTAGGTGGGTAGAATAGGGACCTATTGACCCCCCTTGACCCCTATGACGTAACGATTGATTAGCTCGCCCGTCGCCCGCGCAGGTAGGGTGACCTAAATTAAATATATTTTTAAGATTTTCCAACTTTCAAATACTTGAGATTTGACACAAATGCTTTTGTATAAAACATGCCTTGTTTCTCCTGAAACTGAATAAAAAATCACCACTATAATATATGATCTCTTAGGGCCAGCGCAGACAGAGAGGAGCGCATCGGAGAGAATTTTATTAATACACTCGATAATCAACTTTAATATTATTGAAATAAAGTGCATACATGCTTGAACCTGACAAAAAATGCTCGCGCGTCCGCGAAGCTACGCCCGATATAAAATAGAAAATGCCCGAGACTGCGCGAGGATTATTCCTCTCTGTCTGCACCGACCCTTATTCTCTTGTTAAATTTGTATCCCCGCAATAGCGCGATAGTTTTCTCTAACATGCACACCCGCACCGCCAAGTTTGTTGATGGCACGTGTGTGGCCACAGCGGCTGTATGTCGCGACACTAATAGCGGGCTATTGTCGGTATTACGGCTGTATTGGCCATGTAGTGGTCATAACAGCGGGTATTAAGCCACCGAAGATTTATACTCTCAAATTTGTGCGAGATGCAATCTCGGGTATAAATATAGAGATCTTAATTGAGGCAGGCTAATTGCTTAATACAGGCAACAAAGATAAAATAATTTCAACTTTTTCTTTATATACTAGAAGTGTTCATAAAATAAAAATTACGCAAAATGACAAATGTAAAACTTTAGCTCGTTGGTGGCCATTGGCTATTGTAATTAAAGTCATAAGTACTATCTTATTTTACTAATCTTCTAACTCGTATATTAACTTGAAAATTATGCAGGCTGTAAATTTTTATTACATTTGCTGTAAAACATAAGTTTAGAACATTGTTAAAGCGTATAAATAAGGATTCCCGAACCAAAAAAGGTAACAAATTTGTGAGGTGTAAAAGTAACGAATAAAAGCGTACCCGTATGTATTCGTTACTATAACAATTGGTACTCGTTACTATAGTGTCGTTACGTTACTCGTTACTTCTGATACCTCATACACGTATTTCGTACGCGTATAGTATAATGTCGCGGTATCGCAACATTCGTAATTTGTAGAAAACATACTTATGCATTACATACCAAGCTGCGTGAGGTGCATTATTTCACTTTACCGTATTTTGAACCAGACTTGTGTTTAAGTTATTCTATAGTTTGATTTAATAGGTACAGTGTAAAACTACAAGTATACTGTTGACGGAATCAACGCTACTGGTGTGAACTGAAACAGTGTATGTACCCAATCGATCAATTAAGGGGCTCAAAAATAACATGCCATTAACGCAAAATATACGGGTTAAGAGGGCAATGTTTTTTCAATACGGGGACTTGGGCTACTCTACTTGGGTGGCAAAATCGAGACGACAAAAAACGATAATCTTATTCATAAACTTTATTAAAATCGTGTTATGTTATTTTTGGTAAAAATAATCTTGTTGAAATTCGCGTATGCTAATATAAATTAAGATTGATTTCGATAGCTTTACATGTTTTTTTGAACTGTATCAAACCGGATGTATTCGGTTCTGAGTAACGGGTGCGCCATCTAGTACCGAGTAACGAAACGGTACACACGAATACATTCCGTTACTCGTATTTTTCGTAAAATGTTACTCAGTACCGAATACATCCGGTTTGCTACAGCCTTAAAAAATATGTAAATCTATCGAAATCAATCTTAATTTATATTTGCATACGCGAATTTCAACACGATTACTTATATCAAAAATAACATAACACGGTTTTAATAAAGGTAATGAATAAGATCATCGTTTTTTGTCGTCTCGATTTTGCCACCCAAGTAGAGTAGCCCAAGTCCCCGTATTGAAAAAACATTGCCCTCTTAAACCGTACATTTTGCGTTAATGGCATGTTATTTTTGAGCCTCCTAATTGATCGAAATTTCATCTCGATACACAAATAAAAGACGGTATTGTTTGACGTCCCTCATTTTTGACAGCGAAGAGTTATTTCGAGTAAAATTTTATAAAACTTTGGTTCCGTAGAATATTATTGTTCGTCACCGTATCAGTCTAATATCTTTCTAATTCCTATACAGTGGTGACTAGTGAGAAAGCAGTAGGTAGGTATTGTATGGTATAGTGAACAAACACCTCGTAGGTGCTTAAGCCACATTGTGACATTATAGTATTTTCATTCATAGAAACTTCTTATTAAATAATGTATCATTTTCGTTCAGTTACGAACTATTTAGAATTGATATCTAGATGTTTCTGATTTGAAATTGTATTTAAGGGAGCATATCTCTACAATGTTTTGCGTTTCGGAGAGTTGCCAGTTTACCACTCATCTGCGAAATAATAAGCTTTACTTTTGACTGGTATTCTGAGTGAAGAGTTATGCGGAACTCTACTCTGCGTGTGGCCGGACACGCAGACACGCACTTATCCATTGGTCTTTTTTACCCCTAATAACTTCATTAAATTCACAAAACAAACTTTTTATTGAGAAGTTGTTGCACTGAGATTCATGGGTACCTAGACTTCTTTTTATTAGGGTTCCGTAATACTCAAGGAACCCTTATAGTTTCCTAATAAAAAGAAGTCTAGGTACCCATTAATTTCAGTGCAACAACTTCTCAATAAAAAGTTTGTTTTGGTTTGGTTCCGTAATACTCAAGGAACCCTTATAGTTTCGCTCTGTCTGTCCGTCTGTCCGTCTGTCTGTCTGAGCTTCTAGCTTCTGCAATTATGAACATAATTATATGAAATTTGGTATAGTTATAGATCGTGCATAGATCTCAGTTTTGGCAAAGTAAAATAATAATAATTTTATATTTTAGGGGGGGGCTCTCTATACATGTAAAGCGGGGATAAAAAATATTGTTCATTCTACCCCATCGTGTGGGGTATCGTTGCATAAGTCTTTTAAAATAAGGCAAGGTTTTTTTAAAAAAAGTCAAGGGGGGTCTACTTACAAACCTCCAAAGTGATCCCCCCCCCCGGAATTTCTAAACTATAGGAGATAGAAACTTGTAAGTTTCCATGCTGATAGGTCATGCTAAAAACTCTTTAGGAAATTTATTTTGAGCGAAATCGGACATTAACTTTTGAAGAACTTCAAAGAAAATCTCTTGTTTATTGATAGTTACGGAACCCTCCTTAGACATGTCCTGACATGCTCTTAAATAGGTTAAGTTATTACTTCAGTAGGCTTTAATTTAAATTTATATACCTAATATAAAACTTGTCTATGTCCTTATTTGCTAATTTAGTAATTTTACTAAATACTAATTTACTTTATTCACTTTGTTTAAATTAATCCTTACCAATTCTATAAACACGAAAGTTTGTAAGTATATGTATGGATGTGTGGATGTTTGTTACTCTTTTACGCAATGACTACTGAACGGATTTGTATACTAGATTAGACTGGATTAACACATAGGCGACGTTTCATCGCAACAAAATTTACGGTTCCCGCGAGATTTCTTTTTGTGCGTACCAAGTTGTGGCCAACATCTAGTAAGTAAATATTGTAATATGATTTTGGTTGCAAGCAGAAACGTCATTAACTATAGTCGGCAAAGTTTAAATGTCGAGTCATGTTCGTCTCACTAAATTGCTTTCATCCTTTACTGATCGACGATCACAAGATGCGCCTGCGCAGTCATCCAGTTGCATATAAATTGAACTTGTCAGAGTCGGTCAACTCGCTGACTGACGTTTTCTCGTTATGCGGAAAAGGTCACTGGTTTCGAGTCTATTTTTTAAGTTAATTAATCAGTATCATTGAACATGACGTGTTGTAATGAGGTTTTCGAGATAGTCCCGACACGCAAACGTATGTCGTTAAATTAGCCCTCCGAGGTATGGGTAAATATTATAATAATTAAGGCGAGGTGTGGACCTTAAACAGACTTGCGCACTGTTCAAGTACACTTAAGTACACTATGGGTTATGAAGATGGCGGTGTGAACCTTCAATTAATATTCAAATCAAGAAGCGTTAGCGTAAAGCTAAAATACTTACCCCCTTACTAATAAAAAAATACGTGTGGCACTCGGGGACTGCCGCGGTAAAGCTATTGCATAGTAAGTCTACACGCATACGTCTAGTCGCACGCACACAACGCCGTGTCGAAGACTGCCGAACTAAAACGACGTTAGACGATGCACGGCCTTCAAGCCACACCTCCGTGCCCGTCGGAGTGGGGAGCGTGAGGTTTTTTCGTTACGGAATTTCTGGATTCGGTCCCCGCGCTCAAGGCCCGCGATAGAAGCTATGCAATAGCTTAAAAATATTTACATAATGTATCAGCTATACAATGTTTTGCCCTTGTCTGTCAAGCGACTTTACCAACGTATCAGACAAGGACAAAACATTGTATAGCTTATGCATTGTGTAAATATTTTATTAGTAAGTATGTTAGTATTCATTTCTTTAAAACTATTAGTAGCTAAAACACCTTTTTGTAACTATTGTGTTGACTGCGACTTTCCAATAATTCCAATCATTATCAAATGAAAGGTAAATAATAATATTATGTGAATGAATGATAGATAGCGACGTAATTAAAGTAAATTTAACATAATTTCTAAATTGCAGATTGTAGATAAAGGAGTGTTTAAACCCATTGAAAACTTAAATCCTTCTTTCAAAATGCGCGTAACTTAATAATCAGCTTCACTTATTTTAATATTTTGCCACCGAGACACCACGACATTATCGTGCGCGTTACGAAATTTAAAATTATCAAAACGACGCGTCAGACAGGCGAAATCGTTGTTAATTTTATACGGCGAGGAAATATATCGCGCTTCGGGCAGTGCCAAGCTTAATTACAAAGTGGCCGTCTTAATCGACGAAAAGGTAATACATTCCTTAATTACCGACTGATGCGAGGCATTATAAACGCACTTTTAGCACTTCACTAAAACCTAATGATCGAATAAGAGTTATTACTTGCTAATACTCGGCTCTGGCCCGCACGCCACCGATCACCGTAGACCATAAACTTCTCGTAATGTAAGCTATTAGTTGACAAAGTATTATCGCTACTGGTCTAGCGATATGCTGTGTACGTATTAAGAGGAAACATCAAGGACTAGAGAAATGAAAATTAGGTATATATAAAATCTAACTATCAATGTGTGAGAGTGCGATAGAGACAACTGTAACTGGAACTAAAATCTAACTATCAATGTGTGAGAGTGCGATAGAGACAACTGTAACTGGAACTAAAATCTAACTATCAATGTGTGAGAGTGCGATAGAGACAACTGTAACTGGAACTAAAATCTAACTATCAATGTGTGAGAGTGCGATAGAGACAACTGTAACTGGAACTAAAATCTAACTATCAATGTGTGACAGTGCGATAGAGACAACTGTAACTGGAACTAAAATCTATCTATCAATGTGTGAGAGTGCGACAGAGACAACTGTAACTGGAACTGAAAATACCTATTAAAAGTACAAAAAATCAACGATTCGCAGTCCCCTGATTCCTTCTCCAAAACTTAACCGATTTAATTGTTTATTACAATTACAAATCAAAAAAGGCTTGAACTGTGTTCCTGTGATTTAATTTTTTTTTATATAATTTAGTCAAATTTGTTTTCTGGATGTTTTAACACAGCGGAAAATCTAAAATTTAAGGTTTTTGAACGTCCATATCTCTTTTAATAATCAATTTATGAAAGAAAGGTAATCATACGGACATGCTAATAATATCCATAAATATTCAGGAAAAAATTGTTACTCTACCGGCATTATCCAGGGATGAAACAGGGGACTACGTGACCCTTCTGTTGCCTTTTAAACAGATGTAGATTCAATTTTCTATAAGAACATTTATTTACTTTACTTATGTTTAATAATAATAATTACCTGGCTAACCTAGCTTTGTTAGGAGTTCTAGTAAATAAAAAAAAAGAAACGCAAATATATTTATCTGACCGAACCGACCGAATTCCGAATTTCCGAACGACACAAAAGTTATTCCCATTATACATATACAAGATTAGCTCGTTTAACGTATAACACTCAGATTCTAAAACAACAGGTAAATAAAAATGGTTAAACTGAGGTATAAGATTTATAAGTATTCATCAGATGCAATTAATATTTGTAATCTACAATGAGCATTTGATATGAATATTATACCTACTGACTGGTTAGCAAAAGTAGTCAATGACCATTGACCAGAAAAGTTTTGTTAATTGCAAATATGTAATTACTGAAGAGTGAAGACCAATAAAATATTATAGAATATAAAACTATTAAATTTATAGTTGACTCGATATTATGTTTAGTGATAATTTTCAATTCGTTAAGGTCGACGCAGTGGTCGTAAGCTGGAATTGCACATACTAATGAAATAGTAATAATTCAAGTCATTTCAGTAAATTACCTTGCATTTGATTAAGGCAATATAATTACACGGTCAGATTTCAGACCTCCCTGTGTCTAAGCTGGTGGCCGACCACCAAGAGAAGATTCGTAAAGCTGACATAACTCCTGTTTTTTGTGTGTCAAATCATCAAATGTCCTTACCTTAAATAGTTCTCGAATTTCATGTTTCTTGTTCCAAATGTTCTGTGAAGCAGGTATGTTATGAAGCTATTTTAAAATTCGTCTTCTACCATTTCGATTTTAGACAATGTCCATAATTTGTATTCTACAATCATTAAGTAACTTGGCGTCTTTTCTGTACCTATCCCCGAAATATTGGATGCCAAGTTCTGGCAAAAATATCCAGTAACTTTTATTTCTTTGATCATAACATTATTATTAATAACAATCCATAAAATATTATTAAAAGCGACGATGTTAAAACCAAAAATAGTTTTTTTTGCAACCATGAACGATTGTCACACATGTTGTCCGCAGGCAGTCAAATTTGTGATCTTGTGTCAATAGCCAAAAAAAAAGGAGAAAAAAAAAAACAATATGGATCCACCACCCACTAAGCCGCACGTGCGGCGTGACTCACATGGCCGAATATTTTGCGTACTACCACAATCCCGCAAACGGCTTATTGTACTAAACTACTGTTGAAATAATCCCTGCTTTTATAATCCAGCAAGTGTGTTAAGATTTGACGGCATTAGGCTGTATCGTTTGATCAATCGATGACATTAATTGATTGGTTTTTTTTTCAATCTCCAAAAAATACGAATTCAGGCAATTCATTCAGAATAGAAGGCAAACTAATTGGCATGATTTATATTCATGTCGCGTTATTCGTATTACTATTGTATAGTCTTTTCTCTAAAACCTAAACCCACCTAAACCATGCAAATAATTGGGTATTTGCATTGATAATACATATATTTTTATTACATAAATGAATAGTGCTCTGAAAAATTAGAACGTGTACAAAAGGAATAATTTTCAATAAAACGGCAGATTGTTTGAAGCACTTTAGTGTGTCTTCGGAAAACGCCCCATACAAATTAAGTCGTACCGGCATGTGACGTCATGCGCCTTTAAGTTGCTAGGAAATGTATGCTCATACATGTACAAAGTTTCTGATATCTCCGAAGTTTGTGAGTTTATATAATACTTAAGATATCAATAGTAATTAACATAGAAAAACTTTTTTTATTTGATGTAAGCAAACCTATTATGTAGGTTTTTGACACTAATGATGAAAAAAAATCTCAATTTTTTTGGAACTTTGAAATGCTCAAAACTACACATAGAATCTAAATTATTTTTACTTTTATAAAAACATTTTTAATTATAAGTTAATACCCAATCAAAATTATCAAATGAAATATTCCAAACGCTTTTATAAGCGCTTTTATGCGCTACACACTTCCATCTGAGCCTAAAATCTCCTACAGCATTCTACGCTCAGTATTCGGCTCGCACTAAATCACCGCATTTAATTGGTTAATCAATTCGTTTAATACAGCTCGATTACGGCGATGCACTGTAATTGGTACGATTAATGCTGGAGGAATCGAATCAACCATTGTGTGGAGTCGGACACGTCGCAGGCACGCGGGAACGGATGCCGCGGTAGATAAGAGTTACAATTGTATGAATTGTATGGGACGTGTATTGGTCGTGTATGAATTGTTTATCTTTCAATTTAATGTATGTACTTGGAAAGTTGTGCACTTTAGGCTCGGCGCAAGTGCTCTACTTTCGACCACCGCTTGCCAGCGACAGCGCATCTTCATAATAGTTCGCCGTTCGTGTAGCTGGCGTCGGAGATTCGCTACATCATCTGCGATGTCATCGCTATAGGCTATCCAAGACAAATATTTCAAAACCAAAGATAGGATATGACGTCCATTTGACAGAAAAAGATTCATACAAGAAAAAGTTAAGCCATCTTACCTACCTCAAACGTCAAAATGGCCCTAAACAACCCCGATAGTGGGGCCTTTTAAGTGTGGACAGTTTTAACCTCGATATGCGTCGTCTATAAATTGTACGTCTATGATCCATGACGTCAACCACCAACGACCGCTACCAAGTAGAGCAGTTTGCTGTAAAATACTAGGAGTATTTTACATACGTATAACTTTTACAAGAGTTGCGATCGCAAATTTGGACGCAGTCACTTGTAGACTTCACTTGCGTAGTTACAAATACAACAGTAATTGTAACAAGAGACACTACAGTATATTACGCCCTCTGTGGCTCAGTGGTTAGCACGTCGGCTAGCGGGAACTAAAAGTTTTCAGTTCGTTCCTGGGTCATGAGATGTGTATTAAATTTGATTATAATAGTAAAAATCCTTAATATTATAAAGGTATTAAATAATATTATGCTTCCCGTTTTCTGGTCCTCCCCCCTCAACCACCAGATTTCTTCAGATTCAGAATCCGACAGGGGCCAGATTGACGTGGTATGAAGCGTCGAGAGATATTATTATAATATAATATTTGCAATTGCAGTGCATGTGCATGTGCACAGCAATGATTTTTCAAAACTTAGCACCTAACAATCGTGACGCTACATATTATATTAGGCAATAGACACGTCAGTGGGGCTATAAATCAATCGGAGTGATCGTGAGGTGCAGCGCGAGCTAATTGAAGCTATAGACATGACTAGGGTTGCCAACTTTCATTAGAATAAATAGAACACATCTGATTTCAAAGTAAGTAAAGAGTATAAGTCCGTACTTGAACTTACTTTGAAATCAGATGTATTCTATTCATTAAACAATTTTTTTGATACTACACATTATTTGCAGCACATAACATTTTTTCAATGTTTTTGAAACATTTCTAACTCTAAGTTTACATAGTTTAGGAGCTCATTTTAATCAATTGCAAACAAATACTTTTCCACTCTTCTTAGTATAGTAAGCATTGTGTATAGAGTGTTTTGGCGTCCTCTAATAGTGTTATAGACTGTAGAGCACGTCTACACGATATACAATACTCTGTATTGGGGTCCGTTAACACCGCGACGATACACGAGGCTACAGGGCGCTGCATTTTTAAGATAGCTATTCAAAATTGAGCTTTATTCACTACACAAAAAGATATATAAGATATAATAACAATATATTGAATCATCAATAAAAAAGGTATTAAAAAAGATGAAGAGTGAAAAAAACTAAATAAGTACCTATATAACTCTTATATTATCTTTTAAAACCATCGAAATAATTATCTATAAATATTTAGAGACTATCGAATAGCTTCCACACCGATTTCGGTGGCGGTGGCTGGTTTCATGGAAACCAGCTCGGCTACGCAGGAGTTATTTTTTATAGTGCTCAAGTATGTGCGCAGTACACAAGAGCACACAGAGGGAGGGGACTACTCCTTTACTCTCATAACCCAGTGGGATGGATTGAACCAACACGACTGGCCATAGATCAGGCGCAGGACCGACTTTTTACATGCCCATCCGATGCATGCATCATCTTTCTTGTCAGACAATCAGGTGATCAGCCTGCATTGTCCTATCCAAACTTGGAAACAAAATTTTGTCTTTCCAACGCGGGAACCGAACCCACGAGTTCCGAGTCGAGAGCCAAGCTCTTAACCGCTGGATTACGGAGGCTGTTAACCTTTCGAATATCGTAATGGGCTAGCACTTCAGATTAAAACTAGTAATCTGTGCTAGAATTTTTACGTGATAACGTCTTATAAATCGATGGAGCCGGCTGCTCGCACGAAAAAACATGACTCATGCGTTACCTGTTACCCGTTATCGTTACCAAGTACCGTTACCAAGTACCAGCGTTAGCTCGCATTGCCTTTACCTCATTATTATTATTGTTGGTGTTGTTGTTGTTGTTGTTATTGTTGTTGTTGTTGTTGACGTTGTCACGTTCAACTATCGTCAGTAAACCGACTTTACAGACAACCGGTATGTCTTTTATTAACATTGAGGATAAATCCGTCATTGAGCACATATTAAAGAAAGACGAACAAATCCCTTCACCAACCCATGGCCCTATCAACCGTCTTGGTTATACGGGCCGAAAGATGGGAATGCGCACCCTACTGTCCTGGGTCCTGCCCTTCAGGTGCGCTTTAATCTTTTTCTATTTGTCCCTAAGTCCTTCTCCCCTTTCTGGGGCGGACAACACAGGTACGACTTCGGTGTCTTCCGTTAACGCGTACTGGTTCTACCATCTAGGTTTTCTTCCTTATTCGCCTCCAATTATTGCCCTCTCTTGGCGTTCTAGTCCACTTCTTATCCTGTGCCATAGTCGCGCGTATTCCCGTAGCCGTCCGAAGTTCTCCGCCGTGAAACGAGGTCGCAGTAATAGGCCGGACCCTCTCCAAAGACTTCGATCCCATCCAAGAGCTCCCTACGCGGACTAAGAAAGACAGACAGATAAACCGCTACATAGTTACCTTTCGATTTGATTGCACTACTAGAGGCATACGGTGTGTCCACGATTGTGCGGAGAAATTGTGGGCCGTTGAAGGGGACTCCAAAATTTTCAAATTTGGATCGAACTAGATCGTTCTATGAAAGCTGTTTCTCTGTACATCATTTTTTTTTCTACTCTGTGTCTTTACTATATATCTGTATAATCTACTTGATTTTGCCCGCGGCTCCGCTCTCGTAGATACAGTAACCTACTGGAACACTGTACTTTTTCGGGATAAAAATTAGCCTATGTGCTAATCCAGAGATTAAACTACTACCATACTAAATTTCATCGAAATCCGTTTCGTTGTTTTTGCATGAAAGAATAACAAACATCCATCTATCTATCCAATCATCCATCCATGCGCACGAACTTCCAAATTTACAATAGTAGTAGGATGACGCTATTTATCGATGGGCCTTAGTTTAAGAACCATAGATCACAAAATTCATTCTTGCAGTCTTCGCTTATGACACCGTATGATTAGCCAACAGACTTTTCAGGGTAATAGCTATGCGCGCGTGGCCCAGCGGTCTACGGAGGCCGTCCGCGTCACGACATAATTACTGGAGACCTGTGGTTTGGGAGTTGGGACTGAACTGAGTACCGAGTACCGATTGTGCAAATATAAGGTTTCTAATAGCTGATGTTCGACAATTATCCAGATGAGAACAAAATAACTTGGTATTTTACGGAAGCATAAGTTCGGTCATCTTTCTTACATTTTATACATAGGATATAGGTATTCATACAAAAAATAAAATGCACTTTTATGTAAATTTCAATAAAAATTGGTATTTTACTATTATGCAATAGCTAAGGTCGCTAAGGAAAATTGTGTTATTTAGGAAATAATTGCAGTTTTTTTGGAATTAATTGTGTGCTTTTAACTTTCAAGCCACTTTGCTCACACAAAATTGAACCAACTCATTTTTTTCGTTACGAAAATGATCATATATTATAAGAATATGCAGGTAATAACGATACGCTGGTAATTTATAAAATATTGACTTATTTTAAAATGTAGGTGACCTTTAAAGTTAAAAAAACAGTTGAAACAAAATTAAATTTTAAATAAATAAGTGAACAGTAATTTTTCATGAAAAGAAACAGGAATGAAATAACATTTAAGGCGCCTTTACACTACAGGACTTAAAAGGGCGTGAATAAATTTTTGTTTTTAATGAACTTACTTTCTTTTGGTTCGATTCTGCTAATCAAATCTTACAATAATACGGTTTACGATGCAGTCTCGATATATTAAAACAGAAAAATTGTATACTCATAAGCGTCAAACCAACGTCAAACGCGTTTTGATTAGTCCGAACTCCAAACTCCGAAACTCAGTTTATGATATCAAGACGAATAATTTATAATTAATTAAAAGTCTAAGTTTAATATAAGAATTGGGGTTCAGAAACCGAAAAAGAAATAAAAAAAATAATACAAATTACGAGTAGGCACCTATATTATAATGTTACTAATATCCTTAATAAAAAGGGTTTTGTAACAAAAACTCTTCTTATATTTACTAATATAAGTAAAACAGGTTTTAATAAGGATATTAGAAACAATATAAGAAGAGTTTTTTTTAAAAAACGTAGTAGGAAAATACATATTATCATTGATCGATGATGACGTTTAATTTGGAAACAATCTAAAAATATAACACGGTCTGAAAATTGATTGGTTATTTTATTACTAGAAATGAAATAAAAATTGTATAATATGTATAGTGGGAAGTTAGTACGTACTAACAGTGCCTACTAACATCCCAAAAACTGTGATAGAGTCTAGTTCAAAGTGCTGAATATACGGGGCCACAATAGACTTCTCGAGTAGGCAAACTTCATGTGCACCGATTAAGCGATGTTTTCGTGACTATGTTCACGAACATGTTCGACAGTGTAAATCAGTCCTTACGCGGCTTGTCGTTTTGCAACTCAACTCAATCATGCGCGCCGCATGCGCGATCATTTCGCAATCTCAAAGGTACGTGATCATCTTAGGTAGGCCACCGCCTCAGACATACATACAACATACATTTACAAAGATTATATCAAAACGTACACCAACGAACCTTTTAAACCAGAGGTTCCCAAACTTATTCCGTCTAACGCCCGCTTTGAGAATCACTTATTTAGTAGCACCCCCATTTTTTAGGTTTGCACAAATATATCGTACAATATTTGTTCGCGCCAAACGTGAATTATAATTGAACTTTCTAATTTCAATTTTATTTTTACTACATCATTAAAATAAAAAATCCCGCGTTCGGCGAGCGCTCAGCTTGGCCGCAGCAATAGATATACATATTTTAATACGTGTCTTCAGAGGTTGGGGACTCATCTGCGACACTTGAAAACACGATTGATTCAGTGTCTGATATCTATTACTAAATATTTTAAGATATAAATAGCGTTGTGAACGCATTAAAAATGATAAATAAATATATCTTTAGTTTAAATTTATACCATAAAATAGGATATAAATATAAACTAATAAATGGATGTTGTGTAGTTGGAGGATTTTAACTTCAGCGAATTTTAAAATGAAAGCTGAACTTACAAATCATTTTTAAAAGAACCTCAAGCCACAGTAAGTAGCTTGTTTTGTATAGTGAATATCTGCCTCTGTTTACTTAAATCGGTTCGTCGCACCTAAAATCTAAATAGTTACTGAAGCCGAGAATCAAGATTTATATCGAGATAGGTAAAACAACTTTACGAAACATTAAAAATCCGACTTTATTCCAAACATTCAATACGCATTCAGAGAATTTTACACTACACCGGCACAGATGTATCATTACGGCAAAGCTATAAAATTACAATCCACTTTTTCTCCGGCTCGATGTATAATTTCGATATCTTTTTATCGGAACAATAATACGAATGGAAACGCTTTCGCCATTATAAAGATGGACAAGGTCTATTTCGGTAGACAGAAAAAGTAGAGTTGGTCCGATAGCGAGGGATCGTGTAGGTGCTATTTAGCCCTCAAGGTGGAAGGGCGGCTTCGTGACTTACCGCTCGCGCAATAAGAAAAAAAACGCCCACGCGCGCCGCGGCCGGCCTTAAAATGTTAAAATAAATAAAATGCACACGTCCCGGCTTATCTTGCGCTTGCGCACAGCGAGGACAGGAAAGGACGCACGTGCACTGAGTCTTTTTTATTTTTTATTTTCGCCTTCACGGTACTAACATCTAAAATAATTAGCTCAAAAACCTTTACACGCTTAAAATATGCGCGCTTCGCACTTTGCTAATTAATTCTTAGTTAAGAGTTTTCTCTGGAATTCGAGTTTATAGTTTAATTGCAATTTTTATTGTTCATTCGCTTTTCAATCTTGATTGGATATCTGATTTTAATCTGTTTCTCATATAATTAAATCTTTAAGAGATATTAATAAATTATGTTTACGCGTCTTAAAATGAGATTAACATTACCCTGCGCAGCCTTTTACATGCCCTGAATAACAGTGATAATTGAAAATTATAGAACTAACCTTTAGTTCTTACCTGCAACAGCAATCATTTGATCATTATAACTTATTAAATGTCATAATATCTATAGCTTTATTAACGTAGGGCTTAATATATAAAAAATATATTGACTAACATCAAACATGGTAAAAAGACTGAGGACTAAAGTCTTCTTGTCATAATAAATGTATTAAATTCTTCATGCTGTATCTATCTTAATCTCTTAACCATATTTGGGCGAAGCCCAAAGGCGATTTCGAGAAACCCAAAAGCAATAAAATTCCTAAAGATGCTTCGAGTAATGTCTGTAAATATTATGTTACAGGCACATTTAAAAGAAAAGAAAAAAAAAGATACAACGTGATTATCTGTATCTGTACATAATAAAAGTATTGAATGATAATAATTAAAATATAATTGCGATTGCTATCACTGTGCGGGGAGCCTTGGCGTGTGCCCGGGGCAGGTGCGTTCCTCTCGCCGCGTACTGTGCGGTGCGCCCGCCGCCCGCCGCCGCCCGCGCATATACCACGACTACTGACAGTTATACTCTTCTATTGACGAGATAGCACTATGCCTTAAGTACCGAATTTTTTATATAAGCTTTATATTAGAGGTTTAATGAATTCGCGAACAGAGCTTTCAAAAAAAAAATAATGTTTTAGTTAATTAAAAGAAGCAGTAGGTACCTTTTTTATATTAAGTTATATATACTTTACATAGATGATTTACATTATGAATAGAAGACTTCTTATTTTAACGGACTTCCAATAAGGAGGAGGTTATACCTATATATAGGAGGTTCGGCTGCATAATGTATATATATATTTTTTAATTCCAGACGTAGGGAAAAAGTATTGATGTAGACCCACAATATGTAGAGCTAAAATAAATGAGTCGTAAACATAGCAGTAAATTCTGCCTCAAAACTAAAAATAAATGTGACGTGCTCTTGTTTGTTTTTGTGCAGAAGGGTCGAAATTTTGCGGGTTTGCATAAATAAACTGATATTCGCATTAAAATAATGCGCATTAATTAATTAAAGTGCATTCGGTGGACATAAACTGTGATCGGCGAACACGTACACGACACTTTGTTCGTAGTCTTAACGATTATTAACGTCAGGATAAAAACCCTCATTAAAAATAAAACGTGGCACAAAGTGCGCCTTGATCACACTTGATCACATTAGCAACATCCTAAAATATTCGATCGAAATTGAATCTTCTACAACGTTGTTAAGGTTTAAAATTGCAAAATACTTAATTTGTGCGGCATCACCAGATTCAGTAGCTAAGCGCGCGAAATAATGAACTCTAAACATATCTGATACGGTTCAAATTCCTTTGCAGCGGTTATCGGGGAGGTTGTCTAATGTGGTAGCAGAACACTTCAATCCGTGAAGCCGGTTTTAACAAAACTTCACGTTTTTTAGTTCGCAAAACTGTCTTATTTAAGTTAATTAAGTGAAGTATAAGTCGTGACTAGTTCGGTGCACGATGCAGCTCTTGTGCCGTCACTCATATTTATTTCACCCGTATATTACAAACTGAATAACTTACAGCTTTCTTCCAGTACCATTTAAGTCTGATCCGGTTTAAAAATTCAAGTGGGGGAAAACTCTAACCTTTTTGTAAAATATTAAAGCTATTATCGTCATAATATTGTCAGTGTAAACAGTAGAGTTTTCTTCGAGATGTAAAGAAAATTGAACTATGTTCAGTTAATTATTAGATACTATGTTAAGTTTTTGAGACATAATATAGGTTTTCATTTTAAATCAAGTCTAAATTATATTAATTTTACGACATCATAACTATTATCATATGGAAATTCCATATAATAATAGTTATGCTGACTTACTCTACATAACTATGTAGAGTTCGTGTGTTATGTATGTTGGCTGTTGAAATCTGCAAATCTTTATTTAGAATGCTGGATGACACACCCAAGGTCATATCAAATCAATATGATATTATGCAAAAAATCTTATCTTATACAATACACTTTAAACAAGCTATTTTAAATTCTTGTACTTTTTATAATCTGAATCTACAAAAACGGCTTCACCAATTCCATGAAATTTAGCAAGCAGTTCGCAGGGGGTTTTGTGGCTGAAAAATCGATCTAGCAGAGAAACCGCGAATTTTTTTGAGTTATATTTTTTCTTTCGTCGCGGATATGAGAGATTTCACACGTTGATTGTCAAAGCGCGTGGCTCAGCTACGTATGTGTCGATAGCAAATTGGTGTCTCTGGTTCGAGTTCCGGTCAGACGAATATTTTAGTGATTATTTTTTTTATACCTATCGTCATGTATTAAAATATTTTTATACTAGTAGAACTCGGATCATAGCTCAGCCTTCCAGGTACTGTGTCTTAAGTGAATAACTGTTTTATAATTTACGTACAATACATAAAATATTCAATTATTTCTCACGTGATCCGGCCCAACTGCCTAGCCTACATTATTAAGCCAATTTTTATAATAATCTTCGCCCCTTCACGATCCACCTTAATGGCGGTTGTATTTTGTGCCGGTGACTTATGGCGGGCATAGTTTATAACTGTTGTCGGCTGTCGCTGCCCGCGGCCCCACAAGCGCGGTGAACATGCGGATACATTTATCAAGTACGATGTTTGAAAAGTTCCATTGCGGCACAAAAGTTGGAATTATTATAGATATAGCTAAATAGATCACAGAGAAGACCAAAAAATCGGCCAAGTGCGACGACTCGCGCACGAAGGGTTCCGTACCATTATCTATACAACGTATATAATTTAGTTCGAATATCGAGCACTAGTATACATATCAAACAAAAGACAGGGAGAGATCAAGTGTTATGGATTATATGGATAATTTAATTATTTATTTTATTTTAATTGGATTATTCATTTTCAAACAGAATATACATCTCAATATTCAGAGACTATTTCAGACGGTCACATTGTTATTACAGTTATTAATATCAACTAAAAAACGACATGAAAACACATTTGTTGTATGTTACCTTAAACATTATTATCTATTCTGTGCCTTAAATTTGTTGTAATTATCAATCAGTATGTAATATGTATACCTTACCTTAAATATACCTATACCTTACCTTAATACCTTAACACCTTGTACTATTATCTATTCTGTGCCTTAAATTTGTTGTAATTATCAATCAGTATGTAATATGTATACCTTACCTTAAATATACCTATACCTTACCTTAATACCTTAACACCTTGTACTATTATCTATTCTGTGCCTTAAATTTGTTGTAATTATCAATCAGTATGTAATATGTATACCTACCTTAAATATACCTATACCTTACCTTAATACCTTAACACCTTGTACTATTATCTATTCTGTGCCTTAAATTTGTTGTAATTATCAATCAGTATGTAATATGTATACCTACCTTAAATATACCTATACCTTACCTTAATACCTTAACACCTTGTACTATTATCTATTCTGTGCCTTAAATTTGTTGTAATTATCAATCAGTATGTAATATGTATACCTACCTTAAATATACCTATACCTTACCTTAATACCTTAACACCTTGTACTATTATCTATTCTGTGCCTTAAATTTGTTGTAATTATCAATCAGTATGTAATATGTATACCTACCTTAAATATACCTATACCTTACCTTAATACCTTAACACCTTGTACTATTATCTATTCTGTGCCTTAAATTTGTTGTAATTATCAATCAGTATGTAATATGTATACCTACCTTAAATATACCTATACCTTACCTTAATACCTTAACACCTTGTACTATTATCTATTCTGTGCCTTAAATTTGTTGTAATTATCAATCAGTATGTAATATGTATACCTACCTTAAATATACCTATACCTTACCTTAATACCTTAACACCTTGTACTATTATCTATTCTGTGCCTTAAATTTGTTGTAATTATCAATCAGTATGTAATATGTATACCTACCTTAAATATACCTATACCTTACCTTAATACCTTAACACCTTGTACTATTATCTATTCTGTGCCTTAAATTTGTTGTAATTATCAATCAGTATGTAATAGACAATAATAATAATAATAATAGTAATATGTAATGTAATATGTATATGTATGTAACAGTATGTAATATGTATACCTTAAATATGTTTTTATTATTTGTTGTTATAGCGGCAATAGAAATACATCATATTATGTGAAAATTTCAACTGTCTAGCTATCACGGTTCACGATTACAGCCTGGACAGACGGACGGACTGACGCCTGACGGACAGACAGACAGCGAAGTCTCAGTAATAGTTCCAGTTTTACCCTTTGAGAACCCTCGAAAAGGAAAAATGGTAAGATATTTTCAATGATTTAATTTATACAAAAAAATAAAATTGAAGTGTCTGTTTGTAATTTCAAATTAACAACTCTGCACGATCATTTTTAAACAAAAAATTAAACCGACTTCCAAAGCAAAAATGCACAAAAAAGTATGAAATAAATCTTATTTTCTAAATAATTCCCCTTCTAAATTTGACTAAAATTGTAACTATTTCTCTACACAATCTACATTATTTTAATAATAATAATTTATTTATTTCTCATTTACAATTTGTGCTACTTAAATTTATCAGAGAATGAGATCCACCTAGTAAGTGTCATAAGACACTTGTGTCAGGTGGCCCTTCCATAACTAAAGTAGGTAATTGTTTCTTAATCCCAATATAAATAAAAAAGAACATTACACGTTTTAACATTAGAACACAAGTTCATCATTTAACAAAATGTATGTTTAACATACTATATACTGTGTTAATATTATGTGCGAGTGCGTGTGTGTATGTGTGTTTTATTATTTGTATTTTGAAGTCGGTACCAGCTCAAACAATATTCTGATAAAACTATATTTTATAGAACTCACGTCACAGTTGGCTGGTACCGACTTCAAAATTATGAAGATTGTGTAGAGAAATAGTTAAAATTTTAGTCGAATTTAAAAGGGGAATTATTTAGAAAATAAGATTTATTTCATACTTTTGTGTTCGACTCGATTCCTCATGAATGCCATCATCAGGTCTCCATCTTGATGACTAAAGGACCAATTTCGAATTATTCCCCCTTATAAAAATAAAAGAATTTTGCAAATAGGTCCAGAAACGGCAAAGTAATGATCAAAGATATCCGAGTCGGTGTAAAATACTATGAGAAGTAACTATTATATCATCATAATGTGATGAGAATCAAACATAGTGGCATACGCTTGCAGTTCTTTAAACATCGCCGAAATCCCCAAACATGTATCTATAAGGAGTCAGGAGTTCTGTTCAGTACTTTTGGATCCAGGGTATAACCTTGGTGCAAATCTTACTTTTTAGTAGCATATAGTAGCGTATAGTAGTTTAGGAAGTCGGTTAAAAAGTATTGAAGCAAAATATTATAAATAAATCGCTGTAACGAGGCTGTAACATTGAAAATCTTGATTTTTAATGTACTGTTTCTTCTCAGTTGTGCAACAAAAAATCTGTCGTCTATCCTATTCTTTTGATACGAATAATTCATTCGAGAGCTCAGTGGTCACCGACAGAAATGCCTCTGCCGTGGCACAAATCAGAATCTGATACCATTGTATCATGAAGGTACGTGATTTCACATGTAAACATGAACTTTATATGGAAGAATGCTTCATTCGGTGCCAGTAAACATTTTTGGTGCAGTCTAAATAATGGGACTGTACAGAATTTCAACAGTCGCTTCCTTTAAACAGTATGGTAACAGACAGAAACAAGTCATCAGCATGTTATATGCATGAAGTTCTGTCCGCTTTGTCGGCAACTCGGCACCGAGAAGGCACTGAGTAGCGTGAAAAGACAACGTCAGCGTTGGACACGCCTTTCCTGTCGTTTCGCTAGCAAATTAATTCCACGACAAAGGATTTTACGCACACTGATCATATCGAGCCTTTTTGTTCACTGGCTTGTGAAGAGAAAATTATCCAGTGATTTTAAAATCCAACGTAAAACTTGCAACGGGCAACTAAGCTTCGGTTAAATTCGGATATTTTGTCGCTGCCTACTTTATACTAAGCGACAAAGACAAAACATACAAATAGCTTTGAGATGCTCAAATTTTGAACTTACTTAAGCTGTTTAATAACTAAGGTTATGTTTTCGATATGATAGTAGATTTTTAGCGAATATTTTTGGTGAAATATATTTAAACGCTCATTAAAAAATGCAACCCAAAAAAATTGTCTCTTTATGAGCATGTTAAATTTTAAATTAGTTAATTCTCATGCAATGCTGGAATTTTTGCTGATGTACGATAAAATCTAAATAAAACCCGTTCTGTTTGTAAAAACTTTAGCAATAAGAAGCTACTATACATATTGCGTATATTTATAAAATACTAGCTGTCCCGACACACGTTGTTCTGTCGCACCTATAAATATAGTGTTAATATTTTCCTCGCAATTTTTCCAATATTTCTCACCGTTTAAATTTCAAGACTAAAATTAGCCAAATCGGTCGAGCCGGTCTCAAGTTTTAGCGAGACATTGGAATTGCAATCCATTTTTATTATATATAACATAAGATTTTCCATTACTTTGTAATTCTCCATATGAAATCACACATTTTATAAACTTTATGTCACGTCCCACGGGAATGGGATAAAAACGTTTAACCACCTCTAAGTCATCATGTCAGTGTGTAATGTGTCGAGTTAGCGAACGATCGCGCTCCGCGTTATACACATGCAGCAAATATTAATTATTTAATTAATATTTTTGTGAATCGCGCGGCTGATTGCTGCTGCACGTGACCATGGCGCTCGTGGCCAATGAGTTGCTGGCGTTTATCCAGCATGCCATCGACACCATGGACGAGGTCAGCATAATGCAGATCTGCAAGTTTTCTTTCACCAGCGAGGATATTTGCGAAGGCAAGCATTTGCTGTTCGAGACGCTCGGCCAGAGCGCGAACATGCCATTGCGACGGAGAGATGGAACCGAAAGAAGTGTGCAGGACATCATCTCCCTGCTGAAGCAGACGGATCCGGATACAGTGCCAGCTTTTGTAGCGAAAGAACTGCATAAGCTGCCGCCAGTGACACTGGACCACGTCGACGTCGTCAGCCTACTGAAGGACATCAAGTTCTTGAAGGAAGAACTGGCCGAAGCTCGATGTAGATTGCAGGCATCAGAGTCTACCATAAGTGGTTTACGTAGTAAATTATCACATTCAAAAAGTGTTAATTCAATTTGTAGGTCAAACCTGATGCAGCAAACGTCACTCGTCGTCGAGGCGCGAAGGCGGTCACGTTTAGCCCGTCAGCATTATCCGACGGGTCAACGGACATCGTCGCTGCCGCCCATGCTGCCCGCTCCCCGCCCGCGAAGGAGCCGGTGCCGAGTTACGCTAGTGTCGCCGCTGGCAGTCCTTCATTTCACTCCAGATTCATTTCACCAGATTTATAGACCCAAATCCCACTTGCCGTATGCCTATTTTAATTAAATCGCATCTGGCAACACTAATTACTAAGGCGGGTCAATAAGTCCGTGACTTTTTGAATTTCTAACCTCCTTACTGAAAAAGCAACACTACTCCTGTCAACAGGCATCTGTCAGTTGACTCCTATGAAAATTTGAACTTGCTGCGTCAGTTAGTTTGTGTTTTACAGCTATCTTTATCAGACTATCCAGTAACTTAAGGAAATAATGGAAAAAAGTGAATTTCGTGTGCTTATTAAGCATTATTTTTTGCGAAAAAAAACCATTACCGAGACCAAGGCTAAGCTTGATAAATACTATGGGGACTCTGCACCATCGATTTCAATGGTAAAAAAGTGGTTTACTGAATTTCGTTGTGGCCTTACAAGCACTGAAGATGCTGAACGTCCTGGACGCCCAGTTGAGGTCTCTACACCCGAAACAATCGAAAAAATTCACGATATGGTGTTGGCCGACCGAAGATTGAAAGTGCAAGAGATTGTGGAAGCCATAGGCATCTCGCATGGCTCAGTGGTTTCAATTTTGAATGATCACTTGGGCATGAGAAACTTTCCGCAAGATGGGTGCCGCGTTTGCTCACAGTCGACCACAAACGCAATCGTATAACAACTTCACAGGAAGGTTTGGCGTTGTTTAATCACAATATGGAGGAGTTTTTTAACCGTGGACGAAACATGGATCCATCACAATACACCAGAGACCAAACAACAGTCAAAACAGTGTGTTTCTAAGGGTGAATCGGCGCCAAAGAAGGCCAAGGTGGGTTTGTCAGCCAATAAAGTTATGGCGACTGTTTTTTGGGATGCACGTGGGATAATCCACATTGACTATCTTCAAAAGGGAAGAACAATTAATGGGGAATATTATGCCAACTTATTGGACCGCTTCAATGAGGATTTGAAAAAAAACCGACCTCATTTGGCCAATAAAAAAGTTCTTTTTCACTAAGACAATGCAAGGGTGCACACATGTGCAGTTGCCATGGCAAAAATCCATGAATTGAGCTATGAATTGCTCCCACATCCACCCTATTCTCAAGATTTGGCTCCGAGTGACTACTTCTTGTTCCCAAACCTGAAAAAATGGCTCGGTGGAAAAAGATTTGACTCCAATGATGAAGTCACCTCGCAAACAAAGGCCTATTTTGAGGACCTCGACAAATCATATTTTTTGGAAGGGATAAAAAAATTGGAGAAGCGTTGGACAAAGTGTATAGAGCTCAAGGGGGACTACGTTGAAAAATAAACTGATTTATTTATCAAAAAATCTGTGTTTTATTCCAAAAGTCACGGACTTATTGACCCGCCCTCGTATATGTACTAGGAAATTATGAACAAAAAATTCGGGAACTAGAATTATGAAAACTTCCATTGGTAAAAATAAGGACAAAACTATCAAACTCAAACTCAAATTAAATAACGCTTATAGAATTGTCCTACATGATGTCTACCACCGGTTTGGAAGCTAGCCCGGCGAGAAGAATCGGCGTAAAAAAACTAGCAATCGTTCTTTTTTGTTTCTTATAAGCTCCGTATCACTCACTATCTGCAGCTTTCTTAAATTTTGTTTGCCATGAACTTCTAATCATCTCATTATACCAACATCTGACTTCTTCACCAAATTTTGTTTGCTGTAAGATATCGTACCTAAACCAACCATTTTAGAAACATCTTCCCTCTTCCCAGTATCTTGATTATTGCAAAAACTATACCTACCTGAAGGCAAGAGACTGGTCTAAACCACAAAGCGCTGCTTGCCTCACGACCATCCGCGAGCACACGACCGCGCATAAATTGACACCAAACACCGCCGACAGCCACATAATATCTTGGATGGATATGCGGTACTGCTATATAATTATGCAAGGATTTGTATGACGCTGAAATTTCCAACTTTAAAAATATATGAAAATATAATGTAGTACTTTCAGAAGCTATTTACACGAATACAATACCAATCCTTATCAAATGAAATACGTTAGTCACTTAAAGCATTTTATACACATTAAAATTTCCTTTTACGCCGTATAGTTAAAATTAATATCGAAAATAATTTAAATTTAAAAAAGTACATGCGAAATCATTATTCAAGCAGGACTTGCACCAACGGGACGGGCGGGACTATTTCTATAATATATTGCAGTGGGTAATTTTGATAAAGAAGTTTTTCGCCACGAACACTCTTCCACGTGGGCGAAGCCGCGGGCAAAATCTAGTGAAGAAATAAATAGAGATTGTATGAATATAAGAACGAGAAAAAAGCTGTTCTAAACTTTGGTCCTGTGACCGCGTCATCTTCAAGACTTCAAAAACACAAGAGTACCTACACAGAGTTATAACTGTATAGTGAATATCGAATATAATATAAATTGCATGAAGCAATATCACCAAGAAATATGATCTTACGGTATTGGAATGTAAAAAAGCCAACAGTCTCATCTCTCACGATGGTGTCGGATATCGCTGATCTCATGTTGGCTGCAAGAGCCGCCAAGCGTGAAAACGATCACAATTATACTTGGTTCATACCGCATTGACGTCAGTATTACGTTACCGATATCGGAATGTAAAACAATAAAGAGGTTACCTCTTTATTGTTTTACGTTATATTTAGTTATTACATTGTACATAATATTCTCTTTAAAAAAATATTTCATTAGTTCTATATAAGTTAAAGGTAAGCCTTTACAGAAGGATACAACATTTTACAGGATTTATGCTCAATAATGGAATTATTTTGTTAAGTCGGAGTTTTTCCACCTATCTCTCGTAGCTAGGAAAATCTGAATATCGCCCGATCTTTCTCATACAATAGGTTACGTCGCTATCGTTCTGAATCTTCTCAATTAACTTTACTATTAAACCTGAAGCTTACCTACGGCAGCGGCTACGTATTCTATAGCGGCCGCAATAAATTACGTCGGAACACGGACGTAGGCCGTAATGGCGCGGTAGTATCTACATCGTCCCACGAGTGGGAGCCGCGACCGCGACGACCTCACCGCATCCACGGAGTTTCCAGTACACCGGCAGGGGGTTTCGTACTGTTTTAATACTCTGTTATATAATAATCATTTATAATAAGGATCATTTATTTCTTTCCTCTAAAACAAATACATAACCAAGAATAAAATATATACAAAATAGAGTTAATTAAACAAAAATAAAAAAACATTTTCCATAATATGGCAGTGCAATGCCGTGAAAAAAGGATAAAGGTCCCTCATGTTATGACAGCGACTGTCGCCGCTGTCCTTGGCCTTCGGTGATGCTCTATTTTCGTATGACAATTTACAGTGAAACTGTAGAAAAAATGTAAAATAAAATGTACATAGGACATACTGTCCTGGTGACATGGTACTACCATAGCATCAAATTAAATAAAAATTCTTATGTTTCTGAACAGCCTCCGTGGCCCAGTGGTTTAGGGCTTGGCTCTAGACTCGGGGGTCATGGGGTCGAGTCCCGCGGTGAAACAACAAAAAATGTTTGATTACTGAACGCACTTGGGCACTATAAAAATAACTCCTGCGTAGTTAGCCTGGTTTAAATGAAACCGACCACCGTCACCAAAATCGGTGTTGGGAGCTACTCGTATCTAACTTATATATGTTTCTGAAATAATATTATTTACCTCGGAGATTCCAAGAGTGATACTTACGTAGTGGGCATAAAAGTCTCATAGAGGTAAAATATCTCTGAACGGAATGTAAGTTCTCATTTTCTAAGAACTACACATTGAGCACTAAGCACGAACTATTGACAGCAACGTATTCGTAACGTTACCGAATGAGAATTGTATGAAAATCATGATAGCGCCTATACAAATTTCACTCGATAACATTGTTGTTAATAATTTGTGCTTACCCCACTGTACACATAATATTATATTCACCTCGGCTTGCTATAGGGGTAGGTTAGGGCTTAGAGGCAGTCAAGCAGCGTTCCACGGTATTGGCCTACATAGATTGTTATAATATTATGCTCGGCATGCTCAGAAAAACAAAAGGTTTTGCATGCGCATGCATCATAGAACTCTACACAACAGCAGGCCCAGCATGACCACTCTCGATTCTAGAGTGATTCTTCCGTAGAATAGACTAATTTCTAGAATAGACTACTTTCCCGCGTAGCGATTGGTCGGTTACGCTAAACGCTAAAGGCAGCAAGCGCTTCTGCGCGGTAAAGTTATCGTTGTTCGATTCAGAAAAAATATATAGTAAAATAATAGCTCCCCACACCAATTTCGGTGACGGTGGTCGGTTTCATTGAAACCAAGGGGTTATTTTATAGTGCCCAATTGTGTGCGCAGTACACTAGAGCACTTTCTTTTCCTTTACTCTTGAAATCTAGTGGGACGGATAACCGACACGACTGGTGAGAGATCAGGCACAGGTTCCACGACCATCCGACGCAAGGATCATCTTTCTTGTCAGACAATCAGGTGATTAACCTGCATGGACAATTAAATATGGCTGCCATGAAATGGTGACTTCTTTAAACGTCCTTGCACCCTTGGATTTAGAACTATTTGCTACCAACTATATTTCTCTATAGTTGCCTAGAAGTAGCTCATTTCTGCGCGGTGGTCATGCTTGGTAGTAGGCACATAGGTAATTCTAATCCCATCCATCCACATGCTCCTACAGTTGTACCGAGCGGTCGCGCGGGCGGCGCGTGCCTGGGAACCGGCGGCGCGCGCGCGTTCTCACGGCCCATCTGACCTCCGCCCCCGCCCCGCCCGCGCACGACGTAGCTCTCGCCTCCGCTCTAGGGCTGTCAAGTGCCAAGTGAACTATCATTAAACTATTAGATTGACTGCCAGTGAAGGAGTCAAAGATGCCGCGTAGTTGAATCCTTGCGGCATGCAGGAATCAACGTGAAAGTCGACGGTCTCTGATTGATGATTTATGATTCTGATTACTGGGAAGCAGCTCGTCTAGTGGATTTGTGTGTAGTCCGTCATGCCAGTCAACGGCGAGTTGGCATATAACTACCCTCTTAAATATTTGAATGTGATGATTTAGACTGAGATAACGAAAGGTCGACTCCACATGAAAAATATTGGACAATCAAGAGCCACTGCATGGCTACTGTAACCTGGCTAGGTTACAATAGAAAATACGTCAAAAGGGCTTGATCCGGACCGCATACTTAAACTTAGTGTTTGCAAATATTTGAACTTCTTTTGTGCTAATATTCATGACTGTGATTTACCATACCATCCATCTGTTGTGGTTCGTGGAACATCAACCTTGTGCTAACATGACACCTGTTATTATATTAAAAGTTGTGTTGGCTGGCAGCCCTGTTCGCGTGGTACTCACGTTTGGCTCGGAACACCGCCTCAATTAGCCAACATTAGGATCAGCGTTAGACGGACGATTATATTCACATCAGCGTTATCGATAATCTACTTTCGTGACTTTCACCAGCTCTGTAAGAGCTGGCTAAAATATTAATACTTTGGGCCTGTTTCACAATCGCCTAATAAGCGACGAATAGCTTGTCCGGAAGTTTGTCGCTATTTATTTTATACTGAGTGACAGAGACCAAACTTCCAGATAAGAGATTTGACATTTTTAAGGCGATTGTGAAACAGGCACTAAGTTATATTATATGTATGTTCCTCTAATTTCCTATTAATTTAACATGACCTGCGCTTTACACGCATGTATGTCGTTTAATACGTTTGAATTCACTAAATATCAAAGATCTCTTTGTTTGAATAGGCGTATCTAATATCTTTATTATGCACAGAGTAAATAATCTACAACATGCCATTGAAATCATTTAGATACTAGAAATATATTTTATAGGTGCAGTAAAACCAAGTTGCTAATGGCCCACGGCAATCTTTAATTTTGTATGGAAATGACTCACGATGTATGAAAAACAACGATTGCCGAAAGACATTGAGGTCGTGGTCGTACTGTAGTTGTTTATAATTATCTCTGCACCTTAAAATAAGCAGCTACTAAACTACCGAATGAGCTATTCGACACTTATAACTTTTAAGGCGATTGTGAATCAGGCCCTTAGTGTAAGAGCATGAGAAAGCTGACTAGAAGGTATCAGAGAGCGGCAGTTCTTTAAGTGGTGTCAAGCGTGTCGCTTTTTGACACCAAACTCTTTCGTTCTTATCACGACGAATTGTGTCTGGTTTTGCAGGTGTAGACCGCTTACCGTCAAACGATTTTACTATCCTATAAAACCGAAAAAGAGTATTTTAAGCCCGAATGGGGATTTTATACATCAATTAGTGGAGTGGAGTTATCGCGGTGCAAATAATGTTATTCTTTACTTTTTTCTTTTTTAAGGCGCGAATGCAATTCCGCTGTTTATGGCAAAACGCGGCCTTCTTTATTACCCTCGCAATAATTTACTGACGTTGATATACACAACTCTACAACTTTTATTACTTGAGTATTTCGTATTCGCTAATTAATATTGCAGTACACTGACCTGTGTTTTATGTTTAGCCATTAGAGTTTTATCTATAGCTCGGGGGAAAGTCGCATCTGGGTGGAGTTTAATGGGTGTTATTTAAATTTTGAAAATTTTACAAAAAGTTTGCTTTTATATCAATTGTAAAGCTCTATCAATATAAAATCACACCTTCCAACAATCTGGTTCTATTTAGTATTCAATGATTTTTGTAGGTATGCATAATATTATTTATCCTAGAATGTAGCATAATAATGTCTAAATACACTTGCAAAAGAAGATTATTTATTTTTTTATTTAATAATTTATGTACACATAGTAAAACATTGACGTTGACAACATAAAAACAGAAAACGGTTTTGTACAAAGGCGCTGCTTATTCCAAATTGGAATATCTTCCAGCAGACCTGATACAGGAAAGCTTAGTTATAAAAGTAACAATATATGGTGCGTACTACTACAACAACTACTAAATACAAACGAATGCATATATATACGAATACTTACATAGATGTATTATAATAAACTAATTTCTCTTATTCTAAGATTTCTTTAATCAAACCGATCCTTTTCAACCTTTTGCTCTATTTTTTACAATATTGAATACATTTATTACATCAAGCACAACAGATGTGACTACCAATCCGTTTCAACTTGCAGCTCTATTTTTTACAATATCAAACATTCTTTCATATGAATTGCATGCTATCATTCATCGTGAACAAGAGCTCGCAAATTCAAAGGAGTGCCGCCGTCGCTGTATAATTGCTAAACAATAATCTCGCGGTAGAGTTATCTGACAGAGGTGCATACGTGCTCTGCCTTGCCCTACCGTACTCGCACATACAGTGGGCTACAGTTTGTACCGTGCAAAACATAAAAAAAAAAGTAAAATATTGATCTGAGGTGCGTGTGAGGTGCTCCGCCATACATAGAATAGGCCACAATTTTATACCGCAAATAAAATATGTTCCACAATCAATAAAAAGAGATTCAAAAAGCCTGCTTGTAGTTGTTAACGGGTGCGATACATAAACAAAGAGTATCTATAAGTATATAGTAACCTATGGTCTAAAATGACCACATAAAGTGAATCATACTATGAAACATCAACTTTTGAAGAACAGTTACAGTAATGTCTAATAATTCTCTTAATTATCACGTATGCAATTCTTATTATGTGTACCTCTTGACGCACTTCTATTGAAAACTGTCAAAGTATAATTGATCAACTTCTTCGAAAGTTGATGAAAAGATTTAAGACCTGCTGGCCGCAGAAACTCTGCATCATTTTCTGATAATATATCAGAAAATGTGAGCTATGATTTTAGCTTTTCTTTTATTTATACAATAGTTAAAATATAAAATTACAAATAGCATATGCATCACGATTCTTGACTAACGTTATCTTAAAATTCTTAGAGCATAATAAAATCAAAACTCTCAAAGAATAAGAACTATTTTATGTGTGCATTGTGCAATCCTATAAAATGAACCTCCTAATAAAATTATAAGAAGAGCTATTGATCAAACAATGCTTGATACAACAAACTGAAAAATGAATCGAAAAAGTTTGTCTATGGTTATTTAATCTACAAATTCATCGTATGCGGCGCGCGGCGTGCGGCGAGCCGCGGCTATAGAACTAGCGACACGTCTCTCCGATGCAATCTGATCCTCGCGTTCTATTTTAGTCTATACAGAGATTATAACATTAACTATCTACAGAATTCTTCGTATATTCGTTATTTTAGCAATAGATTCAGATAAGCATTTCGTTCTACCCTCCTTTTGCGAATAAATGGTTTATAAAACATTCCTTAAATATTATTAGTGCTGCTTCATGTCTTGCTATGTTGTGTTTACATAATTAGGGATAAAGTCTGGCCCATAAGTTTAAAAGTAAAATATTGTACTGTTATTGGCTATATTCTGTTTTGTGTAGCAAATAAATAAATTAGGAAAATAATTAGTGGAATATTTTTCAACTGACTTATTGGCTATTGCGACTTGAATAAATATTCTAGAGAAATACAGATTATATAAATCTTCTAGCTTTCAATTTATCATCGTGTATAATATTTTTTCAGCCTGAAATTTACGTATTATCCTTTAACTTCGTGTAACAAATGTTTACTTAGTATTTAGAAAATCCTCAAATATAATTGAAAAATAAAAAATTAAGAGCATACTGTCTTTATCTTATCTAATCACAATGAATCTTGTGACTCTAATGTCCACAGACCACAGTACATGCGTATTAAGATTAAGTCTGATCTATCGCTTTTTTTATCTAGTCTTAAAATATTTTAAAATGCCCATAAAGATACTTAATCTTAACTATCATTACCTACGTTATTTACAAAAACATCACAGTAAATTGTGCCGCCACGCGCAGGCGCGCAGGAAACTGCTAATAGATAGATTACCATAATAGCCGTAAAAAGTACAAGGATTTTCAATACGAGTGCACACTAATACCATGGCCTCGGCTTATCTGATTTGCATTTTGCATTCGTTTGCAGCTCGTGCAGTTAAAAAAAAAAAAAACGTCAGCGAAGATTAAGAGAAATAAATCGGCAAAAACACACTACCTGAGCCTTGGATCGTCACAAGGCACCGTCGAGGACCGTAGTAGGTTTAGAACGAGACGAAGCGACGTTTACCGCTAGCGAAGAAAAGGAAAACACGAATATCTCAGCCAAGGGTTATGTCAAAGCGGTCGGTAGCCGAAACGAGTTATTTAAATTCGGTGGTCGTTCAAAGGACGCTACGCCTACGTTCGCCTCCGGCGCATCGAATCGCGGACTCGAAAAAACAACGTCATTATGGTCCGAGAATTAAAATTAACCCGTGGGCATATTGAAAAAGCACAATTCGATATTGTGTGACCAATAAAGTAATCATCGGGACGGTCGGCCAATTACGGCATACCGATTCACTCTTGCAGATCGAATTTTTATATTTAATTGATGGCGAGTTTAGCCATAACTCGCGGCACGCTCCCGGTGGCTTGTAACTTGTGGCGTTTATGCAAAAGAGATGGTAATTTAATTTGCGCGTACCCACCCCGACCAGTTGCGCCGCGCCGCGTCGTGGTGAGGTAAATGGTAATGTCATTCTGTAATGAACGCTTGCCGGCTGTATTAACACACCCAGTAGGCGGTCATGAGTCATGACTCGTGACAAAACTAAATGGGTAGCTTACGAAGTCTGATAAACGGAAAGCATTCCAAGCTAGCCCTTAAAAGTTTGAAGCATAAAGGATACTCTGCATATTATTCTTTAATGTGTTGTGACGCGACGATTCCCTAAAGATATTAGGAGGTTGGCTTTATCTGTATAAAATAAATAAAATTGAAATGTCTGTTTGTAATTTTAAACTAACAACATTTCACTTAACGCATATGCAAGTATTACCTACTACCTACTTACAATAAAAATATATATTTTTTTAAATTTTTAATCTGTCTGTCTGTTTGTTCCAACTAATCTCTGAAATAGCTGCTACAAGGTGTAATATAGGCTACTTTATCTGAGGGTTCCGTTTAAAGAATAGGGTTCCGCTACCTTTAATTCTACGCAAACGAAATTCCGGACACCAGCTAGTTGTACATATTATAATAATAATAATATCAAATATGGGAAAATTCTTTCGTTGTATTTTTATTAAAGCTACTGTACAATGGGATAAAATAGAACCATCCATATTTAAACTTGTAATAAACAACAAATTGAACCGACATCCAAAGTAAAAATGCACAAAAAAAGTATGAAATAAAACTTATTTTCTAAATAATTCGCCTTTTAAGTTTGGCAAAAAATTTAACTATTTCTCTACTCAGTCGGTACCAGCCCGAACATCATCCTGATGAAACTATATTTAAAATAGAACTCACCTTCAAGTTGGCTGGTACCGACTTCAATATTTTGAAGATTGAGTAGAGAAATAGTTAAAATTTTAGCCAAATTTAAAAAGGGAATTATTTAGAAAATAAGTTTTATTTCATACTTTTTTGTACATTTTTACTTTGGAATTCGGTTTATTTTTTGTTTAAAAATAATAACATTTTTTCCGTTTTTACTGATATTTGCTAAATTATTATTAATACATTTTAAGAACGTTTAAAATAAAAGATCAAATTTATAGTTGAAAACGCGCCAAGCTTCTATTAGGTATTGTATATAAAATAATGATGATGATTACTGTAAGTTACATAATGGCATATCCTTGCAGTTCTTTAAACAATCTCAAAATTTCCAAACGCGTATCTTTAAAGACTGAGGAGTTCTGTTCTGGAACCAGGGTATACCCTTATAAGGTGCAACTGCACCTTGGTGCAGAATCTTACTTTTTGGTAGCATATGCTTGGGTTACTTCAGAAAAGTCCAAATCACTATATGTGTCCATATAAATTTTGAGGTGTTCCCTCGATTCCTCATCAGGTCCTTTCCTCATCCCATCATCAGGCCACCACTTCTGTGAAAACGGGACTAACTTACTTTTAGATCAAAAAAAGAAATTTCTTAATCTGTCAACAGACGGCGAAGCTATCGTTAAAGATACAAAAAAAAATACAGCCGAACATACAACCGCCCCCTTTTTTTGGAAGTCTATTAAAAAGGGTTGTAGGTGTATTGTACGAGCAATATTTAGATAGAGACCAGTTTTTATATAAAAGTGATTTGTGGAGGCTATTTTTATTCGTCCTTGTCTCTACAAATTAGTTTTAATACAATAAGTGACATGTTTACTGACAGGAGAGAGCCCATCTTCAAGGCAACGTAAATATTGATACATAGGTTAGGTACTGATAGTCTGATTCGTCCAAACGAGTTAAAAATAAATAGTATTAGCTTTTTCCCGCAGCTCCCGCTCCCGCGTAAATATAGTATCCCACGGGAATACTGTACTTTTTCGGGATAAAAAGTAGTATATGTTTTAATCCATAGCCTAAACTAATACCATAATAAATTTAATCAAAATCCGATCAGTAGTTGTGCGTGAAAGAGTAACAAACATCCATCCATCCATCCTCACAAACTTTCACATTTATAATAGTAGTAGGATTACAAAATATAATCATATGTAATGTCTAATAGTACAAAAATTGTTTTCAAAATGATACACAAACACTGGGAAGATAATTCTGAAAACCTGGAATCAACACTTTTTGGCTTGAAATTATCGTTTTTTATACCCATATATGAGTAATGCTTGGTAAAATGTTAGCGTACAGACGGCAATAAAGAAATCGGACGGTGAAAAATTACGTTCGCGCGCTCCTCTCATTGTCCGCCATAATTATTTTCATTCATTTGAACTGTCAGGTGACGTATAAACCACATATATTTCTGTACTACAATGGCCGTCGACGTCAGCGGCCCGTGAAATTATTGCTTTGAATAATTCTGTATTAAGCGTATGATTAATTGCGATACTTCATGTCGGACATGAAATTGAATTTAGTTGTGAACTCCTTTTTTTAATTTGTTCAATTTATTACATCTAGATTTAATATATCGATGGTTGTTTATTAGTCGGCGTTGATGTCTTTTTATTAATTAAAAACTCTATAATAAATTAATAACGTTTGTCATTTCACTGAAAGTATTAAAATTGCATGATTTGGTATTAAAAAAATGAATTATTAAAAGGTACTTGATTCAAATAAGGCCTATGCTCAATTAAGGACCGTAGTCACAGAATATATAATAGTAGAAGGCCGTAGTGCAAAAAAGTTGGTTAAAATATTATATTTACATCAAAAATACTTCACACACGCATAGACGACATCCCCACGACACGGCAAAAAGCGAGAGGTCCACTCGCGCTCACAGCGACGGTAGTGACGGTTTTTTTTTGTGACGGATGGGCATTTCCATTGCGCGTAATAACGCGCACAATTAGTAAATTTGTCGTGATTTCTATCGAATTTTAATACGTTATTTTTTGAAGTTTTGTCTCAAGTACGGATCACAATATAACTCATCAAAAAGGTAACTATGACTTTAAATTGTAATTTTTAGAACATGCGATTTAAATACTGCTTATAACATTCATGAAGTACAATGTACTAAATAAAGCCTATTTTTAAAATAGGCCTTATTTCTGATCCTTATTAGGAATACTATTGGGATTTTTAATTTATTATGTTTATTTACAGATTGATTATCTCAGTATGTCTCCTCCAAGACGAAAACGGGCTACGTGGTCCGAAGAAAGCTTGAGAGCGGCAGTTAATGATATGTGCCTTATTCCAAGACCTTATTTAGTTACCCTGTATAATTAAGGCCTGTGAAATTAATTTTATTTTTAAATATTTAATAATATTTTTGAGAATATATTATGTAAATTTTCAAATTTTTGTTTGTTAGGATATGTTTTTTTAAATAATTCTTTATTTCTTGTTAATATGCGACTTCAAGTCTGACTAGCATTTTAAGCATATTATTTAGTAAAATAACTTAGAAAGTTGTTCAATGATCTCATGGAAACACTTGAAAATAGGCTCAGATATAATTTTTTTTATATAATAATTGCTCTAATAAAAATATGCCTATAATTTAAGGATATAGGCTTAATTTAATCACTGTTTTGTAAAAAGGGCTAAGGCTAAGGACTAAGGCTAACCTCTTTTGTAAGTGATTTTTGACAAAAGATACAGTGTTTTCTTTAATTACTTAAAATATATAAATCAAAGAGTAATGCCTTGCTTTTATTTATCACCTTTTTCGATAATTTATCAAGACACGAGTGTTTCAAATTAGGTAGGCCTTATTTGTATCACTTACCATATACCTCATATTTTTATTATTGCAGTATCTTTAATGTACGTGGGTTTCTCAATTTTTTTAACCTTCTTTTGTTACCTATTTTAGAACCCCAAAGGACTCTAACGAAAATATTATGACATTGTTTTTTGTTACTAGTGTGCTTCTATATATTATGGAATATTATAGGTACTACACGTAATACATAAATATAAAAGGAACATTTTATACTAAACTATGCTTGCCCTCAAAAAGAACTTTCTGTATATTTGAGACCAATTGTTTTAACTGTAGTCATTGTTGGGTACATTCTTTCAAAATCATCTATATACGTCCGCGTCGATACGGTAATGAGACAGTTGTTGGTCAGCTAAGATTTTTTTTGCAAAAAGGGATTTAAGGATTAAAATACTAAGTATAATATAATAGAATGATAATATATTTATTATTATTACGAATCTGTCTTTAAATAAATAAACGCAAAAATTCGTTTAGTGGTGGGACAGGATAATTTATTCAATATATTATGTTATTTACCTAAAGTTACTGTTATTATTCAGTTACCTATAAATTCTTAATTTTTAATAACATACAGAACAGGATCAAAAGTTTAACTACGTCCATTTTATTTATTTTCATAAATGCATTACAATTTATAAGTACATAAATGATTTGTAGCGAGCTAGAACGGAGCCACGAAGCTCCCGTGGCCTAGTAGGTAGACCTTTTTTTTCGCACTGGAGAGTGTGTAGGTTCGACTACCAGGTTGTGGCGTGTACCAATGAGACATTTTCAGATCTCAAGTACATTATACGGACGCTCTAACGGTGAAGGAAAACATCGTGAGGAAACCCGCACATGGATGGCCACAGACGTATTGACCAGTCATTCCTCTGGACTAGGCTGACTATGTTGTGAGAATGCCGTATGTGCTTGGGCAACCATACGACATTAAAAAAATCGACTGTCCCAGGCACTACAGTATTTCAAGAGCGGTTACTTCGCTCGGAGAATACTGTATAAATCATCCAATAACGGATGAAAAGGCCTAAGTCTTTAATAAAATGATTTGATATTTTTATTTCCACGCTTCAGACAAAACAAATTATATATTTAGCCGCGCAAGTACCTCGAGAGTGGCAATAGTGTACTGTGTAACATTTTGTAGATACGAGTATAATATTAGGTCCTTACATATAAAATTTGCGTTTTGTCGTACTGGCCACTTTGATCTCAAATATATCTACTTTTGTTAGGAATTCCAATTTCAAATTTATACCACTATTTACTCATGCATTTGTGTTTCGAAAACCGTAATTCATTTGTTTTTTCCACTTTTGGTTTTTTCTTTACGTTTCTCTGTTTACAAAATGGAAAACTTGAAATATCGTATTATTTTCGAGTACGAACCACCCACCGTGGCACCAGTGCTGCAGAAACGGCTCGAAGGATTAATGATATGTATGGCGGCGGTGTTGCAAAAGAAAACACAGTGCGTTTTTGGTTCCAACGTTTTCGTTCTGGAAATTTCGACCTGCAGAACAAGCCCCGTGGACGGCCGGAGACCAAAGTTGATGAAAGAAGAATGAATGAAGAAAAAAAGGCTATTGTGGAAGCGAATCCATCGCAAACCACGTCCGAGTTAGCTGCAGGCTGCGGTGTTAGTGATAAAATTGTTTTAATCCACTTGAAGCAAATTGGGAAGGTGAAAAAGCTTAAAAGGTGGGTACCTCATGAATTGAGTGCAGCAAGCCGACAAACGCGCGTCGACTGCTGCGTTACATTACTCAACCGTCACAATAATGAAGAGATTTTAAATCAAATCATTACCTATGATGAAAAGTGGATCCTGTACGATAATCGGAAATGCTCATCGCAAATGACTGAACCCTGGTGAACCAGCCAAAGCCTGCCCCAAGCGAAAATTGGCTCAAAAAAAGTAACTTGTGAGCGTTTGGTGGACTAGTGCCGGTGTCGTTCACTACAGCTTTCTTAAATCTGGCCAGACGATTACGGCAGATGTCTATTGCCAGCAACTGCAAATCATGATGGAAAAGCAAGCTGCTAATCAACCGAGGTTGGTCATTCGCTCTAGGCCACTGCTGCTTCAGGACAACGCTAGACCACACACTGCACAACAGACGGCTACCAAATTTGAAGAGGTTCAATTGGAATGTCTAAGATATCCACCATACTCCCCGGACCTTGCTCCAACAGATTACCATTTTTTTCGAAATTTGGATAACTTCTTGCAAGGGAAAAAATTCAACTCCGATGGGGCAGTCCAAAGCGCCTTCAAAGATTTTATTGATTTCTGTCCGAATGGTTTTTTCAGTAAAGGAATCAATGAACTACCTATGAGATGGCAAAAGTGCGTAGATGCATTGATATATAATTTGATTAAATAAATATATTATGTTTAAAAAAATCGACTTTATGTTCCTCCTTTACAAAACGCCATTTTCATATTTAATGACCTAATATATAAAGATAATCTTTTCTATGCTTAAAGTGGAAATTGTCCAGTAACTAGTGAATTCCAATGACTGTATTCCCTATTTATTTTATAATGAATAATGATGTACCGCCAAAATTGCGGCTCCGAAATCACATTTACAAAAAGCCTGCCCCACTTTAAACTCTACCACAATTTCCCGAAAACTATACTTTACTCCGTGCGCATTTTGCATGTCATTAAAATCACATCATGTCCATACATTATTTTATTAAATGTCCATTCACACCTCGACGTCTCGTCCAACAAAAACGCTCGGACGTTTGTAACTCAGTTTGTCTTTATTGTTAGGACACAAGAGATACCTCCATAGATGTTTTATAATAATTGTTTTGCCTGTGAGATTTGTTTGAAACGCCGTAACATGAACGAATGTGATATTTAGTTAGTTTCGTAAATAAGCCTCGTATGTTTTTTAGGTTCAAGGTTTTCTACGAACCCTTATAGTCTGTCTTACTGTCAGTCTGTCTGTCTGTCCGTCTGCCGTACTAACTTCTGTAAATATGAATATATTTGAGGTTACGTAGTAACTATATTTAGTAAATTAAGTACCTACACGGATGAAATTTGGCATAGTTATAGATTGTTGTAGGTCTCAAAACATGTGAAGTGGGGATGAGTTTTATTCTCTCTGTAGGAGATTCTCTCTATCTCTCTCAGATCTCAGGTATTTTTAATTAAGGTAAGGTTACATACAAGTGATCACAAGTTGCCCCTCTCCCTGGGACATTTTTAAGCTATAAGAGGTAGAAACTTGTCAAGCACAAACATGCTGATTGATCATGCTAAACACTCTTTAGGAAAATTACTTTTAACGAAGTCGGACGACAAGTTTTGAAGAAATTAGAAAAAAAAAATAGTTACAGAACCCTCCTTATTAAGTTTAGTAAATACTAGTGTAAGGTTCAAGTTAATAACTGTTTTAATTCAAATTTAACATAAATATTAGTTAGCCAATTTAAACTGATTTATTAAATGCAAATATAATGTGTTTGAATTAATTAGTTAAAATTATTAAAATATTTAACATTTTAAAAATTATTTGAAAGCACATTTTTTAGTTCAATTATATTAATTATAAGTTAAACTGTCACTTGACACGAGCGCCACAGTTTAAAGTCAACTATGGGCTGTGGGGCTTAGTATAATTAATTATTTAAATTTAGTATTTTAATTTGGAATAAATAAATCCTAGAAATTATTTAAAATAGACATAAATATCATAATCAATTTAATTGAGATGTAAATTTAAAAACGGAAGTTAGTTTTTAATGCACATTAATGCCATAGCCGAAAGTCACACTTTACGCGCTAAAATTGCTAAGAGTAGAGACATAGTGTCTGGGCGGTTTCTGTAGAGGAAATTGGTGCAGATCCTTGCTAGAGGATAGTCGATAGCAGTAAAGTGTGTACTCAAGTGATTAAAACATTAATGCCAATGCCAATATAAATATTGGCATGAAAGTGTAACAGTTATAAAGTGTGTGATATGAAGTGCTAAAATGTGTTAAGAAGTGAAGTGCTTAAGTTTAAAAAGTGTAGTAATTTTTTTAAAAAGTGTTAAGTATGAGTGGTTATTGAAATAACGATGTATAATGTGGTGCTTTAATAAACAAATTGATCTGTGTGGTTGAGTTTTATTTTACAAGAAGTGTTCGGTCGTCTTGCACTAGTTGATGCCCGCAAATTCGTTTGCATAGAACTAATGGAAACGGGACCCTATTTTTTTAACGGAACCCTGAGATAAAGTAGTATGTTAGACCTCATAACATCAGATATCTGCCAGTGAAAGTCCCGTGAAAATCGGTCCAGTCGTTTCAGAGATTAGCCGGAACAAACAGACAGAAGGACAGACAACATTTTTTTAACATCATCATTTTTTTTACCGTACATACTTTCATTAGCATTAAGTGTTAATTTTAAATTACAAACAGACACTTTAATTTTATTAATCTGTATATAGATTCATATTGTCGTTATATATGCTCTTATTGAAGGTCATTAAAAAGCAATATCATAATTTTTTCCGAATGGGTCTACGCTAATGGCTTTTGGCCGTCTTAGCTTAGTCGGTCTGGTGACTGCCATTTGGCTAGTCGTTTAGGTGGGGAGACGATGAGGGAGTTTGACCCCCTCCTACATCACCCCCTGCGGGTGATGTACGTACCGGTTTTTGGGAATAGCTACGGATAAGCTACTTTTGGGTCTGGAGAGACCATGGTCCCTCCTGCTGAGGGGTCCGACCCCTTCCACACTCTCTGACGAGTGTGGTTGCTCGCGCGCGGTAGCACAGGCTAACGGCGTACGAGTGTTTGTAGGGATAGAGTAGCTCAATTTTATGGATCTGGGAGGGCCGTCCCTCCCCCCTTCCGCATGCGGTCGGGCGGACTCACGCGCGAATGTCGATTAATTCCGCAGTATTGACAGAGCTCTTTATAACAATATCGCGGTCGCGGTCATGATTAAGTGTGGCTACACTAGTGGGAGTCGAACTCGGACCCGGGTTCGAGTTCGGTGGTCCCGTGTTTGTGTCGGTCCGTATGTCAGTACATGTGTTCGTGTCTGGTGTAAGACTTCGGGGTAGGCGCCGGCGTCGCAATGTCATAAGGAAGGTACTTGGTAGTTACCTAAATGAATTAGCAAACAAATATGGCGGCGCGTGGCACATGCGCGCTGATCAACCAATCAGCGCGCGAGTTGCATTCTGTTTTACAATTTGACGAGTTTCAGTTGGTTATATTATTAACAAAAAGGAAAAATAATGCGTGAAATTGTAAGCAGAATGTTTATTTCACAATCTGTCGACATTTTATAATCTCGCTAGTTATAATACAATCTAACAGTATTTACAATTTTACGGTGACATATACACAGACTGCCTACTTCATTACTCTTCCCTTTGGCTTCGACGTAGTCGGGTAAAAATATGCCATCGAATTGACGTAGTTTAGGAAAGTCCCGCGAGCTCTACCTTACAAGAAAATATTTTATGATCTTTAATAGTCCACGGCTCGTTTCGGAAGTTCTACAAATAAAGTGCCCAATCATTTCTATCACTACTGTTGCTAATAACTAGTAGCTTAATAATGATGAAACTTAATAACAGAGAACAGTAATAAGTACAGGCTTCAAATACAAATGTATTTCACAATTTAAATGGTTTTTAAGAGAGTGTATGTATATCATTCTGACGCGATGTGTTATTAGTGTTGTCTGTACAGTCCGTTCAGAGTTATTTTACCTCTGACAGGAGCCTTATGCCGACGACATAAGGACCACTCTCTTAAAAGCGCCACGGTAAAATAACCCTGAATGTACTATAATTGCTGGACGTCTTCATTTAAACGCACTTGGTAATTTTGTACGCCCGCGCCGCTCGCCAGTCGCGAACATGACTTGCAGTCTAGAAAGAACAGTGCAAAAGAAAATCGTGATGATTTTTTTTATTGAAGGCAGGTCATAATCGCGCCCTCACGTCAAGCCCGTCGTCAAGATGTCAAGCGCAGCCCAAGTGGATCTATTGTGATTTGTGACTCCTACGTGTTATAGAACCGGCCCCAGGCCTATGCTGCTCATAAAGATAAGCTGAACGATGTGGTGCTGCCCATGTTACTTGTTTCTGTTCTGTTGAAGTGCTGGACAGTCAAGGAGAAGGTGGAGGGTTGTCTCGTCCTTTTCCTCGTCTTTTTTAAATCGTGGTGATAGATTTAAAGCAAGGGGGCAATTCTCGTAAATCTTGTTTGGATTTACAGACTGATCCGTTGCACTGGCGCGGGCGCGCGTACGATTTGACGCGTATCCGTCTGCGAACGAGTCGGCGCGTTGACCGAAGCGAGACTATATCGAAATAGATAAGAGAATTGGGCTTCAGATTATAAAAATAGATTTTGCATTAAGTGATTATAGTACATAATAATGCTTTCATTTACGAATGAAAGAAAAGTAGATCAATAATACTCAAATTACTTGCAAGTTAATTTCTAATGCCCAATTATTAGAAAATTTATAAATTAAAAGAATGGACGATTAGTTTAATTGTAGCCCTTATAATAGCCTGAATTCGTTATATCTGCGTCTCTATGTAATCAAAATATATAAAAAAATTTTAAGAACGTTCCAAAGGAGGATAGGCAGAAATGTATGAACGCTAGTCTACGCACTTAATACGAACAAGCCACAGCCCACATTGCAAAGGGCATTGCTTGTACATTATTTCCTTCATAATTCAAACAAAAAAATCTGTGATTTTCTCTCCTTCACTAAAAGCTAGCTTTACATAACATAGAAGTATGTTCAAAGAAATGGACGTAAAAGCTGTTTAATTTTTTTATTTTTGGCGACTACACAAAAAACCCTCAATGCTTACTTACACTTTTAGGAAAATACAGAAATTAAGTGTGAAAAAGAGACCTTTCTAATAACATATAACATAAAGCTTGTGTGTATTGAGAAGGTAGACCAGAATGCCCATCGAATATCGTATTGTAAAAAATCCATTAACTGTCATTGCGGCTGTCAATTTTGACGGGGCGTTCGAAGGGGACCGCGCGACACGGTCCGCGGCGCGCGGCCGTGCGCAAGCGCCGAGGCCCGAGACAGATTCGATTTGTTGCTGTCCGGTAGCTGTTCGATAAATAGGGGCTGAGTTAAACAATATTAAATCAAGCGTTAAACTATGATTACCGAGACATGTAATAATGCGTAGACATATAAAGGTTTATTATAGTACTAGCTTTTGACCGTAGTTTCGCCCGCGTGGGAGAGTGTTCGTGGCACTAAATTCTTTAGCAAATATACCTGCTATATAGTAATAGCACAGAGAGAAAAAATATACCTACTTTATAATAAATTTTGACACTTACTTTTTAATTTTAAGATATCTCCTAAATATAATCCTCTAGATAAGGATAATTAAATTGTATCCGTCTAAATAGCTTCTAAAAATACCACATTATTTGTGATATTTTTTTAAAACTTAGAATGGGTATAGTAATCTATACTTAAAAGATAGACATATCTAAGCCATCGCGGACTTTTTTGTAGACCTATAAAAGATAAACATTCCGACCATACATTGTTTTGTTATTTATCTCCAACGGGTTAGGTTAGACAGCGTTTGTTAAAAGTTCCCAGACGGCTTGATATTTTTCGACACCATCAAAAATCAATCAATTTTCACAAAACCTTCAAAAATATTATCGACCAAAACCTTCCTAAGGAACCACTCTGTCGGTAAATGTAAACGGCATGAAAACCTTAACACAGTCGGGTAAAAAGAATTACTTAAGTTTTTTTCAAATAAGAGCATTTCAAAGTTTCAAAAAATTTGAAATATTTTTTTACAACGTTAGTGTAAAAAAACCTACATAATTGGTTAACTTATATCAAACACAAAAAGATTTACTATGGTACCTATTAAGTATGAACATAAACACGCAAACTTTGATGATACCAGACATTTTGTTCATATGGCCATACATTTCGTGAAAACTATCGCCTTTGTAAACTTTTTTACTTTTCAGAGCACTCTTCAGTTATGTAATAAAAAATTACAGGCCCTAATAATATGCTTAAAATAAATCTAAGTCTCAAAGAATAGCTGTGTCCCAATAATCGTAAGTATTATGTTCTTTTAGAATTCTTGTGAAAATGACTTCCCTATGAAGTAAATTGGTTACAACTTCAAATTGAATTCATGACTTGTTTTAACTACAATTTGCTGTTTATTTAATCTAATATTAGGGTCAGGTGGGGTAAATGCGAGTATGATAACTAAAATGACATATTGAACTGATGCCAACTTTTTTATTTATTATCGTATAAATAAAATTATTACCATGTGTATTAAGCATTTAGTAATCTACAATTTCACGTTATTGATTACTTATAATCATGAGTTAACATAATTTTATCAAGGTGAAAATAAAATGACATTGACTTGTCACATTTACCCCGTGAAAAGGGGCTAATGTAAAAATATTGATCAGTTTATTAATAATGCATATAGAACCAAATCAGGGGTAATAGTAAAAAAAACCTAATATTTTATTACTTTTCAGTTTTTATTTCAGTGAGATCGAGCGAAGACTTACATAGTTATGAACTTTTTCTTAGAGGCTAAAACAATATTCTTAAATTAGTTAAAGAAATACAAAAAGGATTCTTAATAGATAGTCATCACATCGTCAACTGTAGGCCATACAAATGCTGTGCCCTTGCGGAGTACAAATTTAACCTCCCAACGAACGTGTATCATTTTTTGCACGCAACCTACGTAAAGTTTATGTCCTTTTATCAAACTATATTTAACGATAACCCATTTATTACTTCTTATATCCAGTTCAGTCTTTTCATTCTCTATTTTATTTTCTTTATCCATTTCCTCCATTGCTATTTCGTCACCTGACTCCAAACCTTCGAATTCCTCTTGCATCCAGTCGCTTTCATCAGAATTTGCATAGTGAACCTCATTATCTGAACCTATGCAAAACCATCGCATTTACCCCATACCATGCAGTTACCTTTGCCCCAATACCAACATTTTAAGGGGTAAATGTAATAACATACATAATACAACAATTCGTAGAAGATTAGTGAAAAATCAATATTTAGATACATTCTCACACCAAATACTATCACACAATTTAAAAATAAAATTAAAAACTTACGTTTAATTTCATTTTCCTGTCAAGTTGTCATACTTCCGCAGGAATTTGTCTATGCTTAGTTCAAGAAGTACTTGAGTCACATCATAGATGGCAGCACTAGTTTCGTTAGTAAAATAAATTATGAACGCGACTGCTTACAATTACCCCGTTATTACAAATGCCCCACCTGACTATATACGTAAATTTAGGTAGGTACCTACAGACTAATCTGGTCGTTTTCATTTTCCACAAATGTTATATAATATTATACCATTTAAACGCTAGTTATATAACATAAACATCGTTTAATAAGATAGATGTGGTTGTGATATCTATCGGTGGCATCGATTCAATTAGCGCTAGAACAATGGGAGAGCTGCTGAGAAGATGGCAGCCGACCGTGGTTCCGTGATAAAAAGTAATCTCACATCATTAATTTTTAATCTAAGAACGGTTTTGGAGTTTATAAAATTACTAGTACTTCTTCCTGAACATAGCCATGCAATTGCAATTTTCAGTCTACATTTCATTAAAGAGAGTTCCGAGTTTGAACTAGTATTTGCTATTTTAAACTAAGCTTACCTGCTGTTGATTTCCATAGTAGCTTTCTAGTCTGACTTTTTATAAGCACAGAAAGCCCGTCTAAAGCTGGGACTATATGAACCGGAATCCGTAAGGCCGTAGAAAATTCCGACTATTGAAAATAAAACTCTGCGCTAATACAATACGGTTGAAAATCGAACACGTAAGTGTCGAGTCGGGGTTTTGCCGGGGAGTTCAATGAGTGATGTTGTGGAATTTGTAAAATTTCATAAATTAGTGTTATTTAGTGTTGAATATTAACTTTATTTGTTGTTAGTGTAGAATAATAACCATTAAATATTCGTTATCGTGCACAAGTGTGGGCAAGTGGTACAACGACTAAAAACGTGTTATTTTGTGTATCCCGCCAAAACTCCCTAGGAACTTTTAGTAAAGCTTCTACCACTTTACTGAATCGACAGACATGACTCATAGACTGTACTGACTATACATATATTTGGACTTTGACTACTTTACACTTGACGATATAGGAATACGGTGTTGAAAATTGAAACGAAATTTCTTTCTCGCCTTTTTAAATTGACACTGGCAAATGGTTATAAGCCGTTGCCATATATAAATGAAAAAAAAAGTGTCGAGTTAAATATGTCATATATGACGTTGACACGTCATATATGACAGCTCGACACTCGAAACTTCCATTTTCAACTTTATTCTATTAATCCAGAGTTCTATTTTCAATGCTCTAAATTTTTACCGGCTTTCCGGAATCCGGAGCATACAGTCCCAGCCTTAAAGCCAAATGGGAGCGACTACTTTCCTGCGACATTAAAATAGTTTAGAGACTAATTTTGAATTTCAAGTTGTATCAGGAAAATATAATAATCGATTAAAATATTTCTTCAACTGCCTTAATCCTTATAAATACTCACTATTTACAAGTCCATATTGGCGAGAATACCGAACGATTTACAAAGTGCTTATCTTAAGCGACGCGTGGGCGAAAATCTAAAAGCCATAAGTTAATCCGATATTATCATCAGGGGCAGTGGGTGTAATAACTTATTTTCGTATCCATTTTTAAACCATTTACGATTTAACGGCACCACTAAATAATCCCTGACTGTTATCGCTTTACATGGCCGATATATTTGCTGTATTTTATGTTTATATCTATGCAAAATTTATCTTCTTCTGTCGGGACTCGAGATGTATTGAATTTTTAGGTCTCTCGGTATTTTTTTGCGAATAGCGATTTGCGATTCACAAAAAAGACAAATTCATTAAAAAAACTGTAAGTATATCTCGTAATTATGGATCTCTACATTGCGCGTATCTCGACATGCACACAACAATATTTTTATCGAGATCTGACATAGATAACTTCGGGTGGTCTTTAATCTATGGTGCAATGACAAAGACCACCGAGAACCATATATAAAAATATATTCACCGAAATTTCCAATCGATATCAAACCAGTACTAAAACTGTGGTCAGTCTGATTTGATCATCATTAGACCGTAAAATAAGATTTTTGATTGACTGATGATTACGATTCGTTCCATTAAAAAATAACAAGTTAATTGCACTAATATTATAACACGCGTCTCTCACTTGTAGATGAAGTTTAAAGTTGATTAGAGAGACTTTTGTAATTTAGTTTGTAATTACAAATCTACTTGCCGACATAGGTGGATCATTAGTTTTAAATTTTCCCTTAATTGCTCTAAGACTAAGATGTATTATTATTCTTTACTTTATTCTCTGTGTGCTTGTTAATCAAAACTATACCTAAATAAAAGAAACCCGCTTTATACGCCTATATAATTTAAACGCCTGAATTAAGCATTAGATATATCCAAATTATTTGTTTCCTAACGTTTTAGCAAACAAGTAATTTAGGCTTATAGGACAGAATAATAAGTAAATAATATGTAGGTCCTTAGACTCACCGAGATATTACGTATGATACGTTCGGCAAGACGAAAGATGGAACGCTGCATATCTTCGACTTAAGTTCTTAATTTAAATAGTCTATTCAAATAAGCGTTCGAAAGCAAAAATATAATGAATGACCATTTTAAGTGTCACTGTTTGTTTTTTATACGTTCAGAAACGTGCACATGTCGATAATGCGAGGCTTCTTGTTGCAGAAAAATAAATTGAGCATAATCCGACGCGAGCTAATGAATGTATTGGGTTATCTGACTCCATTTTAACATTTCAATTAAAAAGAGAATTAAATTAAACGAAATGACGGAGTGCTAAGGCGCTGATCGTCGTTTCGGTGCACATCAATGGCGGCTATCGGAGCTGTCATTAGCGAAGCTTGAAATTATTCAAATGTTCAGTGATAAATATATGTATCGGCATGTGAGGTGTGTGTGGTGCTGGGCATGGCAGGATTTTCAATAAACACCAATTGCTAAAATATTATTTTATATTTAAAATATTATTAGTATTGCGGCGAAAAGATCTCTAAAGCCGACGATGTTTTACCATTATTTTTTAAAATATCTATAGAAACTTTCACACCACGTCAATCTGGTCCCGTGGTAAGTTCTCGAAGAACTTGTGTTGCGGGTATCAGACAACTAAAATATATTTATTGCTTGTGTGCTATAAGTACACATCTTTAAGATGTTATTATATTATATACAATGTATTTAATACGCATCCATGGCCCAGGAACACAGAAAACTTTTATTAGTTCCTTCGGCGGGATTCGAACCCGCGACCTCCGGCTTGAGCGGCGACGCGCACGCGCACGAAATCATTCTTATGTTTTCGGATATTCCTTTTCTTGTTGTTGTTATTTTATTTAATAATCGTTTGAAAGGTAAGCCAAGGACGGACGGACGGACGAATATGACGAAACTATAAGGGTTCTCAGACGTAAACTACGGAATCCTAAATGCTTACTACATTCTAGTACTCTTAAATAAAAACAGCAAAATAAGAATAAACAAATTAGAAATTAACATAACCTAACCATTCGCTGTTCAGTCCTATCAACATTCGACATGGAGCATATAAATCGCAAACTTCAAATGGAAATCAATACGAAGTAGTACATATTAATCGGGTCCACCTTTTAATGGCGCGAACGGCAAAAGGTGTCTCATTATATTGACATGAAAACGGCGAACTTAGCGTCAGTTCACACTTCACACCGAGTCGCGACGCGGTGCAGATTTTTGGGCTTCCGTATATTTAGGAAACCCTTAGGGAGTTTGTCCACCGCCACCGTCACATTCACGTCACCGAATTCCAAAGTAAAACTACACAAAAAAGTATGAAATAAATCTTATTTTCTAAATAATTCTCCTTTTATATTCGGCTAAAATTTTAACCTCTACTCAATCTTCTTAATTTTGAAGTCGGTACCAGCCCAAACAATATACTACAATATTTTATAGAACTCACGTTCAAATTTGCCGGTACCGACTTCAAAATTAAGAAGATTAAGGTCCAGCGCAGACAGAGAGGAGCGCAGCGGAGAGCATTTTTTTAACGCACTCGAAAATAAACTTTAAAATTATTAAAATAAAGTGCATAAATGCTTGAACCTGACAAAAAATGCTCGCGCGTCCTCGAAGATATGCCCAATATAAAATAGAAAATGCCCGAGACCGCGTGAGGATTATTCCTCTCTGTATATATTATTTCATACTTCTTTGTGTATTTTTACTTTGGAAGTCGGGTTTCATTTTTTGTTTAAAAATAATCATTAATCCCTATTTAGTGATAGTTGTTAAATTATTATTAATACATTTTAAGAACGTTTAAAATAAACGATCGAATGTATAATTACATACGCGCCAAGCTTCCAATTAGGTACTGTAAATAAGATGATGATGATTACTGTTAGTTACATAGTGGCATATGTTGCAGTTCATTAAACAATGCTGAAATTTCCAAACCCGTATCTTCAAAGACTGTGGAGTTCTGTTCAGTGCTTTGAATCCAGGGTATACCTTGGTGCAACATTTTTTGGTAGCATATGCTTGTGTTACTTCAGAAAAAATCAAAATCACTATAGGATTTTGAAGAATCGGTCCACAGACGGCGGAGTAATCATAGTATATATATATATAGCCGGCGGGAGGACGGATAGCCTACTAGAGATAGGGACGCTGATATAAATCTTAGCTAACTGCCGTCAAAACCTAGTTTTGCAGAGGATATCAATGTGTTTTGTTGTTGTTTTTGTATTTCCTCCTTATTTTTGAGTTATTTCGGTTCTTAATGTGTAATATTGGTAGAATATAAACTATTAAATATTCGTTAACGTGTACAAGTGTGGGCAAGTGGTACATACAACTTCAAAAAGCATGCTATTTTGTGTACCTTCAAAACTCCCTAGGAAGTTTTAGTAAAGCGTCTACCGCTTTACAGATTCGACTGACTTGACTCATTGACTGCATTGATGATTTATTTGGAACTACACTTTGGAATTGTCGATTTTGAAAAACGGTGTTGAAAGCTAAATACGAAAATTATTATTTCATTCCTCATACTCGGAAAGTAGTATTGTTTTGATCTGATTATTGGGTGGAAGATGCTGCTTTCCTTTCATAGGGAGGGAAAAACTCATACAAATTCATTCCGGCCCGAGGGCCGGAAAAACTTCAAAAATAGAACTGCTGTCAGCTGTAAAGAGATTTATGTAAAAAAAAAACTATTAAAAATTGACATGACTTTCTAAACAGCCAGTGTGAATTTAGCGCAAATGAAATTTTCTTTGAGCGGAATAAGCCGCGAGTGCCGCGACAATTACGCGGCGAGCGGTAAGTTCCATATTTAAAATTTAAAAAGTCAACACAAATTGGCGGGATACTAAAATCTGTCATATATGTATCTGTGACGAACTTTTGTGCTAAGATTTGAATGGAATATTAAAAATGAGTTCAAGCGAAATATTGAAACTATAAATATTCTATACTATAAATATTCCAAACAAAAATATAACTTTTAATTTCACGAATTGTCCTAATATGACTATTAATTTTAAATAGGCACTACTAATATATTACTATCAATAATTAGTTTAGATAAACAACTAGTTTTATTTTCTTCATATTCTAAATGAAAAGTGGAGTGTTTGCCACGGGTAAAAGATTAAATTCCTACTCGGACTATAGCCGGTCTAACTACCTCGGGAATTGATTCTTTTCAACCCTAGGCTAACAATCTACTATTACCGCCTTTTTAACTTGACCTTGGCAATGGTATACATTCCGCCATATATAAAAAAAAAAGTAGAACATTTCGAAAATTCGAGTATTAGTATTATTTTGGTTTTATTTTCTAAATACATTTATTACATAATGGAATACTGTAGTAGTGATGATAGTGATATTGAATTACTTAATTCAAATGATCATAAATTGCGATGAAGACAGTGCCAATAATATAATACAAAAGGAATATAAACCACGTGTGAATTATATGTCTGAATGAAATGATTATGAATTTTCGTGCAGATTTAGAGAATAAAAGTGAATACAAAAAAATTATTGAGTTATAGTTTTTTTATTTACTTATTTCCCCCAATAATTGGTCTTATAATAAAAATTGATAATAATAACCTACGTATAGTTTTATGTATATTTTTTTTCACTTTATGCTTTAATCTATGGCACTTTTGACGATAATACGTAAAAAATATAAGGTATAATTTTGAATTCTGAACACTTTTTTTATTCGGAGTGCCACCTCTTATTAGGTGGTATAGTTACATTCTCTTTGCTTCGAAATTTGATTTCATTTTAAATTTCACATTTCTTTTCACGCGACTCCTAGCGTCAAACTGTTGGCTGTGTTTGGCAGAAAAAAGCCCTTGACGCTTGCTAGCGCTGAAAGAAAAAAAAAAGTGTGTGTCAGCTCCGACGCACGACTGGCGTTTACTCCAAAAAGTAAAACACGTCCCTCAGAAGGAACAAAAACTTTAGCGATCGATTTGAGTCCAAAAATTCGCGCCATGTGAAAAAAAGTGACAGGTGCGCAGAATACTATATAATAGAACATTGGTTGCGCACGAAAACGTAACGCTGTCATTCGTTCAGTAGATGTTACTGCTCATATTTTTTTCATACCGGGGGCCTTATATGAAAATCGATTCTTAAGGAGTAAACTCCAAAAATACAATTGTCGGCCAGGACACGTTTACTAACTTCAATAGTGCTGTCACTTGGCTGACACAATCCGCCATTTTGCTTTTTATCGCTTAGCGATCGTCATTTTGCTTACGAGCGCATTCGAGCGCTTTTTTCCGCCGAAAACAGTGCTTGTCAATGCTTGCTAGCGCTGAAAGAAAAAAAATACATTTGTCGGCCAGGACACGTTTAATAACTTCAATAGCGCTGACACTTTGCTGACACAATCCGCCATTATTTTGCTTTTTTACCGCTTAGCGATCGCCATTTTACGCTTACGAGCGCATCCGTGCGCTTTTTTCCGCCAAACAGCCGTTACGTTTCACAATTCAATTTGACATAAGAACACGATAACTATAGTAAAAAATCATCCCGAGTTTTAATTCTCAACTTTAAGTACAATATTTACGCTTTTAACTAATAAATACATTAATTGTAAATAGATATATAATTGTTTAAAACATTAATTGTTATGTAGTAGCAATGAATGAAACGTTTCAAGAGGCTTGGATAGGCGAGAAGGATCCTTCTCTCTCGCCTATCCAAGCCTATGCTATCCTTCGTTGGACAAGAATAAATAGGTTCTAGGTATCTTTGATTTGGGCACTGGCTACTTTCTGCGAGGCCGTAATCTCGCAGAAAGAGGCCGCAGAATGGGAGAGACAAGCAAACGTAGCCGCGAATCCCGTTCGCAGGCGGCGAGGAGGGCGCAGGCGTGCTTACCATGAGCGCCAGCTCCCGCCCTAACACGGACTCGGGTGATGGATTGGGGAATCCGTCGCCCATTGCACGAGTCCCATCCTCTAGAAGAGCGTCCGGTGCCTCGGATTGCTCTCCCGGAGGAATAGCAGCTGTCGTCTACAGGCTGCTGCGATGGTTCTGCTGATGAAAGCAGATGCCGCTTACTGGGCCGCTGCTGTTATGGCTTAGGCGGGTCCGGCGGCCCAGCAACAAGCGGAGGAGGCACCTTGGGGTTTTAGTGCGGTTCCCCCAGTCCTCAATTCACAAAGGATTTCCCCAAGAAAAAAAAGGTCCTATCTATGATTATGAAACGAAAGTTAAAGATAAACAACAGCATTCTATTTATTGGGGGTAGCTATCTTTCTTTAATCTTAAATATGTTTTTGAAAACGGCCGTAAGGCTAGTTATTATATGTTTATATTAAAGTTTATTAGACATATTCGACGATGCTCCACATAATAGGATGGAATAAAAATAAAAATTTCATCCCTACTACACATGTATGATAATTTTGTATTTTAGGGGTAGCTCCTACCCCTAAAATACAAAATTATAATTGTTATATGTCGCCAAAAGTAGTCTTTATGCAATCTATTACTATACAATATCTATCAAGGGAGGACAGAAGGAAACTATAAGGGTTCCTTGTAGTTACTACGGAATCCTAAAGTTACAACGCCGTCGACTCGTTTCGGTGTGATTTGACCCTAAAACGAGATTATTATCGACGCATAAACGCGCTCAGAGAGAACAAAATTTTAATAAAACGAAGTTTACATTGTGAATGGTGAAATCGCCATTTAGAGATATAAACTTATTTTGTCAGTTATCGCCTTCCCCGTACTTTTTAAAAACTTCATAACTCATAATGTAACTTATTTAATTCCGAATCCAACAATACCTATAACTCATTTTGTCAAAAATGTGCAGTAAACGCCTTCTCATTTAAAACTCTTCAATTATGAATCCCATTGCAATTTACAACTGGACATAGTTAATTGTTAAATCGTTTTCCCCCTTATTTTGCACGTCTTAAAGGTTTTATGGCCTGGAATTTATGCACCAAATATATATTTTTTGAAAGTCTATTATTTTCTGTACGTACAATAAAATTAAAGTTAAATAAGATAACGCCTGAGGGCCAATTCTCGTATTTTTTTTTTAATTGCAGTAGGTATGGCCTTCAGTCTCAAGTACAGCGGTCGTATCGCAAAAAATCGTGCGCGTGCGAGTGAGACAAAATTTATTGAGACTGAAGTGATATTGCCAATTGAACTCAAATAAATACGAGAATTGGATTTCTGTTCAGAGAGCTTAGCCAACATGTCATCTTAATTACAATGACGATTTTCGACGTTGAAAATGTCGACGTTGAAAGTTGCGATATATCAATATCATATATTTTTGATGTCTAACTTCGTCATCGTAGTTAGCGATTATATCGCGGAGATATATTATAGCGGAGTAATCTTGGCTAAAAGCATCTTTAAACGAACATCTTGCGTTTCAAAACGTTAAACTCGTTATGTGAATATGAACACGCTTTAGTGCATCCCTAGTGTAAATTGAACATTCGATTCCTACTTCAATGTCTTTATAGTGTAAGTAACTTTAGCGTGTATTCGGTGCTCAAGGCATCCATGTTTCTTCATTTTTGTATAAACCATGGGTCAACCAGCATAATATGCCTAAGTCTGTACTCAGGTAGGTACAGTTACCTACCTACGCCCGGGCGCCCTGCGGCAAAGATGATCAAAGGTGTCGCCTAGTGCGCACACGCATTTAATAGTAATGCGTTTACAATGACATGCGGCAGTGGGCGCGCTTCGTCTGTCAAACCGCAAATTGGTGACAAGATGGCCGACTGACATTAATGAGGCGATCACAGGCGCCGCCAAATATACACAGATATTAGCAATTCATTTTATTGACTCTTGTAATAGCGTCGGAGCCTTTATTGTACAAATTCTCTGTAATCTACAGTATTGATCTTTAGTCGTATAAGGGTTAGTCCAGACAGAGAGGAATAATCCTCGCGCGGTCTCGGGCATTTTCTATCTTTTAACGGGCGTATCTTCGAGGACGCGCGAGCATTTTTGTCAGGTTCTAGCATGTATATATGCACTTCATTTAAATAATTTTAACGTTGATTTTTGAGTGCGTTAATAAAACCCTCTCCTCTGCGCTCCTCTCTGTCTGCGCTGACCCTAAGGCTCAGCTCACACCGAGACGCAACACGGCGCGGCATTTTAAAGATAGCGATTTGCAACAAAACTTTTGTCTTTTGTAGTAATATACATATAAGTATATAAGTACTAATGTGTACGCAATACGCATACATCTGCATTTTCGTCATAGCCTTAATCGATCAACCATTTCCAAGTACTAAATAGTTAGGGTACCTAAGTTATACCGAGGTACCTAGGACCAAGAAGATAATTCCTACAAGTCGTAATCAATTTATAATAAATCCTTTTAGTTCAATTCTAATAATTACGCCCACGTGAAATCATGAAACACCAACCTCGTATATGGAATTGATAAAACAATAATCTCAATGAAAACTGCATCCTTCCATGACAAAAAGATTGATAACCGAAAAATTGTCGAAGCTGATTTTAAATCGTCCACATCATGCTGGGCGCTTTGAAATTCAGGAAGTCGGAGACAAGAATTCAACACATTTTTTTATTTACAATATCTTGTTTTTCCATCCTTTACGTTATCTTTTACAAGGTCAATTTCAATGTAGACAGGACAACTTCAAAGCCATTTTTAATTCGTAAACAGAGAGTCGCTTTGAAAGTTTTATGGAGCCTTGATGTAAATTAGGTAACGGTTGTGGTGACACATTGAAAGTCTTGTAGGCCTCTCATAGTGGGTACCTAACCACGACCCTAGTCTCTACGAACGTTAACTTCTTTCCTAAGGCTGGAACTATATGCTCCGGAATCCGGAACGCCGCGCCGCGCCGTGGCCGGTGAAAATTTAGAGCAGTAAAATTACATCTCTGGACTGAAAGAATAGAGTTGGAAATCGAACGTGCATGAATGTCGAGTCAAATGCCAATATCATAATATAAGACAGCTTGACACTCCACATTTCGATTTTCAACTCTATTATATTAGCGCAGAGTTCTATTTTCAGTGCTCTGAATTTTCCCGAGCGCGCCGGATTCCGTATCATATAGTCCCAGCCTTATAGAGGGAGTTTCAGATATAATTATGCCTATGGGCTGTGTTTCGTGTGATACTTGTTTTACATGTTTTATAGCCTCTTGAGGGTGGACATTATGCCATTTATGCCTCCTTGACAACGGCAATCAATCTGTCAAAGACAACCGTAATTTTCTTTCATTACATGTTTTAAAATCAATATTCCTATGTTTGTTGTTTTTTAAACACTTTGCTGTACCTTCCTACACATTTACATAAAGTTAATGTCAAATGTCAATGCGTCAAAGTAATAACCTACATTACTTTTAATATTGTACATATCGTTTCTACTTCCTAGGTTCTAAATTCCAATGTTTAGCAAATTCTAAACTCTGACGAAGTATAAAACTGAAGACAGTGTTCTACGAACCAGTGAGCCCGGTTTAAACTACGCCTCGCCGTGTAATTACACAATGACACGCACACACATGTAATGTAAGGCGAGCTATCGCAGTGTGTGGTTTTTTCTACACATAAAAAACGGCCTCAGTTTTGAGTTGACATTGTAAGGGCCTGTAAGGGCTTCACAGCCTTCTAATAAAAGTCAGATAGCTTATTCGGAAGTTTTGTCAGTACTTACTTGATATAGAGCGATAGAGACATAACATGTAGATTGTGAAACAGGCCCATAATATCACAATTCCTATCCTTCAGTAAACGATCAGTCGAATCCTCCTCATATAAATCAGAGAACAATCACCCCTGCCCCAGTGGTGACTACATTTAACATTTATTTTAAGATGAATATTATAACCTTTCACCTATCTTTGCCATACGCTGGTTAATCTTATGTAAATTTTTACTTTCATTTTGGTGAGAGTAATACATGTTACAGGTAGGTCAGTAAATTTACATCATATTTATTGCATTTTCACATAAAATTCGTGGAAATATCACCATTAAGCCCCGACTCGCGTGTTGAGCGGTCGCATTATCGGGCACGCAACTTCACACTGAGGATTTAAGCACTTATTGTATAATGATTGTTATTTATATAAAAAATAACCCATCCATCATCATTTACACCACATTCGACGTAGATTAAGGATCACGTTCGTCGTTTCCTGCTTTTCTTTAGCGATAATTATCGCTGGACAGTGGACGGTGAACAACTTTTAACAATAAGTAATAAATCACAAATTAACGACATTATGGGAACGGATAAACTGTTATTGGAACTTTTATTGGTTCTTTTGTTTCAAGACTTTCAACATTCTAATATTTTTCACTGAGTAACTTAGTACAAGTACTCTTAGTACAAGTACAAGTGGGGCAAGATGAAGTGGAAGTCTGGTAAGCCTTTAACCGCTTTAACGTGTTTCCAATAGACCGAGCACATCCGTTCTCGTTCTAGTAGTAATAGTTGTAAGACATATGAAATTTTAAAAATTCGATGTCATTCGTTTAAATTGCGATTTAAGTTGATATACGCTTAAAATTTTATAAAAATATTGTGTGTAATAGGTTTATTGAAAATCTGTAATTTAAAGTATCACTAGTCATTTTTATGTATGGTAGATTGACGAAGTTTGTTTCATATCAAATTCATTAAATGGGAAGATGGTGAGGTATATAAATAGTACATTTCGAAATGTTACGACTTATTCATTTGACTAATGTTCCAAATTATATTCCATATTAATAGTCAGATGACTAAGTATTATTTAAAATATTAAATATGCTTATGAAACTATAAAAGTCTTTGAAATATTATGCTTTGAATTTTAAGTGCCCCGTCCTGCCCCACCGTCCCATAGTTAGTTTCGTAAAATGGTTAGATGCACGCAAGTTGGGTCAGCACTCAGTAGATGGCCAATAATTCCTTTATTTCCTTAATTAGTTTACTACAAAATCTCGTTAAACGTGGCTCTTAGATATAATGCAATTACGACAATATTGGAGATGTATCTCCAGTCTCCACCAAATACAGAGGAAACAAAATATCTTTATCACACGCTTTAACCTACCATACTTTAGTTTTATTGGCAGTTTAGATTTAAGTCAACAAAAACCAACATAACTGCAACATCGATCTTTGTAAGTGGTTAACACTGAAGTCAAATCTCGAATAACAATCGATTCGAGCGGTCCACATCCGGGGGTCGATCAGGAATTCTCATCACCTCCAAAACCGATCACGTCCTTCGTAAAAACAGCCTCCAAATGAACCACTTTTTATCCCATCGCATCAATGGGGATACTGAATGGACGGGCCATAAAAAGTGGTTCGCCGCGTGTCACCATTAGTATGTGCAGCGAAGGCCCAATGTGAGCATTAATTTATTGGGTGGGTGTTGAATAATGCAGGCCCTGCGCAGTGCGCACGCGCAGCTCCGGTAGCGGTCGCCAGATTTATGGGGACAGTTCCGTGTCCACAATTATTATCGAAACTTTGTGATTAATTTAATTACAGATGGACATTAAAACTTTCAGGTAACACACGCTTGTGTTTTTCATAGCTGTCTTTTTAACCGACTTCCAAAAAAGGAGGCGGTTATGCATTAGGCTATATATATATATATATATTTGTATGTTCAACTATAATTCTGCCGTCTGTGGACCGATTTTCAAAATTCTTTTTTTTATGTAAAGGGTATAATCCCAAGTAGTGACCTGTCCCGCCCCAAAGTGGTGACCTGATGATGGGATCCATGAGGAATCGAGGGAACTCCTCGAAATGTTTATGGACACATATGGTTATACAACCAAAAAATAAGATTTTGCACCAAGGTATACCCTGGATCCAAAAGTACTGAACAGAACTCCTGAGTCCTTATAGATACATGTTTGGGGATTCCGGCGTTGTTTAAAGAACTGCAAGCATATGCCATCATACCACTTACAGTAATCACCATCACCATCATGCTCACAAGAAACACCAACATATTATTATGATGACATAGGTACTCAATACTCATCAGAGTTTTGTGCACCGATATCAATGTGTTCATAATAATATAGATAATAAACTTAACTAAAAAAAGAAAAAATATTATTTTCCTATTTATATCATGAACTCAAACCAAATAATAACACTGCCGCACAGTATTATTCATATATCAAAATTAATAACACGTACACGAAAAGTTTAAGAGACACGGCGAAGGCGTACCTCGACGTATTAATTCCAGACGACGAGCCGGACTCGGACGACGATCGTCATCGCGAGATAAGACTCAAAATGTTAGACCCCACCAATACGCCGGTTACAGACTTACCTACACTTGATGAGTTCACTTCAAGACTTAATTTGCTACATACCAAAAAGCCAGCCGGTGAGGACAAAGTATCCAATTTTAAGATTAAGAAGGGAGAGGCAGGCATCTAGCAGCAGGCTCATCGGTTTTACATGTTTTTAATTAATGTATTTCAGATGGAAGTTTTCAAAAAATTTGGCGAATCGGCACAATAAAACTAATACCCAAAGCCGGTTATAAACCACCTGAATATCCGAAATCCTACCATCCTATAACGCTTTTATCATACTTAGGTAAATTATAAGAACGCCCTGCCTACTACCAGGTGCCCGAAATTTAATAATCAGGCATTTGAATTTACCGCCGGAAAGTCAACAGTGGACGCGGCTATCGAGGTAAGGAAAACAGTATATCTATCGGAGTGTAAATATGTAGGAAGTATATATCCAGATATATACCTCCTATACGGATATCGCGGGTGCCTTCGATAGATCAATAATGCCTGGTGGCCCATGCCACTATTGAAGTTAAGAAACAGAGGCTGCTACCGTAATATTTATTATTTAATATACCCATGTTTTTGCAACAGCGTAACAAAACTTCGACTCGGTCATTATACACATTTGAAAAACTTAACCCCTCAAGGATCAGTACTATCGCCGCACCTGTGGAATATAAGCTTCGACGATCTATTATGTATTCCTGTGCCTCCTCTGTGCTCTCTGGTAGGTTATGCTAACGATGGATTTCTTCTTATTCAAGCCAATTCGCGATCTGAAATTGAAAACAAGAGTAACAAGTGCCTCAACGCAATATCGAGCTGAGGCTTTGATTAGAATCGATTAGACTTTGCAGCACATAAAACCTTTCAAATACTTTTGAAAGGATCATTAATATCAACCCCATGCATTACACTGAACAACATTAATGTGGAACGTAATCAGTCGCTTTGTTATCTCGGCCTTATTTTAGAAAATAAATTTACATTCCAGGAGCATAATATAATACAGACCGGCGAGAAAGCAAAGAGGATTTTTTATTGTTTTACAAAAATATCAACGTCGACATGGGGCCTCTCATTTAAAACATTAAAAATAATTTATACGGCTACGTACCTTGGCAGCATATGCTATGGCGCACCAGCTTGGGCAGATAGGGCTACAATTGAAGCGGCTCCTCGTAAACTTCTACAAAGCCAACGTTTTGCTTTAATATTTTTATGCTAGGCATAAGTACTGTAAGTACTGAAACACTTCCAGTCCTACCAGTAGATTTAAAGATACAGCGTCGTGCAGCATTATATTATAAAAATAAAAAATGACTAATCCTGAGTTCTTATGCGCAAAGAGAGAAACAAAATAACTTGATTATTCGAGCTATTAGATTAGATGTTGCTATTCAAAACCTTATTTCTGAGTGGCAGGACCGGTGTGATAACACTATCAAAGGGCGTATCCTTTATAATTTTTTCCCGTCGGTACGCGATCGACTCTCTAAGCACTGGATAGAAATTGATCACTACGTCGCACAATTTCTGACTGGACACGGTAACTTTAAGGCTAAACTTTATGGATTTAAACTAATCTCATCTCCGCTATGAGAGTGTTCAACCGATGGCGGCCCTTATGAACATGCTCAACTGCTCATCACATACTCTGGGAGTGTGATCTCTAGAATGATGAAAGAATCGAAATGTTGAACAATGTCCATTGTGTTTCTAGGGTAATGTTTTATGAAGATCACGTGGGCTGCGCGAAAAACTTCCGTGCTTTCTAACGTTTTTGCCGTAGGTACTATTGGTACCAATCTAACACTATTTTGCCATTGTAAATGCATTATAATTAATATATATATTATTTCCGTGGTGCTTCCCCTTTATTTCTGACTTTTTTGTCATTACAATTTGGCTGTCTCCCATTTTGCTTGGGGAGGGAAACTGAAACACTTCCTACTCCTCCTACAATCTTCTGATTAATTTCGTTGCGGGTCCCAATACAGATTTAGCATGTCCCTCGGGCACCCCTGCTTTATCATATCAAAGGGTATTTGTAGTTGGTTGTTTATTTGTGTGCATTGGATAGGCTCCGAAACTTTTAAAATTTGGTAAAATTTTGGTAGTATTGTCATAAAATTTGGCACAGATATAGAGTGGACTACGGGGAATGACATAGGCTACTTTTATCGCGGAAAATGTACGCTGCCCGCGGGATTACCTTTTGCGCGCACGAATTCGTGTGCAACATCTGGTTAAAAATATAATCTTATAGTTTTTCTTACGTTATCAATTAGATGAATCCCAACACAGAGGTAGTAAATGGTAACACAACAATATTAGTAGAATGTAGTCTACCTAGTCTAGGATTCAGCACGGAATTTATACAAGATCTAGTTCATGCCTATACAATTAAAAAAAAGTTCCAAAGTCAAGTTCCAATTAAAAAACTACTTACTCAGAAAATTTCTTCCAAGACAAACCACAATCCCGTTACTACGAAACTAACGTTAAAAGTTTACTTCATTTCATTAAAATTACAGTAGCAGAGGGACGTGAAATTCGACCAATTTGCAATATTCGCCGACAAAAAGCTGAACGGTAAAGCGCAGTACACACGAAACTCGTCGACATATCTGGCCGATGTTCGGCGGATAACAGAGAAAATAATACTCTACTGAAAATGTAGAGACTGAGCCTCTAGCCAAGTTGCCATTGCCAATTACGAAGACGAAGTTTGAAAACAAAAATGTATAATTCTATACATTTTTGTGACATAAGCATCGGTAAGGGTCTATCCACATATTACGTCACAGCGCAAGGGGGATATAGGGTCATACTAAACGTGACAGTACGTGTTAAGTACATGACTACAGGTACAGGGATACTAAAAAAGCGTGACATGGGAAGGGGTTCAACATGTCGAAATTTTGCGTGACGTAATATGAGGACGGCCGTCAATGTCCTAAGTGACATTAAATCGATGCAATAGTGCCTAGGCACTAGACAATTTGGTGTTAATTTTGTCTTATAAGTCAATGTCAATCGACCATATTCTGCTTTTACTTTTGGTTTCTATTGAATCAGATATTACAGCGTGTGTAGGCTGCATCGGGTGTTTCTTCGGTGTGCATTTCGCTTAAGGTACTGCTAAATTTCGATAAGCCAGGAGCCGCGCTACCGCGGAAAGGCGTAATCAGCACAACTGGATATTTATGTCCCCCTGGTGTGGTATTAATTAAAATACTCGCCGGCGCTCGCCGCATCTCGCCACCGCATACCACAATCTGTCACCGACATTTGTAAACGGCTGGCTCCGATAAAAACACGAAGATATTGATTTTATAAAATATGGGCATCGATGTTTATGAATTGCGATAATGTTGTTGTGTAAGTTGTTTTGGGGTATGTTTTTCCATAAGACTTTTTCGTACTTGTGCAAAGTTTCGCGATTTGAAAAGTTCTCGTTCACGTTATGCTACGTTGAGTCATCAATAACCATTTTATTAACGATTAGCTTTTGCCTGTGTACTGGGATATTTTTTTGGGATAAAAAGTTACCCAGATGTAAGATGTCTATGTGTTAATCCAGAGCTTAAACTACTACCATACAAATTTCATCAAAAGCCGTCTTTGCGTGAAAGAGTAACAAACATTATTCCATCCATACATCCATCGTCACAAACTTTCACATTTATAATAATAGTAGGATTAGGAAAAGTAGAAGATTCAACGTAGCATATATTTTGCGATTCATATGACTAGTAGATGATCATCTTAATCTGTCTTGTTGGATTCCAAAAGAAAAACCCGTCCGGAAAATTGAGGGTCCAACTAATTACGCTGTATAACAACCAGATGAACGTATCTACAAAAAAAAACAAAAATATATTTTTTTCACAAATCGGATCCGAGTGCGGTCCTTTATGTTATACCAAAACGACGTATCAATATCTGCAATATATCACAAATTCCAAAAAAAACTAAAACTTTAAAAGACCATTTTCAATAAAACCAGAAAAGCGTATAACGAGTACCATTAAGTAAGCTTTAATTAGCTTAATATTAGTTAGGGCTATACAAACGTTTCTGCAATAATATTAGTAAGGGCTATACCTACAAACGTTTCTGCAATAATATTAGTTACGGGAATACAAACGTTTCTGCAATAATATTAGTTAGGGCTATACAAACGTTTCTGCAATAATATTAGTTAGGGCTATACAAACGTTTCTGCAATAATATTAGTTAGGGCTATAAAACGTTTCTGCAATAATATTAGTTTGGGCTATACAAACGTTTCTGCAATAATATTAGATAGGGCTATACAAACGTTTCTGCAATAATATTAGTTAGGGCTGTACAAACGATTCTGCAATAATATTAGTTAGGGCAATACAAACGTTTCTGCAATAATATTAGTAAGGGCTATGCAAACGTTTCTGCAATAATATTAGTTAGGGCTATACAAACGTTTCTGCAATAATATTTTTAGAAAATTTAAATATTTGCGCATCCCTGTTCTGTACTTATTACTTATTCATAATTTCATTGCCTTCAAATTGTTTTTAATTTTTTGCCTATTTTCACAATAAATAAAGATGATTAGCCGTATTTAAGTATGATAACTATAAAAGTTATAAAAAATTAGGACCATATATATATATATATATATATATATATATATAGTCTGAACAAGGATAGAAAGGAAGATATATAAATAAATGTTAACTTTATTAACAATATTGTACTATACCAACATATTACAGTTTTTTTCTTCGGAAATTGTATAATGCTGCTATTAAAAAGTTCTCAAAGTTTGATTAAGCAAAATTTCGCTGTTTTATTGCTCTCCTGTAAAATTTGAGAAAATGTTGATAGTTATAACACACCGGACATCTTGCACTATTTCCACTTAAAATAATTCTTCATTAATTTTAATATATTACTCGACCGGTGTCGAAAAAAGTCATCAAAAAAGGTATAGATACGCTCATCTGACTCTTATACCGCGTAATTATCTTGCTCCACTATTTTCTGCGTTTGTCACTTTTCCACCAGCTATCAATTAGTTTTCTTGACAGATCGGCATTTGGTCGCCTACTAGCACTGTCCGGTGCCAACATAAAAAATAAAAAAAGTTCTTACAGTTTGCTTTAAGACTTATTGCGCGGAACTCTCGGAACCATTAAACTCGGGCACTCCGCGGCTACTCATGCATTAATGAGTGTAAATAATAGTCATTGTAGCCCCTTGATGGACAACTGTCCGAAAGGACATTCATTTTAACACTTTTAAGACTTTAATTTTCTACCATTTCTCCGCAACACGTAAACATAAATGTTTTAATGTACGTACTCATTTGTCTTGAGTAACCCCTAATTAGAGCGTTCAAGTTACGTGATACGATACCGCTTAGAGTGTCGTTATCATTAATTACCGAAGAGATGAGAAAGACGTGTATCTATTTCATGTAAGCATATTTTGACTCTGTGCCTATATGTTTTAATATTAGCCCAGTAATTTTAGGCATCTTAAACCCCAATCTGCGGAAAAAATCCTAGTGAGCTGAATTTTTGTATACACCTTTATTGCGAGATTGTAATGAAGATTTGAAACATCGACATTGATATCGTGTTGGCTAAATGGAATAACACATAGGCTACTGTTTATCCCGAACAAGTACCGTGTTCCCGTAGGATACTGTCTTTATGCGGGCGGGGCCGCGGGCAAAAGCTAGTCCGTAACAAACGAGTATATCGGTCCGGTTATAAATAAAATATGATGCACAAAGCCCAGTTTGCATGCGACTGACTGACTGACAACGAGACCTCATTAAGTCACCGGCTATCCGTAGCCAGTGGTTTAAAATAAAATTACTATTGTTCTCATCATGTACATGGACATTCCAATTTACCATATTCGAATGCACTTAATTTATCCTTTTCTGAAAGGCTGTAGTGGAGCGGTGAGTTAAAAGAACTGTTTTCTTTTTAAAATCATCTAAAAAAGGTAGATTAAATAAGGTTTTAAGGTTAAAATTCTACAAATAATTTGAGAGGTGTCAAGAGACACCCGGAAGGAACGAAGTTCCTTTCGATTAATAATTAATAGAAAGGAACTTCGTTCCTTCCGGATTCAATTCCTTCACTAATTATTAGTGAAGGAATTGTAATTTTTTTTTTTTTAAAGTTATAATGATATTTTTTTATTACTTATTAACAAATATAATGTAATATAAACTTAATCAGCAGGCTCAATTTTAGAAATAATTGAGAGAGAGAGAGAGAGAAAGAGAGAGAGAGAGAGAAACACGCGCACGCCGCACGGGTTACAACTATAGCAAAAAGTGTCGTTACAACTTTTACTCTTTCCGTCTAGCCCCCTTTCGCAACGCGCGATAAGGAACTTCGTTCCAAAAATCTAAATCGGGGCTACAGCTTTTATGAAATTAAAAATTTCAATCACTGAAAACTTTCGTGTAAATTAAAAATATATACTTAAAGTATTATGTAAGAAGTAGGTACCTACACTAGCCTACAGTATTTACAATATCAAAAAGATGTTAGTTTTTACGATTCAAATAAAAGAAAAACAAAACCTACGCAATCGGTATTCTGTATGCACTACAAACTGACAATAATTGCCCGCATGGTATGCCGCATGTCTAAAGCATTTCTACGAAAAAACTTTCGGCAAGAATGAGATTGCAAAAAGATTCCCCAAGGTCGCAACTAGCAACATAAACATACTATAAATAAATAAAAATAAATATTGAAGATGAGAGTTGAAAAAATTGTCAGTAATTACACGAGGTCGGCATACCGATGTCTTATGTATATTCAGACAGAGACGGGACTGAAACAAAAACTCACCCGTCATAACTAGATTTTGACGACCTTCTGCTCTCAGTACTGGGATAACCTACTCATGATACGAGCACACGCGACGCAGCGAGTTCCAATCTTGCGAGCATTTTGCGAGGTGGAGGATCTTTAGTCTGGGGCATCATTTTACAAAATTATAATTATTAAAATTGATGCCAAAAATAAAGTACATACTTAATATGCAATTTGTAGCTATACAACATTTACAGTCTATTTATATTCATAATTACCGAAGTTATCAAGGGAGGAGAGACAGACGGACGGACGGTCGGACAGAGCGAAACTATAAGGGTTCCTTGTAGTTTCTATATACTACGGAACCATAAAACGTAATCATTGTACCACTCATTAATAAAAATATTTACACCACAGATACGCAATTCATGTTGCTGTCTTTGTCTGAAACGTTGGAACCATGGAAAAGCCACTTGACAGACAAATAAAGGAACATGGATTGGCGTATCCGTGGTGCAAAAATTTTGTATTATTTATGGGGTTTCGGTTTTATAAGAAAACAAAAATCAGGCTTGAACTTTTTCATTGCTCCTAACTCGCTCCTGACTCCTGATGGCCGTTTGGTCCGATTGTTTGTCAAAAATAAAAATTACATCCAGATTATTGTTTCAAACGGGTACAGGCGGGCGATAAAGTGACAATAACACATTAATAATTCATCGACTGTATTGATTCGCAAGTGATTCGCAAGAACGTGTCTCAAATGTATTATTGCAGATGTCCTATTTGCTTTTTTCTATTCTGCCAGTTCAATTAATTAAAATCATATAACTCATCTTTGTTTCAAGGGTACAAAAAAGCTATTTCAGTATTGCTACTGTATGCAATTGTTTTTATGACGTCTTATTCGTATCTCTACTTACTATCTACTCACTAGTTTGGTACTACTAACGGCCCGTTTTAATAACTATTTGTTAAAAACGTCGCCGTTCAATCATTTTACGGTTTTTTGCGACACAAGTTTGACGTTTCTAACAAATAGTTATTGGTAGATAGGCTATTGAAACGGGCCATTAGTCGGCGGGTGAATTTCAGGTTGTACAAAAAGTTTTTTGTGTTCTTCGGTCGTAGGTACGTGTATTAAATATGTGTATAATATAGTAAAAATCTTATGTAATATGATATGTATAGCTTGATGTTGTCTGGTACCTGTAGCACAAGTTCTTCGGATACTTAACACGGGCCCAGATTGACGTGGTGTGAAGCGTCCATAAATATAACATTTCCTGACAACTACGCATGGACACTCACACTGCCGTACAACGCGCAGGCTTCGATGGTCAGGCGATCGTCGCGTAGTATCGGCCGCGCGCCTAAAAATACACGTTTATTATTTTGTAGTATAGGATAACCTGGTCCTAATTTAAGGTAACACTTTTTTTTTTGCAACGACATTCACAATGACCACGGTCCTTATTCAAGGAAGGAATACCTATTTTAGTTTTGAAAACATCCTGTATAATTTACGCTCTACCAAGTCTAGTGAACAGGTAGGTCTATATTAGTTTAGGTATCTATATAATTTTGTCCCTACTGAAACTTAAATAAAGCGCAAAAATATATAAAGCAAAATAAATATAAAGCACAAAAAAGCTTCTTATTTTGGATTGCCTTACTTTTCAGTATAGCTATTTAACTCATTGCAGAATACGATTATTGAATCATGATTGATAATAATCATTCTGAACGCCTATTAAAATATCCTTTCCATTTTATACAGTAAACTGGTATTAAAATATTGCAAACGACACTTACAAAAACCAATGGCATACTTCAATAAGTTGGAACACAATGGAGGCTTCATTGCTAAAGATGGTCCCACCAATGGACGAAGAGAATGAAGGACACCTACTTTATAGGCGGACCATACAACTATTCACTAGTCTAAATAAAAAGTAACGACAACTACATACTCATGATAAATGGATTTACCTAAGTTTTTTTTCCAATGTCATCCATTTTTATTGGAAGCAATTTCAGATGCCGATAAAATTGGAACAAGTAAAGCGAATATGCTACGCTTAAAAACAAGTTCAAAAGGAAAACTCAAATTTAACGAGTTTACTTACTATTAAGTACATTGTATAGGAATACGTAAATAATAGATAACGACCTATAAATTATTATTATATGGCATAATAATAATCATATCTGGAGATAGGTAACCGAGGTAAACCTTTGCAGTTTAAAAATTCTCAGAAGGTACCTACCTCACACACTTTTCTGGATTTATTCATCATATAAGTATTTTTTCCATATAGATATTCTAGACCACTTTCGTTGTAGGTTCTTACCAAAGTTCCTTGTCAATAAAGAGAAAATTATACCATATATGCGCTTGGTTACTATGGTGACTCAAGTCCAATTATATATACTCTGTCACAAAAGTTATAAACATGAGTCCAAACCCCCAATTCTCGTATTTAGCTTACACTTTTAATTTACTTTCAATTTATTCCAAATTAATTCTCTCGACTTCATACATTGATTTTTGGAGTTTGGACCAATTAAAATCAAAACGTTGGTTTGACGTTTATGACAATACCATTTTCATATCGAGACTGCATCGAAAATGTATTAAGTATTGTAAGGTTCATTAGCATTATCGACCTTCTGACTGAAAAGGTACTCAGGTGCTAAGAATATGGTTAGCCATTTTCCAGTAGCTCAAGCAGGAACAATTGACAACAACGTATTCATATGTCAATTGTATGGACGCTGTCATAATTTTCATGCAATTCTCTTTCGATAACGTTACGAATAAGTAGCTGTCAATTGTTCCTTCTAACCCCACTGGTTTGAACTTGGTACATCAGTATTCAGTATGAAGATATGCCGTCCAGAATGTACCTCGTCTACTCTGGAATCTAATTAAAAATATGTAGAGAGTTGAGACTAAGGACTTGCTGGTGTATCACCAATAACATTTTTTTTTCCAAATATGAAGTTGCTAAGCCATTATAGCTAATTTATGTCAACTATGTAAGCACCAAGCTATTAACTAAAAAACCTGATTTAATTAAACTGAACTTCTGATCTCGGCCGCATAAGGTTTAAAATTGCCACATATCTTGGTAATTTATAAAATTATAAAAATATACATCAAATGAATGATTTTAAACACATGAAAGCCGCCGCGGAATGAAGATTTGCTCTACAAAATGTCACCAGGGAGCCGACAAAGAGGTCTGCGCCAGGACGAGAATTCTCGGAGTTTCGCCTTCTTGAAATGATCAGTTAATTGTTGGAGTCGAGTGGGAAAATGGCCAGCGTGCTTGTACTTAAATTAATTTGTTAGTACTCCCCATAAACTAAAACTTCATTTACCTCGCTTTCAATTTAGAGGTCTGCTCTGCTGGTTAGCGTTCTTAACTGTTAAGTGTGCGATTATAAGAGAAGTAATAGTGCACGCTTTTATACTGCTTTGTAAAGTATTTTAAAAAAGGCGTCCTCAAATTACGCAAATCGACACTCAGCTGTTGGCGTTTTATGAAAAAACTATATCATATTTTTGTCTGAAGTAAAGTTATCTCAAGTATCATTCTTCGTTTGTTTTTTATTTACGGTCAAAGTTGCGCTAAAAATCCGATGTTTGGATGCTATTATCTTCTAAACTAAGTTAAATTTTAGAAATATAAGCACACACCGACCTAGATAAGTGTAATAATAATCGATATTACGCCAAAAATTTGGGATTACAAGGTTAGACTTTATAGTAAATCACCAACGGCGTTTGTACGGTGAAAAAAACCGACTAGTGCAGCCTTAACATGGCGTTTCTTATGTAGGTAAGTACTTGAAGCGGTAGGTGAAAGATAAAGGGACTAGTCACTAGAGTCTAGTTTTAAGGCTCAACCTACCCAATTAGGTGGTACCCACAGGAAGGAAACTTAAAGAAAATGATGATGATGTACAGTCCTACTACTATTAATATGAAAGTTTGTGAGGATGGATGTTAGTTACTCTTTCACGCAAAAACTGCTGAACAAATTTTGATGAAATTTTGATGGTTAAAGCTTTGGAATAACACATAGGTTAATTTTTATCCCGAAATAGTGCAGGTGTTCCCGTGGGATAATGTATTAACGCGAGCTCCCTAGCTTTTTCCCGCGGCTCCGGCCAAAAGCTAGTTCGATCACAATGGTCAAACACTGTATAATAGGAGCCCTTTGAATAAAATAGAATAGAAATATTATTTATTTGGTAAAAAATAAACACAACAAACAAAAAATTAGTTTCTATTTCATCAAATTGGTGCTCACTCAGCATAATGTTGCGAAATCGCAACGCTGATTCACAGTGAGCAACATAACAAACAAACAAAAAGAAAAATAGATCGAGAAACAATCGAAAACTTTGCTGTTACACTGAACAGGCGGTAGGCCTTAGGTTCTCATCTGACATCATAAGAACATGTAATTTTCCTGTATTTTCTTTATTACATAAATGAATAGTGCTCTGAAAAATAAGACAGTATACAAAAGAAAATATAGCAAACTAAAAATCAATATTTTCAAAGATATTGCGGATTGTTAGAAGCACTTTTGTGAGTCTCGTGAAAACGCTCCATATAAAAGTCGTACAAGTAGGTGACGTCACACGCTACTAATGTTGCTACAAAATGTATGGCCATATGCACAAAATTTCTGATATCTCCGAAGTATGCGCGTTTATGTTCATATATACCTTAGTAAATATTTTTGTATTTGATGTAAGTCAACTAATTATGTAGGTTTTTTTACAGTTATGTTGTAAAAAAATAGTTCAACTTTTTTGTGACTTTGAAATGCATGTAATTTCAAAACTACACATAAAATCCTGATTATTTTTACTTTTATCAAGTTGTAATACCTAATAATTTCTTAATTTATATAAAAACACTAAATTTTTACATGTGGGAAAATACGAGTACTCATTTCCCAAAAAAGAAACATCAAATTTTTTAAATGTTTCAAACAACAAACTTTTACAAGTTTTACTCAAGAAAGAACATTACTTAATGAACTATTAGGCCTTAGCTTTTTAACATGTTATTGAAAGTTTAATTTTTGCACTTAAGCCTTAAAAGGGGAAACTCAAGATATGGCTGGTATCCTAATTGATTTATAGACTTTAAACAGTGTGTTAAAATTTCATTAACATTTAAGTATTTTTCATTAAAATTAAGTAGGCTGTGGAAGACAAGTCGATTTAAATAATCCTCTTACCGCCGTATAAGTAGGTTTAATTGAAAACACTGATCGCAAACATAAGGATGTTTAAAAGTTAATATAAGAACAAACTTATATAACGAAAGTGAGCTAAGCTTAAGGCACAGAACAGAATGGCTTAAAAATTTAAAAGATATGAAAAGTGTAAGTAGGTACCTATTAATTAATACGCTGTAATATTGTAGGTACATAACGACCGCCTTGTTAATGTCTCTCGGCAGTCCTAGCTTTTCTATGACAGACGATGTATAAATAACGACGATTCCCGAAAGACATAAGCAACTTGGTTTTACTTTAGCTACCTACATAATTGTTACAGCCGCGGCACGTGCCCAAATTTTTGCCGTAAACATGTGGCAGGCCGGCACGACCACTACCAGGGTCTTACAGAAAACCAGCATAGAATAACGCTTACTTACATTATGTTTCGCCAAGTGAGTCATGGTACCGTATGGAAGTTTAAAAGACCGGCAACCTATTTGCAATGGCAGATTAAGTTTATCATAATATTTTCCAATTTTTTATCTTAAGTATGTCTGATCGCGCGAGGGCTCACAAGTCACAAGTAAGCGGCATCTATGGAAATTGGAGCTAAAAGTGTGCACACGGCCCTACTCGTGAATATTACATATCGGGCGCGGTCTCATTTGTTGATAAATATTGAAATTCGCGTCCCCCCCCGTTACCCGCGCCGGACCACACACCGCGCTTAGCTTTGAGCCGTGCGATATTTTACCGTTCCACTGCTCACCTGTTAATAAACCTTATCTGCATACGCCGATTAATTTTTAATGCTAATTACTTGTCAGATCTTACTGTGTTGTCGTACAATATCGTTATTGGATGGTGCGTCACGCATGGCGGCTTTTAAACGGCGTATCTTGGCCCATTATAATTATACGTCCATATTTGTTTTTACACCTCATTTATTAAGATTTTCTATTAGATCAAAGATGAGGGCAATTGCTGTGCTGAATGCAAGTATCCAGATCGCCATATCCTTTACCTGTACCATCCTGTACCTAATGGGTTAAAACACCTAGGAACTTAACATCAATGACGCAATTGTTGCAAATCATCATAGGGTTATCCATAGACGTATGTATTATCCCATTTTATTATCAATGAAGCGTAATTCATTAATAACAATGCATAATATAATATAGGTACTCCACCTAATGACAAGTTCATGAATATGCATAAATGCACCTTGCCGCTTGCATGCATACGGGTGCATGCGAATACAACAAAAGATTAAGTAAAGGGTTAGTATCATAAAGAATCGAACTTCGATCAATAAAATCGGTTATGAACACAGCATATTGATCGCGTATTATACAAGTTATGAATATGCAAAAATCACAATCAAAAATATAAGTAAGCTTTGAGTTTTGACTTTTTGCACAATCAGCGTGCTATCATTATATTTTTTATTCGTGGGAATATAAAGGAAGTTAAACGCTTATAGAGCACCTGGTTTTATGGATTTGTATCGAATGTCTTACCCTATCATTAAACGGCATTATTCACTCGCTCGCGTTTTATGGGTAAAGATCATTACTTTGCAAAATATTACAACAATATTAACTATTTCTTTACTCAATCTTGAATGAATGAATGAATGAATGAAAAACTCTTTATTGCACCAAAAAAAAATAGGACACACAGAACATAGAAAAACTTAACATAAATAATACAAAAGGCGCTCTTATCTGCCAGACAACCTGTTTTGTTTAGTTTTGAAGTCGGTATGGTGTCTACAAAAAAGTTTGCGATGGCACAGATATGTCTATCTTTTAAGGATAGGTTACCCATTCTTATATAATATAATATTAGGTCCTTACATTTTGGTTTTTTCTTTGCGTCACTGTTTACAAAATGGAAAACTTGAAATATCGTATTATTTTTGAGTACGAGTTCCACCGTGGCACCAGTGCTGCAGAAATGGCTCGAAGGATTAATGATGTGTACGGCGCGGCGGCGATGTCGCTAAAGAAAACAGTGCGATTTTGGTTCCAACGTTTTCGTTCTGGAAATTTCAACCTGCAGAACAAGCCCCGTGGAAGGCCGGAGACCAAAATTGATAATGAAAAATTAAAGGCATTGTGGAAGCGGATCCATCGCAAACCACGTCCGATTTAGCTGCAGGCTGCAGTGTTAGTGATAAAACTGTTTTAATCCACTTGAAGCAAATTGGGAAGGTGAAGAAGCTTGAAACCTCATGAATTGAGTGCAGCAAACCGACAAACGCGCGTCGACTGCTGCGTTACATTACTCAACCGGCACAATAATGAAGGGATTTTAAATCGAATCCTGTGCTGAAAAGTGGATCCTGTGCGATAATCGGAAATGGTCATCGCAATGGCTGAACCTGGCGAACCAGCCAAAGCCTGCCCCCAGCGAAAATTGACTCGAAAAAAGTTACTTGTGAGCGTTTGGTGGACTAGTACCGGTGTAATAACTTTCTTAAATCTGGCCAGACGATTACGGCAAATGTCTATTGCCAGCAACTGCAAATCATTATGGAAAAGCTAGCTGCAAAACAACCGAGGTTAGTCATTCGCTCTAGGCCACTGCTGCTTCAGGGTTGTCCTGAAGCAGCAGTGGCCTAGAATGGCTAGACGACACACTGCACAACAGACAGCTATCAAATTAGAGGAGCTTCAATTGGAATGTCTAAGACATTCACCGTTCTCCTACCGATCTAATATTAGGTCATTACATATGAAATTGGCGTTTCGTAAAGGAGGAACATAAAGTCGATTTTTTTTAAACATTATAAATTTATTTAATCAAATTATATTCCATTGCTATCTATGCACTTTCACCATCTCATAGGTAGTTCATTGATTCCTTTACTAAAAAAATCATTCGGTAGGAATCAATAAAATATTTGAAGGCGCTTTGGACTGCCCCATCGGAGTTGAATTTTTTCCCTTGCAAGAAGTTATCCAAATTTCGAAAAAAACGGTAATCTATTGGAGCAAGGTCCGGGGACTCTCTATACTCCGCGCTAATACTCTATTGTATTAGCGCAGATTTCTATTTTCAGTGCTCTGAATTCTCACTGGCGTGCCGGATTCCGGAGCATATAGTCCCAGCGTTATAGTGAGCGAGTACCGGAACTGACGAGGCCGGTAAGGGATGTTCTACACGAGCCCAGTTACGAGTCTGGCAGGATCGATCGAAAGCGTTGTAAAGTTTGCTATAGTAGGGCGGCTGGAATCCATCTGGAATTAAGATGGCGTAACTTTTTCTTGTATGAAATTTGTTTCCAAGATTTTTCTGTCAAACAATATACCTATACGTCATTGGTCATAGCCCATCCGCCTTTAGTTTGGAAATCATTCATTGCATTGAGTAATATTCATGCTGTAAACACGAACTATGGCTCGATGAGTTTTGGCGGGGATGTAAATGTGTAAGGCACACACCTTAGCCGGGCACATGGAATATTATTGCCACAATAGATTTTTTCTCAATTCAATTTTTTAACAATAAAAAGCATTCTCCACAATTTTATTGCCATTTTTTTTAATATGGGCTCAGTCAAGTACATTTGCTCTAACTGCGCGGAAATTTAAATAGGAAATTCGAATGATAAGTAGGGACAAAAGGAAAAAAGTTGTATTGTGTAAGGAAATTAGTTTATTGAAATAAAAAATGCAAACAAAAACAAAACAATGGTTAAAGATATGTAATTTATGTATGGTACCTATGTGTATGTTATTTATTATGTTGTCATATTGTAATGTAATGTTTAGAGCGTTCTTCTACTTCTTAAGGTAGCGGTTTCTGTCGATACTTAATATGTCAAAATGTATACGACTGAAGGACTTTATATCCATTATCATCACGAATAAATAAATAAATAAAAAACACAGAAAAATATTGGCAATAACCCTGCCTCCCCCCGATATTGTCGGCGTATTTCAGAATTTCCAGAAATTTGTCAATTATATTGCACAATACGTCAACACACACAGGGAATATTATTGTCAATATGAGCAATATTGCCAATATGAGCATTATTGCCAATAATATTGTGTGTGCGGCTAGCCTAACGTTGTTATTTTTGTAGTTTTTCCATAAATTATGTTATTGTGGTTCATAATGTGTAATATTGGTAGCATATTGACCATTAAATATTCGTTAACGTGCACAAGTCTCAGAAAGTGCTACAACTTCAAAAAGCGTGCTATTTTGTGTTCTTCCCAGAACACCATAGGAAGTTTCAGTAGAGCATGCAAAACCACTTTACTCAACTGACCAACTGACTTGACGATTTAGAAAATTGGTGTTGAAAACATAAATGAAACTTTTTACCGCATTTTTAACTTGACCGCCATATCTAAAAACACTATGGCTCTATAATATTAAGTCAGGCAAGGCTTAAACAAGTATTTACTTTTTTTTGTTGAATCGAAGGCAGGTCAAATTTGAGCCCTGATGTCACTCGCAGTGACCAAGTAGATCTATTGCGACTCCTTCGCGTTATAGTACCTGCCCCAGGCCTAAGTTGCTCATAAACTGAATGCTATGGTTGGGGTTGGTGCTACGAATTTCCTGTGGTGGTGTATTCGTGCTGCCCAAGGTATCTGTTTCTGTTCTTTTGAAGTGCTGGACAGTTGAGGAGAAGGTGGAGGGGTGTCTCGTCCTTTTCCTCGCAGAATCTGCAAGTCGTTGTGTCACCGATACCTATCGAGTACACTTATTACGATTTTAATTTTAGACAATTATTTCTTAGAATAGATAACGGCTTTAAAATTAAAAGTCAGTTATCCGTCATCAAAATCTAGATCTACAAAAATAAGAAAACAATTTGTTACTTATTTGATTTTATTATAAAAATGCTTGACAAAATAAATGCTTAATTTTGTATCAAGTCTCATAGAACCACTTTTAATGTTGAGTATGAACATTATGTTAGGAACTTAGGATAAATAACTTAATTTACAGTTTTGAGATCCAGTCTTCTAAAGCCTTCATGTCTGTGGGGGTTTCATCGTCCCCAGTACTCGCGGAGCTTTCTGCCACATCCACCCGGCTGTTTAGGTGTGAGAATTCAAAATCTTTACCCATCTTGCCGAGAAAACTTGCATTATTGGACTGGGACGGGTCAACAGACTCTAGCTGACTCGATTTGGTCACCCTAACCAAATTTCTAAAAAAAAAAGAGTTTTATTTAAAACAGGCTTACAAAAATCAAGATATTCCGGATGTATTTAACTAGCTAAGTATCTTGGTAACAAACTGTCATTAAAAAATTATACTATTTATTTTCTGAGATATGAAATAAAAATTTATATATTTATATTAATAATAAAATGTTATTTTGCTATCTAAATAAATGACCATAATAAAAGCTTACATTTCTTTTTCCAACAAGTTTTTAATGACTTGGCTGCCTTTTGCCATAGGTTGGTCTTGCTTGTTGCACAGAATCAACAGAGGAGGACTGTTGCTTTGAACAACTGGATCAGCCAAAATTGTATACAGATATCTGGAAACACGTTAGCAAATTGTGATACAAAGTATTTCGTTTTAATTTTTATTCTCAGATTAGCGAATTTGGTTAACTTAATCTATTCTCTTTTTATTAACAAAAAGATGTCAGTACTCGATAATGCTACCTATTGAACTGTATAAAACTATAATGTTAAAAGCAAGAGAGTATTTTTTTTATATATTTTACGGCTTAATGAGTAAAACCTTATCTGAAAGTCTGCTTGCACTTTAAAAAGTACCTAGTCATAAAAATATGAACAGCGACAGAGAACGTTTTTTCTACATATTAACCTGTAAAAAAGTAAATTGATATTCTATTTTCAGTAAATATTTTTACGCTCCCACGGTTGTCCTGGTCAGACAGATATTGTAGTTGTAGCATTTGCTACATCTGCTACTAGGCTAATCCGGCACTAATATCTATGGACTATTCCACACCACGTAAATCTGGTCCCGTGCCAAATTCTCGGAGAACTTGTGTTAGGCGTACAGACATCAGATATATATTTAATACTTGTATTCATATTTAAGATTTTCCTTCTATGTGTATAAACATATATTTAATACACATCCATGATCCCATCCGGAACACAGAAATATTTTGATTTAAAGGAATGGATTCAAACCCCCAACCTTTTGTGCACCAATGCACTCAACACTGAGCCACAGTGGTTGTTTTGTTTCTTGATAACTTATTCATTAATAGGTATACAACAATCATTTTACTAGAATTATATATATGTAGTAAATAGAAATGTTTGTAAATCCAACTTCAGTAGCAGGACTTTTGTCCCTCAGACTATTTTGAATAAATATTGGTATCGGTATCTTTTACTTTAATATAAAATTAAAATTAAAACAATACATACTCAGCAACATCCCTGATTTCCTTCTGAATGGTCACAGAGTCCACAACATAAACAATACCTTTAGCACCACTTTTATATTGATCAAAGAATTTGTTTCTTAATCTTTCTTGACCTGGTAAATCAACTATCTTCAATGTGTTCTGTAAACAAATAAAAAATATTAAGGTACTACAATAACATATTTATACCTTTGCTCTATCTCTACTTATTCTTTTTATAGGTCAATAACCTAACCCCAAGTTAGGTTAGGTTAGCTCACACCTCACAGCAGCTGTAACAGTATTTTGTTATAGATGCATGAAAATTAGGTAACATAAATGTAGGTATATTAAGTACTTACACTGGATGTAATATATTCCTCAATATTTTCCCGCATAGAAGAGAAAGTTTGTCTGAATTGAGAGTATGTTAGGCGAACAAATAATAATGTTTTGCCAGCATCTGATAGTCCTGTGACTAAAACTGATCTTCGAAGATGACGACGACGCGAACAAAACCACCAGAACACTGAAATTAAAAATTAAGTGCTAAGTTAATACGTAATATGAGTGAATTATAAGATAGAACTTAAATATTTACAATAACAGGGATGATTACTACATCTAAACTATTTAGTTTCATTAATATACTCAGATATATTGAGGCATTTCTGCTTGGTGAACATAAAAAAATGTAAACTTTGTGTAGTTTAGTAATTAGATACATTTAATTTTTTTTTTTGCTCAATTAGTAAACATAACCTACATCATTAGTTTACTTACACCATATACAAAAACATTTAATTATGGTAAGTATGAACTTAAATGCACAAATATCGGAGATATTTACAAATATGTTCCTGCGGGTGTATACTTCATACACTTTATCCTAGGCGTGACGTCACAGCTAGGTACGACTTTAGTATGGAGCGTTTTCACGAGACTTGCGAAATTTTGTGTACAAATCGCTGTACCTTTGAAAATATTGACTTCTGATATACTGTTTCTTCTGAGAAGTTTATTTATTTTCTATTCATAAACTTATGAGTACTATTCATTTATGCAATAAAAAAAAATCATCTAGCCTACTCTTACCTAGGGTAAAAACGAGAACGATCAAACTCAATAAGGTTATGTATCGTGGATCATTAAGTACGGGCTCCGTATAAATTTTCTCCTTAATAACTTCGGATTCAGACTCCATAGTGAAGATAATTTACAGCTATTAGTAAAAACAAGTTAAAATAAGATCGCAAGTCACAACAGGGTAGATATTTTTTATTTTTATTGTCATCGAAATTTGGGCCACAAATCAAATCAACTTTCCTGCCAAGTGCCAACGTCAAGCCCATAGATGATAGATAATACAGTATTTTTTTATTATTTATATATAGCATCGGCTTATAACAATTTGCCAGTGTCAAGTTAAGAAGGCGGGAAATAGAACTTTCGTTTCAATTTTCAACACCGTATTCCTATATCGTCAAGTCTAAAGTCTAGTCAAAGTCCAAATATATAGTCAGTACAGTCTATGAGTCATGTCAGTCGATTCAGTAAACTGGTAGAAGATTTACTGAAAGTTCCTAGGGAGTTTTGGCGGGAAACACAAAATAGCACGTTTTTAGAAGTTGTACTACTTGCCCACACTTGTGCACGATAACGAATATTTAATGGTTAATATTCTACCAATATTACATATTAAGAACCGAAATAACACAAATTTATGAAGTTTTACAAATTCCACAACATCATCTTCTTCTTCTTTATAATGGCCTCCCTTGAGGAATAGCCAGTGTTAGTGTCAGGCGAGATAAAAAAAAAAACTTTGTTGCCGGGGACGATAACTTTGCGCAAAAGTAGCTGGCTTAGTGAAAGTACAAGAGAAAAATAGTTAAAATCTCGTAATTAATACCTCTCCTCTCCTCTCCTTAATACCTGGAACAACAAGACAAAAACATAGTGTTAGTTAGAAGAGACAAATACATCTACAATCGAATGTTATTATGGTTAATAAAATTACACAGAATATCAATAAAGGGGGTATGGACTAAAGATAAAAGGGATTGGAAATCAGAAGGACGAGGGATATAAGGGGGAAGTGAATCATAAATAAAATCATAACCCTAATTTTATTAAGGAGCACAGGCGACATACTGTAGATGTGGTAAATTTTTTAGCCTTCCTGTATTTTAAAAACCAAGGCTTAACCAACACCTGGTTTTGCAGGGAAAAGAAGAATTTGCCCTTAACACTTCCTGATGCAATCCAACTCTCATTCCAACCGGTAATCAAATGTTCCTTAGCCAAAGGAATAAGGTCACTGCAGTAAAGTTTGAATTGGCCAGGGCCACCTGAGTAAGTGGCTTGTTTCGCGTAAAGGTCAGCGCTCTCGTTTCCTGATATACCACTATAGCCTGGAATCCAAGCCAACTCAACATGAATATTTTGTGAAATGCATTTTAGAAGAAGATGCCTTATATTTATTATATAGGGGTATTTCAATTTAGACCGGAAAGTGTTAGCCAGGATAGCTTGTAGGCAGCTTCGCGAATCAGAAAAGATTACGACAATATATATATATACATATATAGATAAATGACAGAGCCTCAAGGATTGCAATTGCTTCACCAGAAAATACAGAAGACAAATAAGGTAATTTAAAATTTAATACCACATTGACTTTTGTTATCCAGACCGCTGAACCTACACACCCTTAGTTTTCTAATTTGGACGCGTCTGTATATATGTGATACCAGTCTCTGTATACTGTATTAATAATTTCCTTAAAGTGATCGTTTTCAGACTGAGAACCTTTTACAATGCCGATATCAAAGGAAATGAAAGGGAATTTGACTAGGGATTCGTAAGGAACTTCATAAATAGGGAGCATCTTACTCTGGTACACAGGACATTTCAAGCTAGTGAACTTTTGAAAGCTTTTAAGGAGACAGGGGGGATCCTTGTGTGTCCAGTATGACGAGTAGTGGAATAATTGGGAGAGGGTATATAATTTAGGGATAAGAGGGTGATGAGCAAATTGAAGAGCCTTGAAAAGAAATCTGTCTGAAAGGTATTGGCGCGGAAACTTAAGGGGGGATCTGCCCACTCAATCTGCAGGGCATTATTAGCAGTTGATTTCATGGCACCAATTACTAGACGAAGGCACTTGGATTGGATTTTGTCCAGTTTTTGAAGAGCAGACTTGTGACAAGGTTCAAGAATTATAGATCCGTAATCCAGGTGACTTCGGATTAAGGTACGAGGGCGGGTCAATAAGTCCGTGACTTTTGGAATAAAACACAGATTTTTTGATAAATAAATCATTTTATTTTTCAACGTAGTCCCCCTTGAGCTCTATACACTTTGTCGAACGCTTCTCCAATTTTTTTATCCCTTCCAAAAAATATGATTTGTCGAGGTCCTCAAAATAGGCCTTTGTTTGCGAGATGACTTCATCATTGGAGTCAAATCTTTTTCCACCGAGCCATTTTTTCAGGTTTGGGAACAAGAAGTAGTCACTCGGAGCCAAATCTGGAGAATAGGGTGGATGTGGGAGCAATTCATAGCCCAATTCATGGATTTTTGCCATGGCAACTGCACATGTGCACCCTTGCATTGTCTTGGTGAAAAATAACTTTTTTCTTGGCCAAATGAGGTCGGTTTTTTTTCAAATCCTCATTGAAGCGGTCCAATAAGTTGGCATAATATTCCCCATTAATTGTTCTTCCGTTTTGAAGATAGTCAATGTGGATTATCCCACGTGCATCCCAAAAAACAGTCGCCATAACTTTATTGGCTGACAAACCCACCTTGGCCTTCTTTGGCGCCGATTCACCCTTAGAAACCCACTGTTTTGACTGTTGTTTGGTCGCTGGTGTGTTGTGATGGATCCATGTTTCGTCCACGGTTACAAAACGGTGCAAAAACTCCTCCATATTGTGATTAAACAACGCCAAACCTTCCTGTGAAGTTGTTACACGATTGCGTTTGTGGTCGACTGTGAGCAAACGTGGCACCCATCTTGCGGAAAGCTTTCTCATGCCCAAGTTATCATTCAAAATTGAAACCACTGAGCCATGCGAGATGCTTATGGCTTTCACAATCTCTTGCACTTTCAATCTTCGGTCGGCCAACACCATATCGTGAATTTTTTCGATTGTTTCGGGTGTAGAGACCTCAACTGGGCGTCCAGGACGTTCGGCATCTTCAGTTCTTGTACGGCCACAACGAAATTCAGTAAACCACTTTTTTACCATTGAAATCGATGGTGCAGAGTCCTCATAGTATTTATCAAGCTTAGCCTTGGTCTCGGTAATGGTTTTTTTTCGCAAAAAATAATGCTTAATAAGCACATGAAATTCACTTTTTTCCATTGTTTCCTTAAGTTACTGGATAGTCTGATAAAGATAGCTGTAAAACACAAACTAACTGACGCAGCAAGTTCAAATTTTGATAGGAGTCAACTGACAGATGCCTGTTGACAGGAGTAGTGTTGCTTTTTCAGTATGGAGGTTAGAAATTCAAAAAGTCACGGACTTATTGACCCGCCTTAGTATCAATTTTTGAGTGTAGGGGTGAGAGCCCCACCAAACTCCAGAGAGACACCGAATAATATTGATGTTTTTTTCACATTTTTAATAATATGGGCTATGTGATGAACGCCAGTCATTTTAGCATCTAAATAAACCCCTAGGAATTTAACGTTATCAGAAACCGGGAAAATTTGACTATCCAGGGATATAAATATGTCCGGAACAGTCCTACGTCTGGAAAAACCAACAGTGCTGCTCTTCTCCAAGGAAATACTCAAGCCATGGTCAGAGAGCCACTCGCATAGAGCAGAATTGAGGCGTGCAGAGGCATCTAAGAGCTCCTTGGTGGAGACATAAAGGGCTATGTCGTCCGCATATTGAGTGATTTTGCAGAAAGAGGTAACGGAAAAGTCTAGATTGTGGGTGTAAATATTATAGAGGAGAGGTCTAAGGACACCAGAACATCCAGAAACACCCCCACCAGAGTCTCTTGTTTCGAGAAGGCAATCCGAGTGTCGGAGACTAGAGTACACAGGCTATCCATAGCACTAAATCCCTTACGAAATCCGAACTGACTTCCCGAAAGAATGCCTCTACTCTCCAAGAACCATTCGAGTCTATTTTTAATTAAATGCTCTAATATTTTTGAGAGAGTGGAAGAAAGAGCAATAGGACGATAGCTCAATGGATTATCCTCGGGCTTACCTGGTTTTAAAATGGGAAGGATTATTTGACATTTCAACTCTTCCGGGGGAGTTTCAGCCTCAAAGATGGAATTAAGAAAGTCAAGTATCAATTTTTGTGTATCGAGGCTGCTTTTGATAATAAAAGAATACGGAATCCCGTCAGGTCCAGGAGCCGTGTCATTAAGGGAGTCTATAACTAACTTAAACTCCTCAAAATAAAATGGGGTTTCGAATTCATTAGAAGTATGAGATGATAAAAAAATATTATACTCTTCAAATGTAGGTGCCCAAGGTGGTGCGAGTTTTTGGACAAATCCAAAGAACCAAGAAGAAGGGTCATTCGATAAGGGGTTAGAGTTGGGGGAAAAGGAGCCGCGAAACTTTTTTAACTTGGTCCAAACCAGAGACGGTTGGAAAAGGGGAGACAAGCCCTCACAGAACTTATGCCAACCCAGGCGCTTCTTGTAAGAGAGAAGTCTTTTTGTTTCCGCTGCTATCCTCTTGCAGTTATTATAATTCTCCAAGGTCATATCAGACGAGAAAGTCCTCTCTACCTCCTTGCGTCTTTTACAATGCCATGGTGCACTCAGCATCCCACCATGGGGGAGAGGAAATTCGGTTACAATTAGAGCCTCGAGTAGGTATAGCAGCAGATACGCCTCCAAGAAGCGCCTGCGTTAGACGGGGATATAAAATATGTGAATTATGGGAATTAACAGGTGGCATGGAGGCAATTAGGTCATTAGTCAGAACTGCAAATAGCGGCCAGTCAGCTTCGGAAAGTTTAAATTTAGGTCTAGGGGGATTTTTAACTATGGTTGGGATAGGGGAGAGATGCCAGGTAAAGATAATGGGAAAATGATCGCTGCCACAGGAATTTGAAAGGATGGACCATGACATTTGTGAGGAAAGAGAAGGAGAACAGATAGACAAATCCACTGCTGTTCTAGGATTCTGAGTTGGGATTACTCGTAGAGTAGGAGCTCCATTATTCAAAATAATCAGGTCAAGATCATCAAGAGAGTTGAGAAAAACATTGGCAAGAGAGTCACAATTATGTGAGCCCCAAATCAAATCAAATTAAATCATTTATTCACTGAATGTAGTAAGTACATAGTATTACATATGCAGATGGTAAGTTTAAAAAAAAACATACATTCTACCATGATAGCATGGTGTGTGAAATTAAAATATACAATCTCCAGAGTCTACTTATAAACTATAGTTTTAAATATAAAGTAAAAGTAAAAGTAAATCTATAGATTATACAATAAATAATTGGTTTTGACCATTATGTTAACAGAAAGTTTATTACATATATATTAAAATAATAAAGTTAAAAATCATATAAATAGTTAAAATGTTAATATGAGAATGCATTAGGTCACAAAATATTTTAGGTCACAAGATAAATAATTAAATAAGTTCAATGTCAAATGTATTATAATTTAAAAATCACTTCAAAGCCATATAAATAAATGTCAACTTTATTTTTATTTATCAATAATATTACTTGCACTATAGTAATTTAATGAATTTAAGATTTTTGATAATGTTGACTAATTGATACAGGTAATTTTTTGTTCTGTAGTATAAATTCATTTATGTCTTAGAAACTATTTTCTATAAGCCAAGATGTCAGATTTCTTTTAAATTTATAAATTGTAGGCAATTCCTGAATTGATTAGGTAAATTATTAAATATGTGTATAGCTTGTATGTATGCATTATCTCTGTATAAATTCAAGTTACACCAAGGGCGGTACAGTTTAAATTTATATCTTTCATTTTTTCTACCCTCCTCTGAGTTCTGTTTAAAGTATTCTGGATGTAGCCTAACAAAGATACAGAGATCTCGAATATACATACAGGCTAGTGGTAACAAACGTAATTTTTTAAACAATGGTCTGCAGCTATCCAAATACCAGGCACCACAAATAGCTCTCACACATTTTTTTTGGATACGAAATGCTTTTTAGATTTCAACCGAATTACCCCACAACAGCAGACCGTAAGAGAGCACCGAAGATACATAGCCGTGATACGCGGTTAGTGCCGCTTTAGTACCTACCGTCTGACGTAATCTACGTAAAGCATAAACGAACCGGTCCAGCTTATTACACACATAATCTATATGGGCCTTCCAGTTACAGTTCTTGTCAAGCATGAGTCCTAAAAATTTAATTGAGTCAACTTCCAAAATATTTGTTCTGTCAAATTGTATATTTAAATTATATTTTTTACTTTTGTAAGTTTGAAATTGAATTAGCTGTGTTTTGTTAATATTGATTTTGAGATTATTATTATCCATCCATTTTATTATTTTTTCCAGAGTAGAATTTAAATCAGCTTCAAAAGTGTCCTTGTCATTACATTTCACGATGAGAGTGGTGTCGTCTGCGAATAGTATCGTTGGATGATGGGTTATTTTAGGTAGGTCATTTATGTACAGTAAGAATAAGAAAGGACCTAGTAGGCTTCCTTGGGGAACACCAAAAGCATTTATTTTAAACTGTGATCTCACAGAAAGTTTATTTTTATTTATTATTCTACTTATTTCGACGCATTGGGACCGATGTGATAGATAGGATTTTAACCAATTGTTGGCTGTTCCTCTTATACCGTATTTTTCAAGTTTGTACAACAGAAGGGCGTGATCGACATGATCAAATGCTTTGCTCATGTCGATAAATATAGCAGAAACCGGTATTTTATCATTTAGAGATTCTGTGATTATTTTAATCAGATTAAAGCAGGCTAAGGCAGTATTGCTGTTTTTTCGGAACCCATACTGATTCTGAGATAAGATATTATGACGTGATGCATAACTTTCAAGACGCGTTAACATTGCTTTTTCAAAAACTTTAGAAAGGATTGGTATTAATGCGATCGGACGATAATTGTCGAGAACCCTTCTATCTCCTTTTTTATGCAGAGGTTTAACAACTGACTTTTTTAGAATATCAAGAAAAACCCCTTCTTGTAGAGATTGATTAATAATGTAACTTAAAAGTTTTGATAAATATTTTGAGGTTGTTTTTAATAATTTTGTACTTATGTCATCTATTCCTACCGAGCTAGTGTTGTTTAAGCTGTTAATAATTTTATATATTTCTAAAGGGTCTGTTGGTCTTAAGAATATTGAAGCATGATGTTGGAGATTGAAGTCTCCTAAAAGGAACATTGGAGGGGGGATGAGATTGATTATAGAAAAAAGTTCAGAAAGGACAGAGGAATGAATAAAAAAAGGAAGAGAGATAGAATTAAAAATTACTGAAGTAGAAACTAAAATGGCTGCACCAGCTCTACCATCTCTTCTGTCATCCCGGAGACAGGAGAAGCCAGAAACTCTAAATTGAGAATCTGACCTCAACCAAGACTCCTGGATGTCAAAAATAAGGGGATTAAATTTATGAGTAAAATATAAAATATCATTTATTTTGTTTCGGACGCTACGACAGTTCCATTGAAGAATGATCCTCTGAGCCATTGTTATTTATAGAGTTTGTGTTTGTAATGTTCACCAGCTTAGTTAAGTTTTCACGGAGAGTATTGGACATACCCATCCCAGTGTCACTGAAACGGGATAATAAATTTAATAAAAGGGAAGAAAGGAGTTGAGGGAAATTGTCATTCATGGACAAGGAGTTATTAGGAAAAGCGGATCCATTAGGGCTCTCAGAAATATCTGGATAATTGATTGGTGGGCAAGACGGTTGTAGCCAGGCTGGGGTGAGGGAATAGTACGACGGGGGGTTAAAACAGTTTTTCTGTAAGAGACAGTACGAGGGGAAGAAGTAGTGAATTGGTGGGATTGTGAGGGAGTAGCTGTAGGAGGGGCTACAACGTCTGTGAATGCTCTACGCACACTTGGGAACCTAGCTGAAGTTTCTGCATAGGATATATTTTCTTCAGACATTACAACCTTAATTTCCTTTTGTCTCACAAATTCTGGGCATTTAGGATTGTTAGCCGCATGGGCGCCCGAAAGAAGAGGCAGGTGGCCATTTGAATGTTGCAAGTGTCACCCTCATGTGGTTGTGAGCACTTGTAACATCTAGGGTCCGACCTACAAATAGATTTAACATGTCCATGTCGTAGCTACAGCACCGGTTGCATTGGATAGTGGGGAGCTTATATAATTCTACAGGAAGGGAAGTGTAAAATAGATACATATTTGGAGGAAGTTTCTGTCCATTTAAATTCACAACAACAGTCTGGGTGGGTATCCATGTCGTGCCGCTGATAGGATCTATGGATTTACGGCACATACGACGTGCCTTTATAACGTCACCATAACCAGTGGGTGTTATGCAGTTAAGGACAAATTCTTCCATGTCAATGTCCAGAGCGACATTTCTTACAATTCCCATCCGCGACACATTAAATGACGGGATGGAGGCTGTAAAACCTGCATTTGAAAGAATTGATGAATCTAGGAACGAGACGGCGTCAACTGGATTTTTTAGTTCTACCGACACACGGTTTCTACCTATTCGCTTTACGCCACCAAGTGAAACTGTATTAAAATTGTTTTGGAATAAGTAACGGCCAAACTCCATGGGTCGGATCTGGCTATTAGTGTTATTTGTGGAGTCTGTTTTCGACACATGCACTACATATGGAGGGGAATCAGATAAGGAGTATTTTGGTTTATTAAAAAAATCAGGTCTTATGAAGGTCAGTTTATCATTTTGTGGAGAAGCCAGGTTATTGTCGTTGTTTTGGATGGGAGAATTACGCCTAGGACGCTTATTCGGAATGTTCTCTAAACTAACACTACTTATGCAATTCGGTGTAGTAACATAACCTCCTGGCATACCGCCGGGATCATGCGGTTCATTATCCATGATAAATAATTAACTACGTTACTTACGTGTAAACAAGCAAACACAAACAACACAGACACACACTAGGTACACAAACAAGAAGGTAGGATCTAGAACAGATACGAAATTATATAAGGTAAGAAAACTTAAAAAATAGTTTGAATACTTGTATCAAGCACTCAACCAAATCGCAAAGTCCCACAACATCATCCATTGAACTCCTCGGCCAAACTCCCAAGCTAACGTTGCATTGACATATTTTGACGTTACATATTATATATATATATATATATATATATATATATATATATATATATATATATATATATATATATATATATATATATATATATATATATATATATATATATATATATATATATAATGCTTTCGCATGATGCGTGCATCGATACCAACTCATTTTGTTTTTTCTTTAAGTTGGCATCGATCGAAATATTATTTATACTTTCGTATACTATATATAACTTAATAATACTATAACTTTCGTTTCGTCTGTGTTAAAAGAATTGTAAGTTATCAATGGTGGAATATAAAAAAAAATAGTCAATGTTTGTACCTTTATCCATACATTTATTTTAACACAGTCTGAATTAACTTTTATTCTTTCCAAAAAACTACGACGAAACGACAGTTATAGTATTATTAAGTTATATATAGTATACGAAAGTATAAATAATATTTCGATCGATGCCAACTTAAAGAAAAAACAAATGAGTTGGTATCGATTGCACGCACAGAAATAAATCAAGATAGAACGGCGACGCGTGTGCGTCGCTAAGGAATCGCTCGTGTTAATTTTTGCACAAGCTACGCCCCCAATGTTACGTCATTACTAACGCAATAGTGATGTGACATGCACCGAAACAAATCGAAAACATATCGGTAAATAGAAACCGAAATAAGTGTTTTACCGAGTCAGTCGATGCTGGTATTAGGTGTGTAATTTTTACTTGCGGATTTTATTGATCAAGTTATTATACTTATAAATAAAACAACATCATATTAGACAATGTTTATTTTTTACCACATAATCAAAAATAATTCACGTATAATTGTAATACACTGGTAACTAAGAAAATAGGTTAATTTATTGGGTATAATAGATATTGAAATTGAAAACGATTTGATTTTTTGTACCTCCCACGTAAAAACAGAAATTATCTCCGTTATTAGAAAAGTTTAAGACTGCTATTAAAACCAGCTTAATGACATCCTTATCACTACATACTATAAAACAAAGTCGCTTCCCGCTGTCTCTATCTATGTATGTATGTATGCTTAAATCTTTTAAATTACGCAACAGATTTTGATGCGTTTTTTTAAATAGATAGATTTATTATAATAATAGATAGATTTAAGAGGAAGGTTTATATGTATAATACATACATAATATAATAGGGAAACACTGAAAATTTTAGAGGTTTTTAGTAAAGTCATAAATAAATACATTTTTTGGGGTTTAAATTGAAACGCTGGCTGAACCCTAAGAAATGGATCATAATAATGTACTACAGTATTGTACACCTTAAAAAGTTCTACAAAAAGCTTGCAATGGTATATGTCTATCTATTAGTGATAACCCACAATAACCATTTTTTATTCTTTACTTTTAACGAGACATATGACTTATTTACGAAGCAATTTTAAGCAATTCAGAATAGGTCCGTATCCAATTAAATACCTATCTTATATATATTGTGCATTTAATATAAATGACTGGCTATAATATAATATAATAACTAATGGCCCTTTAAAACATGTAAATCAAACATTTTAAATCCTCTTTATAATATTATTATTTCTTTCGGCGTGCTCATTCCGAAGCGCTATAGCTTTTCGATTTAGCCAATATAACATAAAAAGAAAAAAAGATTCCAAAAGACACACAGGTGTTCTAATTTGAATATTACAATTTGAGTTTCCTTGAGGCAATTATTGACCTTGGAAAAAGACATATTTATTTAATATTTGACGTTTTGTTATAGCTTGTTTCATTGACGTGGTTAGATAACGAAAACGAACATCTAAATATCTTTCAGCTATAGCCTTTATTAAATTAACCAAGTGATTTGGGATTGATCAAATTGATGAAAACTAATTGAGTCAAATATATTTATTCCTACAAAATGAGCAATTACTTTATTTACAATAAATGCTTTAGATTGATGTGGCTTTAAGGCGAAATTGTGGTACTTGTCTACTACATACTTAACTATAGATTCAACCATTTTGCATATTTTGACTACATCTTGAGAGGGATATACTAACCCACCTTTGTCTTTAAAAGTTATCAAAGTGCAACGTCTTTTATCACATTCCGATGATATAAGGGCACCCATACAAATATTACACTTAATTTTTTTGTGAGATAACTAACCACATACCCAGATATATATGTGATCACCTGAATAGAAAATTGCGAAAAATCCAAACAGTTGTTAAAATTTGATTCAAAATCATCAGATACGAGTATATTCTGCTTTTCTGTTTCGCTTTCACGTTTCTGTTTGCAGTGGCGTTAATAGCTGATATTACATAGATATTTTTTGTAACTCAATACTATTTCCGCCCTCCGTGTGTTTGATTTCTACATGTGTTATCAGTTTTTATAATAAGATTTAAACTGCCGGCTTGTGGGATTGTTATTATGGCCTCCATGAGAACGCACATTACAAAAAAACAGTTCTAAATGATCTTGTGAAAATCTGTACATAGATGAAAAATCAATTAGGTTTCTTTCTACCAAATTTTGAAAAAGGTGTCTCGTGCTGTGAATACACTAAAAAACCAAGAAACCAAGTCTTCCTTGAAGTAGATATCATCGGAGTACTTTGCGCATTTTTCAAAGATTTTATGTAATTCTCAGCTGTTTGTAGGAATGTTAGTGTACTTTCTTTATTATTTAAGGTTAAGGGTCTTTTAAAACTAAAAGCTTTCAGTGACCTTGAATTCAATATATTGAAAAGATCGTTAAAAATTCGCAAAAATTTAACTGTGGGGCCACAATCTTGGAATTCATCTAATTTGAATTCATCCCTGCCCATTTCTAATGTGTCTGCGACGCTATTACTAAGTAATTGGCTAGCAAGCTTGACTTTCATTTTTTGATTTTGGAAGTCTATGTGTGCTCTACGTAATCTGTTGCAGCCGTGAAACTGCTCCTTTTCTTGCAAGGTATGAAGTTTTTCTAAGTAATTCCACTCTATAGGCACGTCTTCTTCACTGTAAAACTTTTTGTACGCTTGAAGGGCATTTCTTATCAACTTAAGCATGTGGCATGCATCTAATAATATAGCTACAGGTTCGTTAGTTACTGGGTGGCTAAAAACTGTTTACAGTCTAGAAGTTTCTAAGCAACAACCTAATAATTTTGCCATCGCTAAATTAGATGGGCAGCCGTCAAAGGTTAACGCTACTACAGTTATATCGTTTTCATTCAATAGCTCGAGACAGGTTATTAAAAGATTTTTCTTTTGCAACCCACTAACGCCGTCTGCCAGAAAATAACCAATTGGTACTTTAAAATTGCCATTTACGCAAGTTAAAAGAAAAACTAACACCACTTTTGCTTCACAAGCCTGGTCGCTTTTTATAGAGTCACCAAAATCCACGTAGCCATGAAAATTTTTATCTTCCCATTCGACTTTGCGCCTAATGGCCATCTCGTCAATAGTCAAACAAAAATACAGACGATGCTCCATACTCATTTGTTTTAGTCTAACAGCGTTGATTGATTCTTTTGTAAAGCCTGGACTTCCACCTACAAATTCATACCACTTTCGTATGGTACGCGGATGGGGTAAGCTTTTATAAAATGTTTGTCGAACATAATCATAGGCTTTCGGTGAATAGTAGTTCAACGTGAGGGCAAAGCTTCTGAGTGCAGGTAAATATTTAGTCCGACTAACAGAAGTCTTGTTTTTTGCTACCTTAAATACAGAATATCCTTGACTTTGACGTTCATACTTTGCAGCATTTCTGCCTCCTCTACATTTAACAACAATTTTTTCTTCTGATCAGAAAGTACAGCAACAAGACTACAAATTTTCTTATTACGCCGTCGGGTTTGCTCTCGCAATCGTTTGATTTGTTTCGTTTTCAAGGCAGGCAAAGCAGTCTTAGAACGTTCAAGTTCAGACTTCAACTTCTTTTTTCTAGGAGTATCTGACAAGTCCTGAAAAATAAATAAGATGGTAAGGATTTGTAAATATGAGACCTTTCATATACCTTCTTTACTTAAATTCATAAAAAAATAGACTAACCACATCAATCGAACGCTTAATTTTTCGTTTTTTCGGCGTCGTAGTAATATTTTGAGATGTTGAAGGTCCAGGTTGTTCCATTGGTAAGATCTGGAAATTCAAAAGATATAATTAATTACGGCTAATTACTACTTAGCTTGTTTAGTAAACAGAACTTCAAGTGTGTAAATAGCAATCAAGAGTATTTTTCTTTTTAAAGAAAAATAATAACGTGACTCATTTGTGCGTGTAATGTGAATTCACGTTTGTAACGTGAATGTACATTACTCACTTTGGTTTCCGATTTCCATATTTCAACTGTCGGATATGAATTGGGAAACAATCTTCTCCATTTATTGATGATGTTATAATTTTCTTCTTTAAAATGAGCGAAACAGATTGTGCTGTTTTTATTTGGGAACCAATTTTTCTAACCAGTGGCATCGATCCATTTTGCTTTGGTATCTAGATTCTTGGGAAACCTATAAATAACACCAAACATTTTAAGGTATACATAAGTAGCAAGTACAAGAAAAAAAATGGTACGTCCGAGTGATGTTTTCAAATTACGTTAACAACTTTTCCCAAAAAAAAAAAAAACATCCCTAAACAAGATAAAATTAAAAATTTTAAACAACTCCCGACACAACGGATTCACCAAAACTCGACCGATCTCACGACATTTTTAACAAAAATACGAATATCTCAAAAACGGCTGAACCGATTTTCATGAAACATAGCTAAGAATACTCGGAATAAAATTATCTATGATATTTAAAAAAACTAGATGAAAATCGGTCCATCCGTTTGGGAGCTACGGTGCCACAGACAGATACACAGATACACAGACAGCCACGTTAAACTTATAACACCCCTCTTTTTCGTCGGGGGTTAAAAATATGTTTTCCATGATATTTATTATGCCATCACTCTGTCGGCATAATAAATACAAGTAGACAAATCCACGCAAATTTTCGTATTCTAGCACTAACAGTTTGGACGCTAAATCACTGATAGATGGACAGACGGACGGATATGGCGAAAGTACAAGAGGTTTGTACGGAACCCTAAAAAGTGCACTATAATTTATTGGTATTGAAATACTAATGTTAATTCACATTTAGCTTAACAACACGTCTTTTTATCTGAGATTACCGGTAATTACCGATAAATGTTACTTCAAGTGCAACGACGCAACACTAGTGGAGCGTCCGTGTTGAACCTATCGCATACTTTCATTCACATTGCGCGTTACACTTGAAACGAGGACTAGAAAAAGTGTTGAAACTGGTAATGGATATTGAATATGTCGTGTCGTCGTTTTACATTGAAAATCGCGGCAACTGTTCGTATTTCTATGTTTTCATGTAGTAATTAACGGTTTCAGATAAAAAAAATCACTTACCCATGGAAAGAAATACCTCCTTTCGTCCGATTCACTTTGGAACTTCTTTTTTTACAATTAGACACTGCACAATACGGCATTTTTTTGCACGATTGCTTCGGTGTGATCAAGTCGAGACGTGCGCGCTAACTGAATGAGCGTTTAACGAATCTTGCGCTATAGTGCAAGATTGAGAATTTGAGACTCGCGTTTGCCGCCGGCTTAACCGTTCTATCTTGATTTATTTCTGTGATTGCACGCATCATGCGAAAGCAGTACTTTGGAGAGTGCTCGATTGTGCGAAGCGTTGCTGTAGTTGAAACATTCAACGTTAAGCATTATGCCGCTTAATGCGCTTTCGTGCTGCAATTGGAAAACTATCACATATTACAGGAGAGGCTATTCCAAAAGAAGAAGTAGAAGAAGTCTGTGCATCATAGATGATAAGTAACATGTGCATTCGCTGTGTGAATATTGAAACTTGAAGGTAATAATAATTATGCTTGCGAGAAGATTAATTCTAAAAATGTAAATAAAAATTTTAAATATTTGCTGCAAATGGTTAATTTTTGTTAATACTTAATTTAATTGTTAATGTAATGTAATGTTAATAGTAAAATAAAAATAAGGTAACTCTATTAAAAATGCTGCCTAAAATTTTATGTTGTTAAGTTTGTTGTTGATAGGTTTTGTTTGCCTTGCATATTTTTTGTGTTAGCGACGCTATTATTTATATATTTTGAGTTAGCGACCTTCAATAAATAGTTATTTACAAGAAACATCTAGAATATCTGTCGTGTACAGCTATTGAGGTAGTTGCGTGCAGAAGTTAATAGATAATATTTATTATTCTAGGCAAATAGAATTTTAATGACTACTGACATTTGCAATTTTAATAAAGTGACTACTGACATTTGAGTTAGTACTCAACTGTCAGTACTCAGTAGTCACTATTATATCTGTTCGTTGAAGCCGGTAATATTATCAAGAAAGCTCCGAAATTAATTTATTATAACCTCTACAGAAGTTCCAGTCATTGCAACAAAATGAGTATTGACATTGGAGGTAAACACTGATTTAATTTGCAATTTTTTTTTCAATTTTTAAACTTGTTTGTGCTACTAATTACTATTGTTAATGTAAATCTTTTGCATACAGGTATGAGAATAAGGTACAAAGATAAAGATGAAACATTCCTTGAAAAGCATTTAGTATCCAAGGAACCGTTTGGTCAATTTAAAGCATGGTTTGAAGAAGCTTGCACTAGAAAAGAAATCTTAGAACCCAATGCTATGTGTTTGGCTACAGCCACAAAGTAGGTATTTCAAATTACATGATGCAACATAATGTAATATTTATCTCTCTTCTTATCATAAAGTAAACATAGTCATAGTTATTTTTTCTGGTGATAACAGACATTGTATCCTAATAATGATAATAATTTGATATTTTGCTCAAATTTGTGTATTTTAATATGAGTTTTAGTAGAACGATAAAATAATTAAAAAAAACAGACAAAAACTTTTTTCTGACTGGGTTTGAACCCAAGACTAATTCGTAAACAATGCATAAATAACCATTCTACCATCCAGTTGACATTAATAGTGTCTAAATCAGCTCAACTCATACTCAACCTGCAGCCCGCTGGACCTTTGTTATTGGCCTATATGAAGTTAAAAACTTATGTTAAACATTTCCAATTTCACCATTTGACAATATGTACCCCTTTTTAAGTCTTTATAAAGTTTTGAAAAGTATTCAAAATTTCAAAAATATCATTAAAAGAAATAAACATACATATTTGAAAAAACTTATTTTTTCTATAATAAAGTAAATTCATTGTTAGCTTAAATAGTTTTAATCAAAACGTAATTTACGTATTGAGGGCCATAAGAAAAAACTATTAAGAGTTTTGCTTGGGGCCCTCGGCCATGACTGAAACATGTTTGTCGCCCCTATAAGAAAAAGGTTGAGTATGGCTGGTCTAAATTATTGAAGTATTATTGTTGTGGTTGATGAAAATTTTGTCATGTCTACATAAGCAGTAGATCATATGCCCAAAATATCCATAATTGATTTTACCAAACCTTGTATAAATAAATATACAAGATTTTATCATTTAAAATAACTATGAAAATAAGTTATTTGCTTATAATTTATTTCAGAGATGGAATCCCTTCTGCCAGATTTGTTTTATTGAAAGGGTACAGCAAAGAAGGTTTCAAGTTTTATTCAAACTATGGCAGCAGGAAAGCTAAAGAAATGGTAAACAATTGTTCTCTAAATAAATTTTTAAAAATATACAACTAATAGGCGTAAAAATATACTTTACGAATACTCTACATAATATTTAAGCATACAAACTTCTATTATCTCGTACCAATATTTTTTTACTATAATTACTTCATTACTGAAGAAGTATTAATAAAAATATTAAAACTTTTTGGTTTTGATGGCAAAATTTAATGACATAAACCTAACCATCTATTTAATGTCCAACAAAAAATCATTGAATAATAAATAATAATTAAATTTAAATTATTATTATTGTAACTGATTATGGTCGAGCAGCTTTTGGCTGATATTACCATATCTCACAATGTTGGAATTGTGGTTTTTGAAGTTCTCAATTATACTGCCTTTTTGACAGACACCAGTGGTCATGTTTGCTTTTGAAGGAGTTAACAGTTGGTGCAGAGACAACATCATCGGGCAGCATGTTCTATTTCTGAACTCTTCTATTGCTAAGGAAGTTATGAGCTGCTAGAGAGTTTTCCGGGTCTTGTTATTCCAGCCTGAGGTGGTGACCTTGATATGTTCTGGAAATGTCTTTCTTTATATACAGATTATGGAAGTCAGGAACACTATATTTGTGTGTTAATATTTTGTATGTTTCTATGAGATCACCATGGATTCGTCTTTCTTGTAGTGTAGTGACTAGTGAGGCGTGGCGTGTTTTATCTCTCTTTATAGGTTTTACGTCGCAACTCTCTTGGTACTTCTGTAGCTTTCCTTTGCACACTTTTTAATAATTTGATATCTTTCTGGAAGTAGGGACTCCAAACTTGGTATCCATATTCAAGTATATTAGGTCTAATGTATGTTTTATATATTATATTCAAAAATAATTCTATTATCAAAACTTGAAATGTCCTCCATACAATATAAACAAATGAGTTTTCCTTTTGACAATGTTGGTGATATGTTGATCCTGTTTTCAATTGTTTGCTATGGTTACGCCCAGATCTACTTGTGTATTGACGGAAGCTATGGGACAACCATCAAGCGTATATTGTAATTTAGAGCAAAGGATTCGGCATCCAGCTCACAATAATTTTAAAAAAATGGAATTTAGGGTTGTTGTTTCCTAAGTGCAAAATGCAACACTTTGTGAGATTATGTTTCAGTATCCAGTGTTTGGTCCAATTAAGTATATGATTAAGATTTTTTTGTATTTGGTCAGAGCTTACAAGAGGCTTATTACAGGATGAAAATCAAAATGTGGCTGCTACCTTCTATTGGGAGGTCCTCAACAGGTCTGTTAGAATTGAGGGTGAAGTGGAGAAAGTCTCTGAAGAGGACTCCACTAAATACTTTCACTCTAGACCAGTCCCGAGCCAGATTGCCGCCTGCGCCAGCTACCAGAGTACTCCAATTGAGTCCAGAGACATACTGTGTGAGAGAGAGAAAGTTTTAGAGACTGAGTACATGATACCTGGGAAAGAAGTACCCAAGCCAGCATATTGGTAATAACTGTTATGATGGAATTTACATAGGTCGATTTTCGCCGTGCGGCGAGTCGCTTGAAAAATCGTCTTTGTCATTTTTGTTGGAAAAATTGCCTTGCTACCTAGCCGGATGGTCAATACACGGTCCGCCATGCGGCGGAAATCGTGCAGCAAAAATATCGACCCATGTAAATCCCCCATTACATACTAAGGCCCACTTGCGCAGATCTGGGTTAAAGTTAACCCTTGGTCTGTCTACTATCTTAAAGTACTGTCTTAACTTAAATGTTTATTAAACAGCATGGTATTTTATGCTCCATGACCATGATGATACACATTTGAATAATATTGCCTAAGCAATAAGTTTTAAACTGTACCACAAAAAGATGCTGCCCTTTTGAAACAATAGCAATGAAACATATACAAAAAATATTAGCTTGTTGTCATAGTTGGTCTTTATTCTAGGGGAGGATATATTATTCGTCCAAAAGCCGTCGAATTTTGGCAAGGACAAAGGGATAGACTCCATGACAGGATCAAGTTTAAAAAACCAAAGGATGGAGAAGTACCTGATGGGAAATTGTTACATGGTGGTGAGGATGGATGGGTGTATGAAAGACTTTCACCATAAATTATATTGTTTAATAATTCACATTATTTTCGAGTACAAACATTTTATTATATGTAGGTACTTGTTTCTATAAAAATGTCTTCCAATAAATATTTGTTTATAAAATATAGGTTTATTTTATTCTCTCCTGTTATTCTTTAAATAATATTTACATACTATGTAATATGTATGCTTAAATCTTCCATTGACCACCACCTCTTTCCATTGGAAAGAGTGACCACAACTACCTATTAGCGGTTGCTTAATATACAGCTGCAAGTAGAAAGAAACAAAGACTCAGAAATCAAATCCAGGCTAAATTTCAACAAAGCAGATTATATGAAAATCAATGACAAACTCCACACCACCATACTTCATGCTTGAAGACAATAAATTGCGTTAAAAACCAATATGACAGTTTCTTATATGCCTTAAAAGAAGATAAATCTGTACGTACCACGGATAAGAATGACCCAATCTACTAAAACAAACCATGGTTAACAAAAGCCATGCATATACCATAACAAGGTTCATGCCGGACCTAAAAAAAATATTCTTACTTAAGACAACAGGGCCTATTCCTACTCAACAGACAAGGCCAATTTCAAGAGTATGTAACTCAGCCTTACGATATTGCCAAAGTGTTCGCAGAACAGTTTGCCGGTGTTTTCCAAAGAGAGTCAGGAAGCCAGTTTACCTACCTTAAATCCTACACTTAGAATTGAAGACTATTGGGGAAATACACTTCACTCAAGACAAAATTAGCCAAACAATAAAATAATTCAAATCAGATTCTTCACCGGGACCAGATGACGTTCCTGTAACAATATTAAAACATTGTGACATTTCCGAACACTGAGTACATGATACCTGGGAAAGAAGTACATGATGACACCGGAACGCTACAGGATTTTTGGAAAACTGCAACAGTAACACCTATTTTTAAAAAACGTAAACTAGAACCGGAAAATTACAGCCCTTTAAGCTTGACCAGTGTTGTATGCAAGGTTAAGGAGAAAATGATAGTAAGGCACATCCGACATTTCTTTAGTAAATACAAAATGATTCCTGAGCAACAACATGGTTTTTGCCCTCACCGCTCCACACTATCATATATACAAGAAGACTTGCAAATATTGGGATTCCTAGGAATACCTGGGAAAGTACTTGCGTGGATTGAGGCATTTTTGCGACAAAGAATCATGCAAGTGCGAGTGGGTGAGGCAAAGTCAGATCATATAGAAATAACCAGTGGTGTGCCCCAGGGTTCAGTACAAGGTCCAGTGCTTTACATCATATACACTTTTGATCTTCCTCGCTGTCTCCATTGTAATGTAAGCATCTTCGCCGATGACACTAAAATATTTGCAAACCCACTCACTTCGACCGCCTCCAAAATGACCTTAGCAAAATAGCTAACTGGTCCAAGCAATGGCTCATAAATCTAAATTCTTCAGAATGCACAGTATTGCACATTGGCAAATGCAATCTACACATGAAGTATAAGTTAAATGACACTCAACTATTGGAAGTCAATGTGCAATCTGACTTGGGAGTGAAGATTACAGGTGATCTAAAGTGGGAAGAACAAATTACATATATAACTAAGAAAGCTGATAAGCCTTATATACTTGGTGAGAATAGCGTTTTAAGAGCTGACACCAGAAATGATGCTCTAAATTCACAAAACTTTTATAAAGCCAATATAAAATGAAATTCTGACTTACTTCATGGTGGTTTGATGAGTAAGAGCTATTAAACGCCGACGCAAAAAGAGGGGTATCATAAGTTTAACGTAACTGTCCGTTGCTATAGCTCCTAAACGAAAGGTCCAATTATGGTGCGGTTGTTTTTGTCTCAATGCTGGCATGATCGGGTGTACTTAGCTATAATTCATCATCATTAGCTCGCTCACTGCTTCTCAATTCGGTGGTTACTTGAAATTTTTTTATTTTGTTTTTTCGTATCAATTTTAATGCTTGAAAATAAAAATACAAACTATGTTCTAAGAGACAGTGTTCATATATTTTAGTCTTTACGGCTAACAGTCTCCGTGGTCTCTAGTGGTTAGAGCTTGGCTCTCGACTCGGAGGTTCGTGGGTTCGTTTCCCGCATCAACAAAAAATGTTGTTTCCAAGTTTGGTTAGGGCAATGCAGGCTGATCTCCTGATTGTCTGACAAGGAAGATGATCCATGCGTCGGATGGGCATGTAAAAAGTCGGACCTGGGCCGGATATCTCGCCAGTCGTGTCGGTCATCCGTCTCACTGGGTTACGAGAGTAAAGGAAGAGAGTGCTCTTGTGTACTGCGCACACACTTGGGCACTATAAAATTACTCCTGCGTAACTGGCCTGGTTTCAATGAAACCGGCCACCGATATCGGTGTGGGGAGTTATATTTGTCTTTTGTTTTGCAATAGGTCTAAAGTCTGAACTCTAAAGTAGAGTAGTAATGGGGCAGTTCGAAACTATCGTTGTGACAATCGCGCTAAGACTAGCTGATTTTAATTTGTGCGCTCTGAACTCAGATTAATAACAATGAATTCTGATCTTATTATGTAACAATGAGAAGCAGATAAAAGATATCTAGGGGGATAATGGCCAACCTTCGTACGTGGTTCGTGTGTTCGTACTTCCGACATAGAAAGCATTAACGTACAAGTACAATACTACATGATAGTAGGTACATTATGCCATTATTATTACTATTATAACTTTCAGGATGAAAACCCAAGAGTGGCTGCTACCTTCTATTGGGAAGTCCTTGACAGGTCCATAAGAATTGAGGGTGTGATGGAGAAAGTCTCTGAAAAGGACACCACTAAATACTGGAAGTATTATCACTCGACCAGTCCCGAGCCAGATTGCCGCCTGTGCCAGCTACCAGAGTACTCCAATTGAGTCCAGAGACGTTCTGAGTGAGAGAGAGAAAGTTCTAGAAACTGAGTACATGGTACCTGGGAAAGAAGTACCCAAGCCAGCATATTGGTAACATTTTAATTTTACTAGCAATACTTTGCACGATATAACATTTTAATTTATTAATCATCATACTGTTCATTCTAGGGGAGGTTATATTATTCGTCCCAATGCTGTAGAATTTTGGCAAGGGAAAATGAATAGGCTTAGTGATAGAATTAAATTTAGAAAACCCAAGCATGGAGAAGTGTCTGATGGGAAATTGTTACACGAAGGTGAGGATGGCTGGGTGTACGAAAGACTTTCACCGTAATATTAATCAAAATATATTTACTTATATCTTTAGTTACAAAATGTACTTGTTATTACAAAAATGTCTCTTCCAATAAACTACGTTCAAAAATAATTTTTTAATTAGATATTTCTTCATGTACAACTTCATATTTCAACAACCTGTAAACTTTTAAACACAAATGGTAATTTTTTTATCAATTTTTACTTATTTTTAATATCTCTCTTTGAACCCCACTATAATTTTCTACTAACTATTTCTATCTAATCTATTTCTATTCAATTTTTCTATTCTATCCAAACTATTTCACCGCTAAGACCGGAATCACTTACTGATTTTTCAAATTGTCCATTAAATAATTAATAATAAATAATAAATTGTCCAAGTAGAAACATTGTAAATTGTCTCTGAGGTAAGTATCACATCAAATACATCGTCTTGAACTTTTTCATTAAAACTTTCCCAATCTCCGGAGTAGAACTTGCACATTTCTATACTGTATTCAGTATCTTCTTCTTCTGTGTTCAAAATTACATTTGGTATTGTAACATTGTCGACTATTTCTTTGTTCTAGAACAGAGAAATTAGGTTTAATGGGCAGAGTTAAAAAAAGTACTTAATGAAATAAATTATGAGGCAAACAAATACTTACATAATCTTGGAAAGTTACTTTTGCTCCTTTTAGTAGAGCATAGATTCCTAATATTCCTATTCCACACCCCAAATCCAAAACTTTAGCTCCATCAAAGGTAATATCATTTTGGTCATCCAAATATTGAACTAGATCATAAGTACACTCCCAAAGTTTCAGTCCTCCTAAACAAGAAGCAGTTGTTATAAATTAATAATACTAGAGGTCACCCTGTGGTCGAAATTCGACCATAATCATGTTTTAATTTTAAAGTTTCAACTTTTTTAGGTTTCTTTTGCCTCTCAGATACGCAATAAAAATATATAAATGTTTTTTATGGATTGTGAAAGAAAGATTGATACTCATTGATATTTGTGTCAAACCTACTGTAATATATTATACAAACATGCTAGATGAGTAAGGTAGTGTGTGTTGTTGATAATTTTATAAATTTAATATATTTTTTGATTATTTTTGAAAAAATTAACTTTTGGCAGGCCTTCCTCCACTTAAACTTTAAATGTGCCAAATTTCACACTGATCCGTATGCACAATTCTCCAAAAAAACCGTACTTGAAATTATTGATCACTTCTTTAAAAAGTCATTTAAAGTCTTCAATCTTGATCCTACTGAATATGGATAATTAATTAAATTAGAATCGGAAAAGAAACATTTACAATCACAACAGCCTACTTTTTAGATTTTTTTTCACCTCCGGTTCCGGTTCCGATAAAACAAATTTACAAACTCCGAATATGACTCCGGTTCCCATATCATTACTTCCGTTACATCCCTGGAACACAATTGGAACTTCCTCAATTAAACTATCATGCTCCTCAAATCACGACAAACCCAAAATTATGTCTTCTGTGTACAAACGTGCTGCAAGTACATCTAATCACTGTATATTTGTTAATTGTTTTGAGACGGAACGTTTACTGGTACCTTTATGTATAAAGTATAATTATTGTGATGACAATGTTTGGATAAAATAAAAATACATTCTGTTTGTTTTATTTTTGACTCCAGTCAACAGTGAGCATAAGTGTCCATTGTGAAAAGAGAAAGTATTTAATAATAATAAATACCCCTAGATAGTAGATACTATAGCGGCGGCTTTCAGTCACAACACAGTATGCGGGACTGAATTCGGTGATTATACCATGAGCGGGTAACGGGTATTAGGTAAATATATACGTTTATTTCGAAATTCTTACTAATATAAGCGCCTTACTCTGTTTTTAGAGCAATAACGTTCGTTCGTGTATGACAATAGGTACTTTGAAGATTTTGAGGTTATTTTCGATTTTATCAAATTACTCTGAAACCCCAGTTTTGTTTACAAAGAAATTTTTATAGGAGCTAATATGATAATCATAGACTGTAAAAAACCAAGTTTGGTTTTGATGCAACTTGGTACGGGATTCCATACATTTATGGGCATTCATTCTCCTTTGTCTGAATGTATCGTTCTCCTTTGCGTCTGTATATTCTTTGCCTGCCGTCAATTTGATTTAAAGAGAATTCTGCACTCATCACTAAACAATACCTTACTCCAAAGTCCGCGTCCCAAAGTCGATATTCCTGAGCAAAAGTTAACCTGTTTCTACGATGATTTACCTCGAGCCTTGGAGCCTTGGCGGGAACTAATGAAGCCAAACCAGCTTCTTCGAACCTTCTTCGTACCGTACGCTCACTTATGGTTACACCCCGCACTGCTTCTAACTCATGTCGGGCTTGGACGGCCGTCAAACGGGGGTTCCTACGTACACGAAGCCGAATGAAACGATCATCCCTACTCGAAGTGCGTCTTTTTCTGCCTTGTCCTGCTCTTCTCACATAAGTACCGGTCTCCCTGAACCATTGGATACCGCGATGGATCGTTGAAACTGGTCGACGAAGATCTCTGGATATCACTCTGTAGGTTTGACCATTTCGAGTGCCCTGGCAATCTCCGTTCGGGCTAAGTCAGGCATAATTCAGTCCTCAACTCCAAAAAGATACGCGATTAAAAAAAAACAGTAACAGTTAACAGAAAACAGTATTTCAATGAAATTTTAAATCAAACTCAGAAGGAAGAAATACTCGAAGTTCGCTCCAGATAAGGTGTATTTGAATAAAATTAAAACAATTGCATAAAATGTGATGTTCAGTTGTTTTCTTAATTTGAAAATATTTATTTTTAAATTAAATGACGTATAAACCAGCCAGCAACCTTATATGATACTGATATCAAACCTTTATTTTATGTTCCGCTAAATATGCCGGTGTGTGTATATGGACACATATGGTGATTTCGACTTATTCTGAAGTAGTCCAAGAATATGCTACCAAAAAATAAGATTTTGCACCAAGGTATACCCTGGATCCAAAAGTACTGAACAGAAATCCTGACTCCTTATAGATTGTGGGAATATGGTGGCAAGCCCCAAAGGGAGATCTCCGATCGAGCGAGGTGCTATGCTCAGTCACGCCGAAGCCCACTTGTATGAATTTCAGATGTCGTATATATAGTGCCGATCTTTGAAAACTTGGATATAGCGATTCAGGATTGTGGCGGTAATCGGTTCGCCGTGTTCGTTCGTTCGTTCGGCGTGTGTCCTGTTGCATTCGTCAAGCGTATCTAAAGAGAGGATACGGTTAAGGAATGGGACAGGAGATACGAAGTGGGAGGGACGGCCGGAACCACGAAGCTCTTTTTCCCAAGCGCTGCTGCTGCATACAAAATAGTAAAGAAAATAGACATAACACACCACACTACACAAATACTGACTGGACACGGCGGGTTTGCCTACTACTTGAACAGATTCAAGTTGAAGGAGGACCCGTCGTGTTCATGTCAGCCAGGCGTTGAGGAGACGGTTCCTCACCTGTTACTCGAGTGCCCGATTTTTGCTAGCAGTAGATATGATACAGAGCAAAAATTGGGCACATCGATTACGGGCCTGTCTTCCATCCTGGGGGGAAAAAGAGGGAAATATTCCTCTCTTATTGTAAGCAAATAACTGTGAGTGTTAACAGAAAAAACTGTGATAAATTGGTGTGATATTAGTGTAGGCTCTAGATTAAGTTTTAAATTGTGATAGTAGGGTTAAGTTGAATGTGTGTGCTGTTGTTTTATTTTGACATTTTTAATTGAATCGTATTTTAGCACAGTTCTTGGCACATATTTTCATCTTTGATATATCGAACATATCCTAACAACAAAGCTTCATTTCCGGGTAATGTAGACTCGTCCAACTGGAGAAAGAATCTGTTGGTCTGTAAGAACTTGCATAAAATGTTTTCCACATCGCGTCCCATCTCGTAAATGCGTCTCTTAACGGTGTTATTGCTCAAAGGTATTCTCTTTAAAATATCATATGCGGGCTTGTGCAACACATTGTTAAGGACCTCCGCAATGGCTGGTAAGATAAGCTGCTCTCCAATTGTGTGTGGTTTCCTCGACTTCGCTATTAGTAAGGATATATTATAGGACGCTCGTAAACAAGCATCGTCTTTAATACATGATGACGCAAACATCGATGTAATGGATGGCCTTTTGTCTAGTTTTTCTTTAAGTGCTTGAAAAAATGACAAGGGCTTACTTTTTTGCCAGCATGTACTCTTGATAAGTGGTCATCCATTTTTGAAGGCTTCATGGCATCGTTACTGAATACTTTTTCACATATGAGACACATCGGCAAGTGTTGATTTGATGGAGATGCAATAAATCCGAACTTTAAGTAGTCCAAACTGTATTGTCTGCATTTATTTTTCGTGTCCACCATCATAGAACTCTCAGTAATCCTGCAAATAAAAAAAAAGAAACTACCTAAATAAAAAACAATAGTAAACTATTAAATCTTATTTTTATCACACCCAGGTAACGGATGTTTGTAAGGTATTACTGACTTACTCATTGATAAACTTGGATACCTATATTAGGTAAGTAATTATAGTAGGTAATTAGGTATAGAAAATTTGTATTAGGTAAGTAGGTACCTATCAGCATAAGAACGAAAACCAAAGCAAACTGAACACTTCAAAGTTTAGGTACCTACCTACTTAACAACTTAAGTGTAAGTAATTTTTACAAATACTTTTATACCTACCTATTTAAAATATGTTGTGTTTACCATAGGGCAAAAAAAAATTACAATCAAATACTAAAACAAATTACAACTAGTAAATTTTTACAATTGAAACAACTGAGGCAACTGCAAACTGTTGCAAACAATCTACAGATAGCTCAACTGATCACTATCACACAGTGGGGCAATGCTGATGCGCTGTGCCGGATAAAAACTGTTTGGTACTTACACTGTAAATTTTTCATAGACTGCAGATATGTATGGTTACGCTATTAACTCGCGTAGGGCGTAGCGTAAGCTCAGCATATTGTAAATTCTTTTTCAGTCACTTTACTACACTTAATTTAGCTATGTAATAACTTTGTAATCTCTTGAAATAAATGAGTACTTATATGAGTTATTATCGTTCAAGCTCCAACGAATTTCAAAACGCAAATGAACTTTCAACCTAAGTGCAAGCTCATTAAATAGTAAAATATCAGGAACACGTTTGGACTTGTTGATCGTTCGTGTTAAATTGCGTAAGCGTCAAATAGAGAGCAAGTCAAAACGCGCCCGAAAGACGTACGCTCGAACTCATTATCTTGCACAAACTTGTCCACACTGACTTGCCGAGTTTTTCATCTTGTACAACAATGCTATTTCCTACAAAAATATTAATTATTCTTAGTACACTTAACACAGCATAAACAATACAGTACCTACCTATCTTGAAAGTTTTAAATAAGAACTTGTGTTAATTTAATAGGGGTCGATTTTTTATAATGAAACAAATGTATTTTGGTTAGTTAATCGTATTTTATTTTTTATTTTTTTTTCTATCCCCCTAACATTATCAGGGCTTGTTTTTATCTTTTGTTCTTCCTCAATTCTTTTGTATTATTTTTCTATTTTTTACAAATCTTATATCTAATTTATATATATATACATTTAATGATTGTTTGCATAATTAATTTTTAACTATGCACTTGTCGGTTTTACATAAGTAAAAGTCAACAATTCCTAATTTAAGACACAGTAAAATATAATAAATCCAATAATATAATATACAGTAAATTTAAATTCAAATTTAAAATGTCAATAAAAATAATCAATAATAAATAATACAAATAAAATTCAATTAAAATGTCAACAATAAAACGACGGCACAAGGTAAAAGACTAACCTACTATCACAATAATCCTTAATCTAGAGCCTATACTAAATCACACCAAAATATCACTGTTCTTTTTCATCACACAATCTACAATCTTTTTACAAAAAGAGAGAAAAGCTTCCCTCTTCTTTCCCCCCAGGATGGAAGGCAGGCTCTCACCCGTAATCGATATGCCCAATTTTTGCTCAGTATCATAGCAAGCAAAAATCGGGCACTCGAGTAACAGGTGAGGAACCGTCTCCTCAACTCCTGGCTGACATGAACACGACGGGTCCTCCTTCAACTTGAATCTATTCAAATAGAAGGCGAACCCGCCGTGTCCAGTCAGTATCTGTGTGGTGTGGTGTGTAATGTCTATTTTCTTGACAATCTTGTATGCAGCAGCAGCGCTTGGGAAAAAGAGCTTCGTGGTTCCGGCCGTCCCTCCCACTTCGTATCTCCTGTCCCATTCCTCAACCGTATCCTCTCTTAAGATACGCTTGACAAATGAAACAGGACACAGATCGTAGTCAGGCTTCCTTTTCAATCTCAGCGCGGCCTCCTTGGCTAATTCGTCGACCCTCTCATTCCCTCTCAACCCTGCGTGCGCCTTAATCCAAAACAGGGAGACCTCCCGCCTCTGCGATGCAGTTTTTCGGAGGGCCGCCCTTGTTTGCACTGCCAGGGGATGAGGGGAACTAAGGGTGACAGCCTGGAGGGCCGATCTGGAATCGCTAAGGATACCGACCTTCGCCATTCCGCTCTTGCAGGCTATGTCTACAGCTCTCTGGAGCGCTAGAAGCTCGGCTTGGTAGACGGTACAATACGGCGGCAACGCAAACTTGACGGCCTTCGTCTCGGCCTCACCCTCCCATACGGAGAGTGCGGCTCCGACTCGACCCTCAATCTTGCTGCCGTCTGTATAGATCCTATGGACGTGGCTATTAACCACGTCCGCATAAGAGTCCTCGTCTACCAACCCAAACCTCAGCTCTTCCTGCTCTGCCGGATGTGGGTGGGTCCTCGATCGCTGGAGCATTTCGCTCCACCTCCCTGTCCTTCAACACCGGGTGAGGTACCCCCTTCTTGATCTCATAGAGCCTCGAAGCTTCGAGTATCCTGAGATCAAGAGGGAGTATCCCTGCCAACAGCATTGCAGAGTTCAGGGAGACGGTCCGATATGCTTTGCAGATCTTCTGGGCAAAACCCCGTTGATCGGAGTTGAGCCTTTTCTGGACCCCCATCTTTTCCACGGTGGGTGCCCACGCTGCCGATGCATACAAAATAGTCGGCTCTATCACGGCTGTATATATAATTTTCACTATCTGGGGGTTAAGCCCCCAACCTACTCTGGCAGCTTTGGCTAGCTGCTTGTACCTGCTTAAAGCCTTCTTACAGGCGTTGCCGACGTGGGCGTTAAAGGTGAGACCGCTATCTATGGTCAATCCCAACACCTTAACCTCGTCGTAATATTGTAGAAACACACCCCCCATTGCGAGGCGAGGCACGTCATATTTTAGTTTCCGCGTGCTCAGTAAAGCGCAGGTTTTGTGGGGGGCAAACTTCAGTTTGTTCACCTCCCCCCACTTACTAATTTTTTCTAAAGCCCCATTTGCTTTCCTCTCGATGTCAAGAGCAGTCTCTCCCTCAAAAACGAGCACTATGTCGTCGGCGAAGGCCTGGCAAAAAACATTCATTCCTTCTAGCATCCATAGCAAGAGGTCCCACAGGATGGGTCCACCAATGGATCCCTGCACGCACCCCTTGTTGGTCTCCCTGCTCACTTCCATACCAGCATACTTTACATTCACTCCTCTTTCACTCAAGTAGCTGCTGATCACCCGCCTCAGGTTCCCCGGACACCCAACCTCAGCTAACCTAACCTTTATGGCCGGCCACCAAGCACTATCGAAGGCCCCCTCTATGTCCAGCGAGACCACAACAGAAAGTTTCTTCTCCTCCCTCTGCTTTCTGATGTGGTTCACCAACCTATAGAGGGCGTCTTCGGTGCTCCTTTGGGGCATAAAGCCATACTGGTTAGGGCTGATCTTGGGCAGCAGGTAGAACCTAAGTCGGGCGACCAGCATCTTCTCGAAGATTTTGCCGAGAACAGACAGGAGGCCGATCGGTCGATAGGCTTTTGATACCCGGTACGATTCCTTGCCCGGCTTCCTTAGCACCACCACGGTCGCCCGCTTCCACTGTTTGGGGAAGCAGGCGACGGTGAGGCACCTATTCAGCAGAGCAAGGAACCATTCCGGGTCACATTCCACAGCGTGTTGAAGGACCTTACGGCTCTCTTCAACTCCTCCATGATGAAAGGAGGGTCGTCCGGACCCGCCGGCGGTTCGATGTCCAGGGACTCCGCCCGCCGGCGCGTCCGCCGATGTTCCTCACTTTCACCACTTCCCTGGTCCTCGGGGTAGAAGGTCTCCGCCAGCCATTCTGCAGAGCTTCGGGCGTCGAGGGTTTCACCGTCCCTCGTAAGGGGCAGGTCCTCCTCCCTCCCTCTGACTCTGCTCAGCACCCTGTAGATGCCCTCCCAGACCCCCTCCCTATCCTGCTTCCGGCAAAACTCCTTCCAACTTTCAGTCTGTGCATCTTTTACTGCCTTTTCATACTTCTCTTTCGCTTCCAGGTACAGTCCAACTACGCGGTCTCTGCGATCAGGCGCAGCGTTACGGATCCTGCGTTTTCCTCGTGGCGACCTCCTTCTTCATCTGCACGAGCTCATCATTCCACCACGACAATGTGAATCTCTGTGTGTGTTTTTTGGTCGGCATGGTGTCTCTGCATGTCTGCGTTATGACTTCCGTGTATCTGTCTATTGCTTCTTCTATTTGCTGTGTGCTGTGCATTGTGTCCATGTCCTGTATAGTCAATTGTCTGTTCGACATCAGCTGGGTCAGTTTCTCACGAAACTGAGTCCAGTTTGCCTTCTGTGTGTTAAACATGCGTGTGGTACGTATTATGTTTGTGCCTGTGGATTTCTGTTGTCTGATGCCGAATGATATGCCGTTGTGGTCCGAGCTCGTCAGTCCCTCCTCAATTCTCCAGTCGCCCACTCGGTCCAGCAGGTCGTCGAAGCACGCTGTCACATCCACGTAACTGGAGTACCTTTTTCCCCCTCTGACGGTATCGAATGTTGGGGTGTCTCCAGTGTTGAGTATATGTAGACTCATTGCTTCCAGTACGGCAGACACATCCCTTCTTCGCGGGTCTTCCGCGTCGCCACCCCACCACGGGCTTTTAGCGTTCGCGTCGCCTCCCAGGACCATCTTATCAGATCCCAGCTCTCTCCCTATCTGCATAAGATGGTCCAGGTAGGGCCCTACAGGCTTATCGGGCTCGAAGTAAAAGGACACTACAACCGTCTCCCAGGCTTTGGTTCGGAGGGTGGTCACAACTATGTTGTTGTTGCTGAGGCGTGTGTGTAGCTCGACGTCCAGAGATTCGTCGAATACCACAACACACGCCTTGACAACACCGCCCCCTTCCCCATCGCTCTGGTAGACCCTCATCCCGTTGTATGTCCTCATACTCCGCGCCCCACCTATGTATGGCTCCTGCAGCAACGCTACGCTAGCCTTACGCTTGGTGGCCTCGAGTAATAACTCCCTTGTGGCGATTTGGCTCCGCTGAAGGTTGGCCTGCAATATTTGGTACTGGAAGTACTCACCGGGAACAACCTTAGCAATACGATACCGCCGATCTGGCTAGAGCGTCCCACCTCTTTCTCTCTGCACACTCTCTATCCAGGGCACTGTGCTCCACGCTGCCTCTCTTGGCCTTAGTGCAGTTTATGCACTGAGGCGCTTCTCTCCGCAGCCACTTTTCGCAAACAGTCCTCATGTGAGGACCTGCGCAGTGACTGCATCGATCTATCTGCTCCCTACACACCCTCTTCGTGTGCCCATACCCGAGGCAGCGGATAGTTAATCGTATTAAAAGTGTATGCGTGACTTACGTGTTGTTGATTCTATCACACGTTGAGAGTTACGTAGTGTTGTGGAGTACCTAACTAGGGCATCGAAAACCGGACATATTTTAAAATCCATTTGTTTTCGGCCTTAGTTTGACTCCAAAGCTGGATAACCCGAGTTTCTCAGATATTTCGGTTCTTTGGTTAATATATAAGAATTGTTTGAATAAAGTCTAAAATTATAGAATAGGGTAAACAATAAAACAGGGAATTTGTGATCAAAGCTATAATTTTGTCTTCGTATCGAAAGGACATTTTAGCAGAACGCCCTATTAGCAGATCATCCTAAAAGCAAAACGGCATATTAGCATAACGTCCTACTAGCAACATGACCTGGTAGCAAAACGTCCTAATATCAAAATGACACCTTAGCTGAATGGCCTAGTACAATTCAATACAAATTATACATATTCAAACAAATATAAATTCATGAACTTAAATCTTTAATACCAGGTTTTTCGATAATACAAATGTTACCTATTTGCAATCAATAATCATCGAATATAATTCTTTTTAAATGAGTCACTTTTTTCAAAAAATCAAATGCAGAAATTTTAGTTTCTTGCAGCTTCTGCAATTCATTTTCAAATTTTGATTCGAAAATAAGTTGGTTCTTTCCGCGTGGCTCTCTTTTGAAAAGTGCTCGACGCAATCTAAAATCTTGCCATTTGGCCTCTTTGCGGAGAGAGTTCAAAAACGATATGAATGTCGGTTTTGGTCTAATCTTCGAATTGAATCGTCTAATCCAACCCTCTAATCCATTGTTGGTGCGATGATGTTCCGTTGCACAGCTTAATACTTCTGGCGACATCTTCATCCATTGCTTCTCAAAATAAGCTGTAAATTCCCGCAAAGGTTCATTATATTTGACGGAATCCTGTATTTTTTCTTTAATATTAGCCCAGACAATGTTTATAGATTCGGGCGGAAGGAGAGGCAGATTAGCACTTAGTCTTACTATTTCTCTACCAAACTGAATATCGGTTAACTTCATATTTTTATCATTTTTTATAACTTTGATTTTGGCTGCTTTACGCCATACAGCTCTGTTCATATGATAAAAGCATCCTGACAAGTGCGATTTTGGGAAAATAGTTTTGAAAGCATTCATCTGTGCTACTTCAAAGTCACATTTGTAATACGGAATATCTGATCCAAACTGGTCTTTAATTAGAGTGAATAATCTCTCATATGTATTTTGTGACTTATCAGGTAAAAGCGCATACAATAACGGCACGATATTGGTCATTTCGTTACAACTATCAACGTCAATGTGTATGGTATATAGTTGGTAAAAGGGGGGTGGCACATGGAAAGTGCCGTCTCCAAAAAGTTTAACATTTGAATTGAGGTTTTTCATTTGTTGAACACCCATTGGGGTGGCAAATAACAAAATTTTATTGGCATTTATTCCGTCAGCACTCCAAAAATTTGTCAGCCAAAATATGAGGTACCTCCACTTCATCAAGGTTTTTAAATTCCGTTTTTTGAATTTTTAAAATATTTCTTCTCGCGAGGTACAATGTGTCTTTTTTGCTTACAAACGCTGGTATATTTTCAATATCTGAATTACATTCTCTGGAAAATTCCTTTTCCAAAATTTTCTGTATTGAGGTATACTTTCTGCACGCTTGTTTTTTGCATTCGTCGATAGCGCTGTCTACTCGATTTTTATAAAAATTTGTTCTGCACGTATGCGCCGACGAATACAAAACCGCGGATTTTTCTTTATCGATAGTAATACTTGCGCTACATGCATCTCTGTTACTACACCTTCAGTTGGTTGAGCCAGATTTTTTATTCAATGTTTTGAAATTGTACCGGTGACCTGCGTGCAACAAAACATCTTTTCCTTTTTGTGACTTTATATATACAAATAGTTCATTTGTAGAGGCGGCATTACTCGGTCCTGCGCCATTATCCATTGCAAGAATATTGTTTTTACAAAATTAGAGATACGAAAATAACCTGGGTGATACTACAAAACAATTAACCACTACGTTTATCAAGCCATCGAAATGAAATTAATGGTAATTGTCATTGTGTCAACACATTTTAATCTTTTTCTTAAGTGGCCAGTACTTCAAAAGGTTTTTCCCCTTAGCAGCTCGAACAAGTACATTTTGCTGCGAGAAATTTAAGAATAGAAACTTTTTGGCTTGTTCATCTGATTGCCTATCAGCCCATTGAAAAATCGGCGATAAATAAAATTTTAGACGGTACAGTTTTATTAAAATCTTTCATTTCTTCTTGTGTACATGACTGTCCATGTCGTTTTGATATTAGGACGTTTTGCTACGAGGTCATGTTGCTAGTAGGACGTTATGCTAATATGCCGTTTTGCTTTTAGGATGATCTGCTAATAGGGCGTTCTGCTAAAATGTCCTTTCGATACGAAAGCATAATTTTTATCCTTTAAGCAATCGGTCTTATAATAATCAAATCAATTTGTTTTTAATAATAATCAAAGGCATCAATAATCAAATATCAAAGGCAATCAAGAATACATCTTATATTCTTAAATAATCCCACGCATTAGTACCATAGTAGTATATTTAGTACCATAGACCATATACATATGCTGCGCCAGCTTATAGAGAAAACCGAGGAGTACCACTAGCTTGGCGTTCGTTGACGATGGCCTGGCCCGACACAACCTCTTCAGAGATGCCGCATCGACTACCGTTACATCAAAGTGTTGATACGACAAAGCCACTATGTCAGTCCGACTTCCGAGTACACGAGAATAGAAAGAAGGCGATTCCATTGCACCGAGGGGTGGTGTGAGACAAGGAGACGTCATCACTCTGAAACTGTTTTCGGTTGCGTTGGAGGATGCCTTTAAACTCCTTGACTGGCGAGGTCTTGACATCAATATAAATAGCGACTCACCTTCAATTTACTGATGAGATCGTGAGATGAGACAAACTGTGGAAGACCTTAACACCATGTTTATGACCTTTGTAGGGTTTCGCTACTTCTACGTTCAAAGTTACAGTCCGGTTAGGTAGGTTTTCTTAATTTAATCGTAACTAAAAAAAAACTCGAAAAAAGCCCAAAAACCGGTTCTTAATATTCTGAGAACCGGTTCTTGATATAGCTCCAAACCCGGATTTTTCTGTTTCGGGTAAAACTGGTTTCGATTCCCTAATTAGTATGGAGCTCAGTAAATAATAAGTTTGATTATGTATTATAAAAAGTGTAATTAAACGTAAAGTATTTACTGTTAAGGATAAATATTGACGAGGAAAGAAAATGAAGGAAGAAGAGTGCTATTTAATAAATAAATAAACTATTAAAAATTTTGTATTTTTCAATTTTGCGTAAAAAAAGACGTAAGTCAGCCCGAACGGATTTAAAATAGGAAAACACAACGTATGTGACAAAAATTGTTTAAATTACCAATTTTTATAAAAAACTAATGATTTTTTAAAATTAAATCTATCATGAGGTGTATACAAAATACAAAATAGTACTGTAATTGTATACGTTCAAATTATTCGGTTTTTTCACTCGCCTCAAAGTGACTATCTTTGATATACGTAGTGTTAGAACTTAAGCGACGATATTATTACAAGTGGCCAACCTATAATGTATATACCAAAATACAAGAATAAAAAAATAAACTTATAAAATGGCTCCTGTTTTTTTTTAAATACAGAATTTGTGCTTTTGTTGGTTTTCATGTTTAATTTAAATAATAAAGTTGAGAAAAGAAATCACCATGAGCATAGCAAAGCATTGCTCGTTTACTATTTTAATACAATCCAAAAAATATGACATGAGGTGTAAAGATAAGACAGGTTTGAAGTTTTTCATCATTTGCAATCGGTAATTAAAATACAATATAGATTTTATCTTTACAGTTCAGTCAATTTACTATTCGATCCTATTTTAATATTTATATTTTCTTTTAGGGTCAGGTTGTACATCGTTTCCCTAATCGACTTCGAGGAAGAAATTTTTTGACTATTCCAAGTACCAAGGTATGTGATCGATATTTAGAAGAAAATGACGGGTACACATGGAATAGGCGTATTAATAGGCTTGCAATTCCAAAATTGCACTTTCCTGGTCAGATTGGTAAGGCTTTATAATTTATCTAGGAGTCCAGAGACTGCAGCTATAATTTATATCATTACATCCTGGGATGTATGGCTTTACATAGTAATTTAAAGTATCACACGCAAAAGATAATGTAATGCATCTTTGCCTTCATACTGACTTACTACAACAATAATAATCTGTGGAAGCTGTGGATCCACGCCATGTCAATCTGGCCCTGTACCAAGTAACAGAAGAACTTGTATCACAGGTACCAGACAACGGAAATATATTTAATGCTTTTTATACAATACATACCTATATTTAATAATTCAGCGAGATTCAAACCCACGATCTCCGGCTAAAGCGTTGATGCTATAACCACTGAGCCACAGAGGTCGTCAACTGAAGTACTCTGTTTATCGCAGAAGAGATGTATTGTAGTGAATATTATAATATTGCTGATACAAATAGTAGAAATATAAATTTATAATAATTTAAGTAATATATAAATAATTTTATATATAAATAATTTAAGATATTTGTCATAGTTATTGTAAGTGACATATTAGTATTGAGTGGATAATGCAAAGATTATATATTTTAAAACCAAATATTTTTCCATCAGGTACTTGGGGTAGGCATGATGTATCTATTACCATATAGTGGAGAAGTTTATTATGCTTCTGGTAAATATCTTTACTACTAGGAACCCTTCTAATTTTACTCTGCCGATAAAACTATACATTGTATATGTATAGAATTGAATTTTTGGAATCATAACATAATAATTTTATTTTAGTGGTGGCTTGTAAAGTGGGGATGTTTTTCCATTCTACTCCATTATGTGGGGTATTGTCGAATAGGCTTAGATATAAATTAAAGGAGAGGTTTATTAGATGTGATGATTTTTATTAAAGATTCATTTTTTATCCCACTAGCATAAGAGGTACTAGTTTGTAACTTTCATGCTTATATATCATGCTTAAAACTCTTGAGGAGGAGGCTTAAATAGGCCATAACATTTGAAGAATTTTAAAAGCATATTCTATGTTCACAGTTATGAAACAATATTTATGAGAGTCCATATGTGCTTTAAATTTCTATCTACATATGTACAATCCAGAATGAAATTAGTCTCTTGTGATTAGATTTTTTTTAATAATTAATTTTTTCAGACTGTATTGGAGAAACACCTCTATTTTACATTCACCTAGACCAGTGTGTATTGTATAAACTTTTGATGGGACTGACGAATTGCTTTGACATGTATTGTATGCCCTTAGGCTGGGGCTATATGATCCGGAATATGGAAGACCAGTACAATTTAGGGTTTTGGAAATAGAACTCTGGACCAATACAACAAGAGTTAAAAGGTAGTCTAATTGTAATTTTTTTAATACAAAGTAATCGACGTATCGACTAAAGGTTTTGATTACTGAGATACTGCAATATATACTTATATATAGATGGTGCATTTGAGATTATATTTTGTTCCAGGTATTCATATTTTTCCTATCAATCCTTGTGACGTTACAACAAGCGTTGAGCTCGGGATACATCGACTCGGTGATCACGACCATCGAGAAGCGTTTCAAGATTCCCTCCATCCTGTCGGGGCTCATGGCCAGCAGCTACGAGTTAGGCAACATCATCTTCGTCTTTTACCTCGGCAGTTGGAGGCATATTCTCGTATGGATCGCACTTGGTAAGAAAAAATAATGCTTTTAAAATAAACATTCCTTTTATTGATTTTTACAATAATTTTTAGGGTTCCGTACCCAAATGTTAAAAACGGAACCCTATTACCGCTACTTTGCTGTCTGTCCGTCTGTCGCCAGGCTGTATCTCCTTAACCGCGATAGCTAGACAGATGTATTTCTGTTGCCGCTATAGCAACAAATCTATACATATAATAAAATCGTAGCTGGTCGCTGTCTGATGAAGATGAAGAAATTATATAAGAAAAGCTTTATGAACGACATAGAACCCAAAACAATGATTTTTAGAATTTTTGTTTATCTGTTTGTCTGTATGTTTGTATGCGCTAATCTCAGAATCTACTGAACGGATTTTGATGTAATTTGGTATGATAGTAGTTTAGATCCTGGTCTCTGGATTAACACATAGGCTACTTTTATTGCGGAAAAATGTACGGTTTTCGCGATATTTGTTATTGCGCGTACTATGTCAACGGCTTAACCGATTTGAATGCGGTTTTCACTAATGGTTTCAACTTAACCGACTTCCAGAAAAGGAGGCGGTTGTACATCATGCTGTTCATTATATATATATATATATGGCAAACGTTGCTTTGCCATATTAAGTATTTCGCCCATATTATTTTATTGAAGTGACTAAATAAGTATGTCACCATGGCAACGTCGATCGCTATCCCGTCACACAAACAATATGGTCGCCGTCAGTCTCGAGTTGTAATAATTTACTATTTTTCATTCAACAAATGCACTTATCAATATATAAAATACCCAGTAGCCGATTCTCAGACCTACTGAATATGCATATAAAATTTGGTAAAAATCAGTAAAGCCGTTTCGGAGGAGTTCGGGGACTAACATTGTGACACGAGAATTTTATATATAAGATATATATATATATATATATATATATATATATATATATATATATATATATATATATATATATATATATATATATATATATATATATATATATATATATATATAATTTTCTATATTTTAAATAATAATATAATCTTATAATAACCTATATATCTGATCTTAGACCAATATTGATATTATGTATTCTATAAGATGTCTGAAGATTTATATGAAATGTACTGTAATATCTAATAGCGCGGGCGCGTTATATCCAAGTTGAAAATACATAGTATCCTCAGCATCTGTGATAGGTCATACAAATTGTACAGCAAATGATATTGTATTTAAACATAAAATATTAAATTATCTTTGCAATATATGATGATGAGAAAACTTAAAGAAACATATCTCGTTTGAAAGATCATTAGCCTACATGCTACAGCTTACATACATACAGCTTAGCCTACATTTGTATTTTAGATAGAGAATCAAGACGGAGATCCTTCTCCTTTTGTTAAACTCATGTTCTTTATAATACATAATTTTTCATTTCCCATGGGGTTCTAAAATGCATGCGAAGATAATAGCGATCTTAAATTATTAAGTATAATGGTGGTGAGCTGATGCGGTGCGTCGAATATTTATACATATTTCGATTCAGATTATATTATTGTAAACATTTAATATTTTCATATGGTCCTAATTTTACATTTAAAGTTAATATAAATAATAATTTTTCAGTGTTTATGTATATTACAGACATGCACAATATTGTTCAATTAAAAAAAAAACACAATTATCATCAAAAAATACAACCTGAACAATTTATGAAACTAGTACTTTATTTAAGAATTATATTTACTTACATGTTATAAGATTTTTTGAAATTTTTACAATAGTAAGTGATATCAAGATGCCAGGATAATACTTAAATATTGTAATGGTAGTTAAAATAGCACTACGGAAAGATTGTTATTTTAAATTAAATTACATAAAAATATCAGCTTAAAAATAACAATAATACTCGAAACTTATGGGAAATCAAAAGAAACACTGTACCTATAATAATTATTGGTGATAATTTTATATTAAATTATATCTGGTAGGATTTATTTAATAATAAATATATCGTTAACTCCTAAAATAAATGCCTGGTCACATTATATTTCTTGTTTAATAGTAGTAAAATATTAACATAAAATTTTTCGTTCCTCAGTATATTTTTGTATAGTGTCTTACATGAATGTGACATTTGTTGCATGATTTTAGTATGTATATGAAATTACGAAAGTTCGAGATTTAGACAATTATATGCCAGCTTTTCGTAGTTTTCCTGCAATAAAAAATGAAGCACGCTGAGAGCAGGTCTTTGTTTTTCTGGTTAGGCCGTAAAATTATTGTATTGATTTGTATTTTAGATACAGAAATAAAACGGAATTCTTCTTCCTTTTATCAAACTAATGTTCTTTATACATGGTGTGATTCTTCATTTCCCATGGGGTTCTAAAATGTATAGTTTTAAAGATAATAATAGATATCTTAAATTATTAAGTAGGTATAATGGTGATGATATTATGTGGTGCTCCAAATATTGATACATAATTAGATTTAGATTTAATGGTAAACATTGAATGTTTTCCTAATATAGTCCTAATATTTATCTTAAGTTAAATATGGGAAATCAAAAGGAACACGTTGTATATATTAATAATTGGTGATAATTTTATATGAAATTATATCTGGCAAGATTTATTCAATATTAAATATATTACCAATTCTTTATGTAAATTCCTAGTCACATGTTACAGGAATTTGATATTGGTCGCATGGTTTTAGTGTGTTTATGAATTAAAGATAGTTTAAGTATTCAAAAATTATATAAAATTTAAGTTTTGTAACTAGTAAATATTTAAATATTTACTACAAAACTTAAATCTTTATTGATTGTAATGATGTTTAATCATGTTTAACTTATGGTTTTTTTTTATTCTCAGCAGTAAAATGCCATTTTTATTTACTGATAACACAAAAAGATTTACGGATTAATTTATTTTATTGCATATAATTTATTCAATAGTGTTAAGAATGTAAAGTTGTAAACTCAGTTCAGACCCCATTTAATCTAAACGTAAGCAAAATGTTTAAATTCCACCAAATCATTGTGTGTATTTCTTTATTGCACGGAAAATAAGTGACATTTGAATAATTAGCTTTATGAGTATTCGCTTACGTTTAAATTAAATTGGTTCTAAACAAAATATAAGTAGTTGAAACGTGTTTAAACAATAATAATTTTCGATTACCATATGTGAAAATAAAATATTTTACCTTTTTGGTTAAATTTTGTTTCGTTTTGTTTTATTGTCGGATTTTTATGATTCAAAGGTTTTATTTTTGTGAGAATTGTGTATTTGCTAAGGAAACTTAACAACTAAACACTGTTCTTATGAAAATCAAGGTCTTCGAAACATAAAATTCTGACATACAAATCCCGTAGATATCGTATTGAAATCTATATATATATATATATATATATATATATATATATATATATATATATATATCGTATTGAAATCTATATATATAGTGCAACTGCATCTTAACCAGGTGGCGCTAGGAGCTACATCAAACCTTCATTTTTGGGAAGTTATCTACTTCAGTAGAGTTACATATCATCTATGCTACTGACATTTGCAATTTTAATAAAGTGACTACTGACATTTGAGTTAGTACTCGACTGTCAGTAGTCACTATTATATCTGTTCGTTGAAGCCGGTGATATTATCAAATCTACTAATTACCGGCACAGAAAGCTCCGAATTTAATTTAGTATAACCTCTACAGAAGTTACAGTCATTGCAACAAAATGAGTATTGACATTGGAGGTAAACACTGATTTTATTTGCATTTTTTTATCTAAACTTGTTTGTGCTACTAATTACTATTGTTAATGTAAATCTTTTGCATACAGGTATGAGAATAAGGTACAAAGATAAAGATGAAACATTCCTTGAAAAGCATTTAGTATCCAAGGAACCGTTTGGTCAATTTAAAGCATGGTTTGAAGAAGCTTGCACTAGAAAAGAAATCTTAGAACCCAATGCTATGTGTTTGGCTACAGCCACAAAGTAGGTATTTCAAATTTCATGATGCAACATAATGTAATATTTATCTCTCTTCTTATCATAAAGTAAACATAGGGTTAGGTTAGGTTATACCTAACCTACCATCATAGTTGTTTTTTCTGGTGATAACAGACATTGTATTCTAATAATGATAATAATTTGAAATTTAGTCAAATTTGTGTATTTTAATATGAGTTTTAGTAGAACGATAAAATAATTAAAAATAAATAAAAAAAACAAAAATATTTGTCTGACTGGGTTTGAACCCAAGACCAATTCGTCAACAATGCATAAATAACCATTCTACCATCCAGTTGACATTAATAGTGTCTAAATCAGCTTTACTCAACCTGCAGCCCGCTGGACCTTTGTTATTAGCCTATTAAAGTTATATTTAAATGAAGTTAAAAAATTATGTTAAACATTTCCAATTTCACCATTTGACAATATGTACTCCTTTTTAAGTCTTTATAAAGTTTTGAAAAGTATTCAAAATTTCAAAAATATCATTAAAAGAAATAAACATACATATTTGTAAAAACTTATTTTTTCTATAATAAAGTAAATTCATTGTTAGCTTAAATAGTTTTAATCAAAACATAATTTACGTATTGAGGGCCGCAAGAAACAACTATTAAGAGTTTTGCTTGGGGCCCTCGGCCATGACTGAAACATGTTTGTCGCCCCTATAAGAAAAAGGTTGAGTATAGCTGGTCTAAATTATTGAAGTATTATTGTTGTGGTTGTTGAAAATTTTTTCATATGTCTACATAAGCAGTAGATCATATGCCCAAAATATCCATAATTGATTTTACCAAACCTTGTATAAATAAATATACAAGATTTTGTCATTTAAAATAACTATGAAAATAAGTTATTTGCTTATAATTTATTTCAGAGATGGAATCCCTTCTGCCAGATTTGTTTTATTGAAAGGGTACAGCAAAGAAGGTTTCAAGTTTTATTCAAACTATGGCAGCAGGAAAGCTAAAGAAATGGTAAACAATTGTTACTAAACTAATAGGCGTAAAAATATACTTTACGAATACTCTACATAATATTTAAGCATACAAACTCCTATTATCTTGTACCAATATTTTTTTACTATAATTACTTCATTACTGAAGAAGTATTATTAAAAATATTAAAACTTTTTGGTTTTGATGTCAAAATTTAATGACAATCTAACCATCTATTTAATGTCCAACAAAAAATTATTGAATAATAAATAATAATTAAATTTAAATTATTATTATTATAACTGATTATGGTCGAGCCGCTTTTGGCTGATATTACCATATCTCACAATGTTGGAATTGTGGTTTTTGATGTTCTAAATTATACTGCCTATTTGACAGAAACCAGTGGTCATGTTTGTTTTTGAAGGAGTTAACAGTTGGTGCAGAGACAACATCATCGGGCAGCATGTTCTATTTCTGAACTACTCTATTGCTAAGGAAGTGAGCTGCTAGAGTTTTCCGGGTCTTGTTATTCCAGCCTGAGGTGGTGACCTTGATATGTTCTGGAAATGTCTTTCTTTATATACAGATTATGAAAGTCAGGAACACTATATTTGTGTGTTAATATTTTGTATGTTTCTATGAGATCACCACAGATTCGTCTTTCTTGTAGTGTAGTGACTAGTGAGGCGTGGCGTGTTTTATCTCTCTTTATAGGTTTTACGTCGCAACTCTCTTGGTACTTTTGTAGCTTTCCTTTGCACACTTTCTAATAATTTGATATCTTTCTGGAAGTAGGGACTCCAAACTTGGTATAAGTATATTAGGTCTAATGTATGTTTTATATATTTTCAAAAATAATTCTACTGTCAAAACTTGAAATGTCCTCTATACAATATAAACAAATGAGTTTGCCTTTTGACAATGTTGGTGATATGTTGATCCCGTTTTCAATTGTTTGCTATGGTTACGCCCAGATCGACTTGTGTATTGACGGAAGCTATGGGACAACCATCAAGGGTATATTGTAATTTAGAGCAAAGGATTCGGCATCCAGCTCACAATAATTTTTTTTAAAAATGGAATTTAGGATTGTTGTTTCCTAAGTGCAAAATGCAACACTTTGTGAGATTATGTTTCAGTATCCAGTGTTTGATCCAATTAAGTATATGATTAAGATTTTATTGTATTTGGTAAGAGCTTACAGGGGCTTATTACAGGATGAAAATCAAAATGTGGCTGCTACCTTCTATTGGGAGGTCCTCAACAGGTCTGTTAGAATTGAGGGTGAAGTGGAGAAAGTCTCTGAAGAGGACTCCACTAAATACTTTCACTCTAGACCAGTCCCGAGCCAGATTGCCGCCTGTGCCAGCTACCAGAGTACTCCAATTGAGTCCAGAGACGTTCTGAGTGAGAGAGAGAAAGTTCTAGAAACTGAGTACATGGTACCTGGGAAAGAAGTACCCAAGCCAGCATATTGGTAACATTTTAATTTTACTAGCAATACTTTGCACAATATAACATTTTAATTTATTAATCATCATACTGTTCATTCTAGGGGAGGTTATATTATTCGTCCCAATGCTGTAGAATTTTGGCAAGGGCAAATGAATAGACTTAGTGATAGAATTAAATTTAGAAAACCCAAGCATGGAGAAGTGTCTGATGGGAAATTGTTACACGAAGGTGAGGATGGCTGGGTGTACGAAAGACTTTCACCGTAATATTAATCAAAATATATTTACTTATATCTTTAGTTACAAAATGTACTTGTTATTACAAAAATGTCTTCCAATAAACTATGTTCAAAAATATTTTTTTAATTAGATATTTCTTCATGTACAACTTCATATACAACCCTTAAACCTTTAAACACAAATTGTAATTTTTTTATCAATTTTTACTTATTTTTAATATCTCTCTTTGAACCCCACTATAATTTTTCCAAACTATTTCACCGCTAAGACCGGAATCACTTACTGATTTTTCAAATTGTCTTACACTACCTCCAACACCGAAATAACATGTTTTTGCCGCTACAAGAGCAACACCATTTTCACATAATCTTTGTTTGAATAATTTAACAAGTTTGTCATAGTTAGAAACATTGTAAATTGTTTCTGAGGTAAGTATCACATCAAATACATCGTCTTGAACTTTTTCATTAAAACTTTCCCAATCTCCGGAGTAGAACTTGCACATTTCTATATTGTATTCAGTATCTTCTTCTTCTGTGTTCAAAATTACATTTGGTATTGTAACATTCTCGACTATTTCTTTGTTCTAGAACAGAGAAATTAGGTTTAATGGGCAGAGTTAAAAAAAGTACATAATGAAATAAATTATGAGGCAAACAAATACTTACATAATCTTGGAAAGTTACTTTTGCTCCTTTTAGTAGTGCATAGATTCCTAATATTCCTATTCCACATCCCAAATCCAAAACTTTGGCTCCATCAAAGGTAATTTCATTCTGGTCTTCCAAATATTGAACTAGATCATAAGTACACTCCCAAAGTTTCAGTCCTCCTAAACAAGAAGCAGTTGTTATAAATTAAAAATACTAGAGGTCACCCTGTGGTCGAAATTCGACCATAATCATGTTTTAATTTTAAAGTTTCAACTTTTTTAGGTTTATTTTGCTTTTGTTTCTTTATCTAAGAGAGATACGCAATAAAAATATATAAATGTTTTTTATGGATTGTGAAAGAAAGATTGACACCCATTGACATTTGTGTCAAACCTACTGTAATAATATATTATACAACATGCTAGCAAGATGAGTGAGGTAGTGTGTGTTTTTGATAATTTTATAAATTTAATATATTTTCCACTCCATACTCCACACTCCACCTTAAACTTTAAATGTGCCAAATTTCACACTGATCCGTATGCACAATTCTCCAAAAAAAAACCGTACTTGAAATTATTGCTTCACGTATTAATTTAATGATTAATAGAACAGAAAATATTTATTTGATATCAAAATTGCCTAGTAATGTAGGTAGTTAGTTCATGGAATACTAGGGATGTGACGGAGTTCCGATTCCGGTTCCGGTTCCGAAACATTTGAATCGGAGGTAGGTATATTGGAGGTCGGCAGAGCGAGTACTCTTTCATTTATTATTATTTTGCATTCGTGATCGGGTCATTCGTTTTGTTTATGCATTTGCGTTTCAAGTAAACTTACGAGTTATTAATAAGTGTTGGTGTGTTTGGCTAACTATTGTCTGACGATAGCAGTGTAAATAAACTTTGTGAAAAGATATTATATTCACGGAAGGGAGGTATCACTTCTTTAAAAAGTCATTTAAAGTCTTCAATCTTGATCCTACTGAATATGGATAATTAATTAAATTAGAATCGGAAAAGAAACATTTACAATCACAACAGCCTTCTGTTTAGATTTTTTTTCACCTCCGGTTCCGGTTCCGATAAAACAAATTTACAAACTCCGAATACGACTCCGGTTCCGGTTCATTACTTCCGTTACGTCCCTGAAACATACCCATACATGACCATTTTTTTGTATGACGTATGTCGATGTATGAAGATAATTTCGCCGTCTGTGGACCGATTTTAAAAATTATTTTCTTGATGTAAAGGACCCCAAGTTGGTCCCGTTTTCACCAAAGTGGTGTCCTGATGATGGGATCCATGAGGAATCGGAACTCCTCGAAATGTATATGGACACATATGGTGATTTCGACTTATTCTGAAGTAGTCCAAGCATATGCTACCAAAAAGTAAGATTTTGCACCAAGGTATACCCTGGATCCAAAAGTACTGAACAGAAATCCTGACTTCTTATAGATTGTGGGAATATGGTGGCAAGCCCCAAAGGGAGATCTCCGACCGAGCGAGGTGCTATGCTCGGTCACGCCGAAGCCCACTTGTATGAATTTCAGATGTCGTATATACAGGGTTACAGGAAAAGTCTCTAACTAACTAAGTTAGCATCGTTTCTAACTGATTTGGCTATGAAACACCCTATCCTAAACCTAACCGTTTTCGAGATATTCGACTTTTAATTTTTTTTCATAAATTTGCCGAATTTTTAGATATTTCATTGTATGCTATGAAATTTAGTAGTCAAAATCGCATTATTTTTTGCTTTTTACAACTAGAACAAGATGCCTTATGACTTCAATAACCAAAATTGTAAGTAAATTAACTTAACAGGTCGTAATAAGACATTGAAAAAAAGTAATATTTATTTATTAAGTTTATTTTTCTTTAAAGGATATCCAAAAAAAATAATTATGGAAGATGTTCTGCAGATCTACTTTAAAATATCTACGTTTCATCAGCTATCCAACAAGGTATAACAATCAAAGATTTTATTGGAATTGGTGCAAAAAACTTAGCTTCAACGGCAACTAAGGAGGTAAAAAATTACATTAGTTGATTACGTTTAATTTGACCCTTGACCCCAGAAAACAAAATAAAACAATAAATAAGTACACAATAACATTTATTACTTAATAACACATGTTTAAATTTCATGTTCAATATGACCACCCCTGTTTTGCACACATTTTCGCAGTCTTTTTCTCAGTCCACTTTTCACTACGCCAGTTGTTAAATTGCCTCTTTCATTCGCCGCGTTAATTATTCTAGTTCTCAATTCTTGTACAGATGATATCGGGTTGGGCTCACTGTACACCAGACTCTTCATGTGCCCCCATATATAAAAATCCATGGGGGTTAGGTCCAGACTTCTCGGTGGCCAGGGTATAGGCCCACCTCGCCCAATCCATTTGTTCTGGTAATTTCTATCCAACCATTCTCTGACACCTCTCCTGTAATGCGCAGGGCAGCCATCATGTTGGAACCACATGTCTCGGCGCAGAGTGAGTGGCAAATCTTCTAGTAAATCATTGAGGTCTCCTCTCAGGAAATTTTCATAAAATTCCCCATTTAAATTATCAGGGAGAAAAAATGGGCCAATCAAATGATTGGAAATGATACCCATCCACACGTTCAAGCTGAATCGGCGTTGTGATCCCTTAACCCTCTTCTTGTTTGGATTTCCCTGTTCTTTTGGGGCCCAATAATGGACGTTATGGTAGTTTGTGATTCCGTCTTTGTCAAACTTTGACTCATCCGTCCACAAGATTTTTTTTAAAAAAGTCGGGTCTTCTACATCTGCATTCAACATGATTCGGCAGAAACCCAATCGTCTTACGGGATCATCTTGTTCAATATCCTGTACAGGCGTGTAGTGGTATGGGTATAGGCCCGCAGTGTGAACGTTATACCACACTTTCCATTGCGAGACTCCCAGTTGAGCGGCAATAATATTTGTAGAGGTGGTTGGATTCAATCGGAATCGTTGCACTATTTCGTTGTCCTGTTCTTCGTCATCATCAATAACACGTGGCCTTCCTAAATCTGTCCGTCGTCTTGATACGGAGCCAGTTTCTCGAAGCCTTCGATAGAGTCCTTCAAAAACTCTCACATCCGGTACTCGACGGCCGGGATAGCGTCTTATGTACTCGTTACGAGCTTGCGCGGACACACAATTGCAGTATCCGTAGCAAACTAGCATATCTGCATATTCCTGGTTCGTGTAGGTCGTCATCGTCAACAGTTCCGTATCACAAGCAAAATCAGAGTCCAGTTAACAAGCACAATAGTCACAAATCGGAAGAAACAGTCCAGAAACACAGCCAAGTCGAACAGAAAACAGAAAGCAAAACGATAACGCATCTACCATGGACGAATCACATAAGCAGACTAACAACCAAACACAATCAACAGGGCATGTTGTATTCCCATTCCCAATCTCCTTCGGCATCGGCACATTATCTTTCTCACTCATACCTGCATAAATCGTAAGTTGTCTCGCTTGCATGCCCCGAACCAACTCAAAGGACAATAGGCAAGGGACCGAGAATTACTGCCTGAGTGCTTTTAACTAAGTGTTTTTTCTATGATTTTTGACAAAACCCTTGATTGTGATACCTTGTTGGATAGCTGATGAAACATAGATATTTTAAAGTAGATCTGCAGAACATCTTTCATAATATTTTTTTTGGATATTCTTTAAAGAAAAATAAACTTAATAAATAAATTTCATAATAATTTTTTTGGATATTCTTTAAAGAAAAATAAACTTAATAAATAAATATTACTTTTTTTAACTTTCAATGTCTTAGTACGACCTGTTAAGTTAATTTATTTACAATTTTGGTTTTTGAAGTCATAAGGCATCTTGTCCTTGTTGTAAAAAGCAAAAAATGATGCGATTTTGACTACTAAATTTCATATTATACAATCAAATATCAAAAAATTCGGCAAATTTATGAAAAAAAATTTAAGTCGAATATCTCGAAAACGGTAAGGTTTAGGATAGGGTGTTTCATAGCCAAATCAGTTAGAAACGATGCAAACTACACGCCCTTAACGGATCTACCTCGACTTTTCCTGTAACCCAGTATAGTGCCGATCTTTGAAAACTTCGAATGCGCGATTAAGTTGTAGCGGTAATCGGTTCGCCACATCACTCCCCCCCGAAGACCTGAGGTCGAATCTTGAGTCGTCGATGAATTTCAGATGTCGTATATATAGTGCCGATCTTTGAAAACTTCGATAGCGCGATTCAGGATTGTGGCGGTAATCGGTTTGCCACAAGATATATTATGTTTGGGGATTTCGACGTTGTTTAAAGAACTACAAGCATATGCCACTATGTCAATTACGGTAATCATCATCATCAACACCATCATCACATTATGATGATATTATAATTTTACACCGACACGGATATCTTTGAACATTAGTCATTACTTTGCCGTATGTGAACTTATTTGAAAAATGTTTTTGTTGTTGTAAAGGCTTTAATTCGAAATTTGTCCCTTAGTCACCAAAGTTCTGATGAAAGGAGTTCTGATGAGGGGATCCATGATAAATCGAGGGAACTCTTCGAAATTTATATCGACACATATAGTGATTTCGACTTTTTCTGAAGTATTCCAAGCATATGCTACCAAAAATTAAGCTTTTATACCAAGGTATCCTATCCATCCATATCCATCAAGGTATCCAAGGTATCCAAAAGTACTGACCAGAACTCCTGAGTCCTTATAGATACATGTTTGGGGATTCCAGCGTTGTATATAGAACTGTAAGCATATGCCATCATACCACTTACAGTAATCATCATCATCACGACCACCATCATCACAAGAAACACCAACATATTATTAGGATGACATAGGTACTCACTACTCATCAGAGTTTTGTGCACCGATATCAAACATCTTTGAAATTTTGCTATTACTAAAATTATATTCATGATCATCATTATTACTATATTTATTTAATGCTTATTGCAAATTTTTTTCCGTCAACTATTACAATAGATAATAATTATTTTTTAATAATATAGTATCTAATCAATATCATCACTGGTAATTGTGTAGGTCCACAGATCGGTAATGCCTATTTGGGGAAATACCACGGACTCTCAGGAAACTGGCATAAAATAATGCTTGAGTTAAGTTTTGCTGAGAGAGTGGGAATAGCAGAGGCGTGTTAATATTTATATATTCCTTAAAATGTGTTAATAATATAGCAAAAAAGAGAAAAAATATTATTTAAATAAAAAATTAAAACCGACATCCAAACTAAAAATGGACAAAAAATATGAAATAAAACTTATTTTCTAAATAATTCCCCTTTTAAATTCATCTAAAATTTTAACAATTGAGCAGCCAACTTGAATGTGAGGTCTATAAACAATAATTATTGTTTCATCAGGTTCGTGCTAGGCCACTTTTATTTCATACTCTTTTGTACATTTTTAGTTTGGAAGTCGGTTTTAATTTATTGTTTAAAAATAATAACCATCATGCTACATTCTCCTAGAAGAAAAATTAAAGCCTCTCCCTCCCTTAAACAGCTCACGTAGTATAGGTATGTTCCCTTACTTACAATAAAAACAAAGAATAATATAAAATATTATGTAAGTATCGAAAATTCAAGTTTCACAGTCTTTTAAGCTATTTCATAGCTTTTATCGCGGGCTTTGAGCGCGGCGACCGAATCAAGAAATTCCGTAACAAAAATAAATCTAACACCCCACACTCTGACCGGCAGAGCGGTGCGGCGTTGAAAGCCGTGCATCGTCTAACGTCGTTTTAGTTCGTCAGACTTCGGCACGGTGTTTGTGTGCGTGCGACTAGACGTATGCATGTAGACTATAAGTTAAGCAGTGCATAAGTTGATAAAAAATGCTATGCAATAGCTTTACCGCAGCAGTCCCCAAGTGCCACACATATTTTTTTTTCTCTTGGTCTTGAGATGAAAAATAATTAAATATAATTTATTTTCAATAACTCTAGTACCTATATTACAAACCTTCATATTTTCCAGGAATTAAATCACTATGAGCTTTCTGAGCCAAGTCAACATCTTTTCCAAGAGTGTCATCTAATTGAATGTTAGAAATATGACCTATTGTCACATCTCCGCACATAAATATCTTCGCATATTTAGTCATTTCATCCCAACCCTCAATTTGCTTCTTTGGGATAATTTCATTGCTTTCGTACCATATGGTTTTCTCCGAGTCTTAAAAAAATTATGTTTATAAAAATATGTTAAGGAAAAAATTTGTACAAAGGTGTTACAATTATATTTTATAGAAAAAGTTATTACCTATGTAGCTTCATCTTAATATTTTATCCCCCAAACCTACAATATGTTGGGCTATAATGTAACATCATACTACTATTATAAATGTGAATGTTTGTAAGGATGGATGTTCGTTACTCTTTCACGCCAATACTACTGAACGGATTTCGATGAAATTTGGTATGGTAGTAGTTTAGACTCTGGACTAAAACATAGGCTACTTTTTAAATAAATAAATTAATTAAAAACATTAATTTCAGACCAGATCCATATGTTTTTGTCCCGTAAAAGTGCAATATTCCCGTGGGATACCCGATACTCTTCATGCGGGCGGAGCCGCAGGAAATAGCTAGTAAATGATAAAAAAGATGACCGGTTTTTTAATGTAGGGCCCCCGGCAAATTTTTACTCTTCACTCGGGCGGTCACCGATTTTTTTTGATACGGGGACATGTATTGTGTCTTCAGAGTGTATAAATAATAGTGTATTTACCTGATTTATCATAATCATTAGCATCACCTGCGAAATTAAACGTAAAAGATGTCATTTTTTAACAAGACAGAAAATATTTTCAATTTTCTTTGTAAGTCTTTAAAATGGTTTCTAGAATTCTATATAATAAAACAAGTCAGTTAATGAAAAATATTCTTATCTTTTACTTAGAATGCAGTAATAAAGCTCACAGTTTTTATTTTTAATTTATGCGAGGCTAGAAAAAGGAATATTTACATTTTTGACATAGTTTCATTTTTTTTTTATTATTATATGGCGGAAGGTATTGAACCATTGTGTCAAGTTAAAAATGAAAGCTTATAATATTTTTTTTATAAAATTCAATAAATTTTTAACAGCGTTTTTATAAATCGTCAAGTCTAAAGTCCACATAAGGCGCTATACTCACGGTCTATCCAGCACTAATATCCGTCATTAAGGGCCATACTGACCACAATACTGCATTTTATGTAAAAGTTATGAATACTTTTCAATAACTAACTTGTTTGATTACATAGAATATTGCGAGGTCATCTATCTTAATTTGGTCCGACGAAGACGAAACTGTGTTTGCCTTGAACAGGAGGAAATTTTGAATATAAAAACTTAAAAGTAACTAAGTATAGCATGACGCGGTGCTATAGTAGCGGATTTAGGAGTAGGCTACGTAAGCTACAGCTTTTAGTTGTAGTAATCTAAAGTTATACAGCACGTTGGCACTTCCTAAACATTCATCTTGGCTCCTATATTTTTTTTCTTTCGTATATGGTTACAGATTTTATTTAACCTACAAAATAGGATAAAAATGTTGCTCGCTCGCTTTTAAGTTTTACTATACTGAACATAATTCAACATAACTACCTTATGTTTTACTCTTTTGTTTTTTTAAGATGCAGAAGTCAATAAATAGGAATTGGTCAAATTTTAACCAGCAAAATGGGAAAAAATTTTGTTCGCTCGGTCCGCTCGCTTTTAACCTACAAAGTATATTTAATACCTATGTTCTATTTTGTGTTATTGTTTATTTTTCCGAGTGTACAATCTTTCACATAGGGATTTTCTTAACAAAATTTAACCAGTAAAATTAAAAAAAAAAACAAAAGTATGTCCTATTCTACACGTAAAGAGCTACTTAGCGATCTGAAAAATTATATTTTACATACGTTCCGTCTTGAGTTAAAAAAGGATAAGAGCAGTTTTTTTTGTCTGTTTTTATTCAAATTGCCTGATTTTAATCAAATCGCAACTGGCAACACTACTTTTGACACTAAGGCCGGGACTATATGCTCCGGAATCAGGAACGCCGGTGAAACTTAAGAGCATTGAAAATACAACTCTGGACATAAACAATAGAGTTAAAAATTGAACATAATATGAGTGTCGAGTCAAATATCAATGTCATAATATATGACAGCTCGACACTCGATACTTCGATTTTCAGATCTATTGTATTACCGTAGAGTTGTATTTTCAGTACTCTGAATTTTCACCGGCATTCCGGAGCATATAGTCCAAGTCTAATGACGACCATTAGTACCAGTGCTGGTACTCACGTACCTTATAGGACATAAGCGCCTTAACTTATGGCGCTTAAAGTGCCGTACTCACCAGTCTGCCGCAATATCATTATATTGCGGCAGACTTGTAGGCAAAAATTATATGTTATTGTAGGCTGAATGATTTGCAAACTGGACCGTGAGTATGGCGAACATGACTCATCGCAACGCTGTCATTCAGGGTTATCAAACATATTTCGACATGTTTTACATTCTCATGGATGGATCGTTTTAACCATAGATCTATTATATTAAAAAGAGGTAGATATGGTATGAGCGTGTAAAAAGTGAAGACTCGAATCTGCCCGAAGTGGGGCAGTTTGTAGTTAGCTTGCGACGAGCCACACTATAGTTGAAAATGGAAGTTTGGAGTGTCGAGCTGTCACATATGACATTGACATTTGACTCTATTTTTTTTTAATATATGGCATCGGCTTAAAACCATTTGACGGTGTCAAGTTAAAAAGGCGGGAAATAGAACTTTCGTTTCAATTTTCAACACCGTATTCTTAAATCGTCAAGTCTATAGTGTAGTCAAAGTCCAAATAAATAGTCAGTGCAGTCAATGAGTCATGTCAGTCGATTCAGTAAAGTGGTAGAAGCTTTACTGAAAGTTCCTGGGGAGTTTTGGCGGGAAACACAAAATAGCACGTTTTTAGAAGTTGTACCACTTGCCCACACTTGTACACGTTAACGAATATTTAATGGTTAATATTCTACCAATATTACACATTAAGAACCGAAATAACACAAATTTATGAGTAAATACATATTCCACAACGTCACCCGTTGAATTCCCCGGAAAAACTCCCATTCTGTGCTCTCATTTGACTCTATACTCATGTGTTCAATTTTCAACTCAATTGTATTAATGCTTAATTTCAATGCTCAGAATTCTCTACGGCCTTCAGGATTCCGGAGTATAATTATTGTAGTACCCAGCCTGAGAACCTTCGTATAAGTTGAATTTATAATATAATTTTGGAGTTGGTTTCTACCTAAGCGCTTGGGGCTCTCGGGTAAAATCGGGTAATTAAAGTGAAACTTTTATTACATCGTCTCAAACTGTTTCGTCTGTGTGTTGCATGTCGCGTGACAGTCGGCCGCGGAGTAGGGATAAAGTGAAAGGCGCTCGTCAGAGCAGCCGAGGCCAATATGGCGGCGCCTATAGTTCGCATCAGCTGACCGTGTAGTGTATAGACTAGTACTAATTTGTGCCAGTGCTCCACGCTATTTTGTTATTCAGTTTCACTTTTACCGTGGTTTCATAAAACCACACAATCCTTTTTCGTATGGGTAACGGGTAAGTCGGAGTCTTCGGATCGGGATCACTGCAATGGCGTCTCCAGTTGGTTTAATGCTCTAAGGATATAATAAATTTACAACGGCATTTTTTTTTCTAATGGACAAGACGTAATTTTCTAAATCAAGTACCTACTGAATTAACAAAGAAGTAGAAGAAGAAAAAAATTAAATTAATTCAAGAATCAAGATCAACCACACGAGTTGTTGATTGTTTAACTTTAATTTTTTGTGAGAAAAGTTTGCGATTTACTTGCATACTTGCCTAGAAAGTATAATTTAAGGAATTAAAATAATCAATACAATTTACACAATGACAGACGTAGCGAAAAAAGTGAGTTTTTTACATTCTAAGTTCTTACTTTCGTCAAACTAGAATTTTGTCCGTACTATTTCAGAATGTCTGATGTGTGTGTGGTAATAATATCAAAATTTACTATATTTGTATTGCTTTCTTTGTATTATATTTCATAATTTAGCAAATAGAGCATGTAGAACAACTTTAATTACATTGACAAGCAGCTAACGCAAAACATAACCTCAATGAATGCGGCCATAATACATTCGATACTTTTTAATTCGTTGAAATGACAAATTAATGTGTCATCGTTACAAGATTTGGGTAAAATCGCAGAAAATGTTTCAGGTCCAAGATTACAAAGACTCCCTCAAGCAGAAAGCTGAGCATTTAATAGTAAAAGGATTTCCAGAAAAAATCGTCAAACTAAATGAACTTTTGGAGACGCCACATTTTCAGAACCGTGATCTTTCGGATGTCCATCAGGTAACAAATTGGAAAAATTGAAGTTTTACTTGCATTCAATTCAATTGCATTCAATGTATACTTGCGAAAATGTGAAATTCACGACAGACGAAAGCGTTCCTGGCACAAAGCACATTGGCATTTGGACAAAAATTATTTAATTCTCATGTTCTATAAATTATTGTATTGTGATTATAATAATCCCTATTATGCTGGAAAGGAGAATTGATAGAGAACAAGAAATTGGAAACATTCTTATTATAATTGAACATGTATATTGACGACCTCTGTGGCTCACTGGTTCAGCTTGTTGGTGCTCAAGCTGGAGGTCGCGGGTTCGAATTCCACCGAAGGAACAAAATAGTTTTTGTGTTCCTGGGTCATGGATGTGTATCAAATATGTGTATAATATAATAAAAATCTTAAATATATATGTACAGTATAAAAGTATTAAATATACTTTCCGTTGTCTGGTACCTGTAACACAAGATCTTCAGATACTTAGCACGGGGCCAGACTGACGTGGTGTGAAGCATCTATAGAGATTATTATTATTACATTATACTGCTCACCCAGCTAGAGAAATAATCAAAAACATTTACTTATATATTTTCAGGACCTTAACATTCCAGTGCCTCCACCAGCACAATCCGCAAATGAACCAAGTGCTAAGAGGCCTCGTGTGGATTCCACAGAGAACAACACAATAGAGGGGACTAAAGTGTATGCGTTGCCCAATGGTTCTGTACCATGTAACAAGCCTCTGAGTGATCTAATCCACCTTGTCAAACCTCATATTAGAGAGCTAGTTGAGGACTCCAATCTTGTAAGTATCTGTGTTATGATAATACAAAAAATGTTGTACAAGTATTGTTAATTTATATCACACACAAATAGTTTCATAAAATGGATACACTGGTCTGCAACAAATCCTTCTTCTAAAAATGATGTCATAAATAATAAGATTTTCTTGCTTTGAATGTACTCCTGTTGTCTAAATTTTTCAATCGCATCTACATTTTGTTATGATTTTTATTTTCAAAATATCATAAATTTAGGATTATGGACTAAAGCAGGCATTATTGAAATTGGCACTGAGTGTTAATATGTAACAAACAGAGAAACTGTACCACTTACACAATACATTACAAGGTATTAATTTTCCATTACAGCTCAAAATGTGGATTTCGTTTATGATACCTAAAATAGAAGATGGCAATAATTTTGGTGTGTCAATACAAGAGGATACGCTCGCTGAGATACAGTCTGTGGAGTCTGAGGCTGCGGCATTCTTTGACCAGATCTCGAGATACTTTATCTCAAGAGCAAAAATTGTGTCCAAGGTTGCCAAATACCCTCATATTGATGATTACAGAAGAGCCGTGAGAGTAAGTATTTGATTGATTCATTAAGTTCTTGCAAATATTAAAAGTATGATAAGGCACTGGTGACAAGTCCAAAGAAAATTGTAGAGAATATTATTTATTGGTGTAGGTTTATCCAAATTTTTCTTGATAAAACAATAAAATCTTACTCACTGTTAACAACATAGTGTTGTAATATGTTTTGGCTCCATTGTTTTTGGCTGGATGCTTGTCTTTTTGGGTTAAAGATTAGAGAGAACAATAAAGAGAACTGAACTTCAACAGAATACTGTTATTATTTATTATATTATATTAAGAACTTAGTTGTATAATATGTTACATGTTAAAAAATTGTTAGGCATAAAGTTATTTTATGTATATGTCAACGCATATTATTACAGTCTATGAATCTACATCAACGAAACAATTTTGAATATTGAAATAAAACATAGGTTTGCTATCTTCAATGTCAGCCTACATATGATTGAAATTCTGGGCTGGACATAATATATCAAAAATGAAAATATCTACAGACACTTTTGGTATGTGAAACATTCTACGCAATATATTGAAATATAACAGTATTTTTGTCTTCTGATTTATTATTCATAACATTGTGAGAGTTCTCTTCAGGGTTATCAGAAAAAGAGTAAATGGCAAAATGAGACTTAACCACCATAATACCTCCACTTACTTAGACAATGGTGGAATTGAAGACTGCTTGTTTGCTTCTCTGTCTTAATTAGTCATTTTCTGGTAATAATAGCTTTACTTAAATAAAAAAAAACATATTTAAATCCCTTTGTTCAGGCCTTACAACATTTTTTACCTAACCTAATTCTAACCTAAAATTTAATTATTTACAGGAACTCGATGAAAAGGAGTACTTATCTCTGTGGCTTGTGATGTGTGAAATTCGCAACCGCTACTGTTCCCTACATGACATAGTCATAAAAAATCTTGAGAAGATTAAGAAGCCCCGTTCCTCAAACGCAGAGTCGTTGTATTAGATGTAAATTAATATTAAATAGCTTTAGGGACACAAGTATATCTTGTGTATTTTTTAATTATAATAATATAAATTTTCTTGTTTCTATTCACTAGAACATACAATTTCATCATATTACAGATAATAGAAAAATAGAGACTATAATCGAACAATATTTTGTGATTCTGTGCATAGTCCATTTAATAAGTTATATGAAATAATGTAAAAACTTGTATCTCCTTTTATTGATTAATAAAAACATTATAAACAAGTATTTTGTCTTTAAATAGGTGTTTTGTTTATATTTACTATATTAGTTTTTTGTATTTTAAGCAATATAAAAATACCTTTTTAATTGCAGACATTCTTGTCTCTGCAATAAAATATTAAAGGTATTTTTGCTGTTTAATATACAAGCACAAATGGTATTATGTTTTGTAGGAGTCATAATAGTTAAAAAAGTTTCTAACATAAATTGAAATAGATATAAAATCTAGTGAATAAGAAGAAAAAAATTATATACGTAAAGACATTCATCAAATAGCAGTTTTGTGTCCCAAAATGTCAAAAAAGTATGTGAAACTTAAAAGAAAAAGTCGATTTCTATGTTTTTTTTTCTCAAATTTATTCGAAGCAAATCCTGATTATTATAATGATATATTGCAAACATTTAATTTATTTCTCTGTATCTGTATGTTTGTAACTTTTTCTACATTACTCCCAACTTCGCCATCAATATTCCTTGTTGACAAGTGACAACAAAAACAAAAATAGTTTAATGCCTATATATTACAACAATAAATATTAATTCCATAAGCATTGTGTGTTATTTCGTAATCGATTTTAAAGTTGTATTTAACAATTACTCTAAGGTTGAGTAATACTAGTTTTATTAGTCCATAGTAATGTATTTTTTAGATTAAAATGGTATTAATTAATGTACTAAACAAATTAAACCAATTTTATCTACAAATGCATTATCAGAATCTAAATAATGCTGCTAAAGTAATTTATTATATTGCAATCCTACCCATGATAGAAAAGTAACAAATATTATATTTAATGAGTAATTGAAGAAGCTAAAACACTCGCCTTCTGAGACGCAGTATGCAATATGGGACCTACAACTTACAAGGCGCCATTGATATGTTACATACAAAGTTTAAAAAAATGCACTGATTTATTGAAATAATGTACCTACAGTACGACCACGATCTGAATGTCTTTCGGCAACCGTCGGTTTTCATACATCGTCGGTCATTTCCAATGTAGAAAAACGGAGATTGCCGAGGTTCATTAGCAACGTGGCATTGTATGTTGCAGTATGAAATAACAAACTCCTTTATAATATTTTGTCAACTTTTAGTTCACATTGGAGTGACAATTTATAAAAACATTTCGAAACTTCAATGTTATGAAGCCAATCATACATTATTTGAATCGAATTTCAACAGTTTATTTGTTGTTTGGTTCGATTTATTTGTTATTTGGTTACAATTATTGATTTTCATAGATTTATTTACATTAGAAAGATATGCAATTTTAATAACAAAATGGCAAGAGATATCGAGAAGAACTATGGTGACAGCGCTAAGAATAGATCCACGTACGAAACGAGGAGACGGATTTCCAATCACATTTTCGATGGCGCCGGCGAAAATATACAGTATTATAGCGACTCAGAATCTTTGGCGTCTCGAAAGAGTAAATCTAGATTCATCAACCCGGCCATATGTATCGAGAATGTGCTATCGAATTCGTCGACTTCTTTGGGCACGGAAGCTGCTAGTGCGGACATTACGCCGCATCCTCACAGCGCTTACCGAAGCAGTTCCACTCCATTTCTGACTGGACGCATATCGAGTGCCTCTTCTACCAGTATGAAGAGGAAGTCCTGTCGGTTAGGCCCAGATGAGGACGAGGAGGAAACGCCTCGCTGTGACGAGTACCACGATGGAGCAGACACGTTCCGACTGTCCGTGGTGTCTGTGTCGACGACGACAACGGTTAGGGAAGAAAGAGAGAAGAATGAAAAGAGAAGGCAGGAAGTATTCCAGAAGTGGCTGGAACGGAAGGAACAAGAGGTAGGTATTATTAGGTTAGATGTGTATATTTCGACGACACTAGATGGCTTAGGTACCGGTGGCAAACAGATGCCCAAGAAACTGCTAATCCACGTGACATGCAAATTACTTGATATTAGCATACGTAGTCACAAGACTTCAAACTCACATTTCTCCGTAATATATCGTAGTAGTTAAAGACCATAAATATATTGCCGCTTACTAATAAAAATATCTACACAACGGAAAACGCAGTTGACAGACAGAGACAGGAACATAGAATGGAGAAGCCTCCTTTGTATTTAAAATAATAAATATTTTTATTAGATTAACCCCCTTAAATCTAAAAACCATTTTCGAAATCCTAAGCTTGTTTCATAATTTTTGAACATTTTGGCAGAGACGTGAAAAAGCTCGTCAAGAGAAAACTAAGCAGAGTGAAACACCCGCCATCACTCCTGAACTGAGAGAAGAGTCCTACAAACGTTGGGTAGAGAGAAAACAAGCCCAAGCCGAGCGAAGAAAGGCAGAACAAATACTGCAGCGTATTAAAGAAAAAGAAAGAATGGAACGTGAGAGAAAGAGCAAGACGAACAAGGAGGAGAAACTCATAGAATGGATAAAGAGAAAGGAGGAGGAAATTAAATGTAAGAACGTTATTTTCATCATGATTATGTTTCACAGCACGTACCTATTTTTATTAACGTAGGTATGTATTCGGTTTGGACAAATTAGTACTTAACTCCGATTTCACCAAACTTCTTAAAACGCGCTTATCGCTAAACCCGGATTCTTTCTCCCTCTCTCATTCAATGTTAGAACGGGACAGACAGATCTTAAACCGTAGGTCAGCCCTAAATGTCGGTTTAATGCGTTGGTAAAATAGGGATGTTGCCTAGTGTGGAATAACACATTTTTATAAATTAAGTATTAAAATTGTTGAATAGAGAAACAAATTATCTAAAACAAATAGGTATTTAGGTTGACGCGATTAAAAATTATAAGCAAATAAAAAATATTGCCCATCTCTTTCTCGCAAAACCGATTTGTTGCGTCACAAGCTGCTACCGCCATACATTTTTTAATGACATTTGTATGGCGGGAGCAACTCGTGACGTCACAGGCCGATATATCGCTCTCTTACTTATTGTAAGTTTAAATTGTTTGTATCTTCGTTATTTTTTAAGATATACGAAAATGGGTCCCAACTTCTAGATTGTTCATTAACATGTTGTCTAACATTGAATAGACGAAATAATTTTTTTAGGCTTCGTGCCTATTGGGGCTTAGTAGGTACATGTAATCTGAAGACAGGATTCCAAAAAATAGTGACTTATTTAAATTTAAGTTGTCTCTCTGTTTCTCCATTACTCGAGAAAGGTCGCACTAAGATGCGCGCGCTTATTGAGTCCACCACACACAGGATCAACAAAGATACGCGCGATAGAAACTTGTTATATTGTTATAGGAGGCAGTAAATATAGTGAACCAGGAGGTCTAAAATGTCCACATTAAGTGAATCGTATTATGCAACATCGTCTATAGAAGTTCAATAGAAAATCCTACATGAACCATTAAACTATTATAAATGTGAAAGTTTTGCGGCTAGTAGTATGCTGGTAGCCTTCGATGTTAGTGGATAGTTTTGAATACTAGTATTTATATAATAATAATATTAATATCTATGGACGCTTCACAACACGTCAATCTGCCCCCGTGCTAAGTATCCGAAGATCTTGTGTTACAAGGTACCAGAAAACGGGAAGTATATTTTTATACTTTACATATATTTAAGATTTGGAAAAACTTTTTGTTCCTTCGGCGGGATTCGAACCCGCGACCCCCGGCTTGAGCACCAACGCGTTGAACCACTGAGTCACAGAGGTCGTCCACAGAGAAGATGTCAATTGTCGAATATGAACGAACGACGCGAAAACCTCAGAAGAAACCAAAAAGATTCTAAAGACCTCCATAGCCCCCGCCGCCCTAGACATAAGAGTGGAGAAAGTACGGAAGATTTCTGAAGCTGCTGTCCTGGTGCAAACCAAAACGAGCCAGGATATGGACAAGCTGAAAGCTGCGATGCCGGTCTCCTTGAAGGCTGAACCGCTCAAGGGCCGCCTCCCTCTGATCGCTCTACGTAATATAGATGGGGGTAACCGCGAGTTAATCGACATTTTGAAAGCCTTAAAGGACCAAAACCTTAGGGAGAATACTGAATGGCCCTTAGAACGGCTACAAAGGAGCTGCCAATTGGCGTTTAAAAAAAGTAGAAATAATAGCGATAGAACAACTTACGTTATTAAATGTCAACCAGAGCTAAGGAAGTGTCTATTGGCAAAAAAGAAGTTATATATTGGTTGGGAGGTGATTGAGGTTGAAGACTTTATTACGGAAATATGCTGCCGGCGGTGCCAGATATACGGCCATAACGAGAAGGGCTGCAAAGCGGACAAGCCTACTTGTGGTCAATGTGGGAACACAGGGCATTGCACAGAAACAATTAGACGTTGTGCCACCTGCCATAAATTCGGACATGATAAAGTAGCCCTGGAACATCGAACTGCAATCACAGAGTGCCCAGCCAGGAAACACGCAGAGCGAAGATTGGTAGAGTCAACCAATTATTAATGGCGGGCAACAATCGTATCACCGTCGGCCAGATAAACCTGGCGGGGGCACAGGCAGCCACCATAGAGCTGCCCCTAGTTGCAGAGGAGCTGGGACTAGACGTCGTTCTGGTTCAGGAACATTACCCTGGTCCCAATCCTCACGCCGCGGCAAACACCATCCTGCAGAGCGGCGAAAGTGCCAGGGCGGGGATCTATGTTCGCCGGAGGGACTTGGCGTGCGCTGTCTTACAACACCTGTCAAACACACACTGTCTAGTACTGCGAGGAGAGGCAGTACACAGGACGCGGACCAGACGTCACGCACCGTCGCGAGTCGATGGAAGCATTTATCCTGGCACATGGACCAGGATAAATGCTTCATCCCACATCGACCTAACGTTAGCCAAAGGCACCCTGGTAACGGGGTGGAGAGTTAGAGAAGACGCAATAAACAGTGACAATAGGCTGATTACGTTCATGGTGGCCAATAATTCTACTTCTAGCGCTGAGCCAATCGAAGAGCCAATGCGGTTTCGGGAGCGTGGTGTGGAATGGGGAATCTTTGAAGATGAGATCCAAAAAAGGTCAGCGAACATCAGGTGGCACGATCCAGCCGAGGTAGTCTGTGCAAAATTCACCAGAATGGTGACGAGCACAGCATCCTGGGACTCAGTAAGGGGGGGGAAAACAGAGCGTGGGTACGAGTGGTGGACGCCGGTCCTGGACCGGCTTCGCCGAGAGACCTACAGCTCGCGCAGGGCTTGGCAGGCGAGTCGGAAGGGCAACTACCCGGACGAGGAGGCTGCCAAGAGGCGCTTTCATGAGATTAGGCGTAGATATAGGGTTGCCATGAAGGAGGAGCAACTTAAGTTCTTTAAATCAGTCGCAGACACGGGAAACCATGACCCATGGGGCAAGGCGTACCGTGTCGCGTGCGGGAGGCTTCGGCCTCTTAGCAATGTAATTAACGGCACGAAACATTCCGAAGGTTATGCTGGGGGAGTCGAGGAGGCCATGCACAGCCTCATGTATGCTCTGTGTCCGGACGACGATGTGTCCAGGGACACGGAGTACCACCGGCAAGTGCGGTATATGGCGGCCGCGATTCCCGCAGGAGAAGATGCTCCTCCTCCGACGGAAGAAGTGGTCGCGAATATAGTCAAGGTTCTCCCTAACACAGCACCGGGAATCGATGGGATAACCGCTCGCATTATAAAACACGTTTGGGCAGCCGCGCCGCGAGAATTTGCTGAGGTGTTTAGGCGATGTGTCGAAGAGGGCGTTTTTCCGCGAGTATGGAAGGACGGAAGGTTGTTTGTCTTGCCCAAAGGCAATGGCAAGCCTCTTTCCGATCCTAAAGCCTACCAGCCCGTCACTCTGCTGCCGATCTTTGGTAAGATTTTGGAACGCGTAATGTTAAAATGCGCCACGCAAATGACGAGTGGTCTATCGGACTGCCAGCATGGGTTCACTCGAGGGCTGTCGACGGTATCCGCTCTGAGAAAGATTCTTGAAGCGGGTCGTGAGAGTTCGTCGAAGTATGTTCAGGCGATTTTCTTAGATACCTCTGGGGCCTTTGATAATGCCTGGTGGCCGATGATCATGCTGAAAGCGAAAAGGGGGGGCTGTCCGCCAAACATCTACAGGATGTTGGCGGGCTACTTCACCGGACGCAGGGTAGGCATGTTCGTCGGACGCAGGGTAGTGTGGAAGGCGGCCACGATGGGCTGTCCGCAGGGATCGGTGTTGGGTCCCTCGCTGTGGAACATCCTGATGGACGACTTGCTTCGACTGCCCCTTCCGGGGGGAATGACATTCGTGGCCTATGCCGACGATGTGACGATTCTAATCGAGGTCGACTCACGTGCGGCTCTTGAGGCGAAAGCCTCAACTGCATTGTGGCTCGTTGGTGAATGGGGAGTCCGTAATAGGCTGGAATTTTCCCCGACTAAATCGTCTACCATGACGATAAAGGGGAAGTTCCAGCGACCCCCAGTCATCAAATTTGGGACCAACTCCATTGGGAGCGTCGCGTCGACCACGGTGTTGGGAGTGGTAAGCGACTTGAGTCTATCCTTCGCGCGACATGCAGTGTCCATAGGGGAAAGAGCGGCAAATTGCTTCGGCAAGATGTCGCGAGTCTCGGCTAGCTCATGGGGGGTTAGGTACAGGGCTCTTCGGATACTGTACCAGGGGCCTTTGTGGCTACTGTAACGTATGCGGCAGCATATTGGTACGAGCGGGCGACCCTACACGTTGTGCGGAGTGCGCTTTTGCGCACCCAGAGACACGCCTTGATTCTTCTGACCAAGGCGTATCGCACGACGAGCACTGACGCCCTGGCAGTTTTGGCAGGGGTGCTGCCGGCCGACCTCGAGGTAATACGTGCTGGCAGACTAGGTGTGATGCGCGAGACCGCGATTACCAAGGAAGAGCTTCGGAGTGCGAAACTCAGGGAAACTGAGTCCGCTTATGCCCTATGGCAGGAGCGTTGGGACACATCAACCAGGGGGAGGGAGCTTCATCGGTTCTTTCCGGACGTGAGGGCTCGCTCCAAGGCAACTTGGATAGAGCCTGACTATGAAACATCGCAGCTGCTTACCGGTCACGGCTGTTTCAGAGGGAGGCTTCACAGATTGAATCTTTCCGACGTGGGGTCATGCTACTGTGGCGAAGCCGCAGAGGAAGACGTACACCACGCTATCTGGGAGTGCCCTCTGTACGGGGAGGCGCGTAGGGAGCTTTTGGATGGGATTGAAGTCTTTGGAGAGGGTCCGGCCTGCTACTGCGACCTCGTTTCCACGGCGGCGAACTTCGGACGGCTACGGGAATACGCGCGACTATGGCACAGGATAAGAAGTGGATTAGAACGCCAAGAGAGGGCATTATCTGGAGGCGAATAAGGAATAAGAAAGAAAACCTAGATGGTAGAACCAGTACGCGCTATCGGAAGACAACGAAGTCGTATCTGTGTTGTCCGCCCCAGAAAGGGGAGAAGGACTTAGGGACAAATAGAAAGAGACTAAAGAACTTGTAGGGAATCAAGAATTGCGCACCTGAAGGGCAGGACCCAGGACAGTAGGGTGCGCATTCCCATGTTTCGGCCCGTATAACCAAGACGGTTGATAGGGCCATGGGTTGGTGGAGGGATTTGTCGAATATGTAATTAGTGTTCAAAAATCAAAATCGAAAAAGTTTTATTTCCGCTTTTACGCTTTTTTTTTTTTACGCTTAAGGAATTGTCCTTACGTGTTGCCTACCACCGGTTCGGGAACTAACCCGGCGGGAAGAACCGGCGTAAGAAACTCGCACGGGGCCGTATATATATATATATATATATATATATATATATATATATATATATATACAATATGTAGACATAGTCCATATATTATCAACAAAAGTCAGATACATATACTTAGTACATAGAAGCAGCCGCGCAGGTGGCCATCCTATTCCCATGGTGTGCGATCGGCAATAAAATCATTGACCCCATATTATGCTTTAGCACACAAACGTTCTTTAACTACTTTTTTAAATTTATTAATTGAAAGATTTCAAACGTGTTCTGGGATTATATTGTATAGGCGTATACATTGGACCTTTAAAGGATTTGCTTACTTTACTTAGTCTGATGACTGATCACCGGTATATATTCTAGCTTGTGCTTATTTCTAGCGTTTCTACTTACATTGTATACATTATCCAAAATGTATAGAGAAGCGACGGTCAGAATACCTATTTCTTTAAACTTTTCTCTCATAGATTCAACAGGGGACATTTTGTAAATTGAACGTGTTGCTCGCTTCTGCAGCACAAATATTATATTAATGTCGGCGGCATTTTCCCATAAAAGGATGCCGTAAGACATTCTACTAAGTATGAAAGTAACTAAAATAAACTAGTTTGTGGTGTTGTTATAATGTAAGTTTTTTTAAAATAATATGTTTTGTGGTAACTGATACGTATGATTCTAGAGAGAATATGATGATATGATTAAGTACAATAAGATTCGCATAGTCATTACATTTTATTTAATGTAAATTCCTTAAAATAAAGATTGAAAAAAAGAGTGAAAGTTTGTGAGGATGGACGTTTTTTACCCTTTCACGCAAAAACTACTGAACGGGTTTCGGTGAAACTTGGTATGGTCGTATTAAAACAGGCTACTTTTTATCCCGAAAAAATACAGTATTCCCTTGGGATACCCCATACTATATTTACGCGGGCGGAGCCGCGGGAAAAAGCTAGTGTTTCATAGTACGATTGCCTTAATGTGGCCATTGTAAGGTCTAAAACAGGCTGAGATTTATTACAGTAATGAAGACGCGCGCCGAGCGGCGTGCGGCGCGCGCGGCCATCGAGGAGGAGCGGCGGCGCGTGCAGGGAGAGCGCGCGTACCGCGACTGGCTGCGCACCAGCAGGAGCAAGCCGCTGCCCGTGCCCCTGAACCGGGGGGAGCTCAGTAAGGCTGGGAGTATATGGTCCGGAATCCGGAAGGCCTAAGAAATTTCACAGCATTGAAAATAGAACTCTGCGTTAATACAATAGAGCTGAAAATCGAACACACATGTGTCGAGTCAAAAGTCAATGTCATTTATGACAGCTCGACACTTCGATTTTTTTCTTCAGTGCTCTGAATTTTATCAGGCCCGCCGAATTCCGGATCATATAGTCCCAGCCTAAGTTCCTTGTTTTATCGTAGAAGAATCCGCCGGCAAGGACTGGACGTACTGATAGCTAGGAACGTCGCTATGGTATACAAATAATTGTGTTTACAGCAAATGTCCCAGTGCTGTTCAACGACAGTAAACGTGGGTTTATTCTTATGTCAACACCGGTAAATGGAGCAGCGGTAGATGGATAGCCCGTAAAGTGGTTGCATCCGTTCATTAGGCATTCATAAGAACAAAGCCCTCCAGTATTCCACCAGGAAGAACATGAATTGCGACTTTATTGTGTGTCACTTAATAAAAACACCCTGGATTTGATTTAAGTATGATAATTTCTTGGGATAATCTGCTAAGCGATGTCGTAGGGTGCCTGCTCGCTTAATTTTTTTTTTATCTGATGAGAGAAGGTAAAGGAATATATTTTACAGGTATGCGAGGCTCAGTGTCGCAGATGTACGTGAACCCCATACCCTGGCAGTCCCTCACGTAAAACAAGTAGGTAATGTGCATGTTTTGTATACTTGCTGGCAGCAAATTGTGATTGTACTTACTTTATTGTATACTTTTATAAACCTTTTTGGTGGCATTTTCGAAATGGAATATAAAGTAAAACAAAATCGTTGACTAGTTATTTATTATGCCTAACTAACATTGAGTGAAAAAGGGTCCCTACAAGTACAAATTATAATTACACTTTCATTTAACCTTTCGCTTACACTTTACACGAACGTTTTTTTGTAGCCCGAAACATTTGAACCAAAACTCCTTGTTTTGGACGCACCTCTACTCTCCAGAGGTGTCATAATTCATAAATATAATATTTTTGATATCTATCTTTTGCTTAATATCAATAAAAAAATGTTTGTGTAAATGAAGATGACCTGTGCCGAAAGATGTGAAAAAAATGTGTTTTCTCTTTTTCAACCAAACACTGCAACCGTAGCATTGAGGGGTTTCAAATGACAGTTCTTCTCGTGCCTAAAAGCTGTCAGATGTCACGTATTTCAAAACCCTCATTTAGCAGGTTCTCAACAGACAGGTTTTGGACGGTTTATCACATCTTTCATACGAAAACTATTGAAATTTCAAAAATTCTGTTCTGAATTACTAAGTATGTGAAGAAAATTCAACGCAGAGTGTAGTTTTTTTTTAATATTCCTAACATTTAACTATCACAAACTATTTGTTGTTATTTAAATAATCTAAATTTGTGAAATACAAAATTGATAACACTTCTAAATACAACACTGAATTGAGTAAATTCACAAGTTTAATTTTAAACATTGGAAAAGCAAATATAAAAGTATGCTTTATGGATATTTTTTTTCAATCGTCAGCTCATTTTTTAAAAAGATCCCACCGAAATAGCATCAGTGAAACAAGCCCCTTGTTTTGACGAATCACAATATTATGTACACTACTCGTAATATTATAAAGAGGAAACATTAGTTAGTTTGTATGGCTGTTGGCATTGCATTGAATAGGGTCCGAAAGTATTAGATCGATTTTGATGAAATTTAGCACAGATATAGAATAGAGAACGAGTAAGTACATAGGCTACCCGCCACTTTATATAGCCGGAAAATGTACGGTTATCGCAGAAATTTCTTTTGCGCGTATAGAGTCCCGGAAACATATAATTGTTATAAATAATTCAATCCATGAATCATTTACCAATTACAAATTCCATGGTTCTGTATTTAAATTTCCTTTGTCTATAACATCCTGTTTAAGTTCTATTCAACTTCACGACCCTGATTATGCCCTCGTACACAAGAGTGTTTTTTTGTTGTCGCGACAGAAAAAACTGCACTATAATTAGAACTCTGCGATAATACAATAGAGCTGAAAATCGTGTAGAGTTGTCAAATCTGACATTTGACACTTGACACTTTGATTTTTATTTACAGTGCTCTTTTTTCTGTCGTAACCACTATTAACGCTCTTGGGAACGTATCCATAGCTTCTGCACTTAAATAAAACCTAACTTTAATAAGGCCTCTCGGTGTTACATGGTAATACACTAACGAACATCTTCAATACGCCTCCTCTTCCTCCTTAAGTCGTAGTATGTCGGATTTGTTCATAAAGTAGTAGGAGGGCTGGCGGCCTTTCAAGTCCTTTATAACGCGTTTCGCACCAGCTTTGATGAGCACATGGCTGAGGGATTCCATCTTCTCAACACCCATTGCGTAGTGCAATGGCGTGCGTTCGAGCTGTAAAAGAAAACATATTTTTGGATAGGGCACAACATTAGGTTGTGCGGAGTCTAGGTGTGCCGTTAAAGAAGAAAATCGTTTTTTTCGAGCCTGTAAAGTTTGTATGGAGAAGTTATTATTTTTGACATTTTTCATTAGGTATAAATAAAAAATATTGTGCCTTGTAAAAAAAAATCATTCTACCCCATCGTGTGGGGTATCGTTGAATAGGTCTTTTAAAATAAATGTAAGATTTTATACATGGCTTTTTACAAGGTCAACCATTTTCGAGTAATCGGCCAAAGGTCAAATCCAAAGGTTTATAATTTTGTCCCCCTGGAATTTCTAAAATATAGGAGATAGAAACTTGTAAGTTTTCATACTGATAGATCATGCTAAAAACTTTTTAGGAAAAATAATTTTAACGAACACGGACAATAACTTTTGAAGTAATTCAAAGAAAACATATTGCGCGTTGATAGTTATGGAATTCTCCTTAGAAATGTCCTGACATGCTCTTGGTTAGGTTATTTTCTTGTGAGGTACGGCACCCTCAAACGTAACAGTTATACAGGCGATGCTTTCTGCGTCTTACGTGTGTAACTTAGCCTTTTCATCCGTTATTGGATGATTTTTATACAGTATTCTCCGAGCGAAGTAACCACTCTTGAAATACTGTAGTGCCTGGGATAGTTAGTTTTTAAATGTCGTATGGTTGCCCAAGCACATACGGCATTCTCACAACATAGTCAGCCTAGTCCAGAGGAATGACTGGTCAATACGTCTGGGGCCAACCATGTGCGGGTTTCCTCACGATGTTTTCCTTCATCGTTAGAGTGTCCGTATAATGTACTACTTGAGATCTGTTAAAGTCTCATTGGTACACGCCACAAGCTGGAAATCGAACCTGCACTCTCTCGAGTGCGAATCAAACAGTCTACCCACTAGGCCACGGAGCTCTTGTATTAAGTACTCACATTATCCCCAATTTTCAATAATTCCGGATACGTCTCGGCCAGATAAGCCACGATCTCCTCCTTCTGAACCAGCACAGCGGAGTGCAGGGCGGTGCGGCCGAAGGTGTTGCGGGCGCGGACTAATGTGCGCCCACCCTCGCCCGATAGAAGGTTCTGGAGGGTACCCATATCCCCTGAGCGTGCTGCTCTATGTACGGCGTCTCGTGACTCCTTTCAAAGTAAATAAGGGTACCTATTAGTTTAACTTTGAAGAGAAATAAGTATGTCGCTAAAAGGTTAAAATATATTTTAACAAGAATAGTATGTCCGCGGATATCTTCTTTTACTACAAAGATACATATTATATTATAAATATATAAATTCTAATTTATGCAAAGGTTTATCTTTGTATCGACGGATCTTCAATTGCTGAATTGTTTATTAAAGTTTGCATTGATGTGACTGTGCATTCTATATACTTCATTTGGTTAAACTTTACCTCAAACGTCGGTATCGACGCCAGTAGGTTCCCCATTGTGTTGTCCCCTCTCTGTGCGATGACCTCCGCTATGGGCACACCGTCGTCGTCCACCACGTCCAGGATATGATCATACCCCAGGAGGAGGAGCTCCATGATTTTGTCCGTATTGCCTGAACTCGATTAAATAAGAAACCTTACTAACAATGTATGTATGAATTTAAATATGTACGGTTCTGGTTAAATAGCATTTTTTTTACAAGATTGCCTTACTTTTGCTATTGGAGTGATACTCTAAGCTTCTTAAAAAACATCTGCTTCAGATTACTCAATACAAAATATGTTTTCACTATTTTCTCACCTCTAGCAGCTAACTGTAGCACGTATTTGTCGATCAGCGCTGTGTTGTCCAACACGTTGGCCTGAATGGAGATGTCGCGGGCGGTTCGGTACAGTTCATCCCTGAAGCCCAGGCTAACATCAGCCTCCTGCAATATCTGTAGCAGAGCGTTGTTGCTGTGCGTCCGAGCGGCGGCAAAGTGTAGCATTGACTGGCCATGTTCGTCCTGAAAGAAAATAAAAAAAATTATACCTACTGACTTACGCAGAGAGGTTAGTCGAAAGAAAAACATTTTTTGAAAATACATCATTGGCGTAATAGTTTTCAATTCTATAGTGACTTTCGTATGATTTACAACCTATTTAGTTCTGTTTTGGATTTGGTTGTTTGTTTATCATCAATGTCGTAATTTAACTTTCATATTCCACAAATCATTGCAGAAGGCTGAAGAGAATTCAACTTACTCTATTGTCACTTGTAAGTGCTACTTCTGGAACATCAGGACTCTTTCCAACGCCTGGATCAACGGCTATCACATCTATAGGTCGGTTCGCTATAGTGGCTGTTCTATTCCTATGTTTTTGTGTTAAGTCTTCTACCATAATATTGTTTTCTAGAGGAGGTGGATTATCGTTCTCAACTTCAGGTCCACCTTTAGTTACCAATATATTTGATTCCTGATAAAATAGTTTTCATTTACAATGAAGTCTGGAAAATATCCAATAATTTTCTAGAACTTATTTTACAAAAATGTGAAAATCTGACCTGCGTTCCAACACGATGCTTCTCGTGTTCGGGAAAATTATGCAAAAATGATGCAAGAAAAGCAACTGGATCTTTCGGTTTGATATTCGCCACCTCGGTCAGACCTTTGATCAAAGGATCTCCGAGAGCTGCAAAAAGAGGATCCGATTCATCCTTTCCGTACACATATCCCTTATTATCCATTTAAAGTTAAAAATAAAGCTTACACTTAGCAAGATACCTGCCCTCGTCGGTATGAAATATCGGAGTGGCGGTCAGGCCGTTAGTGGTTTGACTAATACCTGAAATATTAAATATTCAATGTAACCTTCACATAGGTTAACGCATCACGTTAAGGGAAAATAGCCATCTGCGCAAATGATTTTTTATCGATTTATTGAACGGAAATAATTACTAATGCAAACGTATATCGTATTTGTTTGGTGGTGGGATATTATTTATATGGGCCACTAATGGGTTCGCGGGCGCTTAAATAGAAATAATACTATTTTTATGGACAAAAAAGTACCTAAATGTTACAAACACCGCTTGTTTTCCTAGTAAAAAATACGCAGAAATTAGTTGTAAAAAGATAAAATGTAGTGATAGCATTATTTTAGTAATTTCAATGATAATTTAAAGAAATATCCTTGACTTTAAATTATAGACACACATTAGCTAAGTGTTGGAAAGACAAAGTGCCTTATGGTGATTGTGTGCGTGATATTGTGATATCTATCTTTTATTGAGTGAATAAGCGTGAGCGGACACACAATTTGGAAATTGAACACGCACAATGCTTCTAATGTTGGTATAATTTAGATACTGACCTAAACTTATTTAGATAAACATTTTCATTCAACTGGCATTTTATCTTTCCAACATTGAAGAGTCAAGCTTTTTGAAACTAATACCTAAACAGTAAACACACTAAAACATAACAATATTAAAATAGGTATAAGCGTATGTATTATTTCTTTTCTGACACATTATCGTCTGGGCCATCGATGGCAATAATGCTGCTTCTTTTTCTCTTAAAAATATTAGTAAACATTGTTGCGATATGTGCTGTATTTTGCATTGATAGCTCTTTCTCCAAATGCAAAAGATTTAAAGAAGCCGTAGCAAAGTCATTAAAACAATTTGTTTCGGTTGTATTCAAGCTTTGGTAGTTACTAATTCTAGCTATGTTAGGGCTTAACGTCTCCCTGTATTGTAGGCCTCTCATAGCGCATAGGTTCTTGATATTATCTGGATCTTTAGACAATGACGGAAAACTCACAATTAAGCTAAATCTAATTCCAGCTCCTAAAAATGTAGGTCTACTTGAGAGGTGTCCAAGTTTTTCATGCCACACGAAATCAAGTTTATCGTGTAGGTAAGACATAATATATGATATTTTGCTAAATGTTAACCCAATCTCACCAGGCGAAACGACGGGAGTAGATGTGATGACTCGTAAATGATCATGTACGTTAATCCAAATAGCGACAGTTTTATCGTCACTAACGTAAACTCCACGACCATAAGGCCAATGTTTTCCGTGTAGGCGACTACAATCATCAATCTCATCTCTGTTACATAACGCTATCAATAAGCCCGAAGATGCCAGAGCAGCACACACTTCAGATGGTTTCTCTAAAACCTCATTCAAGGTGTAATACGAACCACCTTTTTGATCAGATTCAGGATTTATTTGTTTAATTATTTTAGCAAAATCTTCTTGTAATAAAACAGACGTGATAATCCTTTCAACTGCTTCTAATTTTCCGATTTTCAGTTTAATCGGCAATTCGAATCTATATAAATTTCTTGAACATTCAATTGTACCAGACAAAACAAATTCCTCACTGGGATCTATATTGACTTCTATAATTGGATCCGATACGTCTCGCAAACGTTTATTATGAAAAAAATCTGACGAGGGGTGCTCAGTAAGCTCTGTTTGTACATTAATGTTATGTAAATCTTTTATAAGAGGTAACAAGAAATCAGAAAAAACGTCATATACATAATAATCTGGTGCTGCAACGCCTCCAGGAAAATCTTCTTCCACAGTTTGTACAATATTTCTATTATCTGGTAATTTTTTTACTGCCGGCCAGATAACATCAAATAAGTCATGATCTAGTTTGGTCGATCTTAACTTTACGTTATCAAAAATATCTTTTTTCAAAAATCTTCCTAAGACATTGGGCGGTGTAGTTTTATTCGAAGACGCAGATAGAGGTGTTCGTAAAGGCCTGGCTGATGCTAGAAGTCTATAACATCGTTCCAGTGTTTCTAGTGCCTCTGGAGTATCCAAAGTGCGCCGAGATGAAACTTGGTCGTTAGGCACTAAATACAGTAATTAAATTATTATAGACTGTAATAATACACGTTTATAATATCACACGAAGAAAATAATTGATTTAAACAGATTAAGTTACCTTTATCAGAGAAAATATTTTTGGCGATTTCTTCACTTACACCAAAATCAGTGAGCAATTGATTTATGGGAAGTAATGTCGGGTTTTTAAAATAGTCTTCTGCTGATCGCCCCATCTTAAAAATAACAATTCAAGTAAATACAAATACTATAATTTTGTATATTACTGTAGGTACTATTTCTTTACAATTATGCTTACATCATCCAAGTCTTTAGAATTTGCTCCTAATTGTTGAAGTAAATTGTAATAATGACCATTATCAGGTAGTACTGCTGCATAATGCAATGATGTACGTCCATCAAAATCAACTGCAGATAAGGTTTCTGGAAACCTAAAATGTGGAACAGGTATTAAAAAATTAAAAATATATATATTTCATGCAATAGAAATAATTTACTTTTTATGTAGACTATTTACCTGCCCCCTAAGTATTTCGCTATATTTGTTTTCCCAAAAACTGTTGCTACGTGTAGAGGTGTAGCGCCATTTGGTGATATAGGGTCCCGGGCAATAGCAAATTTTCTTCTGTCCAATGCTGCTTGCAGGTCCTTTAAAATTCCATCTTTTGCAGCGATATGCACTTTGTTAATTTTTTGCTAGAATAGAGTATTTAATGTGTTATTAAGAAGGGTGTAATTTTTTTTTGTTATTCTTAAAAACGAATGGAATTAATTACCATATATACAGGCACATTTTCTAAAAACGCTTGCAGCTCTTGATTAGCTGAACGTCTGCCCATTAATCTCGCGCCCTCTCCATTTAAAACTAATGTTGCTAGCATTTCCATATTCGCAGCATTTATTAAGTCAGTTACTTCTGGATCAATTTCGTTGTCCTGCACAAAAAATGTTTATGAAATATACAAAAATATGCGTAGCCCGTATTGCTATTATTACAACACAAATCCAAAAAAGCTAGCAACTCAATTAAAGTGAATTGAATTGAATTGTGAATTGAGTGTCTGAGTGTTCGTGGAATGTGCTACAAGGATTCTACTTATCTATCAACGCCACAATTCACTTTTATAAGATATATTACCTTTTCCATTAAGTATATACATGTTTTATTATATATACTTACAACGATTAAAATTTCCTCTTTTACAGATTCATTATTTCGGGAAATGCTTGCATCTAGTGTTTCTTGCTCAGCTTCACTACTTATTATACCCTCTATAAAAGTTTCTTGATTATTTCGACCGTAGGTTTGGTTTCCTTAATCAGCAAAACAATCAAAAATATTGAACTCGTTAGGGACCCTTACATATTATATAAATGCTAAAATAGATTAAATGTTTATAACATGTCTCGTGTAGAACCAGAAGAGGTGTTTGTTTCCTCTCTTTTGGCATTGCTAATTGTTTGTCTTGTAGGTGTGCTTATAGTGTTTGAGTTATTGTGTTCAGGGTAAGAGCTTTCTTGCACTTGTACGTCATCGTCATCTTCATTATGGTCTTTAATATCTTTATCATTACTGCATGTATTACCTTCATCGAGTGGAGAATTTGATTTGTCCTCTCCTTCCACACTGATTAAATCGTTAGATAGATTTTGTTGACTTTTACTTTGATTAACTTCGTTCATTCTCTCAATATCGTCTCTATCTTTAGCACTGTGCTTTAAATCTTCGATATTTTGCTGACCGCTTCCTGCATTTATTGTTGATAAATTTTCTTGTTCATCTAATGTGGATACTTCATTATCATTTTCATTTACATGTTCTCCGCTAATACCTTTCGTGTTTTTACTTTCTGTAGTAAGTTCAGAACTTTCAGCATCTTCATGGTTCGTTACTTTATCATCATCAATGTCATTTAATTTCTCAACTTTTTCTTTAACAAAGTGATTATTTTCTATAATATTACAGTCATGTGTTTCTGAAACTTCAGCTTTAACTGAATTTTCAGTCTTATTTTCAGTTAATTCATCAGATTCATCAGCTTTATCTGGTTGTGCTTCAACTTCATTATTTTTTTCTTCTTTAGCATCCTCATCTGAGGTTTCTGGAGAACTGTTTTCTCCCTTAGGATCAATAGCTTCATTATTATTACTTCGGTCTCCGCGATCAGACTCTTTATTATTATCTGTGTCGTGTTCTTCTTGGGGCTTTGCATTGTTTTTATTTTCTTCGATTAAGACAGAAGTATTTTGATCATGCTCATTTTTATGTTCGCTTGTTACCTAAAATATATAAGATATTTCATGCAAATGTTTAGAAGCGACGCAAATTAATTCTACATGCCTAGTTTAAGACATGCAATTCTCACCTGATTATTTTCATGCTCATGTTTATCATTTCCATTGGTGATACTATGTTTTTCATTATCATCTAAATCTGGCAATGTGCTTATTATTTCATGAGTGCTACTTCCTTTCATTCCACTTATATGTGATTCTGTATTATCTGCTGTTGTGGTGTTATTCTTCGAGGAAATGTTTTCGTTCGACATTTTAATATTTTTCTTTTTAAATTTTTTATTAGTATGTAAATCAGGTACGTATTCTACATCTAAGATTTTCCAGTCCCAAGAAGCAGGGTATGCACTTGATGGTGTTCTGGGTGCATCTGGTAAATTTTTAAAAATATTTTTGTCAACTTCAGTCGTCCTATTTACATAATAGCCAGGCGTTTTGTTTTTCTAAAATAATAATATGTTATGTTACAAACTATAAACTAATTGATAAATACTGTATTGAATTTATGCAGTTCAATACACAGTAAAAATTTATCTAAGAGCAGGACGACCTTTAAATCTTTAAGATATATAAGTACATGATTCTTACAGATGTTGTAGTCTGTAGGTAACCAAGAGTGATATTATTCGCGTAATATTTACGCGTTTACCTATTATTACTTTATCATTTATAAAACTTTCTCTTTACCATAGCAAATTACCCTTATATCAAATCCTATTATACCGATCTTCCCACCACTAACACTTACGTTATCAACAATACTCTCATCAGCTCCCACGCTGACCAGGGTATTGTAAGTGTGCTGGTCATCCCTCACTCCAGCAGCGTAGTGGAGAGGAGTTTTCCCGTCGTCGTCCACGTCGTTAATCCCTTCAGGGAACCGCTCTGTAATATACTTGAGGATGCCGTTGTGACCGAGACCCGCAGCCTAGAAATTGAGAAATATATTTATTAGATTTACCATAATAAACTAAAAGGGCATCAGGTTCTGTAATTAGGGCATACTGACTATAACTGTTAGTATTTTTGTTCTTGTGAACGGATGTACTTCCTACATTTTGAGTAAGCGAACTACCCAGTTTATTCGTTTCTACAGATACATTAAAAGATTTGCAATCTTCTTAATGTATGAGAGTATCTGTCTAATAACCTGTCGTTATAATAGTCTTGATTTGGAAAAAACCATATCCACTATCTCAGCCAAGTATACTGTACCAAAATCTTTAAAAAATCTATATATACCGATGGTTAGCTCTTTATTCCACGTGTCTAATTTTGCTGGTAAAAGCTATTATAAATAAGTGTTTTAGGTTCTTGTGCTACCTAATACCTACGGATTTGGTATGTAACTTACCTTGTGCATAACGGTCATATTGTGCGGGTCCCGGCTGGACAGGATCTGCGACACCACCGGGTCTCCGCTCAGCTTCATCACGCTCTCCAGATTGTTCTGGATCACTGCCTCGTGGATGTCGCGGATTGTGTTCTGGAAAGATCGATGATGTTATTTTCAGTTATTCATTTATTTCAATGGTAAACGGGTCAAAAGAAGATCAGGCTTAGTAAGAATAATTTAGTTATTTTGGTCAGATCGATAAGTAACATATCCAACATTCTTGTTGATAATTTTAGTATTATGATTTTGATGAAATAAAATGATTTTAGCGATTTTTATTAGACCTACGTAGCTACAGTGTATTCGCGAGGCAGTGAATTATGCGTACATATTATGTCAAAATGGTTTACTTTAATTGGTTAATGTAAACACGGCTCAGGCCTTAGACTATAGTGATTAATTTATTTGGTGCATGAGTTTGGTGAGGTTTATAGTGGCTTAGTCACTATATAGGTACCTACTACATCTACCTAGCTATACCTACTAGGTATACATTTCTGAAAACGTCCTGCATCAGTTTATAACACATCACTTACCATGATATAGGGCACGGCCTCCAGGAATCGTCTGACCACGGGCTGACTGGAGACCTCGCTCAGAAGGCGCGCGCCTTGACCCGCCCACACCACGCGCGCTAGCCGCCCCAGGTCACATTCATGACACCAGATGCGAATATTGTGGCGTTTTACAACCAGACCTGGAAGAAAATAAAAAAAAGGAAGTTTTATGGGTTCAGTATGGAATTAGAAGCATATGGCAAAAATGAAAAACGCCTGATGATGGATGTTGACCAAATACGTGACTCTGAGCAGCATATGAAAGGGTTTGGGATACTAGCCCAGGATCCCAAAACCTTTTATATGCTGCTTGTTATTAGCCGCCGAATAAAAGTGCGGGCATAAGTCGTACTCGTATATACAAGTTTGAAATGATTTATCTATTCTATTTCTACTTATCCAAAACCCTCTTAGGGTCAGCTCACACCGACGCAAGACGGTACATATCGCAGCGCTGCATTTCTAAAATAAATAAATAAAATAAAAAGCTTTTTATTTCACGTAAATTACACTTAATAATATATCGTACAATTATCGATTATTACCTCGAGCACGTTTACATTGTGGCTCGTTCCATAACGTTACAACTTTTGTTCATCTTTGGTCTGTGATTCTCGCCACGTGCCCGGCTATTTCCACTTTAGTTTCATTGCAAAGCTTAGACAGTCTTTTTGCTTTTGTTATATTTCTTATATGAGTGTGTCAACTTTGTCCTTTTTTATCTTTAGCATATTGTGTTTTATGCGTTTGAGTCCTCTCTGGCATATATTTATTCTGGCATATATTTCCTCTTTATGTCAGCAGTATATTTCCAAGTTTCCCATGTCAAACAAGAAACGAGTTCAGGACTTTTGTTTTATAGACCACTGGAATATTACTTTTGAATACGTCTTTTAGGCTCCAATACTTGTTTTGCAGTTGAGACCTTGTTTTTGCAAGGAGCACTAAGTCGTCAGCGAATCTTAGGTGGTATAATAGGTACCGTTTATGTAGAGTCGCAGCTTGTCCCAGTCTAGCTTCTTTATGACTGATTATAGGACGGCTATAAATATTTTTGGGGACAGCGGGTCGCCTTGTCGGTCAGCGGCTTCTAACTTAACTCTACCTTTTTTGTTTTCATATATTTTTTGATAGTGTTAATATATATGTCTTCCACTCCCTGTTCTTTTAGACTCTCCCATATACTTATGTGCCATATTGTGTCAAATGCCTTTTGGTAGTCTATGAATGTTATTAGCTCTCTTGATATTTTTCTATTATTAACTCTAGGGTCTGGATGTGGTCAACTGTTGAAAATGTCTTTCTGAAACCAGCTTGTTCAACTGGTTGCTATCTTTCTAAAGTTACGCTAATTCTCTTGTTAATGATAGCAGAAAACAGTTTGTAAAGGTTGAGCTGCTGCAACGTGAACGTGAAAAACGTGCAACGTGAAATAGCAAGCTGATTGGCCTGTAGTTCCTAATGTCATTAGGGTGTCGCCTTTTTTGTATATTAATTCATTAAACAGCCATAGTACGTCCACTGCTGGACATAGACCTCCCCCAAAGATTTCCAACGAACGGTCCTGGGCCACCCGCAACCAACGGCGGCCCGCGACCTTCATAAGGTCATCGGTGCACCTAGAGGGAGGCCGTCCAACGCTGCGCTTTCCAGTTCGTGGTCTCCACTCTAAAACCTTTACTCCCCAGCGGTTATCAGTTCTACGAGCAATGTGGCCTGCCCATTGCTACTTCAACTTGCTGATTCTGCGAGCTATGTCGGTTACTCCAGTTCGTCTGCGAATCTCCTCGTCGCGGATTCTGTCACGCAGAAAAACCCCGAGCATAGCTCTCTCCATCGCTCTTTGAGTGACTTTGAGCTTATTTAAGAGGCCAACAGGGAGGGAGGGAGGGGTGAGTGAGTGTGTATATTAATACGATATTGGATTCGGACCATTAATACGTCATTTCTGAGCTTAGAAGGATCATGTTAAAATGTCAACTAGTGCTGTAAATAACATTTTATTAGCATATTTTAGAGATACGTTTGTGATGAGGTCCGAGCCTGGACTTTTCTCGAGTTTCAGTTTCATTATAGCCATTATTATCTCTGTGGTATCAATGGGTATGATTCTTTTTTCTTGTGTGACAACAATTATATTATAATCTAGTTTGTTTCTTGTCATGTCTTTGACACTGTAGAAACTGCTGTAAAATTTGGTTGCTGTATTGATAATATCGGTTCTGGTTTACAATACAGTACCATTTTTACTCAAACCTTCAATCCATGTTGTGTTCGTTCTCAGTAATAGTTTTTTGTAGGCTTTTTTTGTACTATCAATATGTTGTATGTGCTGTTCTATTGTAACTAGTCTATATTTTGCATAGTCTGCTTTTATATATTTGTTAACAGCATAAATTTCTAAAATAGTGATTAAAATTTTAACTTTATTCAGTGCGCAAAAAGATACACGATTCATTGCAAGAGAAACGCCGGACTAAGCAGAGCGCCGAGCAGTGCAGTTTGATATTCGAACTCTTGCAATTAAACGTATATCTCTTTGTGTAGTGAAGAAAGTACAATTTTGAATTGCTATGTTAAAAATACAGCGCAGCGTCACGTATAATCATTTCAAAGTGAACTGACCCACTAAATAAAATATTTTCACAACGGGTAAGCTATTCAATGTCGCGGTTTTTATCTGTCATGTGACTTTTCCAACATATCAGCATTAGCAACATTGAATAGCTTATCCGTTGTGTAAATATTTTTTTTAGTAAGGCGATAAATTATAAAGACAAAAGATTTGACTATGTTTGTTTGATTGTTTGCATTCAATAGCCTCCGAATCTACATGACCGCTTTTGATAAAATTTGGCACATAGCTGTATAGAATTAGAACACGGAAAATGAAATAGGCTACTTAATTTGATCGCGGCAAAATGAACGGTTCCCGCGAGATTTACTTCTACGCTCATGAAGTAGCGGGCAATATCTAGTAATTATCCGTACTACGGTTTATGAATTAGAAAATTCTATTTAATATTATTATCAAAGTGAGGCTTCATTCAATTATTTTATTATGGCCTTAACAGTATTTTAAGTGGCTTCATCTGTGATGCACTTTCAATATTAAGTAGATATATTAATTTTATCTTATTTAAGTATACTTAACATTCATTTCTAATTATTTTCTTTTTAATTTTTTTCCTTTAACTTTATTGTCTACTAAATAGAAAACCTTATCTAATTTATTTTTCAGGGTAGATACTTTGTTAGGATTTAGCCCTTGAAAACTCTTTTATTTCAGTTAACACACAAAGGCTAAATCGACGCCAGTTCAAGGTTTTTCGATAACAATCGAATAAAAAACAGCACATGCATTAATTGGAATCGATTTCCATCGCGTTGTCTATTCTCGTTCCGATAATGCGTTTACAGTGGCATTCAAACGCATATACGTAAGCTTGCATTATAAAATGATTAGGTAGTTAGATTCCTTTGGAGCGAGGAAATAATAGTTGAAAATAACCACAATCATATTTCGATGAATTATTAAGTAATGGACAAAACTGACTCAAATTATGATTCCGATTGAACCAAAGGTTTTCTAGAATAATCAATTCTCTGTTTAACTCCATGAGACATATTTTAATTAATTAGGGGTGGTGACAAACTCAGAGTAGTGACTATAGGTGCCAAAAGGTTTATTTGTAGGTTTATTAGGTTTGTGAACACTTGATTATACGTCACACATAAAACATAATACCTATATCAATTTCTTATAATTGTACAATTAATTAAAATACACAAAAGAAAGAAATATTGGGTCACTATCGAGTTTAAAAATGTTTTTTTTAAACTCGATATAATTAATTATTATCAGATTTATCCTCCCAGGCTCCTCAGTATGACTAATGATTAGATAACGCTAGTCTTTAAACCCATTGACCTTTGAACTAAAAAAAATATATTTATAATTTTCTTTCCTATTTTAGGTTCCCATGAGGCCTGAGGACCGTAACTATTGATAGTAAGAAAAAATCCCGTTAGCTTTGCTCTTGTTTGAATTTCAGTTTAATCGATATTATTATGTTAATAAAAACATGGACAATCAAGTTCGTGGTTAACAGAAGACCTTGTGAATTGGGTGGCGTACAGACAGACATGTCGTTAATGTTTAATGACAGTATCGACCGACACCCACAACACCCGATGTAGGACAAGTGGTATCAGTGCTTTTATGTATGTTAATGTTTGAAGTTTTAAACTAAAGTAAAGACACGCTTCATGCAAAAAGAATAGTTGTTTCTTTTAATTAATTGTAATTAATTATAGTACTAATGGTGTTTGCTAATTGTACCCATCATTCAGTATAAATAAGACTCGTAGTTCAGTAGCAAATAATATTGTATCTACCTCTCAATTAAGTACCTGGGTAACCGAACTTTGCTCAGAGTTCTGATAAATTAAAAAACTAAAAAGTATCACAAAATTATTTATCTGACTGGGGTTTGAACCCGAATTTTCGAACAAAACAAAAATTATACATATGCATACCAAACTGCTAATCAAACTGACATAATAGAGTCTAAATTATTAATATATTGTGGCACAATCTAAAAAAAAGTTTTTTCCTACAAAATGCTATCTATGCTCTTTTGTAGGAAACAGCAGATTTTTATTTCAAGCAGGAAAGTTAAACCCATAGTAAAAGTTGCTTATGGCATATATTATGTATGTGTACATGTAGTACTACGTAGCGGTGCGTAGTACAACAGGCCATGTAGCGCTACGTAGCGGTGCGTAGTATAACAGAGCATGAAGTACTACGTAGCGGTGCGTAGTACAACAGGCCATGTAGCGCTACGTAGAAGTGCGTAGTATAACAGGGCATGAAGTACTACGTAGCGGTGCGTAGTACAACAGGCTATGTAGCGCTACGTAGCGGTGCGTAGTATAACAGGGCATAAAGTACTACGTAGCGGTGCGTAGTACAACAGGCCATGTAGCGCTACGTAGCGGTGCGTAGTATAATAGGGCATGTAGTACTACATAGCGGTGAGTAGTACAACAGGGCATGTAGCGCTACGTAGCGGTGTGTAGTACAATAGGGCATGTAGCGCTACGTAGCGGTGTGTAGTACAACAGGCCATATAGCGCTACGTAGCGGTGCGTAGTATAACAGGGCATGAAGTACTACGTAGCGGTGCGTAGTACATAAGGCCATGTAGCGCTACGTAGCGGTGCGTAGTATAACAGGACATGTAGTACTACGTAGCGGTGCGTAGTACAACAGGGCATGGAGCGCTACGTAGCGGTGTGTAGTACAATAGGGCATGTAGCGCTACGTAGCGGTGTGTAGTACAACAGGCCATGTAGCGCTACGTAGCGGTGTGTAGTATAACAGGGCATGTAGCGCTACGTAAAGGTGCGTAGTACAACAGGGCATGTAGCGCTATGTAGCGGTGTGTAGTACAACAGGCCATGTAGCGCTACGTAGCGGTGCATAGTACAACAAAGCACGTAGTGCTACGTAGCGGTGCGTAGCCCAACAGGCCATGTAGCGCTCCGTGGTGTAGGCGCGGCGTACCACATACTAATAGCGCTCGTCAGACGTATAGTTCTGCCCGCGAGAAATGCCACACGCCGTTCCAACCCGCACTCCGAACCAAACATGTTAATGCGCGAAACCCACAGTCCGATTTGGTATTTAGATGACAGCGCATTTTCCACAGCTCAAACCGCACGCTATGACGTATTTTGGCGTATCATATAAGACGCCGGCAGTCCAAACATATTTAAACTATTTGCAGATTTTAGAATCAAATTTCGAAAATTTTGATAAAAAAGAAATTAAATTAGAATTTTTAGTCAAAGACTAAATACTCGTGTGTACAGTTTATAAAACAATAAATTTTATCACATCAGATATTTAGACAATACCTTGTAATACCTTTAGAATATGTAAAGAATTAAGACACTCGTCGCTGATATACAAATAGTTTTGCAAAGCAACAAGTTAGCGTGTTCGAAAGTCTCAGATCTGAGATTATATCATGACACAGTCAAAACACGCGGCTACCGAATTTCCTCGCACTTCAAAATGAAGGGGACCATTCACGATATTTTGGGGAGAGTGAGTAAAATTCCACTTAATAGTAAAGATAAACATCACAGTTTAGTATTTTTGCCAATTCGGAAGTATCCGTGCGTAATTGACATTGCCCGAAAATTTACCTAAAATTGTGCGTATGTAGTTTTATGTTAAATAATGTTAAAGTTTTTGTAAAAAGTTTGTTTATAAAAACTAGCAGTCTCTGTTCTTTTAATTTCCTGACTTTAAAATGTATCTTAATTTGCGAACAACCTACACAGAACCTACACCGGTTTTTCGTATATTATATAAATAATTTTAATTAGTTAAGATTTAAACATGATGGTAACTTTGATGAACATGAAGGGTTTTTTATTCTTATTAAAGAAAATACAAAAATAAAAATGCTGCAGCATTTTCAATTGTAATATTTATAACAATAGAAAAATATAGTGATGAAGACCCGCAAGGAGTGTTAAGTTTTACTTTCCTTGTATAAGGCAAGAAAAGGCAATTTAAAAACCAAAGCCATTCAATTTGAGTATCTGAACATAATGGGTTCGGGGTTAGACAAGCACTTAAATAAATAATCACGCGAACTCCACCCTAATGAGCCACACCTATCTTCCTTCGTTTTATACACACGAAAAAATGCTCCATAAAGGATTATTCACTATGAAACCAACAAAAACTTTATGGCGTACTTCCATGCATACATTTCATGTATAAAAGTTTTTAGTTTTCACTGCACTTTGACTGTATTTGAAAATGGCATAAAATTTTACCAATTCACTAAAGTAAATGTCGACGATGTACCACAAAATTAATATTAAACGCAGTTTCTTCCAAAATTTTTTTACTGCACGCACTTTTTTAATTGTCCGGTAATAATAATTAATATATGAGTATGTTAATAAGGACATGTGTAAGGAGGGTTCCGTAACTATCAACGTGCAATAGTTTTTTCTTACAAATTACTTCAAAATTTATTGCCCGATTTCTTTCAAAATAATTTTCCTGTACAGTAATGGGATGGAGCATGACCTATCAACATGGAAAGTTACAAGTTTCTACCTCTTATAGTTTAGATTTAGTTGTTTGTCCTTACTAATATTATAAACTAGCTGGCCCGACACACGTTGTTCTGTCTTAAATATGAACTGCAATGAATAAATAACTACACCTATAATACAACTTACGTCCTAGTCCTACACCTACACCTACAACCTACAGCTTTTCCAATATTTCTCACCGTTTAAACCTTCCCAGAACTTCGACAATTACTTCAAGAACAAAATTAGCCAAAGCGGTCCAGCCGTTCTCGAGTTTTAGCGAGACATTGGAATTTCAATCCATTTTTACGTCCCTCGGGACCGGGATAAAAAGTATTCTATGTCCGTCTCCTGGTTCTAAGCTACCTCCCCACCAATTTTTAGCTAAATCTGTTCAGCCATTCTTGAGTTATAAATATAGATAATCGCGAAAGTTTGTATGTATTAAGGATAATATATACGTAATAACTACTGAACGGATTTTGTTGAATTTTGGTATGGTAGTTGTTTAGACTCTGGATTAACACATAGACTACTTTTTATAGCATCAAAATGTACGGTTTCTTCGAGATTTCTTTTTGTGCATATGAAGTCGCAGGCGACATCTTATATATACTTTTACAAATAAAATTTTATTGGCTATAATATATTTATTAATGTAACCACAATTAAATTATCTAATCTTAGCTTATGTGAGCTTTTGTATGTTTGGCGGTACGATAGTCAAACTATTGTTAGGACTTTTCTTATAATGTAATACAAATTAAGACTATTACACTGATGTGATTGGGAGTGAGATAGCGTTTTTTAAAAGACATGACATCCGTACCAGGATAGATGAAAATAGTTTCCAGCTTATTGGCTTACGTAAATAAATCAACTTATTACAATTATTACAATTGGAAAAAAACGAACAAGTGCGAGTCGGACTCGCGCACGTAGGGTTCGGTGGCATTATATCAATAATTCACATGTTTACTTATTATTTAGTTATTTTTATACGAAGTTTTCCAAGTAAGCGCGTTTTACAAGATAAGTATCTATAACTCTTGAACTAACAAAGTTAGATAAGCCGTTATAGTTTTCCTTAAAGTTTATCACATGAACTACCATCGTGAATTTCGACACATTTTTCCGAGCCAGCCGTTTATCTTTAAGAACAGCGGGACGCCCTATTTAAAAAAAAAAATCACTTTAAAGTTGAATATCTCGCAAACTGATACACAAATCAAAAAATCGTCTTAGCAACCTTTCAATGTTTTTAAAATACCTCTCTAATAACCCCACACTATGGGGTAGATGCGAGAAAGAAAATCATCCCCACTTTACGTGTAGAGGGGGGTTCCCCAAAAGTACTTTCCATGATTTAATTTTAGCACTTTGTCGTTTTGAATACACATATCCGTGCAAAGTTTCTAGCACTAACCGTAAGCCGAAGACGAACGAACGGACGGACGGACGCGGACATGAAAAAACCATAAGGGTTCCGAGACGTGAACTACGGAACCCTAAAAATAGCAAAGGCTGATACTATTTTGGTGATGTTCCTCTAACACTTCTGTGTTGATTTGAACACTGAGAGTCTTTAATCCACTTAGTTACTCGTAAATGCTTTTTCTGACAAACTTAAAAAATCTCTACAATTTAGACAAATTTTAAAGACATTATATTATTAAATAAGAGTAAATATAATTTAATAACAGTAGGTAATAATTTCAATCAATTTTACTTTAAACTTGATTTAATTTCTAACTAAAGAACCTACTTACTTTCAAGTTTGAAGAAAAAAAAAGGTATATATCGATTTAAGTAAATGATACTATTTATCAAGGTTATATATTATATATATTATTATTATATATATTATTTAAATATTTTTTTATATACCTAATCTACGTAGATAAGTTATAGGCATATAAAATTTATTTAAATTTACCTTCCATAGATAAATTTTTTATAAAACTTACTTACGTAAAAGCTTATACGTATAATATTTACTATTAACATAGTTTAGTCATAAGGTTTTCAAATATTTATAAATCTATACTTATATTATAAAGAGGAAAAGTTTGGTTGTTTGTTTGCATTAAATAGGCTCCGAAACTACTAGACCGATTTTGATGAAATTTGACAGAAATATATAGTAGACCACGGGGAAGGACATAGGCTACTTTTCATCTCGAAAAAATATACGGTTTCCGCAAGATTAACTTTTGCGCGCACGAAGTCGCGGGCTACATCTAGTAATTAATATAATTACGATACTTAATTATTAGTTAGTAGTCGACCATAAAATATAAATCTTCATAAAAAATACAATGTCTATTTTTATTTATTACTTTCTTATTAATTAAAAAATAATATTTAAAAAGTTTACCTGTCGGTTTGGCGGCCATGTTGTCGTGTGCGGGCAGCGCGAGTGACGTTCGCGCGGCGCGGTAATGCGCGAGCGTGTGCCCCGCACCGTCCCGCGCGCCCCGTGCCGCGCCCGCGCGCTCCAGCAGCGCCGCTGCGGTCGCCTCTGAGCGACACCCTGCTGTGTAGTGCAGCGGCGTGCGGCCTTCCTGAAGCAGATATAGTATATGCATTAGGTTCATCCTTATCATCCTACTAATATTATAAATGTGAAAGTTTCTGAGGATGGGCGGATGGCTGTATGGATGGATGGATGTTTGTTACTCTTTCACGCAAAAGCTACTGAACAGATTTCGATGAAATTTGGTATGGCAGTAGTATAGGTTCTGGATTAAAACATAGGCTACTTTTTATCCCGAAAAAGCTCAGTATTCCCGTGGGATACTGTATTTCCGCGGGCGGAGCCGCAGGCAACAGCTAGTTTGCAATAAATTCCCACTGGACGTGGCAGTGGCATTGAGCCATAAATACATTTTTCACTATCATCGTCGTCATATGTGGAAGAGATGTCATGCCAACGTCACTTTCATCGAAGAGATACCGAGGCCTCGCAGAAATCCGCGTGCAATAATGCTGTTTCGCCGAGAGATTCAGAATACCGTTTCAAAAATTACACGTGTTTACTATCCATGGTAATCGGCAAATCTTTACTACGTTATAAGTTATAGCGTGTCCTTTATATTATCTTTATCAGGTTTTGTAGTGTTATATACGACCGTAACATCGCCTGAAGTTACACGATCAATCATGGCCGACATTTCAACGATTATAATTATTCAAAATAAATGACCACACGTCATAAAAGCCTGAGATTTTACAAGGTCGCGGTAGCGAATAGCCGCAATCATAATTATACCTACTGGTTTCCAAGCATTATGCCAGCCATTGGATTAGCACAAAAAATAATTATTATTCACATTATTATATTTATGCAGAAACTAAAATATTGTCTTGGTGATGACTTGTGGTTATGAAGAAATAAGCCAGCATTTATAAATATATATAATGTGTTAGGACTTATGTGTACAATAATAGCACATAAAATATACGTGCCCAATTTTCGTCGTCACATTGCGTCATTAATATGACACAAGCATTGCCACTAACTGTATAAAAACTTAATGGTTATGTATTCTGGGTCCTAACTAAAATTGCTGCACATTTTTTGTAAGCCACGTGTAAAATTGGGCAGTACAGTAGGTACTCGTAGCCTTTAATAAAATTTTCTGATGCTTCAGCTGAGGTTAGTGGTTCACCAGGTATTCAGCGATGTCCAGGAACTCATAGTACACGGCCTTATGCAGCAGGCCCACGCCATCGTCGTCCAACGACGCCAGTTTGTGATGGTTGTAGGCGCTCGTCAGGAGATCCTGATGCATAAAGTTTATCTTACCGAGTCCCTCTGATGCACCAGCTGCGGGTAGTGATTCACCAGGTATTCAGCGATGTCCAGGAACTCATAGTACACGGCCTTATGCAACAGGCCCACGCCGGCGTCGTCCACGCACGACACCAGCTTGTGATGGTTGTAGGCGCTCTCAAGAAGATCCTTATACATAGATAGAGAATAAAGAGAGGAGTCAGTAACAGGAAGGCCACTGTTGTACTTGATATCATGGTGCAATAAGAGGCGAATGTGTCGGTATTAAAATTTAAGGAATTCAGTAAATACCTAAGATAAATGCCAAACGTCGTTAGACAAAGATTTTTTAAAGTTTTTAAATCCCTTTGTTCCGTGTTCACACTTTAAAATCCAATCAGACTTTTTGGATGATTCTACTAGAAGGATATTTTCGAACATTAAATTCGTAAGTCTTTTTATAGGTCCAATATATTTTATGTAGATTAGGTTGATCTACAAAAAACACTTAGGCAATTACTTAACACGAGGAAGCCAGCCTTTTTGAATTCCGTAAAAAGAGCATCAATTAATAAATATCAAATGAGGTCAAGTATGGAAGTCCTTGAAAAAAGTTTTAATTTTTCTAATGATGTCTACATCTGGTTCTATTAGTTACTTTCCCAAGAAACTAGAAAAACATAGTTTACTGTTTAGTAAGCTTTTACTAAAATATTTTGTTAACTTCAATCATGTATTAAGTACCCTATCTATCTATCTATCTATCTATCTATATATGACGTAGGTATCCACTAAGAAAGGATTTTTCAAAATTCAACCCCAAGGGGGTAAAATAGGTGATAAAAGTTTGTATGAAACATTTTATTCCTTGGACATATTATTTGCATGATATTTCGTATGAATTGAGTACGGAAAAAATAATGAGTTACGTATTTCAGCGTTTTCTAAAATTCAGCCCCTAGGTGAGTAAATAGGAGATGAAAGTTTAAAACCTAATTTTTAATGCTAGTTAATAAATAACTACCTACATAGTTTATCAAATCATTATTGTTTGTAGATTTATCTTAAACAGTGTGTAAAGTTTTTTGATATAACAGATGATAATAATGATGATGTTGAATGTTTGAAATTTAGTTTACTTACAATAAAAATTAGATTTTTATAGATTTTTATGTACCGAATTTAAAATTTGTTATTTTATGTTGCTACGAGTAAATTTGCTGCTAATAAAAATAACATAATTTTGCAATATTACACATATACACATTTTACGATAAAAATATGAACTTCAAAATTTAACTAGATATAATTATTTACAATTTACGCTATGAGCATTGTTATATTAAATAAATAGTAGCTCCAAAAATAAGAGGGACACTTTAGTTGTGTTGTTGATATTTTTTATAATGAACTATGTATAATATTCTCCTTTCCAAGCACTTTCAGATGATACCCATACCAGGGAAACAAATTGTCCCATTTTATAGCGGCAGCCATTTTGAATTCATAATCACATTGAATATACAAAATGTCAGTAGCAATAAAACCAAAATAATGTACTAAATAAGATAAGACTGTCAAAGGAAAAGGGGTCCTAGTCAAAAGTTGTCCACCTACAAAGCCGGTAGTTTCACACGCGCTTGACAAGATTGAAGCCTTGACTAAATGTCCTGGCTTATTTTTTTCCAACTCGTTGATCAGTAAACTAAAACATATAAAGATTTAAATTTTCACAAACATATTTTTGAAAAAAAAATACATTTAATTTTTTTTTGTATTGATTGGAGTATAGTAGCAAAGCTATTGCTACTGACCAGCCAGGTCTGCGGTTGTGACGGGGTACTTATATGATGGAGTATATATGACGGGGGATATGACGGGGGATATGACGGCGGATATGACAGGGGATATGACGGGGGATATGACGGGGGATATGACGGGGTATATGACGGGGTATATGACGGGTGATATGACGGGGGATATGACGGGGGATAGGAACCTGCTCTAAAATTGCTAGTAGCTCCCTGAGAGCTACTAGCAATTTTAGCGCCGGTTGCAGTTATGCTATAACCTGTTATAGCATAACTGCAACCGGCGCCGAGTCTCGATGTTTGCAGACCGCGACAGGAGGCGATCGAAAGCCGTCGAGACGTCGGTTGCAGTTGTGTTTGGATGACGGAGTGCCGTTCGTATGTAAGTCCGCACTGTGCACTGTGTCACTAAAAAAACAAAATCCATCACCCACCTTCACCTGCAGCAGCGAGCCGCTCTCCACCGCGGCATGCAGGTGCTCGCACTTGTCTATCAGCTGGTGCAGGTGCCGCGACAGGGGCAGCGCCTCCGCCCGCAGCCGGCGCCCCTGCCCGCGCAGTACCGCGCGCTCCAGCTTACCCTCCGCCCCCACGCGCGCCCAGTGACGCAGCTCACTTGACGGGATTGAGCCCAGAACTAAAGAAACGTTTCTGATCTTAAACAATTGCTCTGTAGTTTTGAAGTAATTTTATAAGATTGTCTGCGTACAAGGGCCCTAAGTCCTTTCTCTCTTCGCTCATGCGCGCCAAGCAACGGAAGTCGACGACGAAACGAAGTAAATAGATCATATCACTATAGACTGGTTTTTTTGGATTTAAGATTTTAAAGTTTCTGCATTTGTAGATAGTTTAGAGGACGGCCAAAGCCTATGTTAATGATCCAATTTATACTCAGCCCTTATCAGTATTTGATGGCATTTGTGAAATATTCTATTATAACATTCTAAGATTCACTCAATTGAATACATAAAACTATTATTATATAAAATAATTTATACTAATATTATAAAGAGGGAAGGTATGTTTGTTTGTTTGCATTGAATAGGCTCCGAAACTACTCGATCAATTTTGACGAAATTTGGCACAGATATAGAGTAGACCAAGGATAAGGACATAGGCTACCTTTTGTCGCGGAAGAATGTACGGTTCTTGCGCAATGTCCTCTTGCGCGCAAGAAGTCGCGGTTAACATATTATCGTCACAAATTATTATTTTGAATAATTTCGTAGCGTCTACCTCCACGAGTCGTAGCATCTCTACGATGTCGTAGACAGCTACGAATAGTCTACATCGTTCTTAGCGGTGTCTTACGACTAAGTTGTACAAAGAATAGGTAAACAGAAATGTCACAGTTTAGGTGTCTTGTGATATTGTATGTCTATGTGGTCTTTATCTGATAGTCGGGCTTGTGATAAGCCCTTATATACAGCGTGTTGTTATTTTAGTTTTTGTTAATTCTAGATAATGTTCCGTCGTGTGCCCGCATGGTTTTTACAGCTGAGTGAAGTACTCTATAGTACATCTAGAATCTATTAATTATCAAATGTATTTTTCTCTTTATTTAAACGTTACTGATTAAAAGGGCTTCACCGCTTATAGCTAGGGTAGAAGCTAGGTAGCATTTTATAGATAGTGATATCAAAGCTGGCAGAAGTCAGGATAGTGTTTCTATAAAAATATTTTTATGGGCCTTACTCACCGTCCAGCCTGCAAATCGAGCATCGGTACTAATGACTGTTATTATTGACAATAGTGTCAATAATTTATAATTTTAGCCTAGAATTTGCAGGCTGGACGATGAGTCTAGCTCTTTAAAGGTTAAAAAAAAATTGTACTATTTCACTCCATCGTCTTTTTGATAATTAATTTTATGTTTAATTATGGACTATATAAAATGTATTGTTAAGATATAACTGATGGCAGAAACGATAGTATTTTATACTTTAAACGAGACGATCTTGTATATATATAATCGGTATCTCGACAACGGCTACAAGTATTACCATTAAATTAAGTATGCAGGGAGTTTTGGGGGAGATCGATCTAGCTAGGTCTTATCCCTTACAAACTGCGCATTTTAAAGCAATATAGGTTTTTTATTTTATTTCGTTGTGCAACAATATATGAATAATTTCGACTCTCTTACGTCAGTCTGATTGGCAGCTTGGTATGCGTACCTACGTTTAATTTTTGCATTGTTTGGAAATACGGAATGTGGTGGGTTCGAATCCCGGTAAGATAAATATTTTTGTGATTCTTATTATTTCGTTGTCTTTTATATTTTTTTTATGTATATTTACTAAAACACCGAGCAAAGCTCGGTCTCCTAGGTATTATAATGTATACCTAAATCCTGCTCCCTAGTTAATAATTAAGATTCATGATCTTAAGTACATTTAATTAAATACGTGTTTCAGGGTTTGTTAGAGTTCATCCTCTGACGGTGTAAAAAAAGGGTTGAGTTTCTATGAAAAAAAATCTATTTGAATTTTGTCACGTAGATAGTTTGTTATGACGTACAAATCCGTTAAAAATTGTTTTTCGAAATACAAACCCCACGGAGATGCAATGGGACGCGGACGAAGTCACACGAAAAATCTAGTCCATGATATAACTGATTCAGGTAAGAGAACTAATTAGAAGATATTAATGTTCAACTAATAACTATAGTTTTTTATTCACACAAAATCTTATATTGGATGTAAAGATCTTTTATTTTATGATGATTATATTAATATTACCTCTATCATTATCCATCATCATCATCATCTAACACTCATGTCCTAGTTCTTGCGCAATTCTTATTGTAAGGAGAATTAGAATACGTAAGGTTTGGTAAAAACAATTACGGATACTTCGAGCATATGGTCTACTGCTTATGTAAAGACGTTTAAGCAGAAAAATAATTGTCATACTCGAAATATAAAAAAAAACTTTATATGGGCGAGTTCGCGGTTTGCGGAAAGTCACCCATACATGAGATGATTTTTTTGAAGTGTCCGTAATTGATTTTTGGAGACCTTATATTTCACCACGCCCTCACCCTCAATTCTTTTTTTAATATTTTTTTTATTTTATACTTATTGCATAATAGATAAAAAAATCAGCCTGTACAAGGTCGCATGTACGCGCCTAATTCATGTGATTGCGGTTTATATCGCGGGGCGTGGGTTTACACCGGGTAGCGACAGGTTGGGTATCGCGACACTTAGCCTTGTGGGGTTTATAATGTTGTATTGTTTGTTGGGACTTAAAAATGTCTCGCCTACGTAATAGATTAGTAAAAATGTGAATAGTCTAAAAATATCATATTATAGTAGATAATTTTTGAAGTGAAACACTTTAGCGACGTTGAGAGTGAAATTTCAAGGTCAGGTCACGTCACGACACGATTTTAGATGTAAAGCCATTTTGGATATAATAACGCCATTTGTACTATCTTCTCTCGAAGCTATTCGTGGCTTTTGCCGCATATAAAATATTGTTCGAGACGTTAGTGATACGTATTTCATTCATAGGACCTAACTGATAACACCAATTGTGATATGTTGCTTGGTGCCAGTTAAGTTAAATGCTACTGACGGTATGGGCGGTATGACTCAAAACTCATTTTATGTATATTTCCATATAGGTTATTGAAGTATCTGGGTAAACGAGCTTTGGGGTTCCGATAAATTTAAAAAATAAAAGGAATAACAAATATATTCATCTGACCGTGATTCGAACCCACCACATACCGAATTTCCGAACAAAGCAAAAACCAAACTGCCAATTGGACTAACAAATTAGAGTTGAAATCATTGATGTATCGTTGCACGACGAATGAAAATAAATAAATAGCGTAGAAATGCGCAGTTTCTCAGCTACATATAAATTTTTCTTCCCCAAAACTCCCTGCATACTGACTTTCATGGTGATACTTGTAGCCAATTTTGAGAAACAGATTATATATACAAGATTGTCTCGTTTAAAGTATAAGATAATACTTATAGAGTTGTACTACATGATGCCTACGAAAACAAAATTAATGGGATTTGACGTAAGGCCTCGCAAGCGACATGTCACGTAGCGATGACTTATGTCAAAACCCATACGTTTCTGATTTCGTAGTTCGCTGTTCAAATTATCGAATGCATCTTGACCAAAGGCCCAGTTCCGTTTACAACTACATAAACACACCGGCATATTTAGCGGAACACAAAGAAAGGTCCATAATTAAAAAAATATGGTTTTATTTTAAAATCTACTTACTACACGTCTTTTGTTATTTAAAGTTTCATTGGTTTACTTAAAATGAGATCACATTAAGAACAGATTTTGCGAGTAAAGGCTATTTGTGAAAAATGGTACATTTTTGAACTTTTCATGTAACCGGGAAAAGTGAAAATTAATATTAAAATAACAATTAATTAAATTAGAAAAATGGTGATTAATATCGCGTATTTCCTCCACGTGCTCTTATTAAAGTTACTACCCGTCTAGGCATACTGAGAATGATGTTATCGATGGTCTCCTGGGATAGTCTCCGCCATTCCTCAACTACGGCGATTCGCAGTTCACCCACGTTGGCAGGAGCTGGAATTCTGGACTTAACTTTTCTTTTCAGCAAGTCCCAAACGTGCTCTATTGGGTTCATATCCGGTGATCTCGCCGGCCACTCCATAACAGTGATATTCATATCATTAAGATAAGCTTGAGTTAACCGAGCGGTATGCGGCCGAGCATTATCCTGCATAAAAACAAAATCGTCACCGATATATGGGGCAAACGGTACGACATTTTCTTTTAAAACTTCTCTGATATAGCGGTCTGCAGTCAGACTCCCTCTGTCAATCACTACCAAGTCTGTGCGAGCTCCCAAACAAATGTCCGCCCAAACCATTATTGATCCACCACCGTATGCAACTGTAGTTTCAAAATTTGTCTGAATGTATCGTTCTCCTTTGCATTTGTATATTCTTTGCCTGCCGTCAATTTGATTTAAGAGAATTCTGCACTCATCAATAAACAATACCTTACTCCATTGGTCCGCGTTCCAAAGTCGATGTTCCTGAGCACAAGTTAACCTGTTTCTACGATGATTTACCTCGAGCCTTGGAGCCTTGGTGGGCACAAATGAACCCAAACCAGCTTCTTCGAACCTTCTTCGTACCGTACGCTCACTTATGGTTACACCCCGCACTGCTTCTAACTCATGTCGGGCTTGGACGGCCGTCAAACGGGGGTTCCTACGTACACGAAGCCGAATGAAACGATCGTTCCTACTCGAAGTGCGTCTTTTTCTGCCTTGTTCCGCTCTTCTCACATAAGTAGCGGTCTACCTGAACCGTTGGATACTGCGATGGATCGTTGAAACTGGTCGACGAAGATCTCTGGATATCACTCTGTAGGTTTGACCATTTCTTCGCATTTCGATTGCCCTGGCAATCTCCGTTGGGGCTAAGTCAGGCATAATTCAGTCCTCAACACCAAAAAGATACGCGATAAAAAAAAAAGTAACAAAAAACAGTATTTCAATGAAATTTTAAATCAAACTCAGAAGGAAGAAATACTCGAAGTTCGCTCCAGATAAGGTGTATTTGAATAAAATTAAAACAATTGCATGTAATGTGATGTTCAGTTGTTTTCTTAATTTGAAAATATTTCCTTTTAAATTAAATGACGTATAAACCAGCCAGCAACCTTATATGATACTGATATCAAACCTTTATTTTATGTTCCGCTAAATATGCCGGTGTGTGTACATATGAAACAGCTTTAATGCCTGTATAGCTAAAAGAGTTATGTACTTAGTTCGCGTCAACTCGAGTTTGGAATTTCGCATAGAATTTTTTATGGTAAACGCTAATTATGCGCTGAAATACCGATTTCGTATTAACGATACCATAATAGTATTGTTCAGCATAAATTACATGCCATTGTATTAGGCGTTAAGGGCCTATTTAATATTAATAAGTCTCGGATAGCTTATTCGAAAGTTTTGTCACTGCTTATTTTATATCAAGCGACAGAGACATAACATGCCGAATAAGCTTATGTATAAGTATATTGTGCAACATGCCCTAGGCCTTTAGTCAAGATGCATTCGATAATTTCGATGGCGAACTTCGAAATCAAAAATGTATGGGATTTCACGTCAAATCCCATGTTGTTATACTTTTTATCCCGAAAAAGTACAGTGTTCCCGTAGGATACTGTATTGACGAGAGCGGAGCCGCGAGCGACATCTAGTAATCTTAGGTCTAGTCTTAGGAAATATTTATCTGTAATAAAAAAATTCACGCTGCACCACGTGTACCAGGTGTACCTAAATTGCAGGAAATAGCAATACAAATTAAATATATACAGTACTTGTAACCTCATCAACTGAAAAAAATATATTACATAAATAAATAGTACTCTGGAAAATAGGAAAGTAAAGAAACCCCGGATTGTTTGAAGCATTGTTGCGAGTTGTTGTTGTCCGGGCAGGTGACGTCACTTGCTTGTAAGTTGATATGAAATGTATGGTACATGCACAAAAGTTTTTAATACTGTAGCGGCGTTATTTACTACTTTTCTAAAGGCGAAATAAAACTCCAATATTCGGTATAGGAATGTGAAGATAGAATAGAATAGAATATTTAATTGTTTGAGAAGGAGACTCTTCTCGGCTCGACGCCGGGCCCCTGAAAAGGGCCTTACGGCGGGCTAACCAATACCAGGGGCATATGCCCCTCTAATTGGGGTGGGAGGACGCGCCCAGCACTAGTGCTGGGCGCATGAGTCTCTTTGTCTTAAGGGAAGACACCCCGCGGCAGAACGCGGGGTAAGCCCGTGGGGGTGGGCAACCGACAGTACAAGGGAGTGGCGATTGACCAATCCAGGCCCGACCAAGACCGGCGGTCGGCTCCAAGCGGCGCGTGGGGGTTCCGACCCGGGGGCCGAGAAAACGTGTATGGGACCACTCCCTCACACGCCGCGTTTTGCCGGACCGCGGACACAAGCGACCTGGGATAGGAAGGAGGAGAAAGGTATTTCCGGGCCTCAGACTTTTTGTGTCGAGGGGGAAAAGGCTACCACGGAGCTGACGTGCGGGGCAATAGGGCTGCCCCTCGTCATACTCCGGGCGCACGGAAGGGGTGGTTACGCCGGTTTTTATAACCGACGCGAGGGGTTTTGGGGGGGCATCGATCCAACGGTGCTAGTCGGGGGGCGCACCGCGCTTGGGGGCGTCTCGGTAGCATGGCTCCGGGATGCTCCCTGCGTCTGGTGTCAGCAGGGGGGTGCTGTTTGGCGAGCGGGCATGCCATTGCAGCTGGGCGGCTTTGGCCGGGCGCGTGGCTTCCGCACGCTCAGGACGTTTGGTGTTCCTGTAACTAATTCTAAAAAATTAATGCGTTCAGGGAGCGCGGGGGGGGGCAGTGCGTAGCACGCGTCTGTATCCCGGGCCCGAGACGCACGGCGCAGATCTCCGGCAATCACTGTCGGCTCCTCTAATAGGAGCTTCAGGATGCCGGAGATATCTGGCGCGGGTCCGGGCTAGGGCCGGGGGAGCCAGATCTTAGCGAGAGCGGCAACGATGGGGGTACCCTGTGTTAGGGCCAACATAATGACAGGGAGGACTTCCTCCCCGGCTAGAACCTTCTGGAAACAGTTCACAGCCAGGGAGAGGAGGGACTGCAGCAGCTCTGCAGTCGATGCGGGGGCCTCGCCTTGCACCGACGCTTGTGGCGGCGAAGGAGACACCGTAGGCCGGGTGTGCGGGGTGACCGCATAGTTTGCGGGCTGCGGGGCGATGATTTCCACGGCTGTAGTGGCCGAGGAGGTCGCACTGGGGGAGCGCGGGGGGCGCTGCGGGCGCCGGGTGTCCTGTGTGTGGTCAGGTTGCGGAAGAGCGAGCGTGGGTGGCTCCAGCTCAACGTGGTTGCTGGTTGTGGGAGAGGCGGCATCACAGGGGGTGGCCTCGGGGGGTGCAGCGTCTCTCCTCCTGGTTCTCGGCTTCTTTGCCTTCCGCACGGGGGGGTCGGGAGCCGAGGGGGCGACGTGTCTAGGAGAAGAATATTTAATCAGAATAGTGAGCTTATAATATATTATATTAGGGGGTATTGATTCACGCTGGTGTATGTCATATTCTTGTGACCAATGACAAGGTGCGCGCCGATGTAGGAGTGAGATGGACGACACCGCGTCTCTGTCTCTGGTGACGTGGATCGTGCGAGTGAGACGGATAATACTTCTCAGTGCGTCTCACTCTGTAGCGTGGATCGTAAGCGGTGGTATCTGGATACGCAGGACCAATAGGCAGCTACAGGACTCCCCTTCAAGTGAGACGTACCGGAGCTCTGATGATTCGCCCGGTTCGCGATTGTTTCACGTCGTCTTTTTTTTTTTTTAGAGAAGGAGACTCTCCTCTGCTCGACGCCGGGCCCCTGAAAAGGGCCTTACGGCGGACTAAACCAACGTCAGGGGTGAAGCCCCTCTAATTGGGGAAGACGCGCCCAGTACGAGTACTGGGCGCATGAGTCTGTTAGTCTTAGGGGAAGACACCCCGCGGCAGAACGCGGGGTAAGCCCGTGGGGGTGGGCAACCGACAGTACGAGGGAGTGGCGATTGACCAATCCAGGCCCGACCAAGACCGGCGGTCGGCTCCAAGCGGCGCGTGGGGGTCTCGACCCGGGGGCCGAGAAAACGTGTATGGGACCACTCCCTCACACGCCGCGCTTTGCCGGACCGTGGACGCAAGCGACCTGGGGGAAAAGGGGAAAGGAGAGAAAGGAAAAACTTCCGGGCCCCGACTTTGTATGTCGGGGGGGAAGGTGCACCAGGGGGGCGACGGGGTGGCAAGAGGGCTGCCACTCCGACAGGCCCCGGGTGTGATTAAAGAATAAAAAGGGTTGCACCGGTGGGTTTGTGTTTCCTACCGGTGCAGGGAGGGGCAGCGATCCAGCGGTGATTGAAGCGCTGCCACAGGCGCCTCGGTGGGGCGCACATCAGTGCACCGGGGCACCTCCTCTTCGGGGGCATGGAGGCGCATCACGCGCCTGGGCTCCTCCTCTTCGAGGGCGGGTCGGCGCATCATTGCGCCGGGGCTCCTCCTCTTCGGGGGTGGCGGGGCTCCTCTGGGTCTGCCGGAGGGACAGCATCCCTCGGCAGAATGTGGCGGTCGGGCGGGCGGGCGTGCCAGGGCGCCAGGTCGGTCAGCTCGACCAGGCGCGAGGCATCCGCTCGCGCGAACAGGTTGGTGGCGAGCCGAGCCACAAAGGCCTCAACGCTCTCCATCCTGAGATCCCTCTCAATGGTGGAGTTGCGGACGTACCAGGGGGCGCCCGCGATGTGGCGCAGCACCCGGTTCTGGGCTCTCTGCAGCGACCTCTTCTGGGGTGCAGAGAGCAGGTGGTGCCACGCAGGTGCTGCGTAGGTGAGGCGGGACCTAATGTATGTTTGGTACAAGGCCGTCCGCATGTTGAGGGGGATCTGAGGAGATGAGAAGGCGGGGCGCAGTTGCGCGGTAGCCGCTTTGGCCTTTGCCACGGCTGTCTGGCACTGGGCGACCATGGAGAGACGGCGATCTATGACGACACCTAAATATTTCGCCGTCCTCTCCCATGGTATTTCGGCGTCTCCGATCCTCAGGGGAGCTGGGAGCCCCCTTCTCGTGGTGACGGCGAGCGCCTGGGACTTACCTGCATTTACAGACAGTCGCCAGTTGCTCAGCCAGTCAGGGAGAAGGTCCAGCGTCCTCTGAAGCTTCAGGGCGGCGTGGTCTGGTGTCAGAGAGCTGGTTATAAACGCCGTGTCGTCGGCGTATAACGCTGCGGTGGTGCCAGGGTCTGTGGGAACGTCACTGGCATAGAAGTTATACAGTCCCGGGGAGAGCACACTGCCCTGAGGGACGCCGGCGGTGATGGGACGCTCTCCGGAGAGGACGCCGTCGACTCTTACCTTAAAGGTGCGGCCGGAGAGAAATGATGCCACAAGCCTTACCAGGGGGGGAGGGGCGTTGGCTCGGATGAGCTTGAAGAGCAGACCTTCATGCCAAACACAGTCGAACGCCTTTTCCATATCAAGGAATACTGCGACCGAAGATTCCTTCTTATTCGCCGCAACGGACAGGTGGTGGATGACCCTTACCAGCTGGAGGGTGGTGCTTAGCTCCGATCTGAATCCAAATTGGTCCTCACGAGGAGGGAGGTGGGGAGCCAGGTGCTTAAGGAGAAGGGTTTCAAATGTTTTGGAGAGGGTTGAGAGGAGGGTTATGGGGCGGTAGCCCTCTGCCCTTCTCAAATTTTTGTGGGGTTTGGGGATAGTGATGATTATCCCCAACTTCCAGGTGGAGGGAAAGTGGCCGGTCCTGACGATTCCGTTGAACAGGCGGGTCAGGGCGGCCACCGTCCTGAAAGGTAAATGACGAAGGGCAGAGTTGGGAATACCATCTGCTCCGGGGGCCTTCTTTGGTTTAAGGCGTGCTAGGGTCTTCTGTACTTCCCTCGGAGAGAAGGAGAAGGAGGGAGGGGGGGAGGGGGAAAGTAGGAACACCTTTACCTCCTCGGAGACCATGCGGGCGTGGTCCGTTGCGGTCGTTGGCAGTGGTGAAAACTGGCGCTCGAGGTGTTCGGCATGAATCTCTGCTCTGTCCTCTGCACGGAACCTTAAGTTCCCGTCGGGGTGGAGCAGGGGGTGAACAGGGGCAGTGGCACTGGTAAGACTGCGGCAGAAGCGGTGTAAAGAGGGCCAGTCCTCACCCGCCTCCTGGATGCGTCGGGTCCAGTTTTCCGCATAGAGGATATCTAGCTGGGATCTTACCTCTGCGGTGAGGCGGTTGAGCTGCGTCTTTAGCGTTGGGCATCGGGTGAGCTGCCATCGTCGTCGCAGGCGCTTCTTCTCGGCAATCAGGTTCGTTAAGTGGCGAGGTAGGGGGGGCCGCTTATGTTGGCGGCGGGTGGGCGGTTGGGTGGCCGCATCCATTGCAGCTGCAATTGCCCCGGTGAGCTGCACCGCCATAGATTCGGCGGTTTCTGCAGAGTTCACCGGGAAATTTGGTGTGTTTTCGTGCAGCTGCAAGGAGAAAGCATCCCAGTCGCGGACTGGGTAAGTAGGAGGAGGGGGAACACTTACCGGGGATGCTCGAACAATGGCCAGGACCGGGAGATGGTCTGAGCCATGGGCCATGTCCAGTACCTCCTGGTGGAGGTCGCCTGCGATGCGATGGATAATAGCGACGTCTAAGACGTCTGGCGAGTGCGAGGATTGCTCCGGGTAGTGGGTTGGGGTGTAAGTGCCCACCACCGTATACCCGGTCTGCACAGAGTCGGCGAGCAGACGTCTGCCGTCCGCATTTGTCGTGCGAGAGCCCCACTCGGGGTGCTTACAATTTAGATCTCCGGCAATCACAGTCGGCTCATCTGATATGAGCCTGTGGATGTCGGAGATATCTAAATGTGACCCCGGGGGCTTGTAGCACGCAAATATGCGAGTGCGGTGGGTGCCGAGTGCTACTTCGATGCCCAACGCATAAAGGGATGACACCGTGGGGGTAGGGAGGAGTTGGTGGAGGAGCCTCCTACCGACCAAGACAGCGAGGCCTCTGCACACTCGGTCTCCTCCAAGGTAGTCCTGTCTATATGTGACATACCCAGGAACAGCAAATCGGTCCGGGGGGGAGAGAAGGGTTTCGCTTAGGAGGGCGATGTCTATTTCAAACTCCCGAAGGAGGAAACGGATCGAGGCCACTTTCCCGCGAACCCCTCGTACGTTCCAGTGGACGATTTTCAGTACTTTTGGGGCGTGGGGAGCCATTTGGAAATGAGCTTTGCGGCGAGGGAGGCCCCTTCAGGGAGGGCCGACAAGAGAGTTTTAAAAATGTCCTCCCCGGCCTGAATTTTGGAGAAGATATCCATGGCCAGGGAGAGGAGAGCGTAAATTACCTCAGCGGTGGATTCAGGGGCCTCAGGGGCCTCTCTCCTGGAGCGGCGCTGGGAAAGTGGTGGGGCGATTGCTGGCAGGGTGGCGGCAGCAACTGCTGGGTTGGCGGGTTCGGTAGTAACCTCAGCCACTTCGGTAGTTGTAGTGGCCGCCGGAACCTTGTGCGACGCACGGGAAGTGCGCGGGGGGCGCGGGGTGCGCTGGGGTAAGGGGGGGGCCATCAGAACTGTATCTACCTTAGGGAGCGGAAGTGCGAGGGGCTCACATTCGGAGTCCGTTGCTGCCGCAGAGGTGGTAACGGACTTGGGGCCTTTCTTCTTTGTCCTCTTTCTGGCCCTCTGTTTTCGTGCAGAGGGGGCGGGGACTGTAGATGACAAGGGACGGGGGGTGGGATCGTTGGCCTCGGCCATGAGAGATGTGGCCGTAGGCGGTGGCGGGGGGACCTCTTTCTCCGTTATGGGAGGGTCATGACTTACCCGGTGGGTGGTGCGCCTTGTGCGGGCAATAGGGCCCGCACGGCGGTTCCGGGCCTCCCGTTTGAAGACCGGGCAGGTTTTGCTGTTGGCCGGGTGGGCCCCCTTACAGTTAACGCAGGTGGGCTGTTCGGAGGGCGGGCGGGGGCAGTCAGCTGCGAAGTGCTCTTCGCCACACCTGACGCACGCCGGCCTGCGGTGGCAGTTCCGGCTAGAGTGCCGGAACTGCTGGCAGCGATGACATTATGCGGGGCCGTCCTTGCCACGCCAGGCTTCCACCCTGATACCTGGCATATTTAGGAGCTCCGTCAGCTGGTAGATCCCTGGGACCAGGTCCGGGGTGCGTTTCAACAAAACGAAGTACGAGCACCCTGGTCGGTCCTTCCTGGCTAAGATCCGGGACACATGCTCTACCTCGTAGCCCTTCTTAGTGAGCGCGGTGGCTATGGCGTCGGTGGGGGTGTTGACTGGCAGGCCGTGGACACCTACCTTAAGTCCGCGGTCCTGCGGGAGCGCGTACGAGAACCAACTTACGTTCTCTGTCTTGCTAAGGTCGTCCAGGTATTTTTGGACGACTCGGTATTCCTTTTCACCCTTCGGGGTGAATTTAACCCCTAAGCCCAGCGGCTTGGCATTGGGGGGGTGGCCGAGGAGCTCCGCTAGAGTGCTAAAATGCCTCACCCAGTCCTCCAGCTTTTCCACGATGAGTGGCGGGCAGCGGGGGGTGGGGGGGGGGCGGCGGCGAGGACACGTTCCGTGAATGTGTCGTGGTGTTTGCCGTGGTGGTGTCCATCGGCGACGCGGCCCTTGAGGTCGGGGCCGAAGGAGAGCCGGTTGGGGCAGCAGTGGTTGCTGCGGCGTAAGTCGCCGGACGGTCGGCGCGTTTGGCAGGCGGCGAGATATTAGATGATACCTCCTGTCGCTGCCGTTTTGCGACCTGCACAGGGGGGGCAGGAGGCGGGGGCATGCTGCTCGACGAGGGGGCCGGGGCGGGGGCCCTCGGAGCAGGGGTACTTACCGCGCGACGGTCCTCTTGCGGCGGTGATGCCGGCGAGGCGGTAAATGTGAGCTTTGTACTCACTGCGGCGGCTGTTGGGGGGTGGCGGGGGGTGCTCACCTCCGTCGAAGGGCGCGCGGGGCGCGGCGGTGAGGCCGGGCCCTTATTGGCTGGGCGGGATGGGGGCCCAGACTCGCGGCGGGGCGCCGTCGGAAGGCATTGGGGCGGGGGGGTGTCAGTACACCCCCGCGGTAATGCCGAAGGCGGCCCGGGGCGAGCGGTGTCCGTACCGCTCAAGCTGGGCTCGGTGGCGGAAAGGTACGCGCGCTCTGACGTGCGCGAGCTGGACCGCGATGAGGGTCCGCTGCGCGACGCAGCTGAGCTGGCGCGGGAATGGCTGGGGCGTTCGCGGCTGTGCGGCCGCGAACCACGGTCGGCCATGGTGTCGAAATAGTTTATATGTACCCTAAGTACGTGGACATGACGCACAAAACAGTCACATAATTACATACACGCACAGAAATATAAAGTGCATGTACAAGAAAAGTTAATAAATAAAAGTACTCACACAACACAGGTATACACTAAACACGGAACACGTAAACACGGAACACGTATAAAGTGTCAAAGCAGTCACAAAAGTGTACGTACTTGCACGGTTTAATCACAAACACTGTGAGGGCTGACTCCTCGTGACCCCAGCGATGAGTAAATCTCAACGGGAGGTCAAGAGCAGTTCAACTCCCAGCAAGGCGCCAATGTACACCCTATTCTAACGAAGTAGGGTGTAAATTGACGATCGCTATAAGAGTTCACTGGAACTGCACTAGTAGGCGGGGTCGGCACGACGGCACGGCACGTAGCACGGCTACGACGTATGCTACGGAGCAGGGCTACGACGTAGTCGATACGGAGCACTTGATACGCGCGCGCACTACAGCAGTCAGGACGATCACGTCGTCTCTTTGTTGTCCCTCTTTGTCTTCGTTTATGGTGTAGGCAGGCTTCAAGCGGTCAATTGATACGACGGCTTCTCGTCCGGCTCGGAGTATCGTATAGAACTTGCTATTTCGTTTAAGTATACGAAACGGTCCTTCGTACGGCGGCTCTAGCGGTTTTCTCACAGCGTCGATTCGTACGAAAACATGTTCACATTTTTCTAGGTCTGGGTGTAAAAATGTGACGCGGCTGTTGCTGTGGTGCTTTTCTGGCTGTGGCTTGAGGCTGTTGATGGTGCGGCGAAGGCTGGAGATGAAATCGTAGTCCATTGTTGTTTTGGCTGCTGGTTCGATGAAAAAGTCGCTAGGTAGTCGCAGACTTTGGCCATATGTGAGTTCAGCGGCGCTAACTCGCGTGTCCGTGCGGAGTGCGGCACGCAGTCCTAACATGATGGTAGGTAGTTCGTCGATCCAGTTCTTGTTTGGCGTGAGTCGGGCTTTCAGTGCTGTTTTCATACAATGATGCCATCGTTCCACTAGGCCGTTACTCTGAGGGTGGTAGGCTGTAGTTCTTGTTTTTTCAGCGCCTAGTATTTGTGTGAGAGCAATGAAAAGTTGACTTTCAAATTGCCTTCCTTGATCCGAAGTAATCTTGGTTGGGCATCCAAAACGGGATATCCAATTTTCGTAAAGTGTCTTCGCTGTAGTTTCTGCTGATATTTCTTCTACTGGCGTTGCTTCGGGCCATCTGGTAGCTCGGTCTACCATGGTAATGAGATACCGCTTCCCGTCGGGTGAAGTGGGAAGAGGTCCGACGATATCGATGTGCAAGTGAGAGAAACGATCTGTTGAAGGTGGGAAAGTAGATACAGTACTTGAAGTGTGTCGCTGTATCTTCGCTTTTTGACATTCTGTGCATGCTTTCGCCCATTTTCCGACATCTATGTTCATTGCAGGCCAAAAGAAACGGTCTTGTATTAATTTGCGCGTCGTTCGTATACCAGGATGACTGAGTTCGTGGACGGCGTTGAATGCTTTTCTACGAAGTTCTTCTGGTACGTATGGACGAATGCGTGAAGTCGAACATTCGCAGTATATTTGCCTCTGCGATGTCGGCAGGCTAATTTTCTTTATGTGCAGATGTTGTTGTTTCATCAGGTCTTGTATAGCGCTGTCCATTTCTTGCGCGGTGGCGAGTTCATCGTAGTCGACCGAAGTGGGAAATGATATCGCATCGACTCGTGATAGTGCGTCGGCTACGATGTTGTCGGCTCCACTGATGTGTCGAATGTCCGTCGTGAATTCGGCGATGAATAATATTTGTCGCGTTCGTCGCGCTACTTCGTTGTTGCTATTGATCTTCGTGAAGGCGTATGTGAGAGGTTTGTGGTCCGTATATATGATGAGATGTCTTCCTTCGAATATTTTCCGGAACTGTTTCACAGCCATGTAGATTGCGGTGAGCTCGCGGTCAAATGCGCTGTACTTGGTTTGAGCGTCGGAAAATTTCTTCGAAAAATATCCAAGTGCTTGCCATTGATTGTTTATGTGTTGTTGTAGGACAGCTCCTGCGCATGTATCAGATGCGTCACACATGAGTGCGAGTGAGGCAGAATGATGTGGGTGCGCGAGTATGGCGGCTTCATGAATGCTTTGTTTGCATTTCATGAAAGCTTGATTTGCCTCTTCGGTCCACTGAATTATTGTCTTGTCCTTTTTCTTTCATCGTAGACGGAGATTAGGCATTCTTTGAGGATTTTGGTTCTGGGCTGGCGGACTGTAGAGAAGGTCGGCTATCTGTTCGACGTCTTGTTTGTCAAGCTGGGCGATTACCATCTGGGAAAGTTGGGCTTGGCTCTTCTTCAGGTCGTGTGTTGCGGCTTCGAAGCTGATGAACCATAATCTGGGACGATCGCGCCAGAATGGTGGTACACGCAGGCTTAGGGCGATGGAACCGAGTTCGTGGGTTTCTTGCGGAGGATCGGTGCAGCCGGGGGTAATCTTCTCGTGGGCTTGCGTGGTTTCGCTTCCCTCTGACATGGTTCTTGCTTCTTGATTCCTATGTTTCTTGCTCGGGGTCACCAATGTAGCGGCGTTATTTACTACTTTTCTAAAGGCGAAATAAAACTCCAATATTCGGTATAGGAATGTGAAGATAGAATAGAATAGAATATTTAATCCTTGTTAGAGAAGGAGACTCTTCTCGGCTCGACGCCGGGCCCCTGAAAAGGGCCTTACGGCGGACCTAACCAACACCAGGGGCTAAGCCCCTCTAATTGGAGTGGGAAGACGCGCCCAGTACGAGTACTGGGCGCATGAGTCTTGTGTTTTATGGGAAGACCCCCCGCGGCAGGACGCGGGGGAAACCCGTGGGGGGGCAACCAACAGTAACGAGGGAGTGTCGATCGACCAATCCAGGCCCGACCAAGACCGACGGTCGGCTCCAAACGGCGCGTGGGGGTCCCGACCCGGGGGTCGGGAAACGTGTATGGGTCCACTCCCTCACACGCCGTGTTTTACCGGACCGCGGAACCAAGCGACCTGGGGGAAAGGGAAAAGGGTAAAACTTCCGGGCCCCGACTTTTTATGTCGGGGGGGGAAGGTACGCCCCGAGGACGACGGGGTGGCAATAGGGCTGCCACTCGTCAGGCCCCGGACGCGTTTTAGACGGGTTTCGCCGGCATCTGGTTTGCCGGCGAAAGGGAAAGGTAGTGGGAAAAACAATCCCGCAGTGGTGGTGGCGCGGTTGCGCCAGAGCGCATCAATGCACTAGGTGCGGCGCATCATTGCGCCTGGGCTCCTCCTCTTCGCGGGCGGCGAGGCGGGCTGTGTGGCTCCGCTGGGTCCTCCGGGGGGACGGCATCCCTCGGCAGGCGGTGGCGGTCCGGCGGGTGGGCGTGCCACGGCGTCAGGTTGTTCAGCTCGACCAGGCGCGAGGCATCCGCCCGCGCAAACAGCGTCGCAGAGAGCTGGGCCACAAAGGCCTCCACGCTCTCCACCCTGAGGTCCCTCGCGATGGTGGTGTTGCGGACGTACCACGGTGCAACACCACCACTCTGGGTGGTGGGCTCTCTGCAGCATCCCTTTCTGGGGTGCAGAGAGCAGGTGGTGCCACGCGGGTGCCGCGTACGTCAGGCGGGACCGTACGTCCGTCCGATAGAGGGCTATGCGCATCCTCAGGGGGATCTGCGGGGACGCGTAGGCCGGACGCAGCTAGGCTACTGCCGAGTTCACCTTCGACACCGCCGCTGAGCACTGGGGGGCCATGGATAGTCGGCGGTCAATAATGACCCCGAGATATTTCGCCGTCTTACCCCACGGAATTGCGGCGTCTCCGATCTTCAGAGGAGCCGGAAAACCTGTTCTCGTAGAGACGGCGAGCGCCTGGGACTTGCCTGCGTTGACAGATAGTCGCCATTTGCTCAGCCAGTCCGGGAGTAGGTCCAGCGTCCTCTGAAGTTTTGTAGTGGCGTGGTCCCTGTTTAGGGAGCTGGCGATATAGGCCGTGTCATCGGCGTAGAGCGCCGCGATGGTGCCAGGGTGTGTGGGCACGTCGCTGGCGTACAGGTTGTACAGCGCTGGGGAGAGCACGCTACCTTGGGGCGCGCCAGCGGTGATGGGGCGTTCGGCGGAGAGGACTCCGTCCACGCGCACCTTGAGGGACCTGCCGGAGAGGAAAGAGGCCACAAGCCTTACCATGGGGGGAGGTACGTTGGCTCGGATGAGCTTGCGGAGCAGGCCCTCATGCCAAACACTATCGAACGCCTTTTCCATATCCAGGAAAACGGCGACCGAAGCTTCCTTCTTGTTTGCCGCCCTCGCTAGCCCTCGGCCAGCCTCAGGTTTTTATGGGGCTTGGGGACGGTTATTATCAGTCCCATCTTCCAAGTGGAGGGGAAGTGGCCGGTCCTAACAATGCCGTTGTACAGGCGAGTGAGGGCGGCCACCGTCCTAAAATGTCATATTCTTGTGACCAATGACAAGGTGCGCGCCGATGTAGGAGTGAGATGGACGACACCGCGTCTCTGTCTCTGGTGACGTGGATCGTGCGAGTGAGACGGATAATACTTCTCAGTGCGTCTCACTCTGTAGCGTGGATCGTAAGCGGTGGTATCTGGATACGCAGGACCAATAGGCAGCTACAATACCTTCGAAGTTTGTGTGTTTATTATCATACTTATCATAATAGTAAATCTTTTTGTATTTGATATACTTATAAGTAAACTACGTAGGTCTTTACGTTAATGTTGTAAAAAATTATTTCAACATTTTGTCACTTTAAAATGCACCTAATTGCAAAACTACAACTACAACTACACACAAAAACTTAATTCTTTTAACTTTTATCAAGTTGTAGTGCCTAATTAATCCTGAATGTTAAAAAAATTAAAAAAAGTGTGTGTCAGCTCCGACGCACGACTGGAGTTTACTCTAAAAAGTAAAACACGTCCCTCAGAAGGAACAAAAACTTTGGCGATCGATTTGAGTTCAAAAATTCGCGCCATGTGAAAAAAAGTGACAGGTGCGCAGAATAGGTTGCGCACGAAAACGTAACGAGGTCATTCGTTCAGTAGATGTTACTGCTCATATTTTTTTCATAACGGGGGCCTTATATGAAAATCGATTCTTAAGGAGTAAACTCCAAAAAACTTTTTACATCTAGGCAATTGAATCGAAAACCTCATTAACTTCATCAGATATAGATATAGACAGATCCACACACCGATTTCGGGGACGGTGGCCATTGAAACCAGGCCAGCTGCGCAGGTGTTATATTTTTATAGTCTCCTCCTTTAATCTCGTAACCCAGTGGGACGGATGACCGCCACGACTGGCGAGAGATCAGAGGTCCGACTTTTCACATACCCATCCGACGATGGATCATCTTTCTTGTCAGACAATCAAATGACCAGCCTGCATTGTCCTAACCAAACTTGGAAACAATATTTAGTACATCCGTATACATAATGTATGTCTGGCTGGGATTACTGTTTGTATGTGGAGCGGAGGTGAACGGACGCCAGTCGATACTCGTCAATTACTTACGAGGGTAATTTTAACTGGACGTTCGATACCGAGTCATAGAGACAGGTAACTTGTACTAGGTATAAGTGTACGCCGATTTAGACCAACGATTTCTAGGTTATTATGTAGGTATTTCAAAATATTATCTATACTAATATTATATAGAGGATAGATTTGCTTGTATTGAATAAACTCCGAAACTACTGGACCGATTTTGATGAAAATTTACACAGATGTAGAATAGATCACTGGGTACAGAAGTCGCGGGCAACATCTAGTATATGATAATGGTGAATATGCATGATTTTAATTATTAAATTAATAAGATCTATCTTGTTTGAATGTTTTACAATCATTATAGTTGTCAAATAAATAGATAGTGGCAATGTGCGATGTGACGTCACAATACACGACTAGCAGAGATATAGATCAAAATCTTCAACCGCTCATACCATGCTCATTTTTAAACAGATATATAGGCGATTCTTTTGCCATTCTCTTATTTTGCAGTCTAGTATCATTTTATGTTTTAAGTAGACAAATTTTCTGTTCTATGAATATAGCTTCGGTCTATTAAACAAGTATGTTTTGTATTTTATATTATTATTATCAGTTAAACATATAACGGAAAATACCTAACCTTTGAAAAAAATTAACTTTTACCGATTTTGTTTACCTAACGCTTACGCTTGTCATAACAATAAACTATCTACATACCAGCACAAAATACATAGATAGTACCCAAACGATTGCAATGTAAATACTACAGTTCTCTAAAGCTAATACAATTTTCTTTTGAACCGTTAAACGCTTTTTTTGCAGAAAAAACATTTAAACGCTTGTTTTCTGCTGCAATAAAACACTCAAATCACGCTAAGGTCACGTCCATACACAAAACTCGGACATTTTATTGTGTGGGCTTATAGCGTCATTCAATTCATAATTCAAACGCCGCAGAAAATTATGACGAGGTATTTACATGCTTCGCTATTAATGTTCACGCCCTCCGTGAAAGGTTTCGCAACATTTAAAAGTAATATATTGTTACCCGACTACACTAGAAGGAGAGTTTTACGAGTGTATATTCCTTTGGAATGGCCTAGAGCCTGAACGGCTTGTCGCATTATTAGCTTGAAAGGTATCGCATTATTAGCTCGAGAGGTATTATTAGATTCGTCAATCGTGAGAGTGACACTAGAGTAATAAACCAACTGGTTACGCTAAAATTATTTGACACAGATGGGTTTTTTGTTTCTTTATTTAAGTATCTCTAGTTTTGATTTTCTTTTCTACAAGTTTTATACTTTGCCCGCAGTTGGCTTGTATGGAGGATAATGCTATTTATTTGAAAACGGGATATCAGTGGTAGATAAAAATAATAATAATGTAAGGCGGTAACACTGTAAATGGACTTAAACAGATATAAAAATCCTAGAAACGATTAAAGACCTAATCTCACAGCCTGTTTTCGTACGAAACAATAATAAGTGGAGGTCACTCTGTGGTCAAAAATAGCCCATAATAATTGATATCATTTTTAAGTTTAAACTTTATAAGGGTTCTTTTCTCTGAGATAGAAAAAATAAAATAAAATGTTATAAGTTATGACAGATTGCCAAAAGTCAACGTGTAACAAAATTGTATCTATGAAACGAACGATAGTGAGTTTTAATAATTATTAAAACACACTCGTAAAAAACACTCGTGCGTGCAATTTAGATACAATTCAGATTATAATCTAAGGCAGTGTGTGTTGTTGTTATTTTTATTAATTTTATGTAATATTATACACAATTATTTAAAATATTATTAGCTTTCTGCACACCTTCCTCCACATAAACTTAAATTTACCGGTAAAAATATCATGCTCCTCTGATTGAAAAATTCTCGTAAAACTGTATAATAATTATAATAATTGATAAAAATAATCATATCAGTATAATTACAGCTTTCTTCAACTACGATACGGCTATCGTCAGATGCGGGTCATTAAGACCCCTATCGTCATGTTATCTGTTACAAGCGCTGGTACAGGTTTAACCCCTTATCGGCCACTTGCATAGTTCAAGTGCGGGCGCATGTGGCTAAGTCACCCTAATCTTCATAAACGCAGTAAATATCGCCGTCTACATGGCCGGACCGTAAGTTTAGGGGGCCCTGGGCTAATTACTATATAGGGCCCACCTATTTACGAAAAGTTTAGGAAAAAAATAAGATAAGAATTTTAAATTCATTTTATAAAATAAAATTATGGACTTTTTCGCATTATCGTCTATTTTTACTTTGACTTAACTTAGCTGGGGGGCCCTAAATCCACGGGGCCCTGGGCTGAAACCCAAAATGAAATATCAAATAAAAAGGTAGATCCGGCCCTGGCCGTCTATTATCGTGACATTCAACACAGTTTTCTGATGCCATATATACATTATACATCGAATGTGTTGCTCGCGACTTTTAGGTCTTTTCCGGAAAAATATATTTTTTAAACGGCATATAATGGCGATAAAAAAGCAAAGAAATAATGTGTGAACAAATGTGTGAACAAATGTGCAACAAAGCACATCTACATATAAATTTTTCATACTTATAACCTTATACATATACCTATACTACTACCTTATACATATTTTACATATTATGTAGGATTCTCGTGTGTGGAGTTTGCTGCAGAAGGTCAATTCTGCTGAATGAAATCCAGCACTAATACAGTTACAATCTAGTTCCGATATGTTAAAACTGCAAAATGGTATTCTCATAAACGTCAAACCAACGTCAACCCGTTTTGATTGGTTGGTAAAATCCAAAAATCAGTTCGTGATATATAAAGACGATTCATTTATAATTAAATACTAGTAAAATTGAAGTGTAAGTTAATTACGAGAATTGGGATTCATATCTCCTTCGAACCAAAGGCTCGACCGAGTTTTTATGAAATTTTGCAGTTTGAAAGTTGTAAGCTATTTTTGTAACCATAGGGGTGACCCCAATGTTTATTGGGGTTGGTTTGATGATTTGGCATTAAAAATACATACAACCCTAATTCTTATTCATTCTAACACCAACCCCCCTGCATTGTTAGCGATATTAGTACTGTAACAATCTTCAACTCTCAGTCGTCGACAACTCTTTCACACATCAGGCGTAGGTGTAGGTAGTAGGTGTAAAAGTAGAAAGTAGGTGTAGCTTTTGGTAGCTATTTAATTATTCCAGTTCACAGTTGAGACTGGACGTCCATTGTGTACAGTTAGTATGAAATAAATTTGTCCATTACGTATCGTAAAACAATGTTTTGTGATGGGTGTAATTTACATGCATAATGCCGTGCCCGCCGCCTAGTGTTTGTGAACGGTCGAAGCCCATTTTTCAGGAAATGTTGGATGACATGCACGCGAGGACTACACGAGGACTGCACGGCTAGTTTCGTCACTTACATTAAGGCTGAGATACAACCTTCATGTCGAATATGAAAAGTTAAAAACTATAACCCGACTACGTATAGCCTATGTTACCCGAGCCATTATGACGAAACTATTGACACCTGACGGCTATCGGCTACGGTGCAACAAACATACATACATCCGTACATAGACTGCCAAAATCATTATCCTTCCCTATACATATAAATTCATACTAATCACGCTCCGCGACTCTATTTCAGTCTCGCAATCTCGCGTCGCGAGTCGCGTGCATCGGAAAAGGCTACCTTAAGAGTACAATGTACACTATTGTTTCGAATGACACGTAAGTTACTTTGGGTAGATTGGTTTCAGAACTATTTTCATTTTGACAGCATTTAATGATCATTGTTTTTTTTTTCTTTTTTCTGGGCCTACTTGTTCCCCCAACAGCGAGGTCAGGACAATTTTTCGATTTTGACATTGTTACTTTTACATTAGTTTCATTTGTAGTTACATTTCCTGTTTATTACAATTTCTACAATTCATATATATATATATAGTATCCAGTTATTACATTCATTTTCTTGTTTCGTATAACAATTTTACTTTCCATTTCACTTTATTATTATCTATAGCATTTGTTTTTACATTAATTTTTATTATTATTTTTACATTGAATTTATATTTTAATCCCAGGTTCCTTCTACTACATTCTATCTATATAATATCTACTATTACAATTTTTCTTCTACTTTTATTTTGTTTATGTGCTTACTTGCCGATTTTCACATTTTATTACATTAATTTAATTTTCTACTAAATGATCATTGTTTAGTAGTTGCATAAATTAATATATCGTGGTTTACACTTTTAACTGGAGTAGTTTCAAATTTTTTATAACCTTTGCCCGTGGGCAAAGGGCAATGGGGAAAAGGTCATGACATTTGATGATCCGCGGCCAAGATGCCATCGCTAATTGCGACGACGAATTTCGAAAACTAAAATGTATGGGATTTTAGAAGCGCTAGAGTTAGAGCGTTATAGCTAGTGGCCTGAAACATAACATGATCATCATGATAACAATAGGAATGATGGATATTTTGAAGTGCAAATTACTATAATAATGTCTGTTATCGACGGCATAATGGCAATACATTGAAAAAAAGTAGCATTCTTTGAACAAACATCTATCCTGTGTGCCACAGGCGTAACTGTAATGACTAATGTTTTTCACAGACACGCTCATGAAATCGAGACGGTTAACACGTTAAGGCTCGAGTTCACCAACAGTAACTTCACCATTGATTTTGTAACCGGTCGTTTAAATTTTAAACATGACTAAACAAGGAGTCATTTTTTCCTGTTCACCATCGCTTCTCTTTCTCTGATTAGTAAATCGAGACAAAACTGGCCGTTTATGAATAAATTAGTGAGAAATGTAATACAACTAAATAAAAATGTCAGGCTGCAACATAAAATGACATTTATGTTTCTGACATTTTGATTTGGTTACGTAAAATTTAACGCTACAAAATTTGAAAGTTGTTGTTTATTGTTTCTTTTGTATAAAGAGCAATTCATTTTTGACTAGGACGTATATTTACGTCAACGACCTTATGTCAATATAGTATCGTGTAGACAATTATAGTGAACCAAATGTTGTTGTTTTCTTGTAATAAATATGGATGAGAAGAAAAAGCGAACAACTAATTTTAGCAACAATGAAAAGAGTGTGTTATCTGAACTTGTAATGAAATACAAGAATATAATTGAGAATAAACGAACTGACGCCTCTACAAATTCTCAGAAAGTAGCAGATTGGATACGACTCGCTGAAGAATTTAACTCAAATTCTAATTTATCTTCAATTAATCCAAGAATATGAATTGCACTCGATTTGGATAAGCAAAACCGGGTCTTGAATCAAACTTCATCGTATACTTCACAGAAATTACGGCGACTTTGAAAAATCCGAGGTCTTCATCATCGCTTCTAACTCGTCCAAATACTCAAGCATGTTGGGATTGTAATCTCCTTCCATTATAACATTAAAAGGCATCATTTTGTCTCAAATAAGTAATATGTCTTTACTCTTTAATAAAACTATTAAATTTAAAGCTACAAAAGTTCTGTCAAATCACTATAATCGACGGTTAAACAAGGGTCTCGAGCTTGGTTAAGATAATCGGCCGATTAACTTCTATAACCAGTATTTAGGACGTGGTGAACAGGATTTTTTAACAAAACTGCCGATTATTTATTTAAACGGTTGATTAAATTTCGGTGAACAAGAGCCTTAGCGACTGGGTTTAGCGAAGGTTTAGTTTAGTTGTATAGAAGTTTTAGTAAATTCCGCTTTAAACGTTTTAATTTCGCCGCACCTAGCGTTAAATAATAAAAATGTCGTCATATATAACATATGAAGGTAAAACTTTGAGTACCTGCAGTTTAACGACAATTCTACGAACGGAAAAGTATGAAATTTGGCACATTGAAGTTTATGTGGAGGAAGGTGTACAGAAAGCTAATATTTTTTTAACAATACTTAGATTACATTTTTTAAACGTGAAAGATTGGCGTGACAGTTTGTGAGAATTGATGGATAGATAGATGGATGTTTGTGACTCTTACTTGCAAAAACGACTGAACGGATTTTGATGAAAATCGGTATGGTAGGAGTTTAGGCCCAGGATATAAATTTATCCATATTTTTATCATGAAATAGTACAGTAAATCTGTATTTCCGCGGGCGGAGCCGCGGGCATAAGCTACTTAGAAAATATGCAGTTGAATATTCTAATATCCTAATTGATCAGTTTAGGTTAGATAATAAATAGCAATGGGGCCAGTGGCTTCTGGTCCCAATAACGAGAAACGATGTTAGTTGTTGCCAACATAAATGCATCGAATATGATTGCATCTTGTTATTTATAAATTCTTCAATATCTCGTAGAGTACACCAGTTACCGACGTACATTGTAGCGCCAGCGTTCTAAAACCAATGTAGCGTTATAAAACACAACGGTGCGGGCGGTTAGTGTAGTTATGTCTGCTAGGGCCTAGACCCATATAGTACTTAAAATTCGCCTCGATAATTGCGAAAGCGTCGAAAAGGTGTCAAATAGCAGCCGTCCAGACTGATGAGATGTACGTGTGTCGCTTTTCAATACCTTTTCTACTCTCTCGCGAATCATTCTAGTAGGGCTTGTTGAGAGTAGGTAAACTTACGTTTGGGGGCGTTGCAGTGCACGAACAAACCATGCCGCCTCGCCTGCCGCTCCACCAGCCACTTCCTCACGCTCTCCATCCCTTCTCCTTGGAATCCATCGCTTTATGCATTAGGCACTTAATTTTTTTTTATATGAGTTTACACATCACAAATAAAATAGTAAAATTATTCTATCACTTGATCTCTTCACAGAAAAATAATTATTGGAACAGACAAAAACCTAATTGAGCTACCTATTCAGTGAAAAAGGTCATATGATGTCAAGGTCATAAAGGACTTATATTTTAATTACTAACTCCTGGTTTCTGAGGAGCATTTATCGGTAGTTTGTCTATTCATCAAAAGCGTCACTGAATAAATAAAGTACCGATAAATTCGCCTAAGGAACCGGGCATAAATCTATATTTATAAAAGAAAGTCGTGTTAGTTACAGTATTTATAACTCGTGAACGGCTGAACCGATTTGGCTGAAAATTGGTGGGGAGGTAGCTTAGAATCAGGAGACGGACACAGGGTACTTTTTATCACGTTCCCGTAGGACGTGACATAAAGTTTATAAAACGTGTGATTTGATATGGAGAATTACAAAGTAATGGAAAATGTTATCTTGTATATAATAAAAATAGATTGCAATTCCAATGTCTCGCTAAAACTTGAGGCCGGCTGGACCGATTTGGCTAATTTGGTCTTGAAATTTAAACGGTGAGAAATATTGGAAAAATTGCGGGGAAAATATTAACACTATATTTATAGGTGCGACAGAACAACGTGTGGCGGGACAACTAGTGTTTCATAAAACTTTGTTAGTGATTGAATAAAAACATATATAATTATTCATCTAATATATTAAGTAACATACTTATTGACTAAACATTGTAAGTGGATCGATATTCTAGCCCTTAGGAACGATCTATAGAACCTTATCAAATATTCACCGACTCTAAGACCTACTGACACCACTGACCGGACATCAACGATGGTACGATTGATTGTTGGTCTATGGCCTATGCGATGTATACCTAGTAGGTATTACCTACCTATAGTAATATGTAGTACTTATAATCTTTCTGTAATTTTCTAGGTAGGTACCTTAATAACAATTAAACAAATAAGTGAAGTTACGAAAATAAAGACTATACCCTTGATATGTTTTATAGGTACTCTCAGAAATGCCTACTGAATAAAAAAAAACAGTTTTACGAGATACACAACGCAATGTTTCATCAATTATATTCGATAATAATAAGTTAAGTTTGTATTGAATTGCAAAATTAGCCCTATTAACCCTCTAATTGCTATTAGAAGACAGACCGATATTGGTATTGTGTTGCAGTTTATCAACATAAGCTTATATCTAGCTGCGATTAGAGAATTAGTAATTGTCCTTGCGATGTCACACATCACTCACTAGAACTAGCTATTAAGCAATTTGCTTACAAATTATTTTTTATGTTGTATTCGACAACAGAAACTGTTGGTATTCGATCGACCGATACCGCGTATAAACTGACAAGGTGAAAAAAGTGTAACAATTCACACGGGCTGAAGAAAATTGCGAACAATGGGTACACCCGGCCAAATAGCTTTATCTATTGTCAATATAAAAACTGTTTAGTTCACTTTAAGTTTCATAGTATAGGAATCCAGGAAGAAAAGGGAAATTCAAAGAAAACCAGTAGTTTGATGGTTCTATAATATTTTGGCTCTACCTATCTTAATATTCCGCTGCAGAGGTCTAACACAGTATAACTATATTCTTTGGAAAAGATGCCTAAATATGGAGAGTTTACCAAGAAGACATTACGTTAGGGGGACATCGAAACACTTATCGAAAAACTGATATCTAGAATGCTATCTGTAGCCTGTACCTCCTAATACCTCTGAACTTCTTAGTAATTTATAATATTGCTTAAAATATTACCAATTAATTAGACAAAGTTGCACTTTACATAGGCATCGTCCCTGATTCAGCACTTTTAGTGAAAATAGAACATTCATACAACCTTGTGTTATTAATGAGCATATTGGCTGACACACAGACTTTCGCCGTTAATTAATATTATATACAAATACGGATTCAAATTCTCTTTGATTAACTTGTTAAAGCTTTTAGTTAAAAGTTTTTAAATCTTATACAATTAGTAAGACGAAGTTTAAGCAAGGTGAATAAAGTAAATATTAGCAAATAAGGATATTAATAAGTTTTATATTAGATATATAACATTAAATTCAAGCCTACTGAAGTAACATATAGGCACATTAAGACATAAGAAAAAAAAAAAATGTAACCTTATCGATGATTTATTTTATTCGTTTCCAATAATAATCAATGTTTAAGTTATAGTTCTTCACTTTTGAGGAGTTTTTCTTCACTTTCTGACAGACTTATATTGATGTTAAATCCTATGTCCTTTTTGGGAGCAGATGAGTTACTGGCAGTATCTGTATTGGTTAAATTACTTTGGTCTGAAATAGATAAGCAAATAAGATGGGATAAAGTAAAACATTGTAATAAAATTACACGTACACTATGTTATATAATATTTATAGTAAGCATTATTTACCTTTTTGCATTTGTGTTTTTAATATTTTGTGATACAGTTCATTAAATTTTCTCTGCCTCTTCAGATTGGATGGTGTGCGTACGACTAAAGTTGGCAATAATATAAAATGGTCGAGGTTTCGATTGACAGAACGTTGTTTTACGTCCGACGATTTCTTTTTGATGACAAATCTTGGAACCTTACTCGCTATACTACTATTACTCATTCCTTCGGGATATTTCGGGTTTAGGGCATAGTATACATGAGACGATTCTGACAATTTAGAATTTCCTGCTCTATAACAGTATATCGGTTCCTTGCTCATGCTATGGCTCGGTCCAGGAGAGTCGTTATGTTCGCGACTTTGCCTCGATCTTGTAAGCTTTTCCTTGCTTTTGGGTGATTTAGATGGACCTTGACTGCCAGTCCCGAAATTTTTTATGTCTTGTGAGTGTTTTTCTTCGGAATGCTGCCCGTGTTTATTGCTTGCTACAATAATATCGCCTATTTTACCTAGTGGCCGAACGTTATCATGGCGATGGTTTATTTTGACAATGCGATAGTGCCTGCGTCTTTTACGCTCTACATGAGCCACTCGCTCCCTGAGTAGACTGTCAATTAGATTCTGTAAATTGGATCTACGCTCTATACGCTCTCTATGTTGACGGGCCAGTCTTGTGTTTGGCCAATGAGTCCTGCAAACGTCTTCCCATATAATATCACTGAGTACCGCTTCGCGTGATGGTGTTAATTTAATTCCATCATCTCGAGGGGCAAATTCTCCCTGGGCCAAGTAATGAACGGTATCCATTAGTCTATAATCACGAACCGGGTTTAGTTTGTGTCGAATCTTGTGAACCCTCTCAGCAGCATATTTAAGTACATCATTTCGTTTCCCCGGAACCGAAGCACTATGACGTCTACCTCTTGCTGTCACGTTATCATAAAGTGTTAAATCGCGACCATATTTCTCTGCGTAGTGTCTTTTCTTTGGAGAATTTTCTTGTCCTGGGTTAGACTGTTGCAATTGCCGTTGAAATGCAGATGTTCCAGGAATATGACTATACTCTATGTAGCTGCAACAAGCTCGTTCATTATAAGCTGACTCGTTGTCTCTGCTAGTCGTTTCTCTACCACAAGAAGATTTCGTAAGATGTCTGTGGATAGATCGTAACACCATTTCTTGTTCTAATATTTTCTCTTCTATATAATGTATTTTTTTGTTTAGGTTTTGCAGATCACTGGTCGTTGGCGATGTTTGCTTATTTAATAGTTTTGCCTTAGGAGCTGTATTTTCTGGATTGGTCTGTTGATTTGTAAATGCATTACAGTCCTGAATTCTCGGAAAGGTCATAGTTATTTGTGGCGAACGAACATAAGCATAGCATGGCTCAGCTTTATTATGGCTCACTTCAGTAGAACCTTGTGAAATAGAATCTGTATGAACCGTACTTAGAGATGTGCTTTCTATTTGTCTATTTTTATATTGATATGTTTTATGTTTCTCCTGTTTTATTGATATCGAAGTAGAAGTTGTTGTACCGATACTGTTTTTATAATTTTTATATTCATCTATAAAAATAAATAAATAAGTTTATATTTTAAAAAGCCCATAGTCATCTAAATATATGCATTCTATACTTCTTAGATGCATGTAATACTTACATAATGTCAAAGACGAATGATCTCCAATTGCAAGTCTAGATTCGCTCGCTGAAGAAATCTGTTGAAATGTATTACATGCATTTGTTATTTTAATTCAAAATAAATACTATAAATTAATGATTGATAATGTTATTACTTTTTCTTCAACTCTATCCTTCTCTGCTTTGTATAACGTTTTCAAAACAGGTGGTCTCTGTTTTATGCTTATAACCAGTCTCTTTTTACCAAGCTTGAAATTATGACTTCTATCGATTTCATCTGCAAAATAACATTGTTTTTTCTAGCTTTGTCATTATATTGAATGAATAGTACATTTTTAGGGCTCCATAGGAACAAGAATTATTTTCTTATATTACCTTATCTTTTTTGTCTGTCCGTCGGTCTGTCCGTCCGGTCTGTCTGTCTGTCCGTCTATTATGAAAATTATTTAGGGTGAAATCGCATAATTGATAATAGCTTTTGAAGTGCCTAATTGAAGGAAAACCTATTGCGCCTTGATAGTTTCGGAACCCTCCTTACCACATGTCCTGAAATGCTCTAATTAAAATAGGTAACTTTTTTAATTTTGTAGCCTTTTTTGTAGGACTTTTTGTAGCGAAATTATCCTGCTCATGAATCTTGTCGAATGAAATTTCAAGAGTTTACAAAGCAAAAGGACAGCTTGCTAAAAATACTAAATTACTTACTTGTGTACCTTACCTAGTGGCTTAACATAAATTTTTGAACCTATTTCCACGACTTCGTTTTCTTTTTCACAAATTAATTTATTGTTATGAATAGATTGAAGGTTTTGCGACGCTACATGCCTTTTTTCCATTACATGTTCGTGTTTGATTTATTAGTAGAATTCAGTTGTTGGTCACAACCTGTATTGCAGTTAATATTATAAAATAATTGAATCAATCGCACAAAAATTTAAAACATGATGAATGCGAAAATTATTCTGTCAAATACAGGTAGAAAGTGTCAGGGAAGTCAGAAGTCATGCAATATTTTTTAGTTTAGTTTCTTTGTTTTTCTATTTCAAGCTTTTTGTTATTTGTATCATAAAAATTGTAACATATAAAATGCCAAAAGAAGATTTTGTTATTTATCTATTCTAACATTACTATTCTAAGCTTTCTTTTAAGCCATAAATATTCAATTATTCTACTATTTGAAAATAGAAGAATAAACAGTAAAAACTGTTTTCGTCAAGAAGTAAAAAATGACAAATTTCCAACGAGTGACATCCCAAAAATAGTCAAAGTTTTTTTGGTTTATTATTGTAATTTATTAGTTATTATTTATTAGTATTATTGATAAAAGAATTTCGTAACATATGGACGCACAATAGGAATTATATGGGAACATGGCAGACCAACACGCGAAAAGTCAGCTTCCTATAGTAGTGGTGGAACAACAAGAAACGCCATCAGCAAAAAACGAAAAAGAACCTCTTAAGGGGCAACTGGCCGTAGCACCATGTAAACAAATTATTCGTTAATGTTTTTAAATAGTATTTTAAATTAATTTTTATATTCCACAGGTTAGGTTACTATATTTATTAGAATACAAAGATTCCAAAACTCAAGATAGGCTATGACGTACATTTGACAGAACAAATCTTCATACATTAAAAAGTTACGCCAACTTGGTTTTCACCATACTTCAAATATCAGCCATCTTGTTTTCACCATACTCCAAATGTCAAAATCACCCCAAAAATCTCAAAATTGGGGTCATTTTACTGAATACACTTTTTGCCTCAATATGCCTCGTCTATGGTATGGTGGAACAAGTATGTGTATAAAAATAGCAAATAAGCAATCTTAAATCTTAACTTTAATTTTATAGCTGTCGTGTCAGGAAAAACTGTAACGAGCTACCACGCGAGTGTACACAAGAGTGAGCACCGATCCGAAGCCATCGAGCTTACGACTTTGCAAATTGAAAAGAAGGTAATTGCTGTCAATTATTATAAGTATAGAAAATCACGTGCCATTGCGAAAAGTCACTCATACCGCAGCTTTGCGCGGTGTGTAAACAGTTACACTTTTATCCTTCATACAAAATTCTTTGGAAACGTTACAGAGAGGCGTGATTATTCCTTCATCACAACCGATTCCCGCTGATGTGAAGTCGGTCCATTCTTCTGATTCTGCATTAGATCAAGACAAGAAACCCACTAAAGCTGAAGGGAAGGAGATTGATGAAATAGGTGGAGAGAAACAGAAACATGGCAAGATCAAAGAAAAAGATTTGGAATGGGTAAGAGAAAAAATATTTTTAAAGACCGACCAAAGATTTCGTTTTTATTAGACAACGGCAAAGCCAAAAGGCTAATGATTTTGGCAGTCTATGTATGTCTGTTTGTTCTACCGTAGCGCCTAAACTACTGGTCCAATTTTAATAAATGAGGTGTCAATATATTCGTAAGAATAGCCCGGGGAACAAAGGCTATACAATTTACGTAGTCGGTCGGTAAAACCAGGTTCACTCGGACTCTAAATATTATTAGGTCTTTACCTATAAAATTGCCGTTTTGTATGAAAAAATTTAAACGAATTTTTTTCATGTATTTTTTATTTGTATTAATCGAAGTAATCACCCATGCAATCAATGCATCTTTGCCAACGCAGTGGCTGTTAATTGATGCTCTTCTTAAAGAAATCAGCTGGACGGGAGGCAACAAATTCTTCAAAGGCATTATGTACTGCCTCTTGGGTATTTAATTTTTTTCCCGCCAAGCAGTTATCCAAATTCTGGAAAAAGTAGTAGTCTGTAAGCGCAAGGTCTGGTGAGTAGGGCGGATGACGGAGAGCTTTCAACCCCAGTTCTTGCAACTTGGAGACCGCCTGCTGTGCAGTATGAGGTCGTGCGTTGTCGTGCAGGAGCAGCGGAGACGAGTGGTTGACCAATGCTAGTTGGAGATGTGCCAGCTTCTCTATCATTGTGTTCAGTTCTTCACAGTACACATCTGCAGTAATGCTCACCCCGTTTGGTAAGAAGCTGTGATGAATCACACCGGCGCTAGACCACCAAATAGTGACCATCACTTTTCTAGGGGTAAGTTTTCGTTTAGGGCATTGTTTAGGGGCTGAACCAGGATCCAACCAACTTGCTGAGCGCTTGCAGTTATCAAACAGAATCCATTTTTCATCGCAGGTAACAATGCGGTTCAAAATTCCTTCATTTATGTGTCTGTTGAGCAGTGCAAGGCACGTCTTGACGCGTACTTCGCGCTTGCGATCATTGAGTTCGTGGGGTACCCATTTGTCAAGCTTTTTTACCTTGCCAATTTGACGCAAATGGACCAATATTGTTTTGACGGTAACGTCGAAAGCTGCTGCTAATTCAGTCGTAGATTGTGTATCATCAGTTTCCACAATCGCCTTTAATTTGTCATTGTCGACCAAAGTCTTCGGACGACCGCGAGGTTTATTTTTCAGGTCGAAATTTCCAGAACGGAAGCGAGCAAACCAAATAGGTGGTGCGTTGGTTTGTAGTGTTAGCTCCGTAAACGTCGTTGATGTTGCGTGCCGCTTGTGCCGCGTTGCTGCCACGACGGTACTCATATTCCATAATTACTCGAATTTTTAACGTATCCATGATAACGTAAAAGATTGAAATGCGATGAAAATGTAACACTAATCAATAAACAAATGACTACTTTTGGAAAAAGAATTCCATGTTTTTAAAATAAAATTAATTTAAAATTAGAATTCTTAGCCAAACAAAAATTATTTTGATTTGAAATGGCCAGTACTGCAGAACGGCAATTTCATAGGTAAAGACCTATTATATTGACCACTTCTGTGGCCCAGTGGTTCAGCGCGTTGGTGCTCAAGACGGGGGTCGCGGGTTCGAATCCCGCCGAAGGAACAAAAAGTTTTTCTGTGTTCCTGGGTCATGGATGTGTATAAAATATGTGAATAATATAATAAAAATCTTATATGTACACCCTTACTAATAAAAAGATTTACACAATGGATAACTTTAACAACGTCGCTGTCTTTGTCTGTCATGTGACATTTCCAACGCATCAGACAAAGACAGCTACGTTGTATACGTTATCCGTTGTGTAAATCTTTTTATCAGTAAGGGGGATTTCGTGTAAAAGTATTAAACATACTTCCCATTTTCTGGTACCTGTAACACAAGTACTTCGGATACTTAGCACGGGGCCAGATTGACGTGGTGTGAAGCGTCCATAGATATTTATTTATTATTTAGATGGTTACAGGTGATTACCTGGAATTATAGCTGATATCCACTGTGATCTCTTAAATCAATATTAAGAAGCAAAGTGTTATTACAATTGAATTAACAATTTGGCGGCACATAAAATACTAACAAAACACCAAAGCATGACTTACAATACAAATTCGAATTTGCCGTAGGTATCTACATTTTATTAAACTTTGATTTAAATTCAAAATTTTCTAAATTGAAGGTGAAGCAGACCGTTCCTTCTTCACATTTACAAAATATAGCCTTAGTTAATATCTATAACAATCATAATTCTGTGGAATTTGACTTATTGATTACTTAGCTATGCACTTACGCGAGGTTGCCTCTATTATTTTCTATGGAGCTCTTTCCAATCTGCTAACTTCAATTACTCCGAGTCTGCGCATCCATCGGCGCTCTGAAATCGATGGGTTGTATAGATGGGATAGTACTAAGGCGGGTCAATAAGTCCGTGACTTTTTGAATTTCTAACCTCCTTACTGAAAAAGCAACACTACTCCTGTCAACAGGCATCTGTCAGTTGACTCCTATCAAAATTTGAACTTGCTGCGTCAGTTAGTTTGTGTTTTACAGCTATCTTTATCAGACTATCCAGTAACTTAAGGAAACAATGGAAAAAAGTGAATTTCGTGTGCTTATTAAGCATTATTTTTTGCGATAAAAAACCATTACCGAGACCAAGGCTAAGCTTGATAAATACTATGGGGACTCTGCACCATCGATTTCAATGGTAAAAAAGTGGTTTACTGAATTTCGTTGTGGCCTTACAAGCACTGAAGATGCCGAACGTCCTGGACGCCCAGTTGAGGTCTCTACACCCGAAACAATCGAAAAAATTCACGATATGGTGTTGGCCGACCGAAGATTGAAAGTGCAAGAGATTGTGGAAGCCATAGGCATCTCGCATGGCTCAGTGGTTTCAATTTTGAATGATCACTTGGGCATGAGAAAGCTTTCCGCAAGATGGGTGCCGCGTTTGCTCACAGTCGACCACAAACGCAATCGTGTAACAACTTCACAGGAAGGTTTGGCGTTGTTTAATCACAATATGGAGGAGTTTTTTAACCGTGGACGAAACATGGATCCATCACAATACACCAGAGACCAAACAACAGTCAAAACAGTGTGTTTCTAAGGGTGAATCGGCGCCAAAGAAGGCCAAGGTGGGTTTGTCAGCCAATAAAGTTATGGCGACTGTTTTTTGGGATGCACGTGGGATAATCCACATTGACTATCTTCAAAAGGGAAGAACAATTAATGGGGAATATTATGCCAACTTATTGGACCGCTTCAATGAGGATTTGAAAAAAAACCGACCTCATTTGACCAAGAAAAAAGTTCTTTTTCACTAAGACAATGCAAGGGTGCACACATGTGCAGTTGCCATGGCAAAAATCCATGAATTGGGCTATGAATTGCTCCCACATCCACCCTATTCTCAAGATTTGGCTCCGAGTGACTACTTCTTGTTCCCAAACCTGTAAAAATGGCTCGGTGGAAAAAGATTTGACTCCAATGATGAAGTCATCTCGCAAACAAAGGCCTATTTTGAGGACCTCGACAAATCATATTTTTTGGAAGGGATAAAAAAATTGGAGAAGCGTTGGACAAAGTGTATAGAGCTCAAGGGGGACTACGTTGAAAAATAAAATGATTTTTTTATCAAAAAATCTGTGTTTTATTCCAAAAGTCACGGACTTATTGACCCGCCCTCGTAGTAGGTCTCTACAGGCCAGGCCGTAACAGCCTCTTAACTTTCTGAGAGTGACATTGCATCTCACGTTTGTTTTGTTTGTAGTCTGATGATGAAGAAGCGTGCGGTCTGCCTCGCAGCGAGTCGCGCGCGTCCCGCGTCAGTCGCGCAGTGCAAAAGATGTTCTGTTGTGGTGTCACCTTTGAGGCGCCTTCGGAGGAAGATGTGTCTTCGCCGATCCGCCGTCACTATGGCAATGCAATATAGACACATTTGCAGTCCACTAGCCAAATAAAGGCTAGAAATATAATTTCTTCAACATGTTTCTAGAATTTATTTAGCTGGGATCAACTTTTGTTAAACTTGAATGGCATTTAAAATAAATTAATTAATACGTAATGTATTAAAATGTATTTTATTTGACGTCACTTGTTATAATAGTTACAAGTATTTCTAGTGCTGCTTTGCAAACAAGACGCCATAATAATGTTCTACGAGGGCCGCACTGAAAATTTCGGGAATCAAGGAAGTGACACAACATTACTATTTAAAAATGTATTTATTGCTTTTCGAAGTATTCTCCGCGAAATTTGACACATTTTTCCATACGATGGAACCAATCATTGAAGCAACCATTCCATTCGGAAGTTGGGGTCTCCAAAATGGCCGTTTTGTAGGCGTCCACAGCTTCTTCAGGTGATGAAAATCTCTGACCACGCAATTTATTCTTTATTTTAGGGAAAGTATAGAAATTATTAGGGCTTAGGTCGGGGTTGTACGGCGGATGGTCTAATAATTCTATGATTTCTTGCTCTAAAAACTCTTTTGTTCTGTGCGCGGTGTGAGAACTCGCATTGTCGTGATGGAGGATGATGCGGCGGTTGCAGTTCTCTTTACGGAGTTCTGAAACGACCTGTGGCAAACAAATGTTAGCATACCATTCTGCATTAACCGTTCTTTGTCCCTCAAGAGGAATAGTCGCAACATGGCCGGTTTTGGAGACAAACGTGGCCACCATTTTTTTTGCAACACTCCGTGAACGAACAATTTTTGTTGGCTTTAACTCATTTTCGAACACCCAAACTCGTGACTGGTTTTTTGTTTCGGGTTCGTACGCATATATCCAGGATTCGTCACCTGATATGATGTTGTATACAGCATTTGAGGATCCTGAGTGGATCTTTCGAGAGTTCTGACGCACCAAGTAAAGCGAGCCGCTTTTTGCTCTTCGCAGAGCAAATGCGGTATCCATCGGGAAAACAACTTTTTTACACCTAATTGTTCATGCAAGATTATTTGTATTTGACTCATGCCAATGTCTAAAGTTGCCTGAATTTCGCGGTATGTCACATGTCGATCTTCCTCAATCAGCTTACGCACAGCATCAACGTTTTCTTGGGTGACTGCAGTTTTTGGACGACCTTGACGGGGATCATCACTGAGCTTGACACGTCCACGTTGAAATTTAGCAAACCAGCGATAAATTTTGGTTTTGGATGGGGTTTCATCACCAAATGCAGAAATCATTCGGTCAACACACTGTTTTTGTGTTAAACCACTTCGAAAGTCATAATAAATCATCGCTCTAGAATTTTCTCGAGTCAATTCCATTTTCTCAACGACTAAACAAGTTTGACAAGACCTTGTGACAGGACCGAGAATCTTTTTTTAAATAAATAAACGGTATTCGATTTTTAAAACCAAGGAGTTTTAAATTAAAAAGATTTTAATATGACAAGAACTGTGGAAATATTCCATTCCCGATACTTTTAGTGCAGCCTATGTATTTAAATGAATATACAAGGGTTACCTTTAAATAGCTTGGAATGAATTTTCTGATTAGTGTCTAGGTACACTGTATTTATGCGCTACCAAACATTATTAAAACTTTGCTTTTCTATTGCTTTCATTTGTGTAGGAAACAATATAGGTTGCAGGTTAGATTAGAAAATGGTCTGAACTTGTCTAAATCTTATATTCAGAATCTCAGAGTGACAGAGAGATAATAGTAAGATTGAGAGATAAAGCAATGAAAAAAAAAATCGGTTGTCTGTAACAACGTCGTGACAACGTCATAAGAAAATACTGATGGATCGCTCATTCAAGTAGGAGAGAGACAGATGTCTAAGGCTGCCGAACGCGGAGGCCGATTTTGCCTCTTTGTCGCTCGTTCCGCACTCTCGCTTGCACTTCAAGCCTTAAATGGAACGCCTCAGAGCGAGGTAACGCCGCATGAGTCATGTTTTTTCGTGCGTGCAGCCGGCTCCATCGAATTCTAAGGCGTTGTCACGTCAAAAATATACATTTCAATACAGGATTTACACCTGCGATGTGCGAGTCCAGAGGTTATAGTTCACGAAGAAACATCAACAGCTAGATTGGAGCTAAATGATATTGTAAGTATTTCACGACATATTGTGGGCCTAAAATATTAATAATAAGCATTTTTTTAAATAATACGCGAAAACGAACAAATCATTTGATCTATCCGCCTACGGGCATCAACAACACCAGAGGAAATACAAGTCTGATTAAAATCCCGATTCTCTTGGGGTCACAGTCATATTTTACGCCAACTTTCAATGAACTCTAAGGCCGCTGCGTCGAATTTCGCGGTGAGCGGCCCGGCGGCGGACAGTGACAGCAGCAGCGACGCGAAGTTCGAGGCAGCGGCCTTAGGTAATATGATTTTATATACTTATACGACAATCGAAACATTTTTCAAAAAAGATCATTTACCATTTACCTTCTATTTTAGGATGCTAAATTACAAGAGGTAAAAAAGAAGGAGGTTTCATGGCACAAGCAAAGAGTACAGGAAAATGAAAAGTATCAGGTAACGCAAGGCGCACACTATAGTTACGGCATGATGCTGCAGGCTTGATCGTCCAAACTACAAATATACTGTTGAGTAGACAATAGGTATAATTGTCACGCCAATCCATGCCCACAGCCGGTCATGTCAGTTCTAAGGGTCAATTCACACCGAAATCGAACGTCAAGTTGTACCGCACTGCACAGTGAGACTGCATTCACCTATACTGTGTGATTCGTTTCGAGGCTAAGTAAGATATTTTAACAGTAGATTTATTATGTTTAATTTTATCGACAAACCCCCCATTTGGAGGTCACGACCCTCACCGGTTGCGACCGCCAAAAAGAGAGTGTTTTGTCAATAAAATTATCCCTATTATCTGCTGTAAAAATTTATTAGTGACGACACACACTATATATAGGTACATAATAATTATTATCAACAGGTTACCACAAAACATTTAATTTTTATTTGTAGGCGATTGATCTGCAAAGCAATTCATTGACGTTGGTACGCAAAGCATCGGTTGGGCCGTGCAGACATTTTAGCGCTACTGGCAGACCTTCTGGCATAAGCATAAACATACCACGGGTAATGTTTGTTCTTCTAAGTAACGACTACAGCGTAACAATTTAAGTCAATATTGATCCTTTAAAGGGTTATAGTTCCCATCATTTCTGATGTTTTTGTCTAAGAAACCCATATAGGGTATACACCCCTCGTTGGATAACTGTTTTCTACATATCTGCAGAATATCGGCATATATTATTATTTTAGATATGCCTCAAAGATTTTCTAAGTTCCACCACGACTTAATTTTTATAGTTTATAGGAATTACAACCACACAAAGGATCAACATCGACTTAATCCTGTATATTAGTCGATATGCGCAGAACAGCAGGTCTAAAAAGGACACGTTAAGGTCAATAGCTGCTTATGTTTCATTGTACGATTCACTTAATGTGGCCATTTTAGACCTGCACATTCTCATCTGCATCGGCATCTGCAATGTGCCCGCTGCAGCAATTTCTCATAGACTGAAAATATTGTCGTAGTAACTTATTAATAGGCATTATTTATTTTTTCAGAAATCATCAAAATCTATTGATAATCCTTCAGGAATCAATGTCACTATATCCAAGGTTTTTATATATATTTTTAAATGTAATTTGTAAAATGATGTTCCTAACTTTCAAATAATATTACATATATGGGCATCAAAGGTAGGCATTATAAGGCTAAGCATTAAAAGGCTAGACATTAAAAGCAGGTAGAGCAATGTAAGCTACAATAAAGTTAGCAGTGACAAAGTGCCGCTATAGCAACAAATACTAGAAACAGAATAAAATAAATATTTAAGTCGGGCCATCATACAACAAACGTATTTTTTGTCGTTTTGTACGAAACCCTTCGTGCTCGAGGCAGACTCGCGCTTTATTCTTTATATTTAGACTTCATAAAGACATTTTTTTTATTTATAATTTTTTGATTTCATCAAAATCAGTTCAGTAGTTTTTGCGTGAAAGTCACAAACAAAAAAGAAATTAATAGGTCTTTACCTATGAAATTGCCGTTCTGCAGTACTGGCCATTTCAAATCAAAATAATTTTTGTGTGGCTAAGAATTCTAATTTCAAATTAATTTTATTTTAAAAACATGGAATTCTTTTTCCAAAAGTAGTCATTTGTTTATTGATTAGTGTTACATTTTTATCGCATTTCAATCTTTTTCGTCATCATGGATACGTTAAAAATTCGAGTAATTCTGGAATATAAGTACCGTCGTCGCAGCAACGCGGCACAAGCGGCACGCAACATCGACGACGTTTATGGAGCTAACACTATAAACCAACGCACCACCTGTTATTGGTTTTCTCGCTTCCGTTCTGGAAATTTCGACCTGAGAATGACCTGAATCTCGCGGTCGTCCGAAGACTTTGGTCGACAATGACGAATTAAAGGCGATTGTGGAAGCTGATGATACACAATCTACGGCTGAATTAGCAGCAGCTTTCGACGTTAGCATCAAAACAATATTGGTCCATTTGCGTCAAATTGGCAAGGTAAAAAAGCTTAACAAATGGGTGCCCCACAAACTCAATGATCGCCAGCGCGAAGTACGCGTCGAGACGTGCCTCGTACTGCTCAACAGACACACAAATGAAGGAATTTTGAACCGCATTGTTACCTGCGATGAAAACTGGATTCTGTTTGATAACCGCAAGCGCTCAGCAAGTTGGTTGGATCCTGGTTCAGCACCTAAACAATGCACTAAACGAAAACTTACCCCTAGAAAAGTGATGGTCACTGTTTGGTGGTCTAACGCCGGTGTGATTTATCACAGCTTCTTACCAAATGGGGTGAGCATTACTGCAGATGTGTACTGTGAAGAACTGAACACAATGATGGAGAAGCTGGCACATCTCCAACCAGCATTGGTCAATCGCTCGTCTCCGCTGCTCCTGCACGACACCCCGCGACCTCATACTGCACAGCAGACGGTCTCCAAGTTGCAAGAACTGGGGTTGGAAGCTCTCCTTCATCCGCCCTACTCACCAGACCTTGCGCGTGACAAAAATTCAATACCCGAGAGGCAGTACAAAATGCCTTTGAAGAATTTGTTGCATCCCGTCCAGCTGATTCCTTTAAGAAGGGCATCAATAAACTGCCACTGCATTGGCAAAGATGCATTGATTGCATGGGTGATTACTTCGATTAATACAAATAAAAGATACATGAAAAAAAAACAGTTTAATTTTTTCATACAAAACGGCAATTTCATAGGTAAAGACCTAATATATTTCCAGTGTTTTATATAATAATGTTATTTTAGAAAAGCCTCGCATCAGTATCCGCTAAATTAGAAGAGCAAAATAACGTCATTAATGAGCCACAAAATAGTGAAGTTAAAATCGAAGGCGAACGGAAGTCGGTGTTTTTCAGTTTTCTGAAAAGTTTACCAGCAATGTTCAGAAAAAAGTCATAAATACCATAGCTTTTATGCTCACCATAAAATATACGATACGTATTTTGAATAATATAAAATGTAATATTAATTAGGTATCGTTTTATTATTATTTTGTAATATATAATTCTTTTCTTACGTTATAAAATTATGGAAATATCACGTCTTGTTTCTTATTTTAGTGGCGATAGCAGCCACAGCCAATGCTATTAGAATTAAAGCTATTCGAGCCATTTAAAAGTTTACGGACTACTTATCTATAATTTTAAGCAATATTTTGTAGACTACGGAGCCCTAAAAAGATAGACATCGTAAATTAATCACTTTCAGCAACCATTCTCTAATTGCAGCTCATAATTACAACCTGCGCGATGTGAAAACCACTCAAATCAAAATTACGTAACAGAAAACCGTTTAACGAGTGATATTATACTGCCCTCACAAACTGCTTGGAACGTGTTAGATATTATCGCGTAACAATGGCGTATGTTGTAAAATATGTTATTATTAAATAAATATACTCTTTTCGAACGGTTTTAGTATTCAATACCATGCTGGTGGATGTTGGGGGATCAAAATGTTGGCGCGCTTAAAAAAATATTTAAAAAATACAACCACTGCGACTCTAGATATACCGGCTATTATAAAACCGATAAACTTAGTAACATCTCTATGTGGTTTATTCCCAATCAGTATAAAACATCGTAAGGCGAAGAATTACTACGAGCCCCTAGAGAGATCATTGTACATGAATTCTTTGTGTGGAATATCACTTATTTTGTTGATATTATTGTTCCTCATTTTACACTTACAAGAAATTGTCGAGTCTAGTGAGGCGCCATCTATGACCGAAGGATTGCTGACTCAACTGAACTACATGCTAGAACTTATTACTCTAATACTTTTCTGCTTAGTAGCATACTACTGTGCTTTCATCAATCGAGAAGAATTAGTCTCAATGCTAAACACAGTAATTGCCACGTGGCTGTCTCTACCTACCACTGAAATCAGCCAAAAGATCCTAAAAAGACTAAAATCCCAAATCAACGTAGTGATGTACATACTCATTCTAGTTTTTGTGCTCCAGCTCAGTGTGAATTTAACACGCGGCGACAGTACGTGGAAAATCATATTGGTGACAGTAACTTTCGATCTGCCTCAAATGATCCAGTTCATTTACCTAGCGTTCTACTTCGCTTACGTGATGCTAGTTACAGCTCTCCTATCGAATATAAACGAGCAATGTCGTCTGTTAGTGAGTGAAAATGATATATTGTTCGTGCACCCGAAGACTTGCACTATGGTACGAAAAATGGAGCTCGTTTACATAAAATCTTTTAACATAAAGAGTAAAATAAATAGAGCGTTCCAAGGACCAATTTTAGCGACTACCCTCCAATGTTTCCACAGCATAGTGAGTGAGGCGCATATCATATATCACGGCGTTACGTCCAGGTCCACGACCACTCATGACCTAGTCAACTGTTCTGTATGGATTCTGTATCAGATATTGAAGATTTATTCACTGTCGTATTCAGGAAACTTATTAAAAATGGAGGTTTGTACAATTTTGAGTTATTTTGCCCTACTTAATACCTAGTACCTGGGTAACCGAGCTTCGCTCGGAGTTATAAATAAAAAATAAAAATAATTACAAAAATATTTATCTGACCGGGAATCGAACCCACCACTTTCACATTCCGTTTTTTCGAACAAAGCAAAAATTATACATACGCATACCAAACTGCCAATCGGACTGACATAATAGAGTCGAAATTATCGATATAATATTGTTGCACGACGAAAGAAAAAACATATATAGCTTAAAATGCGCAGTTTCACAGGGATAAGAGTTAAGACCTAGCTAGATCGATTTTTCTGCATACTCCGTGCATACTAAATTTTATGGTAATACTTGTATCCGTTTTCGAGAAACGGATTATAATTATATACAATATACAAGATTGTCTCGTTTAAAGTTTAAGATGCAGGTACGCCATATACATTTTTAAACATAGCTACTTATGTATCGTCGTTTTAAGACTACACGATTAAGTAAGAGGTACGATAATCGGTACTAGGTAAAATCTTCGTGTACAATTACTAACGCCTTCTACTACATAAAACTTCTAATAAAATATATGCTTTGGAGGTCCTATGTAGGAAAATGTGCAATGTAAATATGTATTTGTATACTTTTTTATTTCTAGGCCCTGAAAATTGGACAGACATTACACAGTATGCCGACGGAGAAACAGGACACGAGGTGCCTCGCAGAGGTTAGTACTAGGTAGCGCAAAAAGCAAAATATAATTTATAAAAGAGACAATGTAGAGTGTAATGTACTATGTAATAGACAATAGGTTAAGATTATACTGTTAATATCAAAATATGCATTACATTATCGTACTTACTATTATAAATGTGAAAGTTTGTGAGGGTGGGTGGATGGATGTACGGATGGATGTTTGTTACTCTTTTACGCAAAAACTACTGAACGGATTTCAATGAAATTTGGTATGGTAGTAGTATAAGCTCTGGATACTTTTATCCCGAATAAGTGCAGTGTTCCCGTGGGATAGTGTACGCGGAGCCGCGGGCAACAGCTAGTATAATAATATTATGGTGTTAGATGCATAGATGTATAATTATAGACGAGGCATGTCGAGACAAAAACTGTTCCCTTAAATGGCCCCACTTTTGGGGGGGTTTTGGGGCCATTTTGACATTTGAGGTATGGTGAAATCAAGATGGCGTAACTTTTTCATGTATGAAGATTTGTTCTGTCTAATGTACGTCGTAGTCCATCCTTAGTTTTTTGTAATTATTCTTTTTGCTTAAAGATGGCCCCGTGCGAGTTTCTGGCGAGAGATCAGGCGCAGGACCAACTTTTTACATGCCCAACCAGACCTGAGAAACGACATTTTTGTTGTTACAAGGCGGGAATCGAAGCCAAGCTCTATAGAGGGTGTTTTTCCAGTCAGTGTCCAAACTTTCAGGAGTGAATATACTCTTGAATATAAGCAACTTTTACTATGGGGTTAACTTTCATACTTGAAAAAAAAATCAGCTGTTTCCTACAAAATCTATGCCGCCTTTTGTATGAAACAGCTGGCACTTACTTAGGCACTGGACCACGGTGGCCATTACCATGTCAACTTAGTGGGTACACATATCCTTTCTAAAAATTTTACGGTGAAGTTAATTTTAAAACATCGTATGCATCTACAATAGTAGGCGACTACAATGATGAAATAAAAGAATACGTTAATAGTAGTAATAGGTAGGTACAAGCGTTTTTAGTTTTTTTATGTTGCCTAGTAGGAGTAGTAGGTAACAGCTATAGGTAGGTAAGACTAATGGATCAAGTCACCCTTACCTATATTATACTTACGGGATACTTGGTTCAAGATTGAGTAGAGAAATAGTTAAATTTTAGCAGAATTTAAAAGGGAAATTAAGAGTTATTACCTATGTATTATTAGGTGGTTCCTATCCCGAAAAACAGAACAGGTGACCCTTCTAACCCTAAAAATTATCGACCTATAGCACTAGGAACTATCATAGAGAAGATTTTAGAAAGGCTGGTTTACCCTAATTTAAATAGGAGTGCCAAAATTGATGACGCACAGTTTGGTTTTCGTCCCGGTCTCTCAACGGACTCGGCAATCTTTGCCCTTAAATCGACAGTCTTATATTATAAAAAACGTAACACATTCGTCTATGCTTGCTTTTTAGACCTTATTCGCGCTTTCGATCTTGTAAACTATACTTTACTATGGCGAAAGCTGCTGAAATCAAATGTTCCATCAAAAACTGTAAGTCTGTTGAGATACTGGTACGAAAACCAAACTAACTTTGTAAAATGGGGCGACGCAACCTCTAATGACTTTAGATTAGAGTGTGGGGTGCGTCAAGGGGGGCTAACCTCTCCGGACCTATTTAGCCTGTATGTTAACGACCTGATTGAGGAGATCAGGAAGACTCGAATAGGTTGTCTCATAGGTGCAATGCCCGTTAACAACCTAAGTTATGCTGATGATATGGTGCTTCTGAGCCCCTTAATCAAGGGGTTAAGGCGATTGCTAAGCATTTGCGAGGACTATGCTATAAGACATGGCCTTAAGTACAATGCAACAAAGACGCAAATGATGGTATTTCAGGCTGGAAAGGGTCCGCAGAGGGTCCCATCGGTTAGCATAGACGGACAAGAGGTAGAAACGGTCGAGCAATTCTACCTGAATTGCTCGACTGGGGCACATCTTAACCGAGGATCTCTCAGATAATGAGGATGTAGTGCGCGAAAGACGGGCACTGGCTGTACGGTGCAACATGCTTTATTATTTTTTTTTTTTTTTTATTTATTTATTATTTCAGACCAATAAACAAAAAATATTAAATAAAGACCTACAAAACTGTTCTTCAGTTTGTCTGTAGGATCAATGTTACAAAACTTAATATTATAGACAGAGTATAAAAATAAAATTAACAAGATATAACATTAATAATACTAATAATACAAAATTAGATATTGTAATAACAAAAAAAGCAAAATAAAATTAGAGTAATGATTAAAATAATGTTTTAGGTGGTGAAGGATGTACAATAAGGTAATAAAGTAAAAAGGTGTTTGTACATGTTTTTTTGGAAGGTTTTTCTTTTGGTCTCGTGTCGAATATCGTTGGGCAAGCTATTTAACAGATATGGTATCCTTTTATTTAAAGTTCGGTCTCCAAAGTAGTTAAGAACTCTGGGTACCTTATATTTGCCTTCCGATACCGACCGAGTACCATAGTTGTGCTGCAGTATTTCTAGGTTATGGATATTATTATGGTTGTGGTTGTTAATCGCCAAAAGGTATTTGTGTTTTAAAGTAACTGGGAGAATTTTACAAATTTTAAATAATTTAGAATAGTCGCCTTTACAAATAGATTTGGTTTTTTTACTGACTATGAGTTTTAAAAATCTTATTTGTAGAGATTCAAGTTTATTTAGATAACTTCTAAATGTCAGACCATAACTATCAAGAGCATAACCTAGAATTGAGTCAACTAATGCAAAGTACAAACACCTTAATATGCTTCACGGGACTTTTAGACTTAGATGATAAAATTTTCCTAGGAGTTCTTAATTTGTTTGCGATGTAGTCTATATGACATGACCAAGAAAAATGTTTGTCTACTTTGACACCAAGGTAAGTTATACAATCAACTTGTTCAATAGGCTTACATTGACAATTTGTATGATTATTATTAAAGCACGCAAAACAATGGCTATACATAGGGGGCGAATTTGAAGTGCATAAGTAAGGAGAATGTATGACAAGTAATTTTGTTTTTTCTGAATTTAGAAGTAAGCCGTTGTCGTGAGACCATCTGACCACAGTATCAATGTCTTGTTGTACTAAGCGACATGTTTCTGCCAGATCGGTACCAGCGCGTAGAGTACATAAATCGTCCGCGTACATGTATGATGAGCAGTTGAGTATTCCACATAAACTGTTGACGTGTAATAAACACACTGGCCCACACCCAGAGCCCTGTGGAACCCCATATTTGACCGCAATATTGTCGCTGAGCGTGTTGCCTACTTTTACACGATATGAGCGCGAAGTGAGGTAGTCCCGAAACCATTGGTTCAGCGGTTGCCCCACTCCACATTCGTCCATTGCATTCAAGAGGGTTTCTGTTTCAAGGGTGTCGAATGCTTTTTTGAAATCATAAAATATTGCCACAACAAATTTTTTATCCCCTAAATGTGAGTTAATTTCATCGGTAAATTTTACCAATAATTTGTTAGTGCTTTTACCTTTCTGAAAACCGTATTGACATTCGGTCAGAACTCTATTTTTATGTAGGAAATTTCCAAGTTGATTTACTACACATTTTTCAATAACTTTGTCGATACTAGACAGTATAGCTAAGGGTCTATAATTAGTGACGATTTTGTGGTCTCCTCTTTTGTGAACTGGACGGATGATTGCTTCTTTCAATTTCAGTGGAACTTGGTGCTGAGTAATAGATAAATTAATTAAGCTGGCTATGATAGGGCTAACTTTGTCGGCGACAATTTTTAAGTCTGACATGCGTACCAGATCACTACCAGGTGATTTGTTTACATCCATTTTATCATGAATGACTCTTTTGACGTCCTTAGAATTTACTGGTTGCCATCTCATGCATACATCTGATCTAATGATATAGTCATTTCTTGTTAACCATTTATCAGCGCATTTATGTTTTAATTCGTCTATCTCTCTCGAAAAGCTTCTTGCAAAATTATCACATATTTCTTTTATATTATTACTGTTATCCATATGTTTTAGTATAATGTCGTCTAAAGATTGTTTGTTATTCCCTAATAGACTATTTATTTTTTCCCATATTTTCCTAATATTTTTGTTACAATCTAATATACTCTTTTTATCGTAAGCGACTTTACATTTATTAATAGCTTTTGTACATTTATTCCTATAGTTTGTGTAAGCCAACCTTTTTATCATATTTTTACGATCATTACTCCAGACATGAAATAACCTATCTCTTTCTTTTATCATGAGTTTCAAATTAGCATTTATCCAATATTTTTTATTTCTTTTGTTTTGCTTTAATATGGTTGGTTGAATTTTGTAACTTTCGCTATATATATTAGTAAAAATGTTAGCAAAGGATTTGTATAATTCAGTTGGGCAAGTTATACTTAATAAATCATCGAAGTTGGTTGATTGTAACTTTTCTCTGACAAGGCGATTGTCTAAAATACGTTTTGTTGTTGAAAGATAACGTTGTGTCGAGTGTTCGTCGGAGTGAATCGCGGGATCCGTGTCAGATACTCCATTCAATTGCTGCGGATACATAATAGTGGTCAGATGTCTTATGCTTTATGACTGCTGAGTCTATTAAGGCAATTGGAGCTCTGATGTATATATGGTCTAAACATGATTCTACTATCTTATCTATAAGTATTTCTCTTCGTGTTACATCATTTATACATTTCGTGAATCCATATTCTGCTAAAATATTTTCATAAGATATGACACGATTGTCGCTTTTATTTAAAAGATTTATATTTATGTCGCCACACAAGATAATTTTAGAATGTTTCGGGAAACTATCAAGTAAGTTACGCAACTCTATAAAAAACTCTTGTATCCTATCACGTTTAAAAAATTTGGGCGGCCGGTAAAGTGATATTAAGTAGATTTTTTCTCCATTACTGTTAAATTTTACTGACACGCACTCTGCTGAGCGCATCGTGCTAGCGGTTTTGACCGCAGGTGTCTCAATCATAGATGTTACTAGCTCCGCTCGTGAATAAACTAATACTCCTCCTCCTTTCCGTTCTTTTCGCGTATATGAATGAACTGGGATTGTATAAAATGATAATAAAGTAAAATTTATTTTGGCTCTGTGATGATGATAATGTCTAGTCTATTTAAATTATTGCCTATAGTTAGTAATAAATCATTAAAGTTATTTTTTAAAGAGCGAATGTTGATGTGCAGAAGACATAGATCGTTTTTATAATTTACTTGTGTAAACCACATATCTAGGCTCTCAACACTAGTATAATTAAGTGAGCTATCTTTAATAGAATCTATGTTACTTAGGAAGGTGAATTTTGATTTAAATCATAGACATGATTAATAATTAATAAAAATTAAATATAAAATTACTGATTATTGAATAAGGCAGAAATGTCGTTTTCAGATCGAATACATACTGCATTTTGACCTTCAGATTTCTTAACTAATATCTTTCCGTTGGAAACCCATATGAATTTATATATATCCTTTAGTTGTTTTTTTGTATTCCATAGTAAAGCTCGCATTGGCGGAGTTAGGTCTTCATTAATATGTATTTTATTAGTTGCCAAACCATTAGTTACCATATTACTTGTAGTGTTACTTAGTTTACGTCGTTCAGCTAGCCATTTGTCCCGTGATTCAGTGCCTGTAGATTTGAAGCTCACGATGATAGGCGCTGGTCTTTTACCTTCTTTTGATGGTCTCATACGTTTAATACAATCTATGTCTAAGGTATTAACGTTGAGCACATCTCCTATTTTAGTTACGATTTCTTTCACATCTTCTTCAGGTAAATTTTCTACACCAGCAATTTCGATATTGTGTTTTCTGGATGTCTGTTCAATTTCGTATAGTTTTTGTTCGAGTGCTATGTTCTTTTTTTCCAGGTATATACATTTATTATTGATATTCACTTGCTTGCACGGCGTTTTGCGCGCTGTAGTGTTGAGGCAAAGCTGACGCTCTTTAGAGCATATTGCCAATGCTTCTATACGTGTCAGCTTTGTCTCAACTGCTCCAAGGCCACGAGAAGCAGTATCAGGGTTCAGTACAATAATGCATACCGTACCCTGATGAGACTGCCAAAGTTCTGTAGTGCTTCGGGCATGTTCGCCGACGCCGGAATCCCAGACTATTTCGCGATTATTAGGGCGCGCGTCGCAGCATTTTGGTCACGCATTCTCTCTTCGGATAATCCTCGATCCCAGCCTACTGGCTTTCGGTGCATCGTGGCAGTAACCAAAAGTGACAATTTTTAGATTTTAGATTTTAACATTTTAAATGTATTTTTATTTTAATTTATATTTTATTTTATATTATTTTAAACTTGTATTGTGTTATTTTATGGGTCTATTGCCTGAATTAAACGATTATTATTATTATTATTATTATTATTATTATTATTATTACATACTTTTTAGTGAATTTTAAGAGTGTTTTGGCATTTACTTTGGAAGTCGGTTTAAATATATTTTTAAATAATTAGTTTTCAAAGTTATCATCATTTTGACAATGCTTAGCTAGCCTGGCCGAGTGTTGGATTTTAAATAATACTTTTTAATAAAAGTATCCCACCCCTGGCATTTCTAAACTATAGCAGATAGGGGCACAAGTTGTACTTGACTATAACTGCTTTGGTTATAGCAATGAGAGTGTGGTTTACCGCGTGTGAGCAAGGTAATAGTGCAACGAAGAAGCTAGTAAGTGGACGTGCCGCTGATTGATTTCGACCCCGGTGTTCCGAAGGTAAATATATCATTAGCCTGTATTGGTTTGGGTAGTATTATCATTAAACTCTCTACTCTATAAAGCTTATTTTACTATTCTAAAACTTCAATCTGGCTTTACCGTGATGCTTATGGGTTATATGTAGATTTATGTGTAAAAATAATAATACTGAAGTCTGTATGTGTAATGAGTTATGCATAATTCTCATTTACCTGTGTCTCGTTAGCCTGGTGAAAAGACTTGGCTAATTATAATATAAATTACTTTTTCTAATTTTTAGCATGAAAGGAGCACTTTTTGTGTAATTCTCGGGATCCTTAGAGTACTACGACTATAAGGGTTCCTTTTATTAACAAGAAACACTTAATTTTTTTGCTTTCTTAAGATGTAATATATCACGTATATCTTTCTTATAAAACCATACTTGTTCAATATTCTTAATACGGGATCTTTCTTTATTATATTATTTTATTATTACAGATATCAGAAGAGGGTAAAAACAATGCCACAAACTCAAGATGAAAAGAAAGAGAAAACATTATCGTTCTTTCATACAAAATTACTGTATGTGATAGTGATAATATAATCAGTAATCAAGACTGAACTAATACCGATTTATAACCTGAGAGTGCCAGAATTACGTATTTCTATTTACAAAGTTTATAAGCTAAGTAAATTCTGTATATGACTGACTAGGTAGATAACTAACTGATTTTTCATTGAAATTAGTACTTACTGTAAAGCCGTTTTCATTAAAACAGGTTATTGTTGTTGTGAGAATATGATTATATTTTGATTATAACTGATTTTATTTACATAAAGTTTTTTGCTCTTTGTTCATCTTATCATTAGCCTGTATGAAATTCTCATTATCCTGGCCACAAAATATTTGAACGTCGATATTTTGAAATATTCTCTATAAAAACGAGTCCCTCATGCAAGTATGTGTTTTTTGGTGTACCTATCTATTTTCATTTAAACGTGTGTTACAATTTTCATTTAAACATGTGCCTAAAAGTAAAATTAAAATTTGACCAGGCTAATGAGACGAATAATAGATTTTCGAAGAAATACCTATTATTGTAATTAATTCGAGTTCTAAATTTTTGAACCCGAGCACACCGAAAACGGAGGTGTCATATATTTTGAAATTGCTTTTTATATAGTATTTAGTACCCAAAGATTTCAAAACTAAACATAGGCTATGACGTACAAATGACAGAACAATTGAAGGAATTTTTACAAAAATTACATAACTTTTACTTTCATTATTTTTCAGGAAATATAAAAAACTTATGCTGATGCAAAATAATGTTTTCTGAAATACCATATTCTGATATATTGCTACCACAGAGATATTTAAACATATGTTATAGTAATTGTACATATAACTTTAGCCAGTTTAAAAAAAAATGAAAATGTATGGGTTGTACTTATGTTGTTTTTGTAAAAATGAACAGTTTAGTTGTTTTTGTAACAAAACAAAACAAAAACAAAAATAGTTAACCTGTTTTTAGTTTGCTAAAAGTTCTACATACATATTATTATATAATATTCTTTCAACTTTAATATTATAAAGGGGAAAGTTTTGTATTTTTACATGTGTGTATGTGTGTGTATGTTTATAATGAATAAACTAAATTTGATGCTATATGCTAGGCACAGATACTAGCTAACACTTGAAATAAAACAAATTAGGGAAAGAAGCAATACTTTTATTTCTTTAATGCAAACAACATTACAAAGACTTTATTCTTCTCCACTACTATTGTCTTCATTTTAAATTTCAACATAACTGGAGCTTGGAGTTTCTTCAGCTTCACTTCCTGCTAAAATTTGATTATAGAAATCCAATTTCGAAGAATCACTAAAGTTCATCAATATCATTTCTCTTTGTCTAGCGTCAATTTTCGTATAACACAAATCTATTGCAACTGTAAAGAAGAAAAAACGATTTTTTAGGGTTTTATGAACAAAAACTAAAGAATAATAATAAAATTTCTCCAAAACAAAACCAAAAATACTAAATAAACATACCGGCAATCAGGACCACTTTTACGTGCTGGAACAAGTTTGTTCATATGATTTATATGCTCTAGACCTCTAGCCTTCTTATTTTTTTTTTATAATATTTTCTTTCTTTTCCTTCCGTTTTCGCTTTTTATTCCCATTATTAATATCACAATCATTTCGCGCGGTATCCAACATCTTCACGCAATGTCAAAGGACGACGTTCGTTTGACAGCTATCAGTGACGTTCTTTTTTTTTTACAAAAACTGCTAAAATGCGTTCACATAAATTGTTTTTGTGAAAATCTAAAAAAAATATGTAGTTCTTGCAAAAGTAGTCGTTTTTTAAAAGGCTATGACTTGTAAGATTGGTTGTATTTTTAAAAACGACATACACTGTGTTATTCCATTTTTTTTAAGGAATCCAGTGTTGTCAAAATCTCGAAATCACAAAAAATGCTAGTTATGTAGTTTTTGTAAAAAACCCTTCAATTAATCTTCATACAGTAAAAATTTATGCCATCTTGATTTTCACCATACTTTAAATGTCAGCCATCTTGATTTCATCGTACCTCAAATATCAAAATGGCCCCAAAATCTCCAAAACTGGGGCCATTTAAGTGGCAGTTTTCACCTCAACATGCCTCGTCTATAACATATACATCTATGTTAGAATCTATTTTTTTTATTAATACGTGAAACAAAAACTTTCAATACAGTTTTACGAGAACACGTCCAGTGTATGAAATTTAGCCGGTAAATTATAGTTTTATGTGGAGGAAGCTGTGCAATAAGCTATTTGTTTTTTAAATAGGGCTTAGAATTATTAATAATTAGAATAGTAATACATAAAATTAATGAAAATAACATCCACACACACATTCTACCTCAGATAATTTACACATACTACCGTGCCTTTGATAGATACAGTTTTGTTAAGCTCTCTAAGACTATGGCTGGGACTATAAATATTGTCCGGAATCCGGTTGGCCGGAGAAAATTCAGAGTACTGAATATACCTAGAATATAACTCTGCCCTAATACAATAAAGTTGAAAACCGAACACACAAGTGTCGACTGGGTTTTTGCCGGGAATGTTAAACGTCGCACGTTGATGTTTTTGTATGTCCTCCAAAATTTGTGTTATTTCGGTTCTAGGTAATATTCGTAGAATAATAACCATTAGATATTTGTTGACGTGCACAAGTGTGGGCAAGTGGTGCAACTACAAAAAGCTACTATTTTGTGTTCCCTCCAAAACTCCCTAGGAAGTTTCAATAAAGCGTCTACCACTTTACTGAATCAACTGATTTGACTTATTGACTGCATTGACGATTTATGTGGACTTTGACTAGACTTTGGACTTGACAGAAAAACGGTGTTGAAAGCTGCTAAGAAAATTCTTTCCCGCCTTTTTAACTTGACACTGGCAATGGTTTAACACCTTCTGCCATATAAAGTGTCGAGTGAAATTTCAATGTCATGTATGACAGCTCGACACTTGACACTTCGATCGATTTAGGCTGGGACTAAGCTTCTTGGCTGGGACTATATGAAACGGAAAGCCGTAAGAATTCGGAGCTCAGTGCTAATACAATACAAAATTTCTAGTGTTGAATTGTCATGTATGACATTGACATTTGGCTCGACACTTGTGTGTTCGATTTTCAACTCTGTTGTATTTGCACAGAATTCTATTTTCAATACTCAGAATTTTCTACGGCCTTTCGGATTACGGAAACTTATTTTCGAAAACGAAAGTTGGACTAAGTACTTACCTACCTACTGGTGCCGTTAAACTACATCAAGTAAATGAGGGATGAGGGTAAAAATAGCAAAAGGGGGATTGTGTCCCTCTTCTCTCGCGGTAACTATATAATCCGAATATTATTTTACAGATCCAGCATTTCGCTACGCTGATGAAGTTCCAAGGCATGGAAATGACACTCTACGGTTATTTTCCCGTGGATGCCACGTTGTTGTTTAATGTAAGATATTTTAAATTTATGATTAGTTTTTTGCATACAGAAATCGAAATCATCTAATAGAATTTATATTTTTCAGATGCTAGCTTCGGCGATGATGTACATGATCATACTGGTTCAATTTGATAAGAACGATTAAAACCTGGTTACTGTAAAGTAATACCTGAGATACCTACTTCTGCTGATAAGTTATCAATGTGACCACGACGAAATTCAATACAAACATTCAAAAAAATACCTATTTCTCTGGTGTTTACATTTGTCCATGGGCGACTATTGTCGCTTTCCATCAGGCGATCCGTCTGCTCCTTTGCCGACTCACTACATAGTATAAAACAAAGTCGTTTTCTGTCTGTCCCTATGTATCCTTAGATTTTTAAAATTACTCAACGGTTTTTTTAATAGATATTTTAATAGATAGAGTGATTCAAATGAAAGGTTTATATGTATATAACATGCATAATATAGTAGAGAAACACTGACAATTTTATAGGTTTCTAATATCGTAAATAAACACATTTTTTGCGCTTACATTGCAAACGATGGCTGAACCCTACGAGATAGATAAAAATAATGTATTACAGTATTGTACACCTTAAATAGTTCTGTAAAAAGTCCGCGATAGTAGTATCTCTTAGGGATAACCCACAATAACCATTTTTTACTTATAACGAGAAATAATGGCTTATTTACGAAGCGATTTTAAGCAATACACCATTAATCCTTATCCAATTAAGTACCTTAAATACATTATTCATTTAATATAGATTAATATGGCCCTTTACAGCATATACCTAGTATAAATGAATATTTTCGAAGATGTTATAGATTAAAAATGCAGGGACATAGCGGTTTCCTTAATAAATTCATACTTATTATTATGTATGGGATTTTCAGAAGCTATTTATACGGATACAGTATGATCCTTATCAAATTAAATACCTACGTTTCTCACTTTAAGCATTTTATACACATTATAGTAGCCCTTTAAACCAGACCGTTTAAATTAATTTCTTATATTTAGAAGATATCGTAAAATTTATATTCAAGCGCGAAAAATATCCTTAAAATTATATCAAGCGGTCTCGCACCTCGCGTCAAGGGAAGGACAAAGGTTCCTGTTTTTACGCATTGGGTACGAACCCTAAAAACATTGTCAATATTGTACACACAAGAATATTGCAGAGCAGAGTTATTTGCTGAATAAGTTTTTTCTCTAAGAATACTATTCCACGCGGGCGAAGCCGCGAGCAAAAGCTAGTTTCTCATAAATTAAATTTCATAATTATTATTTGATGTAAAATCATTGTAAAATTGTTTATCGAATGAATGATGGAAAAGCATTCAAATAATAAAAATTTTGCCTCATTATTGGTTTGTGCATCAGGTTTCAACTTGGTTTCAAGTGCATAATCAATTATTATCATAAAAAAATATTGATAGGTAATTGGAAAGTGTGGGCAAGTGCAACTGGTGCAACAAGTGGCAACTTTAATAGTGTGCTAGTGTTTTTACAAATTAGTTTGTGTTCTCTCCAAAGCTCCATATGAAGTTTCTGTAAGTAAAACGTCTACCATGCGTCTACTGAATCATATTATATCAATACATTTTACTGAATCGACTGACTTGACGTTGGTTTAATGCTCTAAGGGACTTGACTAATTGACTGCATTGACGATTTATTTAGATTTTTTCAAGACTTAAGACTTGATGATTTAGAAAAACATAAACGGATGACCTTTTTTACTTGACACTTGTAATGATTTATTACTATACCGCCATATTAAAAAAACATATGTCAACGTCAAACCTTGTTAATTAACCACAAGTTTTGCCGGGTAATTCAATGTGACGTTGTGGATTTTGTATTTCCTTCATAAATTTGTGTTATTTCGGTTCTTAATGTGTAATATTGGTAGTATATTAACCATTAAATATTCGTTAACGTGCACAAGAGTGGGCAAGTGGTACAACTTAAAATAACGTGCTATTAATTCGTGTTTCCTCCAAAACTCCACTACTGAAACGACTGACTTGACTCATTGACTGCACTGACTATCTATTTAGACTTTGACTAGACCAGGTATCGGCAACCTTTGACATGTTGAGGGCCAAATTTTAGCGTGCAAATACGTTCGCGGGCCGCGTTTAAAAGTACTTAGTGCATTTTAAAGTAGTGATAATATTTATTGCGATAGATATTAGACATGAAATAATACGACAATGTTATAGTAGTATTAATAAAATAACAAAAAAAAATAAAAAAAATGGTACATTATAATTAAATCGTTAAATTTGCAATTGTTACAAACTACGAAAGATTTAACTTTCGTAGTTTGTCCGAAATCAATGACACTTGAGCTTGAATTTGGGAAACTAATCCATCGATATTTGGATTAATTCCACTGTTACAAAGACATAAAGAATTTTCCAAATGATCGTCAGTCAGTCTTGTACGATGTGTTGATTTATTAACTTTCATCAATAAAAAGAACTGTTGAACGCACAATTCAAATTTGGATTTTAGGTGTGAGTTTTCTTGAATCTCGATCAACTCCATTTGTAAGTGTATTGGAGCATTTTGTACATTACATTTTGTAGGAGTAGCAAATAAACTGAAACAGTCTTCCATGTTTTTGAAATCGCTAAATCTGTTCGAAAATTGTTCCGACAGTAACTTGAGTTCTTCAGCATATTGAGCATAAGAAAAATTTTTATACGCAGAGAGCGTGCTGAAATGGTAACTGTTACCAGACAGCATCTGTGACTCCCACAATCGTAGTTTGATCTGAAAGTCTTTCAAATGGCTGTACAAATCATTTACTAACGGTCCTTATTTTTAAAGTTTCAAATTTAAATTATTCAAATAGCCTGTAAGATCGACCAGAAATCCTATGTCACATATCCATTTTGGGTCACTTAATTCAGATAGTGGTTTATCTTTTATTTTCATATATTCATATATATGAAAATAAAGCTCAGCCATCTGACTTCACAATAATATATTACGTCGTTATATTGAGCTGATATTTCATCCAAAAACGCCTTGAACTGACGATGGGTAAGCCCTCAGGATCGAATAAAGTTGATGGTTTTTACTACCACATTCATAACATTCTGGAGTCGAATGGACTTAGAATACAAGTCACAAGTTCTGTTGGTGGATAATGCAATGAAGGACTAATGAAAGACAAATCATCTTTTTGCACATTTAATTATGTTGCTTTTTCATTCAAAATTAAGATGACACCTTTACGTAAGCCGACTATAGAAGGTGCACCATCAGTGCATACTCCAATAATTAATTTTGACCATGACATGCCAAATCTTGTGAATACCTTTTGAACTTCAATAAAAATATCCTCTCCTGTAGTGGTTCCTTTTAGCGGCTGTAAAGCAAGCAAATCCTCAGTAACAGTGAACTCCTTAACAACACCTCGAATAAATATAGTCAGTTGAGCTGTGTCAGACAAATCGGTGCTCTCGTCTAATGCTATGGAAACTGATTCAAAACCAGCCATACGGTCAGTCAATGTTATTTTTATATCATTAGCCATCATTTCTATACGTCGAACAACAGTTCGTCTTGACAAACTAATTTTTTCAAATTCATTTTTCTTTTCAGGACACAAAATACCGCAAACTTCTAACATACACTCCTTGATAAATTCTCCTTCGGCAAATGGTTTTAGTACCTTTGCCAATTTTGGGCTAAATATAAAACTAGCTTTCACAACATTATCAAGTTGTGTTCTTTGTCTAGGAAACATTTGTTGCAGTTGTTCCAAATTTGCGGTAAGCTTCTAAATTTGTCTGTTCTTAATTGTCCTGTCAGTGAGTGCAGCGTAGCATGCTTAGTTGAGTAATTTCTCTTTATTTTGAATTCTTTCATTACTGAAATGGATTCATTACACAGCAAACAAATAGGCTTACCATTGTGCAAGATAAAAAAGAATTCTTCAGTCCATTTTTCTTGAAACTGGCGATCCTCTGTTGCCCGGTTCCTATAATCAACGGATCGTCATGGTATAACAGTTACTATCCGTTTTTCTACAACCGACTACGAGTCGTAAATACTGTTCCACAATTAACTTTCTATACCTGCTATCGACGAGCGTCCGTCGGTCGTTCAAATACCGAGCCCTCTTCACTTTCAGTTGTGCGTTTCGTTATAAGCAAAATTGAAACCGAAAATGGCACAAAATTCAAGACATAATAATTGAGATTCACATATGATTGATAGTAATTAATTTTTTTATCGTAATAATATTATTATTATCGTACAATCGCAGGTATCTGCGTGTTATTTTATCTTTTTCTTACCAAATACAGTAGAATGCATACACATAACAAGAACGGGAACGGAACGTAAGCGCCTTTTTGTTTTGTTTGACTGATGACATCCATCATCTTAGCAAAATAAAAGTACGTACATAGTATCTGTTATTACGACTATTACAGAAGAAAGTATAATAAAGTTTCTAGTAGTGTTTTACGTACAACTTTTGAAATGGATATTACGCCGGTGAGTACAGATAACATCTATAATTTGATATTTTTCTAAAAAACTGTACCTACATGTTTGTCGCTTAAAATATTGCAACGTTTTTGAAGATTTACTTCATTTAGGTATATTTCTGTTACAGAAAACAAAGAAGCCTATGAGCAAGGATGATGTTGCCCTGCTTGTGGATCTCATACAAAGCAACCCAATACTTACAACAAAAGAGGCCAATGCGGCCACAAACAAACTAAAAGAGGAATGTTGGGCTACTTTGACCAACACATTTAATTCAAAATGTGGTCAAATACCACGGCAGCGAGAGCAACTCAAATTGAAATAGGACAATTTGAAAAAGGCTGCTCGTAAAAGAGCTGCGAATATCAGAGTGAACAATTTGAAACTAATTTTTTATTAAATTAAATTAAATTAAATTAAATATCGTTTATTTCAGGCTGCATAGGCCCATATTATACCTTATAGACTAACATACATAATATAATATAATAAACTAACACTAACATTAAACACGTATTGTCTGCGACGTGGGGCCCCAAGTGTTCGGGAGTCTTCCTCTAAATCTTCTGTAGACGACTCCAATCGGCAAGAACTCCTCCTTCTCGAAGGTTGGTAAGTGATGGGTTGGAACTCTCACCACAAAAGTACTAAAGTTTACTTTATGACGAGATTCCAAACGCTCGACCCTCAAGGCGAAATTGGTTCTTCTCCTGATGTAGCAACATTGTTATTAAAGCATAAAACCTTAATGTCAATAATACCTGATGTAGTGGAGATATCCCATGATTTCTGAAATAACATCAATAATTTATTTCACTATAATGGAGTTTTTACTCTTATTTTAGGTAGGTATGAGGTAATGTTTTCATAATATATATTTTGACGGTGTATAAATGCCTCCAACATACTAACCTGGCTCCTGTTACTCTTAAGTGTGGATAAACTTCAAGTAGTAACTGTTCAACAGATTCTTTATCAAGTCGAAATCTCCTTTGAAATTCGTACGAATCCAGCGTCGCTAAATAATTCACTCTTTCTTTATATACTCGATCACGCCTATTATCTTCTTCTGAATCAGTCTCACTGGAGTCCGTGGTGATAATATTGAACATTTCCCTATCACTGTCTGAACTCAACATTTCTTCAAATTTCTTGCAGCTTGCAGCGAAAACAGTGAAATAGACACTAACCGACCGAAATTGACAGGTAACCGTATGGCATTACGAATAGTAATCTTGACAAACTACTGACGTATAAAATATTTATAGGAACGGCCTAAACTGTCTTCTTCGTACATTACGCTTACCGTCCGTTACTAGTAACCCTCCCTTCCGTTAGTAGCAAGCCGACGGTAAGTTGCTTAACGAGACGTTTTTTATAGGAACGGTTTAAGCTTACGCCTCGTATAATATTCCACCATTCGTAACTAGAACGGATCGTTTTTCAAATATAGGAACCGAGCATCAATCTACTTTTCGTTTCTTTCCACCAGACATCATTTTTGTTTACTTTTCGTTCAATAAACTTAATAACAAACTATATATATGTAACCACTCAAGATGCACACAAAGTCACAAAGCTCCAACAGAGCAGCAGCAGCAGTTCGCTAGGATATCGCTTGTCCAAGTTATCACCTCGGTAGCTCAAATAGAACTGAATTAACGTTCGGGCCATCCACCTGCTTATATAGGCAAAATGAAGGAATAATATGGAATAATCTAGTTTAGAATAATTGAGAAGCAATAAATCTTATAATGTGTCGCCCGTGAGGCAGCAAACGTCAAAGAATATGATCGAGCGGCGGATGTGGCGGCGATAATCAAAGAGTGAGGCGGCAAACATCAAAGGATTTGATGTTTGCCGCTTCACTGTCACTCGTGAGTATAAGTACCTAATGTAAAATTTTTTTAATTGGGTTTTTTCAAAATGTCTCGGCCGGGCCGGATCATATCTTACAGCGGGCCGGATTCGGCCCACGGGCTGGTTGTTGCCCATATATGGACTAGACTTTAAACTTGACGATTTAGGAATACGATGTTGAAATTTGAAACGAAAATTCTATTTTCCACCTTTTTAACTTGACACTGGCAAATAGTTTTAAGCCGACGCCATATATTTAAATTAAAAAAATAATTAAACCACAAAACTGTCAGTTGTCAAATTCGTTTGACAATCCCAATTTATTTCTTGCGCTTGTAAGGTGGATTTCTCCAATCTCTTCTATCGATATAGTTCATATAAGCTAAAAGTATCATTAAGCTTACTGTATAGCAAAAGATTTCCGGTTTAGATAAATAAGCGTCAGTATATTTCACTATAATCTAGAGTTTTTGTGTAATTCACGGTGGAGAGATACAACAAAATGGTAAGTGGCGTGGTGCGCTTCCTACTTATGAGAAAAGTTCAAAGCCCCTTGGTTCATAAAAACTTATTTGGTTTATATATACGTAATTCACCTTTTTTATAGTTAATAAGTAATTTAAAATTGTAATAGAGGTCTACTTATTTCTTGATTTGCCGTAGTTTGCCGGTTTTCCATGCGTAGGTAGCCATTTTGAGCGAATGAACCGGCCGCCATGTCAAATCACATGTTCAATATTTTAATTGTGTCAATTATGAATTTATTTAATTAAATACATACAAATCAAATTTTGCCATTTATTTGCAATTGCAAAAGAAGCAACATTTAACTTGGTAAAGAAAATATAATATTTTAATTGCCCAAATATTTTTGACAGGCTTTTTGTAGGTAACAGCTGATCGATGTTTTTCCTTGTATATAAATGTATTATCAATATTATCAATAATAATCACATGCGAAATATTTCCTCAGTTTTTATTCATACGTATTACCCATAAATAATTGAGAGTATTTGAATTTTTAATTTCTATAGATGGACGGTGGTGTGATTCACCCACACGCGGGAGTTGTCCACGGTGGAGTACCACCAGGCGTGGTCCATGGTATGCCGGTGCATGGAGCTGGGCCTGATGGGGAGCACCCTCAGCATGGCCCGCGTCGCCGCTATCAGAACCGCCAAAAACCGCAGAGTAATCTGGAGCGCTTGCCATTAGATGAAGCAGCTAAGAGGGTATTTATTAATCAATACTAGCAATTGCTACTTACTATTACTAGTAATTACATTTAATTATATTAATTTCTACATGAATTTTAAAACATTAGCAGAGGTGGATTAAACATTGAGAGTGCCGTAGGCAAGCATCTCATTGGCTCCCCTATATTCAAAATAACTCGTACTATAGTTTGACCGAAACTGCTGTATCGGGCCTTAGGAAAACGTGGTGGGATGGGGGCCAAGGAAAAAAGAGCATTAGCTGACAATAAGAGATCGATATTGTTGGACAGATCTTACGATACAATATAATTTTGGTTTACAATATTGTAAAGCTTTATGGTACTTGCTACTTTATGCTTTTTATATAAAATGCAAGCATAGCGAGTAAGCAATTTTTATTTTTCTATTTTACTACCTAAACCAAACTTTACACCCTGAAAGACTGTTTACTTCAGAAAATACAATTAAATCAATAGCCGTCAGTACAAAATATTCTAAAATGTTCAGTATGTTTATTATGTTTAAATAATACCCGGTTTAAAGAAATTACTTTATTGTGCTAGGTAGCAAGATTACAAGTGAAATTTTGTTATATTTTTTCTATCCACTTGATTTATCTTTTATATTAAAAAGTTAAACAATTGTACCCACTAATTAATGCATAACAATGTTTAAACGTGAGCGAAGCATTTTTTTTTTCCTTCTTTCCAGATTAAAATCTGTTCATCTTGAAAAATCTGAAAGACTATGAACTTCGGAAAAGTACAATAAAATCAACAGATTAAAACAGAACAGATAAGAAAAATCTACTTTTCAGATTAAAATACGTGTGCTTTTGGATATTCCATACTTAATAAAAAAATTCGGCTATAAGGCGCGAGGGGCCTCGTAGGCGGTTGCTCACATCGCCCACGTAATATGGAACGTTAAATAGATAGTTAGGTACTTTTTTGTATTCAGAAGTATTTTCAGCTCTATTGGGTAAGGTACAATAGAGCTGAAAATCAAACTCACAAGTGATCTTTTTAATTGCTGTCGTGTGTTAGACATTCAGCATTATTGTATTGGCGCAGAGATATATTTTCAGCGCTGTTTTTACTATGTATAAAAATTATTTTTTACCCTCCCGCGGTCAATGCGGCCGGACAGACGTTGGAGCGCGGGGCTCGTAACTCTTGCTGCCTCTGCCTTATGGCTGTGTATATGCTATATGGCTAATCCGGTACTGACTTCAAACACTGTTACATGGTTGAATTTTCAACACAATCTGATTTTTTATATATACTTAGTGAATTTAATGGCACTCTTGTAACTTAAAGTTAGATATAATTTGAAATAATTGAATTATTTTCAGTAATTATTTAAAGTGAAATGAAATTATTAATTATTATATAATTTAATTAAAAAACTATTTTTTAATGTTGCTAATTTTGATTTACTTGTTGTTACAGATTAAAAGACAAAGTAAAAAATTGCAGTCGTATCTTTCCAACTTCAATCAGAGATCATGCACATGTGTTGTTTGTAGGTGTAAGTTTTAGTCAGTCCCGTCCGTTAAATTTATCTTTTATTATAAATTGATGCAAATTGAGGTTGTATGCAAAAATAATAGTTTTTATTGTGTAAGTAGATTTACAATTCCGCCCGCTCTCTCCTTTATACCCTCGCGCCCCTAGGCACATGCCTATTTTGCCTTAGGGATAATCCGCCTCTGATCATTAGTAATTAGTATGTTTAAAAAAATTACAAAGTGTAACAACCTGCCAACTGTAACATTGCCAATGTAATACCAGTTTTGCCGGGGAATTCAAAGAGTGACGTTATGGATTTTGTATTTCTTTAATAAATTTGTGTTATTTCGGTTCTTATGTGTAATATTGGTAGAATATTAATCATTAAATATTCGTTAACGTGCACAAGTGTGGGCAAGTGGTACAAATTCAAAAAACGTGCTATTTTGTGTTCCCACCAAAACTCCCTATAAACTTTCAGTAAAGCTTCTACCACTTTACTGAATCGACTGACTTGACTCATTGACTGCACTATCTATTTGGACTTTGACTAGACATAAGACTTGACGACTTAGGACTATGGTGTTGAAAATTGAAACAAAAATTCTGTTTTGTTTGTCAAGTCAAGCAGGACAACAACTTACACTGGCAAATGGTTTATGCCGACGCCATATATTTAAATAAATAAAAAATATATATAATACCAATGTTTGACAACTAAAATTCTCATAAGATTCGATTTTGATCAAAGGTAAAACTGTATGTCCATAATATAAATCAAAATTAGTTGATATTTGATAACAAAATCTTTCTTTAGGAAATGGAGTCACTTCCGATGAAGACTCCTGTGTCGGTGCTCCAAGAACTGCTGGCTCGTCGTGGTACTGTGCCCAAATATGAGCTGGTGCAGATTGAGGGCATGATACATGAGCCAACTTTCCGCTACCGTGTGACTGTGGCTGATCTAGTTGGTAAATATTTATTCAACTAGTTTCTATATTACATACATTAATTATTTTTTTAAGTTTCTGAAAATGATCGTAAGTACATGATTTTACAACTTTACTTTTATTCAGTTAAAAAAAATCTATTTTTTCGTTTCATTACAGCAATGGGTACTGGCAGATCTAAGAAAGAAGCAAAACACTCTGCAGCCAAAGCTCTGCTGGACAAACTGACTGGAGCTGCACCAGCAAATGAGCCTGCCAATGGAAATATTCCTGATTCGTAAGTAGAAAAAAAAATGTACAATAAGGAACCCCTGTTAAGGTCAATAAAATTATACAAACTTACCTTATGAAGCTATAAATATATAAACTTTCCTCTATTGGAAAAATATTTTCTTGTTTTTATATTACAAGATAAATATAAAGAAGCATACAATACATTTCTACAAGTGTAGACTAGACTAGTTCTACAATGCCCACTGTGACAATATTTATTACAATCAAATGTGTTTTATAGTGCAACTGTGGTGCCTTCATTTGAAGATAAGCAGATGGGCAACCCAGTGGGTTGGCTACAAGAGCTCTGCATGTCGCGCTTCTGGCCACCACCATCTTATCATGCGGAGAATGATGACAATGTGACTAGACGTAAGTAAAACTAAAAGATTTTGCTAAATATGTTATTTTCTAGGTTTTGAATTAAAAAAGGCAGTAAAATTCAATATATATTTGTTTTTTAAAAAGGAAAATATTAACAAATTTGTGCATTTATTCTGTTATACAATAACTGTCCAGCACTACAGAAACAATCTTAGTTAAATTCATCTATTTTTGTCACCCCTTATTTCTTCTTACATGAAACATTTGTTTCCTTTCCAGGTTTGCCACACGAGCGTCAATTTACAATCGTCTGTACTCTGTTGAAGCGTCGTGAGGTGGGCACAGGCAAGTCTAAGAAGCTCGCTAAGAGACAAGCTGCTTACAAGATGTGGCAGGTGCTGCAGGACAACCCTCCAGAGACTTTCCAGAACGAAGAGGAGGTAATAGACAGTAAGCTAGCAACAGAATTGCATGGGATCCTTGTGATACTGTGAGAGGTTATAGTTTTTAAATTATCATGTAAAAAAATTCTGCTGGCAGCCTTGAGGAGCAGCTGCCTCCCAGACAGAACTTTTTTTTTAGTCCAGGCTTGAAAATTTTCTGACTTATAGTTTTCCTGATATATTAAATAAAATGTCAGCTGATGTAGAGTGGGGTAAAGTCATTGTCAGCTGGGTTCAAACTGTAGAAATATAAATATTTAGCAAAACCTATAAGCATGAAAACCAATTTCGACCTTCTATAGTTTAGAAATGCCAGGGAGGGAACCACTTTGAAGGCAGATTTCTCGAAAATGGTTCACTAAAAAATACAAGATACATCGCATTAGGTAGGGTATAATGAAAATTTTTGTTTGTCATTCCCACTTTACTTGTATGGAGAGCCACCAATAAAGTATTAAGTTATTATTATAATAAAATGCACAATCTATAACTATACCAAATTTCATCAAAAAAATTTTGAACGCTTTCTGGGATCTTATTGTAGAGTCGTATACATTGGCCTTTAAACGAATTCTTTACTTTACTAAGTCTAGTCACTGGTACATCAAGCTTATGCTTATTTCGGGTATTTCTATTGTGGTTGTCACTTTTCTTTTTGAATAGGTTTAATTTTTTTTAACATGTAATACATTTGATAGAACATACTGAGAAGCTACAGTTAAGAATTCAGTTTCTTTAGACTTCTCTCTTAATCACGTGTTGGGCCACCTTATAGATTGCCCGAACAGCTCGCTTCTGCAGCACAAATATAGTATTTATATCGGCAGCATTTCCCCACAGTAAAATGCCATCGGACATTATACTGTGGTAGTAACTAAAATATACAAGCCTTGCTGTGTTTTCGTCTGAAAATTGTCCTATCTTACTTACTGCAAATGCTGCTGAACTGAGTCTGTCGGCCAACACAACAATATGAGGGCCCCACTGTAGTTTTGCATCTAAAGTTATACCTAAAAAGACAGCTGTATTTACTAGTTCCATACCTTTTCCATTCGATAGTAAATTGGTTTCAGTTTGCCTTACATTTGGCAATGTGAACTTTATACATTTAGTTTTTTTGCTATTTAACAAAAGATTATTAACACTAAACCAGTGTACTATTTTTGAGAGAGCATTATTTACTTGGTCATAGCCTGAGTTTTGGCGATTAATATTAAAAGTAAGCGACGTGTCATAGGCAAATAAGACTATTCCGTTTTTTCCGTTAATAAGGTATGGTAGGTCATTTATATAGACCAGAAAAAGAAAGGGTCCTAAAATAGATCCTTGTGGGACCCCCATCTCAATTTGGTACCTGTGGATATTTTTCCATTTGATCACAGATCAATTTATGTTCACAATTACAGTGTTTCTGAGTCTATAGTCAGTTATGGAATCAATTGCTAGTTCTATAACTGATCCCTAGATGTATCTTTATGAATTTGGGCATATATAATAAAATATTATATAGGTAATTCGGCAATTCAACTAGATTTTTTATATTTTATATGAAATTAAATCGGACAAAACACCTACAAATGTTTTAAAATGTTCAAAACTATATCTCTTAACAAACTCAACCTAGAATTTACTTAAATATTAAGTCAAAATAATACGTGTGGCACTCGGGGACTGCCGCGGTAAAGCTATTGCATAGTAAATCTACACGCATACGTCTAGTCGCACGCACACAAACACCGTGCCGAAGTCTGCCGAACTGAAACGACGTTAGACGATGCACGGCTTTCAACGCCGCACCTCTGTGTCGGTCGGAGTGGGGGGTGTTAGGTTTATTTTCGTTACGGAAAAAATTCTTGATTCGGTCGCCGCGCTCAAAGCCCGCGATAAAAGCTATGCAATAGCTTAAAATTTAAATAAGTAAAAAGATAAAAAGTGTTGCAGATTTTAACCCAAAAATTTGTGCATGTTATGCGGACACAATGCATAAATAAACCAACAACACGGCATTTCATTAAAAAGCGAATATAATTAGAATTCTTATAAGAAAACTTTTTGTGTTTGGAAGGCTCGTCTTGTCTCGCCTACCAGCTGACAATCCTAATATTATAAATGTGAAAGTTTGTGAGGATGGATGGATGTTTGTTAACTCTTTCACGCAAAGACTACTGAACGAATTTTGATGAAATTTGGTATGGTTCTCTCTCTCAGGCTCTGGATTAAAACATAGACTACTGTTTATCCCGGAAAGTACAGTATTCCCGCGGGATACCCGATACTATATTTACGCGGGCGTTTTTATATAATATAATAATGTAAAAACTACAACCTGACATAGTATCTCACATGCGGCCGAATCCACGACTATTTTAATCCTGGCTGTAAAATATTGAACTATTATCGTTTTTGTAAAATTTAAATATCATAAATTCATTCTTAACCCATTAATAATTTTTCGACTGATTTAATTATGAAACTGTCCTAAACTAAAGTGATATTAATAAAAATGTAACAGCAATTTTTGCAGTTATTGTTTGTGGTTTGTTTTGTGGCTCTCGATTCCTTATCAGATACAATCGGTAGACTTGACCAGGTTTTTACTATCTTTCAGTCAGCTGCAAAATTTTTTTTTTTATTTTTTTAACAGACAGAACAAGTAACTCGACATTTATTGGTGCTGACGTTTGTTCTGTTTTAGGGCGGTGTGGCGGCCCGTTATGCCGACCTGAAAGATAGTAAAATATCAACACTCACAACCAGCCATAGTCACAAAGTGTCGCAGTTTCACAAACATCTCAAACAATCCATTGGCCCTAACCTGGCCAAGTTGCAGGTATGAAACATTCTATATTTGCGCATGTGCTTGTTTGTTATTCCCTTGTACTGTTGTTTCAAATCCCATGCACAAAGTTCATTCCAGTATTTGGTAGATGTTAGTTGTTTTAATAAGGAATTTTATGTATGTTTCTTGTTCCTCTAGAATTCTAAAATCTAGATAAAATCCCATTGTTTCCGAAAATGTGTGCATAAGAGTCCCACTAATATCAAACAATATCCATCCCTTTACATTAATAATGTATTTTTTTAATCATTATATTATGATGGTTTCTGAAGTGAAGTATTGATTACTTTGTTTCTCCTCTTAATTTCTAAAAAAGTAATAAGAGTTTAAAAGAAAAGCAAAGCAAATTGCTTTAATTCAATTCCTCCTACTTTTCATATGGATATTTGAATAATTGGCTCACACTTCACACTTGAAGGCTAAGATGGAACAATGATATTAATTAGTCTTAAGTGTTTTATTGTAACTAGTTTTATTGATAAATTCAGGATAATGAGTTGTCAATAAAACTAGTCACTATATTCCTTGTGCAAAAAAAATTAAAATCATTTGCATGTGTAATGTTCTCAATGTTATGACGTAATGAACTCTGTTATTCCGTAAATTTGACTGAATGATGATTATATTATTACGTTTACTGTTTAGTGCTCCATTCAGTATAGTTTGAAAACTTAAATATTTGTCTATTTCTGCAGGTGACTCCACTCAACAACAAGGACTTTAATTTTGTTCAATTCCTGCAAGAGATTGCTTCGGAACAAACATTTGAGGTGACATATGTCGACATCGAAGAAAAGTCTATGACGGGTCGCTCTCAATGCCTGGTTCAGCTGTCTACTTTACCCGTTGCAGTTTGCTACGGATCCGGACTCACCAGCAAGGACGCTCAGTCTTCGGCCGCCCAAAACGCTTTGGAATACCTGAAGATTATGACTAAGAAGTGAATGATTCAACATCTAGCGACATCGATTATTGATTTCCAGTGTCCATCTATGCGGTATAAATAGTGAGTAATTCGCGAATCAAATTATATGGCCACTTATTAGAAAAAATGAAGAAAGTAAAATTTTATACATTTAACCAAAGAGGAAGATAGACAGCATGCAATGTAACAAGCAAAGCAAGAAGCACACATTTTTGTTTTGTTGCAATATTGACATACTTTTTATTTTTTTGGATTTAGATAAAAGCATAGACAAACACTCAACATTTACGATTGATGTCGCCAGGTATTGATGCTGCACTTACCTTCATCACCACTTTCCATTGAATATGGCTTTTAGGCCAATGTATAAGTAGCACTTCGGGCTATGCTGTATAATTGGCATATTTGCAGTAAATATTTTTAAGATCATAATAATATCATGAAATACTTGATCTTGCACCACTTTTGTACGGTAAACTAAAATCACATACAAAAAACTTGAAAAATCCCTTAACTAATTAATTTGGATTGCATAAATAATGATTTCTCTTTCGGTTGTGGTTAAAGCACCATCTCTTGATCAAATATTAACATGAAATAATCATTTAACATACAAAAAAATATATATATATATCCAACAAAAAGGTGAGCGAAATGTACTTTTAAAATAAATATTAATTAAAAATGTTGCAAATAAAAATCTTTATTTAAATTGATATCATTTTTAATTTTATGTGTATTTATTAAACATTCAAGATTTAGTTTTTTTTTAAATGAAATACATATGATATGATGAAATACTGAAATTAAATTTCATCATGTATATTCTAATAGTTCTATGTATATTTTTTGTATGTGTTACTGCCAATATGCGAAAGTAAACAGCATAGCCCGTAAATATAAGATACAAAGTATGGAGTGGTCATATAACAAATACAAGCTATACTTTGCATAGAATTAGTGTAATTTTCCCAGCGTGGAAATTACTCAATAATAAAAAATGTAAAAAAAATATAAAAAATATGAAAAAAAAAAGAAAAAAAAAACGTGTGGACTACAAATTTCCAGTTTAATATTCAGCATTATTTAGCAATATTTTTCGCGTTAATATTCAGATGAATTCAAATATTTATCCTAAAATATTAGCTTATAATGTATTGTATATCGTAATTAACACGGAATGCATAATATACCCAGTTGTGATTTAGTTTAAGCCACTTGTACCCATGTTGTATTGTGAGTATCGAACATGCTGAGCATTAAACGGAAAAATATTCTCAGCTAGTATTGTCTTGTTGACGAACTGCCCGGTCTTTGCTTAGTGAAACAACATCCGTATCAAACAAAGCAATGGGAGGGTTGAAACTGAATGGTTCATTTTGAGAGGCAGGATTGCAAAATACCTTTTTTTTATAAATTTCAACAGATCAATAGATATGGTTTTCTTTTGAATGCATGATAGAAAACTTTGCAGGGAAGCTGAGAACTAGATGATAGGGTGAGTATATCACTGGAATTAATGGTTGCGAAGTTAGGATCCCTTGCCTGTGAAAATGGGCATTATTTTAATGCAAAGTATAGAGGTTGTAACAATTTATTAGTGGAGTGTCGTCGTAGTGCCAGCTGGCTGGAGTTTACGAGGACGCTTCACACGCTCAGTTTCTTTTAAATTGAATGGTGTGAGTTCAACCTGCCCTTCACAACGTCGCACTGTTCAACTTAGAAAAGACTAATTGGAGTAAAGGAATGGAGTTCTGTTCAACCAAGACCAACTAAATAAAAATGTCGTGAGATCGAGACACCAATACTAAAGTCACTTTTATGTTTAGTCAGTCTTGGTTTTACTTTAAAAGTACATCTAATATAATCAAATTAAGTAGCAATATCACTAGTGAATATTTCTCCTCGCTTAGCTGTTATTATTTAAGGCGTTTCATAAAGTATTTCATATTTTTAATTAACTATAATAAAATTTGGTGTTTGCTTAACATGACTTTTATTTATCTTCACCAATTACTTTCTAAGTTTTGGTTTACCCTCATACTTAAATTGACTTAAATTAAAATCTGAACAAGGTGAATAGAAGTTTTGGTTTCTAAACATACTGAAACTATTTAAAAGTGTAAACTTATGTTCAGAATTATCATAATCATCACTTTCTTGGGAGAGAGACCATGTTTCTACATTATAAGCAGTGGGTTCTGAGAAATTCATGTCATTACGTGGACTGGAGTTTGGTGTGTATGAATTTATGTCAGATTTTATGGGATTATTGCTGGTAACTGGAGAGTAGGCTTCATCACAAAACTCCATAGGAGGTGGAATCACATCAGTTAAACTCTGAAGTAGTGTTTTAGGGTTTAACATTGATAGATTTATTTCTTCATTCTCGGATTCTGTCAAAACTGACATGACATCTTCAGGTTCTATAGGGCTGTTATGGTCTGTTTTAAACATCGGATATTTTAAAGCATCAAAAACGCTATCTTCGACGTTTATGTAATTTTTAGTTACACTGTTTTTTGTATCATTAAAGTTTTGATATAAATACCTTATATCTGAATCAGGCTTCAATTGAGTACTATTGCTATTTGTTATAGCATCTAAATTAGGTTTTAATTTAGTACATTCGCTGTATATCGGCAAGGATGCAATGTCTGTAGGCAATTCTTTTACGTCATGTCTTCCTTCACGAAATATTTGAGATATAGTTTTCATAGTTATATCATCTGTCTTATTAATATCTTTTATTCTGTACTGCTTTTGCGATTTTACTTGTCTGGCAAGTACTGGCGTAATAGTCTTGTTTTGCTTTGGTAAATTATGTGATCTATGATGTGCGTCGCCTCTGAAACAATATTATTTAAAGATAAGCGAGAACCATTAAAAGGGTACATAAGAAAAAAGGTTTGATTTAAGACCTACTTCAAAATTAATAAATTAGGACTTGAATGTTAATATATTCATATTAACATTTCAAAGTCTAGTTATTTTAATACGCTAGCTTTACCTTGTCTTCGTTTTGTACTTATCAATTATATTTTTTAAGGGGCATTTCTCTTCTTTAGCTGTATTATTATCAACACATTGAACAATAGATACACTTGTAGTTTTTGCACTCTTATCAGCTTCCATATCAGAATTTAAAGTATAATTTAATATGTCTTGTTTAACTTTCCTAGCGCCTATGAGATCATATTTAATGTTTTTATTACTCGGTTCTGATTCTGTACATATATCATCTTGTATACTTTCGTTACTCGGTTCTAAATCTTCTTTATTTTCGTTTAATTTATCCTCAGAACTTGATTCCTTAGATATTATTTGAGTAACTTTTAAATCTATTTCAAGTTTATTGACTATTCGGATATGACTATCTTTTTCTGTTAATACATTGATTTTTGAAGCGCTGTAAGAAATCTTGTTTACATATTCCTCCTCTTCAGTGCGTTTTTTTAAATAGTTTTTCTCATTTCCATGGTCTTTTGAGTCTCCATCAAATCCAATTTTATTGGCATCAATATTTTTGTTTGAATGTGAACCAAAATTCAGGTACGTAATATTATGTCGGGTCTCAAGTTTCGGCATGTTATAACTTTCACATATACTTGCTATTTCTTCGAAATCTGTGTTTTTATGTAGTAACTGAACATCACTTACTTTGGCCATTTTATGACAATTTTCATTTGTTGCATGTGGATATATCGGCTCGGAATCGTAAGAATGTTTAGCAAGTTCATCAAGGGCTATAATATTCTGTTCGGCCACACTGTTGTTACTTTCACAATTCCTATACACGGGTTTAATATTTGTTAGACATTTCGGTCGCTCAATATAATTGAATGTGGCATTTTTATTAGAATTTTCGTAATTTTCAGTTAGAAACTTTGTATCTGTATTATTAACTAAATCTGAATTTATCTTAGCGACTTGATCAATATATGGGACTAATTTAGTATTGTTTGTCATCTTTTTATTTACACTTTGTAGCAAATCTTGCCCCATATTGCTTTCGGTGGTTTCGTTCGCTGTTTCAGTTGTATTCTTATTCATTTCTTTGCCATTTAGATTTAACTGATCATCAACAAAAGGCGTTACTATATTTTTGCAATTTGCTACTTTATCTTCTGTCGTAAAATTGTTACTACCTTTTTCTACATTTTCTAAATGGATATTTTTTGTTGTATCAAGAAGAATGTCTCCATTACTTTTTTGCAGTGGTACGTTAAAATATCCTTTTTCTATGCTATCATTTTGTTTACTACTACTTGGTCTGTCTTTAACTTTATTGTTTTCTGTTGTATAATCAACAGCAAAATATTTTTTTATAGACTCATTTTTAGCTTTACCCAAAAACTGCAATATTTGTTCCTTCACAAAATCAGGTAAACCACTTTCTGGTTTTTTAGTTTGTTCTTCATCTTGTTTTTCTGTACTGTCTAGAAAGCTAAAGTTGTTCCTAGTATTTAAGCTCCGCTTACACTTCAATGAAGGTTTTTTGTTAAATAGGCAGGTCACTCTATTAGGATCATCCACTTTAGCATTTTGCTGTATTCGTTCGAAAAAAATATTCTGGTTTTGTAATACTGTATTGTTTTCACTATGATTTTCATTTATTTCACTTTCTATATCATTTAAAATTGAACCTATTTCTTTATCATCTATATTATGAGATGAGTTTGTAAATACAAAATCGTTTTCAGGATTGCACATCATTAAATTTAATTCATTGTTATCACAAATATCTTGACCAGGTTCAAGAATATCTTGAAGTACAGAATCGGTAAGATCTTTTGTTTTATTGAGTTCTGTTTTAAAATCATGAGTTGAATTTATGAATGACTTTTTGAAATTCTGTAACGATTCTATAAAGTTATTTCCGCGTTTCTTTTTATCATTATATTGACCCACGTCAATAGTAATTCTTCTTTTGTTGTTTTTTGCAATTTTTCCCTCGTGCTCCTTTGTTTTTCTATAGTTTTCTTTCAATGCATTTATTTCAAAGTCATTTGTTATGGCCGGTAATACACTGGCAAAAATGTGTTCGCATCGTTCATCCAGGCCAACTGAAATAATGGATTGCTTAACAATGCAAAATAACGTATAAGTTTAAAATTAATTTGTGTCAAAACATACCGAAATTTGAGCTTATACAATGCACCATGATCTTGTGTTCGTGATTGTGTAGTCGTGTTACTTCAAAGGTTATACATCCGTCGTACACACTTACTAAATCCGAGTCTCTACAACAATTTGAACGTTTTTTTTTAGATTGATAATTTTAAACAAGGTAGCGAATGCCGTTAAACATTCTCAATTTGACTTTACATACCTAAGGTGATACATGCAATTATGCATGTTTAAGTCCGTCTAAAAGAGTAGTTTAATGGGCACCTCTTACCCAAAACTAGAGTAATCAATAGTAGAAATAATAACTCACTTGAAACTAGAAAAGTGTAGGATATAGTTCTCACTGTCCCCAACAATGATATAGCATTTGTGGTTTGCTCCGGCCGTCAGATGATCCAAGTTCGCAGCCAAAAGTGCTGCATTTAGCATCATTAGCCGGACACTTACAGTATTTGGATCAAGTGGCAATAACTTGAACGCGTATTTTGGGAGTTGAGAGACTTGTTTTCGTAGCAGATTACCAGCAGGTGGCGCTTTGTTTATTATCTGCAAAAAATAATGTGTCACTTATATTTTCATATTAGATTAAGGACTAGTACCTATTATAATCGTCTGATATGTGTCGGGCAGCTTCTTCAGAAGTTTCTTCTTTATCTCCAGAGTCAAGTAACAGTGACAAAATTTGTGAATAAGCTATCTAGCACTATGAACCTAGGAAACAAGGTACGCTGAATCGTGTCTCCCTTATAGCTTACTTTTATTTAAATTCTCAATGAGGTTACTTGGTTCATAAACTTTGCGGCGCTTTTAAGGCAATGTCAATACCGTTTGCGCAAAAAATACGTGTGCGCGTGACTGCGAACATCACAATGTTTGCGTCTCAAAGATACCATCACTCACATATCATGATAACGCTCTTTGGAACCCTAGTAGGTATATAGTATGTATGTACCTAGTAGGTATATACTATATATAATTAAGTAATGCCACTGACTTTAATAAACAATTTACAATTAAAGCCTTTAAGTAGAACTGTCTTGAATTATACTTACTTACTCATCATTTCATTGAACAGATAGGTTACTAGATAAGTAGGGACCTAATTATCGTATTTACATATTTACCTCCCTAGCACAATTAGCGACAGTCGAAAAGATGTCAAAAGCGACACACTTATAACACTATATCAAAGATTGTGTCGTGCTTCGATACCACCAATCTAGCGTTTATCGCGGCGAATCATTAAAAAAGGGTTGTATCTCTTAAATTTCTTTTTTAATCGATATTCAAATACTCAAATTATCCTTTCCAAATCCCTAGGATGGCTCTACTGTATAAGGTCGCTGCCTTGAATTTCGCAGTGAGCGGCGCAGCGACGGGCAGTGACAGCAGCGGCGACAGCTCGTGCGGCGCCCGCGCCATAGTCATCGCTTGCAAGAATCGCACTCCTGTCAAGCGGTGACTATGGCGCCCGCCTGCGCGCGTCGCCGCTGCTGTAGGTAACTGCTCGCCGCCGCGCCGCTCACCGCGAAATTCAAGACAGCGGTCTAAGGGGTTCCAAATACGGTCCGGTTTTCCTTCAGTTCGACCTGAACGGATGCTTTTGCATCGTCTGTGTGCAATTTCCAGATCAGTAAGTCGGCCGGATGGACTGAAGCGATTCGTTCCAAAGTTGCCAGCTCTGTTTTTGCGAAACTACTAAACTCGCATCGATTTCTACTAAAAACTACTAAAAGAATACTGAAAACTATAAAAAAAGCTACAAAATTTATGAATCCGTAAAGCATCCAAAAAACCACGGCATTTTAGGTTTTGCTATAATATTAAAAAAATATTATATTGAATTTTATTATAAATTTTACCGTTAAATTAAAATATACTAGGAAATATTACGTATATAGTAATTAAACGGGTATTTTCAAGCAAATTACGCACGAATGTATTATTATAATAAGGTGTATTTTTTTTGTGATCCTAACCTAGACCATTTTGCATATAATTACTGTCTGGATCTTTCCTACTAAAACACTACTAACAACTAAATTCTACTAAGGAGGGAATAAAATACTTAATTTAGTAGTAAAACTTTGTAAAATAACTAAGTTGGCAACATTAATTCTGGACTGAACGAATGGACTGAACGGACCATGTGTGTAAATCGCTTCAGTTCTCGCGTATATCGTGTACAAGCGTAGTGAGTTTTCGCGGTGTTTAATTACTACACAATCATTAAACACGACCGTAGCTCGCGGTAAACCAGAACCAACTGATACGATTTTGCCGTGTGTGTGCTCGAATCCGTTCATGCCGAACTGACGTCAGTTCTAACTGAAACGATCGGCCTCTCGTTAGTGGAGGCCTTGAGGCTAAGAACTCTCGGAGCGATTTTCACCCGCGCCCGCCACGGTTACCCGCAACTTCTGTAGAATGCAGGGATGTATGTAAAAAATGAAAGCACAACTCACGGCGCGTTTTAAGCCCGCGGTGTGCGCGGTTGTTCGCGGGTCCCGCTGCACCGGCAGGCAACTTGTAGAATCGCGCGGGCCGCGGTCACCCGCAGCCTCGGCGGCTTGCGCCCGCGCGCTCTGCGTTCGGTTTGCGGGCGAAATTCAGAAATACTATTGTAAATATTTATTTGCCTTTTTGCCACCGCCCGTTCTTACGATTTTCGCCCGCCACGTTTGCGGGCGATGATTTCAACCGCGGCGGCTGCGAAAAAACCGCGCAAAACCGCGGTTCGACGGACACGCCGGGCGCGGGAAAAAACCGCTCCGTGAGTTCTTAGCGTTAGGGTGAAGTTCACTTACTTCACGATCGCCAGCAACCCACTCAGGGTCGGACCTATGCCCCTCAGCTGCTTGCTCATGAACGGCGAGTGTTCCCAGAGATGCGAGCACACACATTTAATGCAGAGAAAAGCCTTAACCAGGAATATAAAAAACCTGCACTGAGGGCCCTGTATTTTTTGCCGCAACACTACAAAAAGCTGGGATGTCATTAGGTAAATCTCGAAGATTTGACATCAATGACATTTCAATTCAGTTTCGTGAATTTTTCGCGATCTAGATGTTTTCTATATTCGTGATCGGGCTTATACTAGCGAATTGAGCACTGCGGAGTACTGAGAAGTAGCGAAAATACTACTTACCCTCTCCAAATCCCTCGGATGGCTCTCCTCTATGATCGTGAAGTTCACTTTCCCCGCGGTCGCCAGAAGCCCACTAAGGGCGGGACCGATGCCCCGCAGTTGCTTGCTCATGTACGGCGAGTTTTCCCAGAGGTGTGCGCACACGCACTTGCAGAGTATAAGCGAGTTCAGCACTGCTGAGAAGTAGCGGGATTTCTGTGTACCAGGCCGGGTCATGTAGGCTACTAGACCTGAAAAGTAAAGTGATAATATAATGCCCAGTCTTGGTATCGATTATTATTATAGGTGGTTGAAAACCGAGATAAGGGGGATTTTTTTTTTGGAAAATAGCAGTGAGTATGGAATTCCAATGAAGATACTTGAATTAATAATAATAATAATAATAATAATAATAATTTATTTATTCACAAGAATGCAGTACAAAGGATAATATTTAAACATTACAAAGGATCTGTACATTCTACCATAACAAAATGGTGTGTGAAATTTTTAAAACATGCAATTGATTAAAACTAATACTTGAAAATAATAATAATAATAATAATATGAAGATTAGATTTACAAATTCATAATTATTGTTTTCAATGTCGAATTTTCAGTCAAATAATAATCATAACATAGTATAATTATCAATAGGTTTTAAATCAATAACACATTACACATTAAACAAATTATTTATCCATCGTCTCTTAATTCTAATGTTATTACCTGCATAATATTATAATTAAATAATTAAATTTTACACCTTAATAACTATTTTTGTGCGTAAAGTATTCATTTATATTATAAAAACATTTTTCTGCAAGCCATATTGTCAAATTCCTTTTAAATACGTTATAGGGTAAATCTTTAAACTCGTCCGGTAAAACATTATATATTTTTATAATTTGTACAAATGCATTGTCTTTATAAATATTTAGATTACAAAGCGGGAAATAGATTTTATATTTATGCCTTTCATTTTTCCGTCCTAAATCCGATTTTAGTCGAAAGTATTCGGGGTGTAATTTTACAAAAGTACAGGCTTCTTTTATATACATGCAAGTGAGGGGCAGTATCTTAAATTTTTTGAACAATGGTTTGCAACTGTCTAGGAACCATGCTCCAGCTATAGCTCTAACACACTTTTTTTGCACACGAAACGCCTTATCAATATCTGTAGAATTTCCCCACAGTATCAGCCCATATGATAACACCGATGACACGTATCCGTGGTAATCACTCAGTGCGGCTTCCGTGCTTACTGTTTGACGTATTCTCTTAATAGCGTAGACGAGTCGATTTAATTTTGTACATATATATTCTATTTGGTCTTTCCAGTTGCAATGTTTGTCTAAGATAACGCCTAGAAATTTTGTAGAATTCGCTTCTTTGATTTTTATGTCCTTATAATAAATATTTAGGTTAATCTGTTGTCTTTTGTAGTTTTGAAATTGTATTAATTGAGTTTTATTTATATTTATCTTTAAATTATTATTAGTTAGCCAGGTCAATACTTTGTCAAGATTTTCGTTAATACTATTCTCAAATTGTTTTAGATCATCACTTTTAATTATAAGTGTCGTGTCATCTGCAAATAAAATCATTTTTTGTGTAGTTACATGTGGTAGATCATTGATGTAAAGCAGAAAAAGATATGGGCCCAAGACACTACCTTGTGGTACACCATATTCGTTAAGCTTGAAGTTAATTATTTGATGAAAAATATTTGATAAGGCGTGAAGATTTTATTATTATAGAACACCAAAAAAATTACCGACTTAGGACTTAGCTACTTACATTTGCAAACCCTCTCGGCGATTCTTATTATTTTGGTGGCCTCTTGGTTTAATGATGGATCCAGTATCGGAAGACAGCCGAGTATTGCTTGAATAACACTGAAACATTCAACGGGACAATTACGGGTCAAATATTAGGCTCTCTCCCCAAAAAAGTACTTCATGTCTTAAGACTTTAGGTACTTTCTTGCGGATAGACTTTAATACTATTATCTTCCTGACTTTTCAGATAGGTACCTAGTCAGTCTTATACTTGAAACGAGACAATCTGATAGGTATACGCAATACGCAGTTTCCCAGGGGTCGATTTTTCTGCATACATTATCTTCTTTCCCTTTCTGCATACATGCATGTAACCATTTTCGAGAAACCGATTATATATATATATATATATATATATATATATATATATATATATATATATATATATATATATATATATATATATATATATATATATATATATCGTCGTGCAACAATATATCAATAATTTCGACTCTATTAAGGCCTCCACAGACGAGAGGCCGATCGTTTCAGTTAGAACTGACGTCAGTTCGGCCTGAATGGATTCGAGCACATACATGGAGAAAATCGCATCCGACCGATAGGACGTCAGTACGGCCGTTACATTAGTATCGCCTAGATATTCTTCAAACAAACGCATCGTACAAAGTGAAGCAAGCAACAGATAGATGTAGGCGTAAGCATTACATACCGACATGCACACAAAAAAAATTAAAGTTGTGGAGTATGTGCTCTTAAAATTTTAATGAATGTATTTGTTTTTCTCAATATCGTGAGATGTAAAAATATAACTTATATTTCATTTTAAACCATTTAAACACAATTTGTGAACTTTATTTATATTAAACTTATATTAAGGATTATCTTAATACGGGCAATACTTTAAATTAATAATTAAAAAAACAGAAAATATTATAAAACTTTGTCTTAGTTGCAACTATTAGCTAGCCATGAAAATTTTGAAATAAATTTATTTTTACTAGTAACACTCACAATTCACAATATGGCAGCAAGATGGCGACATATTATGATTTTTTTTTAAATGTTTTAAATATTTGACTTAATACAAGTAAAATTGTTCGGACATGTTAAAATTCTTTTAAAATTCTTTTCCGATGCATTGTGACACCCAATAACGACACAAACCGTCATAATGTTTTTAATAATAAAAAATAATATTCGGAGATGTATGCACTAGCGCTTGACCTTGACAACTGACGGGTTGTTCGAACAAACTGAGCCGATATGGCTCAAAATGTATTACATAGTTCACTTTTCACGCGCGTTTCTAGGCGTTTTAATCTAAGGTTCGGCCTGAACGGATTCGAGCACATACACGGAAAGTTGCCGCAAGCTTCAGTCGTATTTTTAGGGTTCCGTAATACTTAAGGAACCCTTATAATTTCACTCTGCCCGTCCGTCAGTCTGTCCGCCGCCGCTCTCCTAGCTTCTGTTTATGACAATAACTTTTGTAGTAATTCAAAGAAAACCTATTGTGCGTTGATAGTTACAAAACCCTCCTTAGACATGTCGTGACGTGCTCTTAGTCAGTTTAGGCTATTATTTTATTTATTAATTGTATTTTGCTGCAATTGTAATGATGCTAACGACGAAACCGAATTATTGTATCATACATTTTTCCAGTAATATGTTATAGAAATCATTTCTCTTTGTTTTATAGTAAAAGTCTTTAGATTTTATCAACCATAGTGGCTTTAAAGTTTTATATACTTGAAATGAACTTTAATAAATTTCTTTAGACCACGTGCCATTTTAGGGTTCCGTACCCAAAGGGAAAAACGGGACCCTATTACTGAGACTTTGCTATTTGTCCGTCTGTCGCCAGGCTGTATATACCTTCTAATACCATGATAGCTCGACAGTTTAAATTTTCACAAATGTATGATGTAGGTATTTTTATTGCCGTTTTATCAACAAATACTAAAAACAAAATAAAATATAATTTTGAGGCTCACATACAACAAACGTAATTTTTTCAGTTTGTACGGAACTCATCTTGCTGACTCGCACTTGACCGGTTTTATTTTACACTCGAATTTTATTACCGTTCAGTCCAATTTTATTGCCGTTCAGTCCATCCGTACAGGTCAGATTTAATGTTGCCAACTTAGTTGTTTTACAAAGTTTTACTACTAAATTATATATTTTATTCCCTCCTTAGTAGGAATTTAATTGTTAGTAGTGGTTTTGTAGAAAATAGCTTGACAGTAATCATAATATGTAAAGTGGCCTACTTCTATGTGCTATTATGACACCTTATCACAATAGCACATAGTAGCACGCTTCCGTAAGTCGCTTAAAACTACCGATTTAATTTCTATTTACATAATATTTCCTACGATATTTTTTTAATTTAACGGTTAAATATTAAAACTGAAAATGTATGTATGTTTGTAAACACAAAATCCCTAAAAAAACTTTTAGGGATTCTTATGTTTAGTACCTTTTTTATAGTCATCGGTACTCTTTTAGTAGTTTTTAGTAGAAAACGACGCGAGTTTAGTAGTTTCGCAATAACAGAGTTGGCAACACTGGAACGAATCGCTTCAGTCCATACGGCCGACTGATGCGATCTCGAAATTGCACACAGACGATAAGATTTTGCATCCGTTCAGGCCGAACTGAAGGAAAACCGGACCGTGTATGGGGCCACTTATGTCAGTCCGATTGACAGTTTGGTATGCGTAAGCATATGTATAATTTTTGCTTTGCTCGAAAATTCGGAATGTGGTGAGTTCGAATCCCGGTCAGATAAATATTTTTAAATCTGTTTTTTTTTTTAATTTATCAGAACTCGGTTACCCAGGTAGGTACTGTAACTTATGTAACGATGATCTTGTGCTGTTTAGATTTTAATTTTTTGTCTAGTAATATAAGGCAGGTATAATCATCATTAAAAATCATGAAAACAATATTTGAGATAATAAACCTCCGGTTAATTTTTTTACGTTCGAATATTACCTAGGAACTGTATTACTTACTCTGCTGAGGACTGAGTTACATACTTAGTGGCAAATATTCATAGAATATGGCACCTGTAGGTTTTGTACCAGGCGTTAAAATTAAAAATAATGAATACACCACGACCTATACATTAATGTAATAAGGTGTTTAATGCATACTCCCTATGCAATACCTAATCAATCAACATGCATAGGTACTGGTCAGTCAAACCTATGTATCTATCTATCAAAATAATTACTATATTTATATACAAAATGCGTTTTTAATTGGTGTTTGAAATCCCCGGTATGTGTGTATTAGAGCCACGGCCACGAAGACGCGACGGTCAAGGGTAGATATATAATAAAACTAGCTGTTGCCCGGGGCTCCACACGCGTAAATATATCACACTGTACTTTTTCGGGATACAAATAGCCTGTTTTAATCCAGATCATAAACTACTTATACCATACCAAATTTCATCGAACTCCGTTGAGTAGTTTTTGCGTGAAAGAGTAACAAACATCCATCCATCCTAACAAACTTTCACATTTATAATAAATAGTAAGTAGGACTATTAAGTACTGTGTGAAAATATTTCCAATATCCCATGTAGAGCTATTGTGAGCGGTTATAAAATGTTTTTTTGAAACGGCTGAATCGATTTTCATTGGACTTTCAATGGCAGATAGCTGATGTTGTAAGGTATAACATAGGTTATTAATTTGTCTTAGGGTTCCATTTTAGAAATAGAGTTCCGTTAGTTCTACTCAAACGAAGTGGCGGGTGCCAGCTAGTCATTCATAAAATCATTAACCTTATACTTAGTAGTCTTTGGTATTTGGTATTAGTAGTCACAAACGTTCTTTGACTACTTTTTAATTAAATTTATGGATATTTCTTTAACGTTTCCTTCTGGGAGAGGATCCCAGAAAAGGCCCTAGGCCCTATCACAAATATTCAATCTCTAAACTTTATTTTAGTTCGACTAATTTGCTTAAATAGAATTGCCACGCAAAAATACGTGTCGGTTACCAATTACCATGCAACTTGTACTTATATATAAGTAGGTACTTTGTCGACAATCATATTAAACGCCTTTGTGGACTTCTAGACTTAGAATTATCGATCGATCGTCGCGGCGGAAGAAATTCTAATAAGTAAAATAATAAGCATATTTTAAAATATTATCACCAGTCAGTCAGCTTCAATTTTCAAATATTCAAGGTTCCGGTTACTTGAGATTACTATATCCCGATGTAAATTGCTAAATAATATGCAAGGAAAACAATATAATTTAATCGTGTGTACACAACCACACAGCCAGTTATACGTTTCATAACTTTTAACATGAAATTTTCGAGTTACATTATTTTTTTGCTGGTTTAATTGTTGTAACTCGGGTACACACCTACCTTTAGACAGAATTTGAATCTTTTCACTGAATGACAATTGTGAGAACTTGTTATTTTTAATTTTTAATAAACACAAATTTTCAACACAAACCTCACAATCAAATAACATTTTAAAAAAATCAACAAACGCACTAGTAAAAGCAAATCACTACAATTATTATAGAAACTCAGTAATAAACTATTAAATGTACACACTTAAAATGTTAAAATGAAAAATCTTTTAAGAAAACTATAAATAAAATGGAGCGATTAAATTGTAAACAATGCTTATCACATGAAATATGCAATATGGCCCCCGCGAAACACAAAACGTTTCTTCTATTTAAACAAATAAAATCTTACTAAACAAAAATGCATAATGTGCATACGTGATTTATTAGATTTCCGTCTATTATTTTTACTCGGATTATAGGCAACGAATAATTTCCGACAAGCCAGTTCTGCGGTTTTCGGAAGCGATCGGATAGCCGAGAGATGGCTCTCGCCGCGCGATTTGCCGCTATATAATCATGTCGATATTCATGGGTGTGTGCGTTTGTGAAGTATGAAAATTACACATACATGCGATGATATGTCCTGCAGAACGCAACGGCATGAGATGAGTTGCTATTTATAAAATATTAGGCGTTTTTAAGTTATTATATTTTTTAAATTAATTTATTTATTATTAATTAAAGTCATCTAGAACGTACGAACGTTTTATTAAAATATCTGTGAATCTGTGAAAACAAGTAAAGCACTGCATTTATGCCTACAAGAGGCGCACGCCCCTGCTGGTCACCGTGGCGGGTTTAGACCAAAACCCTTCAGACAAATTAATAAAGCACAACTCTCAAGAAGAATGTCATTTAAAGAAAATAAAAAATATAATATACATAGCAACCTATAATGTAAGAACTTTGTAGAGCTACAGCCACCTGTACGAAATAAAAGAGGCATTGTTGAACATACATTACTAGATAATCGGACTGTCCGAGAAACTTGGAAATTCCATAGAAGAATATGATGACTTTATTCTATATTACAAGGGAGAAACACCGGGTCTCTACGGAGTTGGATTTATAATAAGAAATAATTTAAAACACTCCATAGAACGTTTTCAGGGCTTATCTGAACGCGTCGCATTACTGCAGATAAATATCAACGACTTCGTTTTAAGCATGTTACAAGTCTATGCTCCAACAGAAGCAGCTAGCGATGAAAAAGTTCAATTATTTTATGACACCATCAACAGGGCACTCGGGCTATCAGGAAAAAATGTTATAGTAATGAGAGATTTTAACGCCAGAATAGGCAAGCCAAACCCAGAGGAGCATCAAAATATGAAACAACATGGTTATGGGAACAGAAACAGCCGCGGTGACCAACTCATAAGGTTTGCATACGAAACTAAGTTTTTTTAAGTTGAAGCACATTTTTCAAGAAAAATCCAAACAAACGTTGGACTTGGAAATCACCGGATGGCAACTCCAAAAACGAAATTGATTTTATTTTAACAAAGCTACATAAAAAAGTATTCGATGTGCAAATACTAAATCCAACATACCCCACCGATTATAGGCTAGTAAGAGGTAAATTAAATCTGGGCTTTTGAACGAAGAGTAGAGCAAATTATACCACAAGTAATATAAACTGACTGACTGAAACACAAAAACCACGAAGACAATCATGTTAAATTAATAGAAGCCTATTTAGAACCCACATTAATAGAAAAATGCAGTTCTGTGCAAGAAGTCTATAATTTTATAGTAAACTCTATCGAAAAATGACAAAAAAGCACACTCAACCAAATCAAATGAAAATGTAGAATCGATATTATCAGATCACACTAAGAAACTTATCCAGCGAAGACAAGAGTTACACAGAGTGAAACCAAAGAACAGATCGGCAAAAAATGAATTAAGGGCCCTATACAAACTTATCAGTATAATATATTAATATTAAGCTATATTAATATTAAATATATTTATATTAAGCACGATTATAAACATCATAGAACTACTACTCTAGAGAGATACCTCGTAACTACAGGTGGTGTTAAAAAAGCTTTCAAAAACCTGAACACTCATAGAACCTGGATAGAGAGTCTACAGGGGACTGCAAACACAACAAAAATAGAAAAAATATAATTGACATTGCTACAAATTATTACAAGGAATTATATAATACCCAAGAGCAAGCAGAAAGCAATCTTAATATGGACGTAGAGAGAAAAGACATAAAAACAATTGAGGAACAGGAAGTTTTTGATGAAACAAAAAGGCTAAAGCTAGACAAGAGCCCAGAACCCGATTAGATATCAAGCAAGGCGAGGCAAGATTAGATATCAAATTCTAGCAAGGCGTCGCTTAACACAACATTTAAGAATATTATTTAATAAGGTATAAACTACGACTACTACTAACTACAAACAGGCTCTACGCTATATCGATGGTCGGAATCACATGTAATTTTACTATTCAAAAAAGGCGATCCAAAAAATATTGGTAACTATCGCCCGATCAGCTTATTACCGGTAATCTACAAGTTATTTGCTTCAATACTAGAAAAAAGAATTAGAACATCTCTAGGCCTTTTCCAACCAGCGGAACAGGCAGGATTTAGAAGGGGATATTCAACCGTGGATCATATATACTCCATTGAATTAGTAATCGAGAAATATCGTGAAAAAAGGAACTCTACATAGTGTTTATTGACTACCAGAAGGCCTTCGATACTTTACTGCACTCTGCAATATGGGAAACTCTCAGATCACAGGGAGTAGATACTACCTATATAAACATACTTAAGAGTATCTACGACAAAAGTATGAGTAGAATAAAACTGGACAGAACTGGTCAGGCAGGGTGTCCCTTTGTCTCCACGCATTTTTATAGCAGTCTTAGAGGAAGTAAGTATATAAAAAACTAAAATGGAAAGATATCGGACTAAATATATCAGGAACTTACGTCAGCCTTAAGTAAGTAAGATTCGCAGACGACATAGTGCTGTTTTCAGAAAAGTGTAAAGAGATAGAGTTTATGTTGCAACCATTACAAAAAGCAAGTATCGAAACAGGATTGGAAATAAATCTAAAAAAGACAAAAATCATGACCAACAGTAAAAAATTACCTGTCTATTTAAACAATGTTCCCATAGAATACGTAGAATCCTATGTCTATTTGGGAAAACAAATATCTTTTGATTTAAAAAGCAACGAGATAGAGGTAGATAAACGAATAAACGGTACCTGGCAAAAGTTCTGGAACCTAAAAGAAATTTTCAAAAATAACATGCCTGTAAAGCTAAAAAGACGTGCAATGATTCCTGCTTGCTACCATCGCTGACCTATGCCTCACAGACGTGGAAATTTACACGAAAAATCTGCAACAAAATTAGACACTGTCAAAGAGCAATGGAGAGGAGTATGACAAATATTTAAAAATTCAACACATACCACACGCATTCATTAGAAAAATAATCGGTGGCATAGACGCCAACACTTACGCTAAACGGCTAAAGTGTCGATGGGCGGGCCACGTAGCAAGGACCACAGATAGTGATGGACAAAACTCATTACAACATGACCAGGACCTAGAGGAAACAGAAAAAGAGAAAGACCGGTGATGCGCTGGGAGGACGAACTAAAAGAAACGGCGGGTAAAAATTGGTTAGAAAAAGGCCAAGATAGAGAGTTGTGGTCTTGTCTGGAGGAGGCCTTCACCCTCAAATGAAAAGAGGTTCTTACGGTCAAATGTTTTATAATTATCTAGTAAAAATTTATAAAAAATATAGAGAATTTGGATCAACATAATCTATTTTTAACGAATCTATAATAATCTATCTATATGTAAGTATTCCTAGTAACCATTGTATGTAATTATATAATTTAGAAAAAAATATAAATAAAAATCAATCCTAGGAAAAAATAGCCAATATTTTATAATCATGCAATACAATAAATGAATAAAAACTAGAGAAAAAGAACTAGAAATATAAATAAATATAAAAAAGGTGATGAGACCTAAATTTTATGTAATTATAATAAATATTGAAATGTAATAGGTGTAATGTTGTAGTCTAAGGTACAAAATATTATGATAAAGCTTAGTTATCATAAAACTTTTAATTAATAGGATTGTAACAAATAGATTTTAAGACGTAATGAAATAAAAGGCTTTTTATTTTTTATTTACTTTATACCTATAACTATAAAAATAGAGCACAAAAATCAGCTTTAGTACCTAGCGGTAGCCGGACACCGGCTGTAATGGTTTAAATACAAATACAAATATCACCGTATAATTTGACATATCCATATAAAACAATTAAACGGATAAGCGGGTGAAGATACAATCTATGTAATTACTTTAATTGAATTCAAAGAACTATAGGAACTCACATCCTTCTCATCTTAGTTATAATAAAAATACAATGTCTTATTAATTCAAAAATGTCATAATCGTTTTCTAATTCCTTTTTAGTAGCGATGTTGCAAGGATTCATGTTGTTATGATTAATAGGTGATCTTCTATTGATCTTGTCCATTATTAGCTGTGATTAATGAATAATATAAAATATTACAAATCAATTATATCACGACTAGCAGTTTCCCGTGGTTTCACGAGTTTAAATATGAGTAATAAATATTTCTGAATCTAAATTCAAACCAGATTAGGACTTGTTAAATAAAATATGCAGTGTGATCTAAAAGTATTGTGCATACAAAAGGTTTTAGTTGTGAAACTTCATTAGCGCCGTTCAGACTGAAATTCGAAATATCGAGTCACGTCACGACACGATTGTCGAGATAGCGACATCTGTCTGAAGTTACTTATACTTCTTTTTTTATATATATATATGGCATCGGCTTATAAACATTTGCCAGTGTCAAGTTAAAAAGGCGGGAAATAGAACTTTCGTTTCAATTTTCAACACCGTATTCCTATATCGTCAAGTCTAAAGTCTAGTCAAAGTCCAAATATATAGTCTGTACAGTCCATGAGTCAGGTCAGTCGATTCAGTAAAGTGGTAGAAGCTTTACTAAAAGTTCCTAGGGAGTTTTGGCGGGAAACACAAAATAGCACATTTTTAGAAGTTGTACCTCTTGCCTACACGTCTTGTGCACGTTAACGAATATTTAATGGTTATATAATATATTCTACCAATATTACACATTAAGAACCGAAATAACACATTTTTATGAAGAAATACGAATTCCACAACGTCACCCATTGAACTCCCCGGCAAAACTCCCTTATACTTCTTACATAACAACTTAACTTTCTAAAGTACGGCTCAATACACAGATGGCGCTAGGTGTAATAATTTTATTTTTTCTATATTTTTTTTAAGTGACGTCCTGTAGGCACGATGAGAGTATTTTTGAAATTAAAATGACGAATAAAAATTAAACTTCTGCCACGTGTACTTCAGGCGATAAATTCTTTCTTTAAATATTTAAGAAAATATTGACAACTGAATCCAAGAAAGTTGCCAAGATCGACGTTCTACGATATATCTAGAAACAAAAATTAAGCCAAGAAAAGTCTTTACCCATTCGTCATCATCATCATTCGTCGTCATCAGTCATCTGCCTCTTACCAATCTTGCCCTCCACAGGCGAATGTGGCTTCGCTACTCGAAGATAAGAAAGACATGGAAGCTGCTCCGGGGTCTCGTATACCTCTATCTATCGTATGCACTAAGAATATCTTACCAGTTGGATTTCATCTGCCTCGTACTAATCTTGCCCTTCATAGGGAACCGTATGGTGGGCGCCGCCTTGTTCCGGTTCAGAAGGTTGAGGCTGCGTCGCTCGTCCACTCGCAGGTGCATTTCGGAGAGTTCATGGCTCTCGCAGACCAGCCATAGCAGCTGTTCTAGGGTTTCCGACCCGTCTATCTGTAAGATAAAAGACAATTTTAGTATAGCAGATTGCTCCTTGTAAAAATTATAGGATTCAAAAATTACATGCTAAGGAGTAAAATATGACCAAGTAGTGTGTGATGCTCAGCAATTATCATAAAACAATCAGCCTGCTGTAGATAATTCTATATTCTATTTGCGTTAAATTTGAAGTGAACCATCAGCGCATTGACCAATGACGCTTAGGCCGGGTTCATTTTCACCAATTCAAATAGGTGAGCCATTCATTTAGTAGGTCATTGGTCAATATTGATATTTCGCTGATGAGTTTCTTTCTGATGAGACACTTCAAACTTGCCACGTGTCGCGATGTAGACAGATTTTTTGCGGTGTTTGGGTAGGTATATGGGTAAAACTGAATTTATTTATTTACCTACATATTTCACATAGAGCAAAAGTTGATTTTCATTTATAAAACTTTAAATTAGCTTAAGGACTTTATTGATTTAAACGACGGAAACAAGCTTGTTTATTGTAACGGAAACATGTTTATTATTCAGATATAATAAAATAGTTTTCGTTTTGTGAAGCAGGAAGGGATTGAAACACCTATTTGTTATTTAAACTTGTCCGTTGGATGGCAAAGGGCTTTGATTCAAGTGACACAGGAAAGCACAATTACGAACTTCCCTTCAGACATACACATTATACAAAAAAAATAGAAGCGTGCCTGAGCTACGACATGTTATAAAAGTAGATATTTATTTACTTCATTACTTCACTTAGGGCCTGTTTTATAATCTACGGATAAATGTCGGGTAGCTTATCCGGAAGTTTTGTCGCTGCTTGCTATATATCGAGCGACCGAGACAAAACATGCCAATAAGCTAGGGTTGCCAACCGTCCTGTTTTCCCAGGACATGTCCTAGTTTTTGCAATGTCCTGGGGTGTCCTGGATAGTTTTAAAGGAGCGTCCTGGTTTTATATAAAGCACCCTGTATTTTAAAAATCGCGCGCCACTTACAATTTTTCCTTCTAATCTATTTTATTCAAATACTTTTATGAAAAAATATGATTAATCACATTACACGTATTTCATTTTTAACCTATTTTAACTCCATATTAATTTAACTGTTTCAATTTTACAACTGTTTACTGCGTCATGTTTTTTAACTGAATTGTCCTGGTTTTACTTACTTCAAATCCTAGATTTTTTAATTTAGGGTTGGCCACCCTATAATAAGCTATCTGACACATATCCGTGGATTGTGAAACAGGTCCCTAAAATACAACAACAAAAGAAACCTTTAAGTTATAACAATTGCAGATTGTAAAAATAACAAAAATTGGTATAACGCGTTTAGTGTTTACTAATAGAGTGTTTGAGACAAATGAGTCATTTGAGTTTACGTGTCGTAGGTTGTTTTGTCTAAATAAGTGTGTTGTTTATTTGTCTAAATATATAATCTCTAATTAAAATAAAATAAAAAATAATGTCCATGTAATCCCTTTCCCTAAGTGACCGCGTTATACCAGATTTTGATTAGGAAATCCAGTAATTCCAGGATGCATTTCAATCCCACAAATAAGACACCAGTTACCTTCATAATAAGCTTCATAGTTTCCAGGTCCAAATAATAGACTGACATCAGACGACCGGCCTCAGTGGACTCGATGCAGCTGGCTTCGTCCATCATTATGAGGCCAGCGCTAGCGAGACCGTTCATAGCTTTCACACATAGCTCTGAGGACGACCAATTGAGTTAGTGCCAATCCGCAGTAGGTTGGCGTGATACATGTTCTCATACTGGGGTGATGCGCCCTAGTTGCGGGGCTGTTAGTGGTTTTAACCATTGTAGCCATTAATTTCTATGAAGTATGGACACAGATTAAAGAAAGCTTGTATATTTTTACTCTGTCGTATGGACGCTTTCTGCAATCTGGTCCCGTGCTCTCGAAGAACACGTGTTACGGGTACCAGACAACAGAAATAAATTTAATACTTTTATACTATACAGTATACATATATATTTAAAGATTTTAATTATATTATATGCATATTTAATGAACCCAGGAACACAAAACTATTTTGTTCCTTTGGCGGGATTCAAACCCGCGACCTCCGGCTTGAGCATCGACGCGCTCAACCACTGGAGCTACAGAGGTCGAGATTATGATGGTGATGGTGACGATGACGGTAGTAATATAAAGGTTTTAAGAAACCTACTAGCTATTAACGGAGCTAACATCTTTAATTTCATTCTTTAAGAGCTTTAAAATAATAAAATCACAAAAATGCTTGTTACTAAGACTTCTAACCAACTTTTGACGGTGAAAATGTTTTTAAGCGAATTATTCGATCCGTTAACAAATCAAACACCCAATATTGAATGAAATGAAACAGAAGTAAGAATGGTACGGCAAAACGGTTTGACCCAGCTAGTTATTTGATCGACATAAAGTGTGGCGATTATTACCGATCACTATACAAACTAATATCAGCCAATTTTCTTAGCCAATTATGCTTTTAATAATAATAATAGTTTTGCACAATTATATTATGTGTATGCACGTGAGATTCGTGTAGACGCTCATTAGATGCTGACATTTCGCATTTATAGGTAAAGGACATGCTCAGTTCGGTTAAAAACTGCAAGCGATATTTCAAATGGAGATGTATTTAGAAACGATTTAACACAAACTTTAGCTCCTTATTGGCATATGACCAGGTCAATCGACTTTTATGTTTCAATTGATTGATATTATTGGCGTAATAAACTTGACACGATATCGTCCTTACGTTTACATCGGTCTAATTGTGAAAGTAGCATATGAATAATTATTTTGTTACACATAACTGTCAACGTTAACCATTACAAAAGTCTACTCAAAAATTGCCTTTTATATGAAAGTGTGCCTACCAAATTATTAATTTACTAGCTCGCGGCTCCGCTCGTGTAAATAAAGTACACTGTACTTTTTCGAGATATCAAGTAACCTATGTTTCAATCCAAAGTCTAAGCTACTACCATACCTAATTTCATCAAAATTAGTTTAGTAATTTTTGCGTGAACAAGTAACAAACATCCATCCATCCATCCTCACAAACTTTCACATTTATAATAGTAGTAGGATTGATTACCGCCACCTAGAAATAATAAACGTAACATGTAACAAAAACAGTTGTGTAAAAAAAAACAAAAAGTTTGAAATTTTTTTTATGAGAGAGAAGCTCTACATCTCCCTCTATTTTGTATAATCTTTATTTTTTATTTTATCTTACCTATCTTCACTGAACTAATATATGTTTAACAACCGCCTCCTTTTTTTGGAAGTCGGTTAAAAATGTAGGATAAATCTAAGCGAACTATCCGAAAATTGCAAGATTACTATTTTATTAATGTATATTATTCTTTTATCTGTACCGCTAATCAAAATCGACAAACAGAAACAGTCCTGAGAAATAATACACTTTGTTTTACAGGTTTTATTAACATAATATTAATTGTTAGCTAATTAATTATGTATGAAACAACGTGCTAAACATTTAGAAATAATGCCTTGGAAATGTCGTAATAAAATTATATAGAGTACAACATTACGAGGCCAAAAAAAGTCCCACGACCATATGAAGCTTATTTCAGATGTGTGTTTGGAAATTGAATCATTACAGGACAACATTTGTAATACGTAGGCGCCGATCACTGAAATTGTACTGTTTGTAACTTGTTAGTCATCGCTCACTTCAGTCACTTCTTATCCTATATTACATTTTTAGTGAAGCCGGAACAGTAAATACCTACTCGTAATAGAGGCAGGGCCTTTAGTCAAGATGCATTCGATAATTTCGACGGCGAAGTTCGAAAACAAAGTGTATGGGATTTGACATAAGGCATCGCAAGCGATATGTCACATAACAATGACTTAATATGCAAATCCCGACTCAGACCCCCGGTTTCTGAATGGATAATCAACGCCAAAACTAACTAATCAGCGGTCAAATCTCTTGTCAGGTGTAAATTGAGTTGCAAAAAGCTTGATCAGTCGTTTGATTTGATCAACGTGTTAGTTAACAAAACTAATGTCGAACCCATGGTCAATCCACATGTCAAACGCTGTTTTCGGTTTCTGGAAAGCTACATAAGGTGTAAATGCGTCATGTCAAGATGATCAATGATTAGTATTTTTTTCACTAATTAGCGTTTCAGAAACGCAAATTGATTTAACCTGCCTGTTAACTCAACAACGTGTTAGTTCATCAACTATTTGATTAGCCTTTCAGAAACCGGGTGTAAGTCTACTAAAACCCTCGAACATAAGAATTACTGAAGTAACTTGATCCGGTTTAAATAGGCCATAAACCAGAGGTTAGCATAAATTTCTTAAGAAACAACAAAAATCCTACAATAGTGGGCAATATCGTAATAACCAATAGCTCATCTTATATCGACCTATCGACCCACATGCGACCCTTACTAAAATACACGAATTACACAATTACCACCCATTGATGCATGTCAAATGCCGTTTAATCGCCGATTAGCACATTAGTTCGATCTCGCAAACTGCAAATAAAATTGAACCTTCTACCTACTTATTAAAGATCAAAAGTGCTAGAAATTAAATTCAGCAACACTAACTGTATCTGCAAATACAAATATGAACTTTAAATTTAGAGCAAAAGTTTCAAATTTGCTTGATTAATTCATTAGAATCGTTCTTTTCACTGTGATACCATGAAACAATGTTAGAGGCTAGGGAGCGCACGCAAGGTTACGATATTTATTTAACTTTATACACAATGATATAAGTAATTATTGCATAGGATTATACGGTTAATGGCCGAATATCATGTCATCGTCAATCATAATGGCGGGTGACAGGATATACATCATAGATTCATAGGTGACAGGGGTTCTGGCGCAAAGGTTGGACAAAGTTTAAACGACTGTCATAGATCCTGATGTAGATGGTAAAACTTTAAACTAGGTTTAAACAGTTTTTTTAGTTACAATTTACAAGTATACCGAAGTCACGGAAAAATCACCATACCATTTAGGCCGGATTGAAGAAAGCTTCATGAAAAAGCTCTTATAACGTAGGAATCAAACTCTTTTGCAAACTGCGTTAAAAAAACAGTCGAAAAGTTAGACTCGCGCACGAAGGATTCCGTACCTACTTATACCACTTATCCATACAACTATTAGTATCGAGCAAAAACTAGGATTCATATCGAGCAAAAACGGCTAAATAACGTTTGTTGCATTTAACCTAATCGATCTAATATCTAATCTAATCGATCTAATCGATCTAAGATCTAAGATCCTAATATACAAGTAAGGGGGAGTAGAGTAATAGGATCCCGTTTTTATGGTTTCGTAGTACTACAAGGAGCCCGTGTAGTTTCGCGCAGTTCGGTAGTCTGTAGACGTCTATCTGTCCGCCTTTCTAACTTCTGTAATCTTCTAATATATAATAAATAATAGTATAAAAAAACTAAAAAAACACGCTTTTATAGAAAATCTAACTAAAAAATAAAAAATAAAATTTAATAAATTTGGATTAAGAATAGTGTAAATGAAAAATAAATGTTTATTATTGTAAAAAAGCGTGGGGTGCAGTGTCTTCACCTGTACGTTTGTTTGTATGTAACCGACTCCAGTGGATTTGATTTTGATCCACTTCAAACGGTCACATTTCGTTTAAAGTGATTTTTAAGATATTATCAAAGTGAAGATCCTTCTCATATTATCTGCCAATAAAATGTTTATAACTATTGACACTATGCACCCCACGCTTTTTTACAATAATAAACATTTATTTTTAATTTACACTATTCTTAATCCAAATTTATTAAATTTTATTTTTTATTTTTTAGTTAGATTTTCTATAAAAGCGTGTTTTTTTAGTTTTTTTAAACTATAATTTATTTTTTGCTTTTTAGTACGGTTTGTCAAAGAGTAAGCCTGGAACTGCATGCATACGTAGTTTGCGCACTAGTTCTATCTCTCTTACTCTCATGCAAAGGATGCGGAAAGAAATTGATGAATCCTGGCGAATTTCATCAGGATAATCGGATATTTTAATCGAATTATTGCATCGTCATCGGTCTTTGACAGGTGTGCAAAGTTTGAATTAAATCCGATCGTTCAAAGTAGGGCAAAATCGAGCCCAAAAGAGTCGGTTACAAACAAACAAACAAGCAAGCAAGCAAACATACAGGTAAAACTAATAAAAGCGTTATAAAAATGGATTACAAATTGATTGCAAAAACTCGAGAATCGAACGGCTGGACCGATTAGGATAATTTTGGTCTTGAAATAATTGTGGAAGTTCAAATATTGTTTGTGTAATTATTTATTTATTCCAGTTCATTTTTAAGACAGAACAGAACGTGTGTCGGGACAGCTAGTTATGAATTGATGAAACTTACTGTTATGGATGATGCCAAACTTGAATTCAATACACAATAGACTTCATGTTTGGCATCACAAAATAATAAGAATGTTATATTTTAAGGATGTCTGTTTCTTCATACATGTGAAGTGGGGATGTTTTTTTTTCATTCCACTCTATAGTAGTCGAATAGATGTTTTTAAACGAAAGTGAGATTTATACATGACTCTTTTTTAAATCAATCATTAATGAGTAATCGGCCTCCAGAGGGGCTACCAACTTCTAAGCCACTTTGGCTTAACCCTTCTTAGACATATCCTGACTTTGGGTACGGAGCCTTAAATTATCCTCCTCATGTCAAGATTCTGTGTGAACAATTTGACCACTTATCGGCAAATTATATTGATGTAAAATAATGCATGTTAATATAACTAATTTCACGCCTCTTTCGAGCATAAGTATCTAAATGGAAGCAGCACAACATTGCAATTACTTATTTTAATTTTACAATTTATTCAATAGCTTTTAAACATAAGAACTCTCTTCCTCGCGTTATTATACTGTAAAAATGTGCTTAATAATAATTCTGCGTTCAGTTAATAATAGATGGCCTTCAATAATTGTAAGTCTTGAGAATTAGCGCGTTAGTACTAAATAATAAAATAAGTAGTGAAGTATCTATGTTCTATACTAATAATACGTCTTTACCTATGAAATTGCCGTTCTGCAGTACTGACCATTTCAAATTAAAATAATTTTTGTTTGGCTAAGAATTCTAATTTCAATTTCATTTTATTTTAAAAACATGGAATTCGTTTTCCAAAAGTAGTCATTTGTTTATTGATTAGTGTTACATTTTCATCGCATTTCAATCTTTTTCGTCATCATGGATTTCGTTCGTTAAAATTCGAGTAATTATGGAATATGAGTACCGTCGTGGCAGCAACGCGGCACAAGCGGCACGCAAAATCAACGACGTTTACGGAGCTAACACTACAAACCAACGCACCACCTGTTATTGGTTTGCTCGCTTCCGTTCTGGAAATTTCGACCTGAAAAATGAACCTCGCGGTCGTCCGAAGGCTTTGGTCAACAAAAACACAATCTACGGCTGAATTAGCAGCAGCTTTCGAGGTAAGCATTAAAACAATATTGGTCCATTTGCATCAAATTGGCAAGGTAAAGAAGCTTGACAAATGGGTGCCCCACGAACTCAATGATCGCCAGCGCGAAGTACGCGTCGAGACGTGCCTTGCACTGCTCAACAGACACACAAATGAAGGAATTTTGAATCGCATTGTTACCTGCGATGAAAAATGGATTCTGTTTGATAACCACAAGCGCTCAGCAAATTGGTTCAGCACCTAAACAATGGTTTTGGTTGTTCCAATGTGGGAACCGAACCCACGACCTCCGAGTCGAGAGCCAAGCTCTAACCACTAGACCACGGAGGCTGTTAATAAAACCATGGACCAATAAAATAAAACTAATATGAATGTCTGCAGTGACATTAACAAGCAGCCTTCAGTCTCCGCACTTCCGCTTTAAACGATGCATGCGACGTGTAATGTGGCTTCGTGAGCCGAGTATCACAATGTCCTCACTTACGAATCCAACCTATAGCGTAGGGTATAATTGTATTAGGTCATTATATATGAAATTGGCGTTTTGTAAAGGAGGAACATAAAGTCGACTTTTTAAACATAATACCTATATTATTTAATCAAAGTATATACCATTGCTATCTATGCACTTTAGCCATCTCATACGTAGTTCATTGATTCCTTTACTATAAAAACCATTCGGACAGGAATCGATATAATCTTTGAAGGCGCTTTGGACTGCCCCATCGGAGTTGAATTTTTTCCCTTACTAGAAGTTATCCAAATTTTGAAAAAAATGGTAATCTGTTGGAGCAAGGTCCGGGGAGTACGGTGGATGTCATAGACATTCCAATTGAAGCTCCTCTAATTTGGTAGCTGTCTGTTGTGCAGTGTGTGATCTAGCGTTGTCCTGAAGCAGCAGTGGCCTAGAGCGAATGACCAACCTCGGTTGTTTAGAAGCTAGCTTTTCCATCATGATTTGCAGTTGCTGGCAATAGACATCTGCCGTAACCGTCTGGCCAGGTTTAAGAAACCTAATTATACAATTAATTCTAGTGAACGACACCGGCACTAGTCCACCAAACCCTCACAAGTAACTTTTTTGACTCAATTTTTGCTTGGGGCAGGCTTTGGCTGGTTCGCCAGGGTTCAACCCATTGCGATGAGCGATTGATTGATTGATTGGTGAGATGATTCCAAATAACTTAAAGGATCCACATTCGATCACAGGTAATGATTCGATTTAAAATCCCTTCATTATTGTGCCGGTTGAGTAATGTAACGCAGCAGTGGACGCGCGTTTTTTCAGTTTGCTGCACTCATTTCATGAGGTACCCACCTTTCAAGCCTTTTCACCTTCCCAATTTGCTTCAAGTGGATTAAAACAGTTTTATCACTAACACCGCAGCCTGCAGCAAACTCGGACGTGGTTTGCGATGGATTCGTTTTCACAACAGCCTTCAATTCTTCATTATAAACTTTGGTCTCCGGCCGTCCACGGGGCTTGTTCTGCAGGTCGAAATTTACAGAACGAAAACGTTGGAACCAAAAACGCACTGTGTTTTCTTTTGCAACGCCGCCGCCATACACATCATAAATCCTTCGAGCCGTTTCTGCAGCACTGGTGCCACGGTGGAACTCGTACTCGAAAATAATACGATATTTCAAGTTTTCCATTTCGTAAACAGTGACGAAAAGAAAAACCCAAAAAGAAAAAAACAAATAAATTGCGGTTTTCGAAACACAAATGCATGAGTAAATAGCGGTATAAATTTGAAATTGGAATTCCTAACCAAAGAAGATATATTTGAGATCAAAGTGGCCAGTACGTCAAAACGCCAATTTCATATGTAAGGACCTAATATAACAAGCCTTTTTGTTATAAGTGGATTTCATTTGCAATACAATAATTGATCTTAAAAGAAGGCACACACAAAGTGCCAAATGTTAGCAAATTGCTGTCCAAAGAGATTTAAACTAATTCTTGAATAATATTTTGAATACTGGGGAAGTTTGCGAATTAAGAGCCCAGAGGAAATTTACATACCTAATAACTCCGATTTTTTAAACTAAAATTAACAATAATCAATAATAATAATTTCTTTGCATCGCTACGCAAACTGGTTCTTTGAAGTCGTAAAACTTCTTCAAATTTGTACGAAGGTATAATAAATAGTATTTAAATATTTATTAATAGAATAGATGATTAATGAAGCCATAAAACGCCAGACAAAAAACGTAATTGTACATTTTCCACAAAAAACTTTTAATTACAAATAAACGATGAAATAAAGTTAATATTCCTAAATATGACTATGACATCACTAAAATCTTGGAAAATGATGAAAATTAAACAGCTACCAAATATAGGTTTATTAATGTTGTTATTATTATTGGCTTTTGGTGGTTTATTATTTCCTGAGGCCCCATAAAAGACAAACCAAGCAGTAGGTAAATACTCCATGTTGTGGTAGACATTATAATATTATCTACACATATACACATCTCCTTTCTTGAAAGGTATGAAGTAATAGAGGTACCTACTTAATGTATTATGTTTTCAAATAAATCACATCAGAATAGCAGGAGCCGGCGATTTCAGTGTGAAATAAATTTAAACATTAGTAACTACTAACACGCTAACTAGCGTGCCTGACAATCCGATGCAACTCGGCCCTCTGTCATTGTTGCACTATTGGTAGTGTACCAAACATTTTATGACCCCGGTAAAAGTAAAATATTCGTCTCATACAGTTCCCAATAACACTACTCGTACATAACGTATTTTGAAATTGGCAAAGCTAGCTCTATTGCGTAAACAAATCCTATACCTTCAATTTTCTTAGAGATCCGAGACCGAAGTATCTCTTGGGATCTCTACCATATATCAGGCTGAAGATGTTGAGTTAAGTCACTGGACGCATTGGCTACGTCACAGACGGTCGACAGAGCTGCTTCGCTGTTTAAGTTCTCACCAGATTTAAAGCTACGTCTTACATAAACTCACTAACCTTCAATTTTCTTAGAAATCTGCTGCGCTGGAGCCGTGGCCGGTAGACCGAGGTATCTCCTGGGGTCCCTTGCTGCTCTCACACTGAAGAACGTAGAGTTGAGCCACTGCACGCACTGGGCTACGTCGCAGACGGTGGAGAGCGCTGCTTCGCTGTTCAGATTCTCCGCTATGCGTTTGTGGAGGTAGCTTTGGAGAGGCTCACAACCGCCCACCAAAGCTTCGTATCTAGCCTGTTGACGATTAATGTAATTTTTTCATTTTTCGTAAATTGTACAGAAGTTCTCAAGGTATGAATGACCACATGTAAGAAGATCCTGAGAGTTTTCGCCTGACATCCACAGTCATTATTTTGCATTTGCCATAACACCCCACCTGAAAACATTCAAGTTGGGTATTACGGTAGTAACTGGTAAGGTTCTATTAAACAAATTTAAAAATATAACGTCTGACAAAATATTATGTCATTTTTGTGTCACAAATCGCCATCGCCAATCGCCAGTCATATAAAATCAATCGTACAGGTTTGAGATAATATATACACCCATTTATTTCGTATTTTATTACTTTTATTGAAAATGGGCAGAAAGAAAAGAGCTAAATTAAGCAAAGAACAAAAAGAACTAGCAAAGAAGCAAAAAGAAGCAGAAGCCAGGAAGATGTTAAAAAGAAAGGAACTAGAACGGGAGATTGCTGCACATGCACGTAAAAAATGTGAAGTGGATAAAGGCTGGATGGAGATGCTGCTCAAAATAAAGGAACCGATTTTCAGGAATGACTTAGAGGCAATGTGGCAAACATTCGACCGGGCTCTAAATAAAAGAGACCATCAAATACGTTATTTGATGAAACTGATGAATATAGCTGAAGATCAGCTTCAATATACTGTTGCGTATTATAGTGAGGTTATCGATACAATAATACATACTTTTTTCTCCGACATAGAAAAGCTGACAAAAGAAAATGAAAATAATATTGATAACTGTATTACATCTGGAAAAGATGAATTGAACAAAATGGCGTCAGACCAAAAATTTGCAGAGGAACACCTTCAATTGGCAACTTTTGATGCCTATACTAAAGCGGATGCTTTAGCCTGGATGACACGAGGGATACACTTAGTGAAACAAGACGAAGAACGAAACCAATATGAAAATGAACGCTATAGCCTGCGATCGCACCTCGAAAATAGTTACAGCAATATCTGGGACGATTATAAAAGAGTTCTGAAACTGTATATCGTTAACACGGCTGAGACTCAAAAGGAGGTGCGTAAATTGCGACAGAAGGACAACGTAATGTCTGACATTATTGGGAATCAGGCTCTACAAATAAAAAACAGCGACGGACTATTAAAACGATTGCAATCAGAATTGTCGGACTACGACAGTGGTGCGAAACAAGCGGTATTTCGCGACCATCGCAACAAATATAGGGACGCTTGTCAGCGGTTCAAAAATATGCTAACCAACGATTGCCGCTTAGACGATAAACAATTGGCGATATTAGTAAACGAATCTAACGACGCAATAGAATGGCTCGAATCTGGATACAAAAAAGGTGAAAAGTTATTACGATTAGCTGCAGTTTGCCGTAAATTCGAAACGCAGAGAGAGAAAATTTTACCATTCGAAAATGTTATGCTACAGGATAATATAAGTGTGAAAAGTACTCATTCGGAGAATTCTTTGATAAAAGGCGCCCTAACATACACTAGTGGTCTGACTAGATTGTGGCAAAAAATATCAAAGGCAGAGGTCTCTAAAAAAGCTATGCTTCACGAAAAGAGGCAGTTGGAAGCGGAGAATGCGTTTCTGATGCAAACAATCCAAAAAAGTAAAGAAGTGACACTAGGTTTCGAACAAAAGGTATGTCTTTGTCACGGACAAGCTGGCGATCCGCCAGTGGCCATAGGAGTTTTAGAATTACGCAAATATAGCAAATTATAGGTAGAGTTTCAAATAAATAGCTTCATAACGCCTTGAATTTCTTTTTGAATAATTGTTTAACGACTGTTACTTAGATGCTTTGTTATCGATTATAGCAGTTTTGCCACGAAAAAAATTTCATACTTATTCCCCCTTACTAATAAAAAGATTTACACAATGGATAACGTAAACAACGTTGCTGTCTTTGTCTGTTAAGTGACTTTTCCAACGCATCAGACAAAGACAGCAACGTTGTTTAAGTTAGTTAGTAAAGTAGTTATTTTTTAATGTATATACTTGCAGTGCAACGACATTCTTATTGTCTTTTGGGAATCAATTTTTCATATTATAGCGTCTGTCCTTTGAAGAGACATCAAGAACGTGGTTGCATTTTTCAGTTTTAATTGGAACGACTAATTGTGACAATTGTGACAAATTACAATAATAAAAATTAGTTATGTCTAAAAATAACTTTATTATTATATACTTACTTATTTTTATTATATACAATAATAATACTAAATACGAAATAAAAATAAGTTAAGTCTAAAAATATGTTTATTTTTAGACTTAATTATTTTTAGTAATGTAAAACGTTCTAATTGAAACTGAAAATTGCAAATGGTACATGGAATAAAGTAATACGGTCAATGGTGACTAATATATGTAACTGCATTACAGTTAATCACGTCTCCAAGTTTCTAAAATGCATCCTTATGTTTGGTTTGAGCACCTAAAGTATTTCGTAACGCATGCGACACAGCGATGCCACTTTGACCTTACACTTCTAAATAAAGTATTTGTTTACTATTATAAAATGCCATGGGTTAATAAAGAACACTTGGTACATTTTTTTCTGATGATGAGCTTCGATGCGGCAATTATGTACCATTTCCTAGACGACGATATGAGATATAATTATTATAGTGTACTTATAATATTTTCAAGAGTTGCTTGTGTATCCATTATTGTTTTCTAAAAATATTGAAATAGCTTATTCTATTAATTATATTAAAATATTCAGCTAGGTAATCGGTGGATAGTGACTGATTTTTGTAAAATATTTAAATGGATTTTCTGAACTGTTCATTAGAATCTATAGACGCTTTCACACCACGTCGATCTGGCCCGGGTAAGTGGTAAGTTCTCGGTTACCAGACAGCAAAATATATTTACTACATTTTATACTATAGATATATTTAAAATGTTTATTATATTATGTACATGTTTAATACACATCCATCTATAAGAGCTCCGTGGCCTAGTGAGTAGACCGTTTGTTGTTGAGGGAGCAGGTTCGATTCCCAGGATGTGGCGTGTAACAATGAGACTTTATCAGATCTCAAGTACATTATACGGACGCTCTAACGGTTAAGGAAAACATCGTGAGGAAACCCGCACATGGTTGGCCCCAGACGTATTGACCAGTCATTCCTCTGGACTAGGCTGACTGTGTTGTGAGAATGCCGTATGTGCTTGGGCAACCATACGACATCAAAAATCAGCTGTCCCAGGCAGTACAGTATTTCAAGAGTGGTTACTTCGCTCTGAGAGTACTGTATAAATCTCCAATAAACGGATGAAAAGGCCTAAGTTTTTTTAATACACATCCACGACTCAGGAACACAGAAAACTTTTTGTTCCCTGGTAGGATTCGAACCCTCGACCTCCGGCTTGAGCGCAAACGCGCTAACCAGTGAGCCACCGAGGTCGTCGTCGTCATCTAATAGGTATAATTAAATTATTTTTCTTATAAGTCTACTTTGTCGATTGCTCTCTTTGAAACGCTTGAACACAATATTAAAAATAATAATTGTGGACGAATAAGACGGAAGCTGTGCACAAATACGTCTTCAAATACGCTCTACATATTATTTGAGAATAATATGTAGAGCGTATTTGAAGACGTATTGAAATAGCTTATTCTATTATTATCTCAATATATTTTATACCTCAACATAAATTCTAATCAATATAAAATGATATGTCGAAACTCAGAATGGTGGACGTGTAACATTTCCGCGAAAGCTCTCAGAATTTCGCAACACCTTATTGTAATTATGTTACCATCACGACTGTCGCATGACTTTGTGATGAGCTTCGAAACAATGAAATCACTATAGCGTAGAACGTATATATGATTATTGAAAGTAAATGATTTCCTTTTATAATCGCTATATTGTGTTGATTGTACATGTCGGTTTGTCGATCGATATTGATACTTGTGTATGTCGTATTATTAGGAAGTAATCGTAAAAGACACAACTAAAAAACTGCAAAACTATAACAAGAATAAGTTAATGGCTACTCATAAAAAATTATATTTGTTGATACAGACATAAAAAATTGCAACACCTATTACCTAGATTGCCTAGTGAAGTCGTCCCCGTTTTATGGAGATCCTAGAGCACCTACAATAAGGCTGGGAGTATACGATCGGGAATCTGAAAGGCCGTGGAAAATTCAGAGGATCGAAAATAGAATCCTGGACCGATTTAATAGAGCTGAAAATCGAACACACAAGTGTCGGGTCAAATGTCCATTTCATATATGACAGCTCGACACTCGGTACTTCGATTTTCAACTCTATTGTATGAGCGCAGAGTTCTATTTTCAGTGCTCTGAATTTTCCTGAGCGCGCCGGATTCCGGATCATATAGTCCCAGACTCCCAGCCTAATATTTCCCTTTACTGTGTTGAGTTTGCACCGTATAAGCTTTTATAGTCAAAAGCTCGCAATATAATAGCATATCCCATTATAAGTTGCATGTTATAAATGAAAGATGTAGGATAGTACTTATATTTTATCTAAGATTATGAAAAAGTACAGTACAACTTTCTTTACGTCCTTCGGCAATCATCGCAAGACAGACAATGTACAATATCGAGAAAGTTCTGCACTAGTGCAAAGGAAAATGTTAAGAAACTGGTCGACTTATAACGAATATATAAACATAGAGGAAGTGACCGCAACGACTGCAGACGTGGTCGAACTACATATTTACGGAGCGGCAGCTTGTGCGATAGTACAAAAAAGACAACTTCCGAAAGATTTTAAGAACGTGGTTGCACTGTACCTATGTGCGACGTGTGTAAAAGCGTTATTTGAAAAAGTTTACCTATTGGTCGAACCTTAGCATAAAAGCTTAATAAATAATAACCATTAGATAAGATTAAATCAGACTCCTTTAAATCAAACAAATATGAGTGAATTGGCAATTCACTAAATAATAATCATAGCAGTGTTACATAGGTATAAGCTTTTCTACCTCGTCCATGAAAGCAAACCGTTCAGTCATCATTTTCACTCAGGGAAGTGACTAAGTGTTATGTCTTGATCTGACTTAGATTTTATTGATGGACTTAGATCATGTTCCAGTGTTTGCTGACAGGTTTCATACGTTATGAGCTAGATTATAAAAGGCTATCTAACAAAGACCCGCTGTTTAAATGGGTTAACTATTTCTGTATAACATTTGCTTAGCTAACACTTGCGACTTGTTCATATCTTTCACATCAGTTAATTATCTTTGAACATACATCATCATCAGTTTTAGGTAGTCGCAAAAATATGTAAACGGAATAGAAATTAACAAAATTGGAATCCTTTAGTCCAAGTGTAATCGTTAAAGCTCTTACTGAGCTTTCTAATAAGTTACCAGTTTTTTGTCAGTCAAGCTGTGTCAGATTTTTTATAAAATGTCATGGCATACCTAAATTTAATTATATTTATATAATCTAAATTAATTTCTTAATCTATTCCTCCGAAGAGATAATACGCTGCGACACAAACTCAATAATTAATTGTTAATGGGATGTGATGATGATTATTTAATTGATGCTTTTTATTCACGGATAGTAACGAATAAAAGGTTCACGGTCAGAACTTAATCACTTGATAACCGAAACGCATATATTATGAAATAATCGACAACACGCTTCGCTTGTTACGAAAATCTTTTGTACGACACACGACGTTCTATTAAATTAAGACCTTTTGTCGGACACTGTCCCAGCTGCTATTTCTACAGAGATATGCTATGATTTATAGAATAAGTTTATACAATCACGAAGTTCGAAATCAAAAATGTATGGGATTGACACATTCGTGTCCGTCACACGTACATTTCTGACCGCGGGTATAAGCACGCGCCGTTTCAATCTGCGCTCCGAACCGATCGTTCGGGGCCGACAGTCCGCTCTGGTATGTCGGTGACAGAGCATTTACCTAAGTTCAAATCGCGCGCTAACACGTATTTTGACGTATTGTGTAAGACGCCGGCAGTCCAAACCGTGACGTATTGTAATCGTAATTGGCGCGATAGTTCGATCCGTAGTCTAAACCGCACAGATCCCTCCGCAGTTTGGAACGCTGTCCGATCCGCGGTCCAAACTTTACGTGTGCAGACTGCATGGCGCTAGTTGGTCGCTAAACCGCGTTGTTACTCCCATACGTTTTATTATTCAAGATACTCCAGATTGGTTCTGACTTAAGAAAAGCTTATACAACAGATCTTTCTGTACCATTAACATTTATACTAATTACAATACATAACAAGCCTTAAAGTTAGTTCTTTCACCACTGACTTTAAACTTTTATAAAACACTATCGAAGTAACACATTTAAACACGATAGGACACGATTAAATAACTGTAATAGGTATATCGCTATGGTATAAGAAGAGTAACTTTATGAACAACTAGCTCTTGCCCGCGGCTCCGTCCGCGTGAATACAGCATCCCACGGAAACACTGGACTTCTTTGGGATAAAATGCCTATATGTTAATCCAAAGTCTTACTAACTACTAACATAGCAAATTTTATCAAAAACCGTTCAAAAGTTTTTGCGTTAAAGAGTAACCAACATCCATCCATCCTCACAAACTTTCAAATTTATAATATCAGTAGGATAAGCAGCTCTCACTAACCTAACTTGATAACAACTAACAGCACAAAACGGTATTTTTCTGTAATTTTTTTCGTAAAGTATAATGCTCGGAAATATCAGACAGTTTACAAAAGGAATAGTATACTAAAAATTAATATTTTCAAAGAAACTGATGATTGTTTGAAGCACTTTTGTGAGTCTTGTGAGAACTCCCCATGAGCTGCACTGGCAGGTGACGTCACGCGCCTGTAAGTTGCTACGAAATGGTCATATTCATAAAATGTCTTACATCTCCGAAGTAGCTTGATCTCTGGATTAAAACATAGGCTACTTTTTATCCCGAAAAAGTACAGTGTTCCTGTGGGATACTGTTTTTGAGCCGCGGAAACAGCTAGTTATAATTATCATCTGCCTGAATGTATGATGATAAATGTGAATCCTGTTTTTTAGCATATATGTTTTATTTAATAAAAAATAAATAATAGTTTAATAAATTGATATGACCAACGGTTAATATATCATGTTACCAATACACCAAAAACACTTTATTGCTTTGTTTACAAATATTTAATTTACTTATTTTTAAATTTTCAAATAATTATTTAATTTATTGGGTATTTCAGTAACGGCATACGAACTGAATCAAATAGAACTTTTATAAACACAGCATAGTTCGTCCTATATATTATATAAATAAAAAAGATGCATTGTAGTTGTAAAAAATATTTGCTCCTGACTCTACATACCAGTGAAAATCTCGAAGAATTAGCCAAAAACCAACACCTAGAGCAGATCTCTACCTAAAACACCCGTTGAAAAACAGTGCCAAAAATTCAAAAAATCAGCCTAAAACCGTGCTATTTAATATTAACTAGCTTTTTCCCACGGCTCCGCCCGCGTAAATACAGTATCCCACGGGACCACTGTACTTTCTCGGGATAAAATGTAGCCTATATTTTAATCCGGAGCTCCAACTAACTACCATACCAAATTTTATCAAAATCCGCTCAGAAGTTCCATACACCCATCCATCCGCCCTCTCAAACTTTTACATTTATAATATTAGTAGGATTGTGTTTCAAGCACGCTTAGAAAAGCGGTATTTCAAGCTTAAGTAACCCTATGTCTGTTGAGTCATCTGGAGGGTGAAATTCTTTTGCGCAACAAAGCACTAGTAATTAGACAGTGTTGTATCGAGACAAAGATACTGTAACAGCAGATAAAACGCCCTTTTAGATGTGGCGTGTGGCGATGACCAGTGGCGAAGGCTTTTCATAGGGAAGCCCTAGCCTGTATATAAATAGGTAGGGATTTGGATGAGGGTCCTCAAAAGGTAAGTGGTAAGTGAAGCCGATAGGATTGGAGTTATAGGAACTCCATGCCACCGATAGGTTACTAATATCTGCTGTTAAGATCTCTTTTCATCGAAACGACACACTGTACCTAAAGCTTAAGCTTACCAACCCTAGACCTTACGTGTAGGGCGACATACGACATTACAGCAGGCTCGAGGTCTCGCGGGGTCGATATATAAGTGCGCGCACGGGGCGCTTTACCAGTCGACTTAGAACTTACCTGTTGTGTTGTGTGCTTACGGTGAGTTGAAATTGTGACTTATTATATTATATCCACATATGAATATAGTTGAAATTTATAAGTATTCAAATTAATATTGAACAAAGCGGATTGTTTTATGAAACATAAAAATATTTAGGTTCTAATTAGATTTTTTCCAGCAAAAACCAACACTAATGAAAAAGGAGATAATCGAAAATAAATTATTAAGTTCAGGTAATAAAAATAGTACAGAGTTTGATTTTATAAAATAACTTTAATGGGCATATTTTATACAACACTAGCTGACCCGGCAACGTTGTAACCATTGTATGTATTTTTTAATGCCACATCATATAAAAATAAATGTCGAAAACGTAAAAAAATATTCAGGTGAAAAATAGATTACGACTGATTATCAGACCTACCGAGTATGCAAAAATTTTCATTAGAATCGGTCAAGCCGTTACGGAGGAGTTTGTCCCCGAAAGTTTAATATATAAAATTGACGTGTCATAGACACGAGAATTTTATATATATTAGACTTTTTTTTAAATATATTTTTTTCATACAAACCTTCTCCTGACACGGCTGACGACAACATAAAAGAAATATTTATCCAATTTGGTGCAGTCGATTGGAAGTTATGATGAGATGCACGTACAAACATTTCGGTAATTCATTTTTATTTATATAGCTAAATTATCCCCAAAATATAGCAAAATTAACACCGAAAGGTTTTCATGGTACCTACATTAATCACACTGATGATGACACGTAATAAATATAGAGATTTTGTTTTTAAAAGCTCTTCAAGTGACTGAAAAATGTTACATAGTAAATGATATGCGTAGTTTTATTATTTTAGTATGAACAAACGAAAATGACGAGGATACTGTTTGTAAAACTTTGAAGCTTTCGTAAAGCTCACGATTCCTTTTTTTTTTTTTAACAATTAATATTTTTCATGTACCTACAAAATGACCTGGTGAATGATATAAACGACCAACATATCATTATAATAACCAGATGTTTCCCTCGGCTACTAACGCGCAAAAAGAAATCCCGGAGAACCGTATTTTTTGCTGCAATACAATCGCCTATGTGTTAATGCCTGAGTCCAAAATACCACCATATCAAATTTCGTAAAAATCCGTCAAGTGGTTATTACGTGAAAGAGCAACAAACATACATACATAAACTTGCGTTTATTTGTTTTTGAATAGGTAAACGTTAGTTAGGTATGAGGCGTATGGACTTTGACCTAAAAATATTTTGATTGTGGTCACCCATCTTGGTTGAAACCACGACCGGGGTTGCTTACCATGAGTTGGAGCTCAAAGCCATCGAACTTTTCACTCACTCCTCTTGGTATTATATTATCCTTCAATGATTAGTAGCTTTTCCTGCTGACTTTCCGAAAAAAGCTTGTTATGTTTCATTCGGAAAAGAAAAACAGTTTAATTTGTTTCATCATTTTACATTTTCAGTAGGTAATACAGCTACGTAAAGTTTCAGCAAAGCCAATGATCGGTTATTCTATAGCATTTTATATTTTATTCTTAAAATTGAATAATTTTTTTTATTTATGAACCGATTGAAATAAAACAAACACAAGATTTTAAGAGGAGCAAACCAAAACGCAGAAGTGAAAAAACGCATTCAAATCGGTAAACGCGCAAAAAGAAATTCCGCGGTAGCCATACATTTTTCCGCGATAAAAAGTAGCCTATGTGTTAATCCAGAGTCTAAAATACTACCATACCAATTTTCATCAAAATCCGTTCGGTGGTTTCTGAGGTTAGCGAAACATACAGATAAACATACAAAAATTATAAAAATCGTTGTTTTGGATTCTGTTTCGTTCATAAAGCCCCATGTAATAGTTTTTCATACATATCTTACGTGTACATCATACATACAACATCGATAGTACGAACATTACGATTTTATTATCATATGTATCATTGATCGATTGATGATTATATTCCGTTGTAAATCATTAATGTTTATTCAATTCATAAACATTAATCTCTAAGACTCTGTTAATTCGCAAAGTATTAACCATACGTGGTCATCGGTCGAGCCAGCTGGTATAACTTAGAATAATAATATACTTAACCAGTATAATGCATAGTGAAAAATTGCACAAATTAACGACACCGGTAATAATACTAAACGCTGAGAGAAAAATGTGAGAACCCGCGGTGTGCCGAGATCGTTTCCCGCGTTAACTCATAACTGACATTGACATTGGTTGGCATTCTAATGTTTTTAAATTTCATTTTTTTTTTATTGAGTGTGACTTTTTGCCAACAATTTTTTTTCGCACAAATATTTTACTGTACAATTCAAGGTAAATAAATGTGGCAAACTGTGATGCTATTCGAAAGTAAGAAATCGGTGCAATTTCATGTCTCCAAAAACATATTATGGCCTATTATTAAGGTCAATTTCAATGTTATAGACCCGAGAAAAACATTTATAGCCCTAAGTAAAGTAAATTCCGAATGCCAAAATCAAACTCGCGACCACCAGGCATGGCTTTATTTGCAGCTACAACTCGAATGAAGCGTTATCAAGTTCAAGTTATACTACATTGTCAGTTTAGATCCTTATTAACTAGCTTTTCCCGCGGCTTCGCACGCGATAAATTGGATCTTGCACGATATCTTTATCTTAATTTGTAGCCTTGCACTCACAAATATGAAATAATGTGACATTCTGTTGGCAAAAGAATTTAAAAAATCGGTTCAGTAGATCCAGAGATTACCCCCGACAACCTCACAAATTCACAAACTTCATCTCTTTGTAATATTAGAATAGATTACCTGGGAGACCGAGCTTTACTCTGTGTTTTAGTAGAGCAATAAAATAATTACAAAAATATAAAAGAAAAAAATATATAAAAGAAAAAAAATTTGTAAGAATCACAAAAATATTTATCTTACCGGGATTCGAACCCACCACATTCCGAATTTCCAAACAATGCAAAAATTATACGTACGTACACATACCAAGCTACCAATCAGACTGACGTAAGAGAGTCGAAATTATTGATATATTGTTGCACAACGAAATAAAAAAAACATATATTGCTTAAAAATGCGCAGTTTCTAAAGGATAAGACCTAGCTAGACTACCGGAGCCGAGATGCCGATTATATATATATATATATATATATACTGTGTTAACAATATGTAATACAATACCGCCCATATTGTTAACACAGTATATATATATATATATATATATATATATATATATATATATATATATATATATATATATATATACTGTGTTAACAATATGGGCGGTATATATATATATATATCTTGTATCGTCAAGATCGTCTCGTTTAAAGTACAAGATATCATATCAGATGTCCATATCAGCTATTAGTGTAGTCTGCTACAATAATTACTCTATACTACGAGTAATAGTAATCTGAGTGCAAAGCAAACACGGTGCAAGTGTCACGTCACACGACCCAAGGAATGCAACGGAAACAATCGGCAGCGGTTACACATATTAATAAAGAAATTATGAGGTGCAATTTGCTCAAAAAACGCTCAATTAACTTTGCAATATGTCTGCAATGATTGCGAGTAAGACAAAGCTGATTTTCCCGCAGGAATCAATCACGCGAGGTCGAATAAGTATTCTTTATTCTGTGTTAACAATATGGGCGGTATAAACAGTAACCTCGATAAAGTAATAATAGGCAACCGATGAGCCGTGTCGATTATGAAGATATCTTTGTCGCCCAATAAGAAAAATCTGTAGGAACAGTTTATAGTGGACTAGTCGTAGTCACTATAGTGTTCGATCAGGACTCCCGTATCAAATTATTAAAATTTTGTAAGGTCCTTGCTATGTGGACTGCTCTTTCTGCTAAATTTTAAGATTGTAGGTTAGGATGTATTGATAGATTTATTGAGTAACACTTTTTTTTTTTTTTTTTGAGCAATAAAAATAGCTTAAGAAAAAAAAGAAAATATAATTAAGCATGAGCGTTACTTATTATGTCAAGACTCAAGATATTCAAGGCTGAAATAACATGCTAGACTAAAACAGTGTACATTGATTTGAAGGTAATGAATAATGATATGCAGAGGAAGACACTGCCTATCATTATTATCAATCTGAATCACAGCATTTCTGCTGAGATCACATAATTAATAATGTGATTGAACGTTAGTGTGATCCTTTCAGGCAAACACACAGAATTAATAGCTGTGCACGTGTGCACATCACTTTTTTCTCGAGGTACTAACGTGAATGCAAATATTTAAAAAAAAATAGTTTTGGTTATAGAGATTAACGGGCTTCGCTGTTGCTCTCGATGTTGAGGTCATGATTTAATCTTAGCAATATTTTACGATAAATTAAAATGGCGTCACTATTGACTATCTATTATCTTAAAATTATTGCAAACAGAAAGTAAAAAAAAAAGTGTGTGTCAGCTTCGACGCACGACCGGAGTTTACTCTAAAAAGTAAATTTTGGTGTGCAATGCAAAGAAAGTAAGTGCACTCAAAAAATAAAACAATATAATGTACACATAGCGTAGTTTTATAACCTTTTTTTATATTTTGGACTCTATACTATTGTTTTAATATTTTTTTATTTGTCTACTTTTTGAAGGCAATTGTTAATAAATTTTCTGATATTGAACGGAGAACTTAAAAGTATGATGTCTTCAGCTAACATCGTGAATTCGATTTTACTCTCATAGATTTTCATACCCCGGGTTTATTATATGAAAATCGTTTCTTAAGGAGTAAACTCCAAAAAGCTCATACTTAAAGCGCCATACTCACACAACACAACAAAAATTTCCGTAGATGTTGATTATGTGACAGAAACCTAAACGCCCTCCCCCACCCGGTAACCATGCGTGGTACTTTGAAAGCCATTCGTGACATTCAAATATTTAAATACAAAGCCAATACTAATTAGCAAAACTGTTATTAATTAATGTACAGTAAACTCAACATTTGCTAACTAGATATCTATTGTTATGATAGTGACTACCGTGGGAGAGACATTTAACATTTAGCACGAATGGACGACTTGAGCGGAGAGATAGCACGGTCTTACAGAAAATCTGCGTAAAATAACGCTTACGTTATGACTCGAGTGAGGGTTAAAGACCGGCAACGCGATTATGGTTTGCCGGTTGATAAAGTTTGGGGCCTCCTATATGACAGGCTGTTACTGTCTCTACTTGGCAGAAAAGGACTGAGAATTTGGGCGATATTCCATAACAAATGTTGCAGATGTCATTATCTGCTTCTAATTATTTTCTCTCTGGCTTAGTTGTTACCGCCTTGGAGCTCAAGCCATTGGTCGTGGGTTCGAATTCCGCCAGGAACCAAAAAGCATTATGTGTTCCTGGGTCATATATTATGTGTTTTATACAATAAAAACATCTGAAATTTATTTTGTATAAAAGTATATATAGAATAAAAGTGTTAAATATTATTAGGTACATGATTTCATCGTCGTTGATACGACGAACTTAATATAGTCTCCAACTATGGGGCCCAGAGAAAAATAGTAGTGAGATCAAGAATGTAGTTCAAATTTTCTTTTAGTAATTAATTATGTAGGACAAAAAGAACTGTCAAAATTTACTATCGTTTCTGCCATCAATTTTATGTTATACTTTCTAAATACTCTATTATACATAAAAAAAATTGTTAAACAGACATTGGACTCATATAGTACTATTTTTTTTACTTTAATAATAATTTTTATAAAATTCCATTAACCCTGACTTCTGCCATCTTTAATTCAACTATACAATAAAATTCAATTGAATGAGATGATTGATGGCAGAAACTATAATATAATTTGTGTCAGTTTTTTTTACCTCAAAATTAGAAATTATTTATATAAAAAACAGAGCTTGCTGCTTGCTTGAGCTCGCCATAATTTTTTTCAAGTTCACACAGTTCCTACTACATTAGGCTCCCACCAGCTCCCTAGCTATGTAAAATGTAACTAGATGTCTATTGTTATGGTAATGTTGCAGATGTCTCCGATCAAGTGTGTGGCGTGCGTCCTCCTCCTGGCATGCATCAGCGTGCGGCAGACGATGTCGGCCCCGGCACCGCAGGAGCAGGAGTATCCGCCGATGCCGGTAAGTTAGAGAATGAATCTTAAAGAAAATTTATTTTGTTCACGACTTTCTTGTGCACGACACGGAGTTTTACGTACATTAGCCAATTTTTTACTTATAATGCCCTATGTGTATATAGTAAACAAGGGAACTTTTACGTGAAAAATTGGCTGCCGGACGATAAAATTCCGTGTAGTGCTCAAAAAACCTAACGACATTATCCTGAACAAAATAACGTTTCTTGGAGATTTACCCTAGGATTAATAAAGCGATGAAGCCGACCGATACGGGTTGACGTAGTGTGAAAGCTTTGATAGATTACTCCTTTTGGAAGGATTAGAGATGACGAAAGGTTTATTTAGATTAATGAAAAATATAAAATTTAATTCTCTCAAACAGGTGGTAAAACCTAGCTATTCACAATTAATGATATGCTTAGAATTTAGGTGATGATGATGAACATCATTAAGTAATCAAAATGATCTTGATGTGGAATAAAAGAAAAAAAGAAAACATACAGGCGAAGTTTTGCGACCCATTCCTTTTATTTTATGTTACCGTTGATATCAGAGGAAGGTTTTTTTTGTATTTGCATGTAGGTATCTTTTTAATTGATAGTCCTGTCTTAACTGTGAAACCAGAAAACCAGACACAATCTGCTATATCGTATTTTAAACATGTTATATATTCGTATCAATATTTCCAATAAATTTCTTACTGGCATGCTAATATTTCCAATTTATTTTAATCTGTCATGTTAGAAAGTCATTAACATGATTTATATCGAAAGCCTTATAAAAGTCTGCTGTTTCGTTCTTAATAGTATATAATTTGAATTACATAGACTATTCATTGCTCTCGCTGGGCGCTCTACCAGACCGAGCTGACGTGCTTGTCAAATACTGCAATAAATACTCAGCTGAGGTCGGCTTACCCGAGCCAGTCATATTGAAAGCTTTATGACAGGGTTACATCCTAAATATTTTATTTTATTTTAGTTAAAATCGGAAAAAAATGCCAAGTTGCGTAGTAAAACTATGTAAAAATACTTGGGCCAGAAATAAGGACTAGAATTTTAATTCCAGAAAAATAAAAGAAAGGAAATCGATCCTTTCTTATCATTAGAAAGGATCGAATAATTACGAAATTTCGACATAAAATTACATGAGCTCAAAATGCCATTCAGTGTTGCCGCGTATGCAAGAATCAAGTTCCAAAATTTTTATGATGTGAATTTATTGTTATTGTATTTTATTATAATATAATATCCTATTACATTTATCTAACCTAGTTATTATAATTGTACCCATGGAACTAAATAACTATTCGCAAGGAGCATAGGTCGAAAAATATGAAAAAATAATATTATAAAAATGTTACAGTTAAAAATATTATATTGTATAATATTACTATTGTACCAGCTGCCTCGGCCCACGTTATTCTGTCTTGACTAATAAATAAATAAAAATGAGGCCTATTCATTATATATATATATATACATATATATATATATATATATATATATATATATATATATATATATATATATATATATTATAAATGTCAAAGTTAAAAGTACAGCGTTCTTGTGGGATACTGTATTTACGCGGGCGGAGCCTAAAAAGCTAGTTTTTAAATATTTTTTAGCTACATTTATAACAAATAACTAAATTAATAGACCACAGCATAAGATATTTTTCCCATTAAATCGGGCAAAGTAGCTGGCATCACAATTTTTCACGCACAATAGAATGTGTCACATGTAAGTCAATTGTCACTTTACACACTACAATAATGAGTTGCCGCGAAGTTTCCGAAGCTGTTTTTGTTAGGGAGTGCGTCATCTAGTCGAGCGAGAGAGACCAATCAAATATATTTGTTGAATTATTATGGTTTTTGAGTTATTTTATTAGTTGTATATTTGTTATTATAACTTCGTATTAAGTTACGACTGGCTACGATTAACGCTCTATCATGGTCAAAATTATGGATTTAAAATTCGTCTAAAATCCAACTACATACAATGATTCCCCTCTTGACGTTTCCCCTGTTTATTTCATATATTTTGCAGCTAGCGCTACATAATTACAGTTATTGTTAGGCTCGGGTAGTGATTCGCTAGCATTTTTACTCCACTATCAGATACATATTCAGCCATTATACTAATACTAACGATGTGAACTTAATGCCGGAGCCCACTAATTGACGCAATCGCGTTTACTTTGTGCCTGCTCTTTACTCGTTACTTTGATCTCTATCTGTTATTCTAGCACAATGAAAAACTTAATTGAATTGCATTGTTTTATATAAAACTTGTTGAAGGATTAACGGCTAAACTAAATGATTATAAAACGATTATTATTGCTTATTATTATTATTGTTTTAATTATTAGGTATCTGAATAGTTAGGTGTAGTTAGTTAGTTACGTTTGAGTGGTTTTTAACTCCAACCTCTAATTAAATCACTTCTAGCAGGGCAGATGCGTTCTAGGCCTAAAACATTATACGAGTAAGAACTTTTATCTAATATTGACCAAACAATTATTACTTTTGTATGACCCAATACGTTTCTATGTTTAATGTAATGTAATGTACAAATTGATATATCCAATGCAATCTCGTCCTTCGTACAAACTGACATAGGGTCAAATGTACGTCAAATGTAAACGTCCTGTACGTACGTAAAGTAATTTAAAAAATTTTCATACATGTCTGTTGTATGTGTTATTATAATTTATGATAATATATTATTACTATTCTAAGACTCATAATATTAGACAAAACATATTATATCAAAATATATATTTTTGTAATTAAAAATAATTACATAATGCGAACGTACTCGTAGTAACATAGTAAAATTTACTGAAGTAGATACATTTATATCTACTATAGTTATTCAAATATATCGATAACGATAATTTGGCCTCGAAAATGCTTAAAAATTGATATTTATATATAAGGTAGTTTTGGAAGAAGAGATAGCATTAGTAAAATCGTAAAATCGTTTTTGTATGCATGATATTGTTTGCTAGTAAAGATTTTTAAAATATTTATATGAGTTGAATTCAAGTTTATTATCATACAATATGATGATGATAATGATGATGAACGTAAATTGGCGCAATAGTTAATGTTTATACGAAAATAAATCCGAAATCCTCAAGGTAGACAAGGATTTTTTAGTCGAAGAGCAAACGCGGAAGAGAACATCTTACACTAATTTATTTGAGATTTAAGAAACAATTAAATATACCTAACGAATAAGAAGATCTCATGGAACGCTTATTGTCTTTTGATAGTAGTTACAAATTTTTATTTTATACAGTTAACACCAAGTTTACTAAAATAGATAAGCCAATCTGAATTATTTTAACCCAGTGGTCCTACAGTGATGAATTATAAAAGTTGTCGACAAATGATTCTCTAAAATAAAAAGTTAACTATTATTATAATTACTCTGCACTATTTTGAACTATCACAGTCACAACTCACAGTTCTATTTATTTGTAAGTAGCTGTCTCGACACACGTTGTTCTGTCGCACCTATAAATATAGTGTTAATATTATCGCTGCAAGTTTTCTAATATTTGTCACCGTTTAAATTTTAAGGACAAAGGTCCAGCCGGTCTCAAATTTTAGCGAGACATTGGAATTGCAATCCATTTTTTACTATATATTTATAAGATAAGACATTCCATTACTTTGTAATTTTCCATATAAAATCACACATTTTATAAACTTTATGTCACGTACCCCGGGACCAGGATAAAATCCAGTGGTTCTAAGCTACCTCCCACCAATTTTCAGTCAAAGCGGTTCAACCGTTCTTGAGTTATAAATAGTGTAACTAACACGATATTCTTATATATAGATGTCACTATCTTTACTTGCCAATTTCCATACATAGTTTGTAAAATAAATAACTTAGTAGGCTTAAAAATAAGGATCGATTTAAGTTTTATGTGGTATCCCGATAAACCACAACTTTTTATTGATGAAACAACACAACACTAATAACTATAATAACTGACTCAATATTTTCTATTACAGTATGATTACAAATACGACGTAGAAGACCCAGAGAAGACGCTGTACTTCGGTGCCAACGAATCTGGTGACGCTGCAGGGAAAGTAGTCGGTAGCTACAAAGTACTACTGCCTGACGGAAGACTCATGACCGTTGAATACACAGTAGAGGGAGACAGTGGATTCGTGCCCAAAATTACTTTCGAAGAAAACGCAAACCCCTTCGGCAATGGCAAATAAGTCAACAACGATATGGTAGATTTAAGTGAACATGACAAATCAGAAGTACTAGCCAAAAACGTAGGATGTATTAAACATCGGAATAAATAGGTAAAATTAGACTACATTGAAAATATTATTCGCAATGAGGAATTCAACGATTATTAGCATTACGTGAGGTCAATTGTAAATTTTTGTTAAGATTTTTATATATTATTAGTCCATATCTTAATTACATCTAGATTTATCTGAGTAATTATCTTTGTGTCTATTGTAATTTTAATGTGGACTAACTAGTGTTCTTCCAAAATGTTCTAAATAGATACTAAGTCAAATCCTGCCATATGTTACCATCAACTGTTAACTTCACCGAAATCATTAAAGTCAAGTAAGTTACCAACTCTGTGATACGGTTAACAATATTATAAGTTCACAATTTGTCATAGATTCGTAGAGTTAAAATTAGGCTCGTTTAATATGTAAGGTTATATAACTTTTGTATGCAATATTTTATAACAATAAAAAATATTTTTCAATATTGATGTATTTCTTTTATCCTTGACAAGTAGCCCATCACTAATAGATAGTGCCGGCTTGACAAAAACTTGAGATTTTAAGCAAATAAAGTTATTATTAATTGTACAGGAATAGTTTTTTTAATTTTTTTTTTAAATTTTAATGTCAGTACCATCTGACGCTAAAAAAAGCCTTAGACTTTGATATTTAAAATTCATTATTTCTGTAGCTTCGAAATAAGACTCAAGTAGATGGAATAACTAAAACTAGTATTTTTTTACGTATTAATATTGATTTAAAGTAAGTTAATTAAAGGCACTTACTTTGTCCGCCAACCTGGTCATAATAACAGCAGTTGCTTCTGTATCGTATTGTGGTCTGCCAGCTCTTCCCACCATCTGCAGTATGGTGCTGATACTGTATTCCTAAAGTAATAATACAAAATTATTCTCAAAAGTTTCCTAAAAGCATGGATTTTGATTTAAGCAAGGAAAAAACAATGAAATAGCAACATTCTAATTAATATTATAAAGCTACGTTTAACGAGTAAATTTTGGCTTGTAAAAAGCATTCGATAAGTAACATCATAATGAAAAGATTCTTTTGAAGCTTTTAAAAGCGTAAGAAATCATTTTAAAAGTGTATTAAATTAGCCAAATGGTCATAAGACACATTTTTAAAAGATAAAATAAATCTTCTAATTAGGCATCATTAGAAGTTTTATGTTATCTTTTAAAAATGTCAAAACGGATTGCTGTTTTTTACCTGGTAAGTCCCATTAACGTACTGCTGAGTGTTCTTTATGATAACGAGGTGTGCCGGCAAATTCACGCCCATTGCTGAAAATATAATAAATATAATAATATTTTACAAATAAAACCTAAATAACTATCATTATCTGATAAAATATAGATCCTTGGGGAACGTCTACCATTTTCGATACAGCATATCTTAATGTACTCCAATATGCATACAATTTATAGAGGTTCTCCTATCTTGTCAATCTACATGCTTAAAATTTGCAATTTAGAAGGGTTGGTCGTCGGCAGGAAAACTGTTAAAGCTAAAATAAGATCATGTTTCAACGAAGTGTGATAATGAGACATAACTTAGCGAAAAGGAACGGATGCATCCTAAAATATAACTGTCTCTTAATCCGGTTTGGAGGAAATAAAAGAATTACTTAGTAAACAAATAATTTGCAAATATAGGTATCTTTATTAGCGTTATTTATTGCGGGTGAGTAACTTAAGTTTTATCCTTATGTTATATGTATTAATATTATGTATCTTGTGAAATATTACCCTTTTTAAAATAATATAAGCTATAATATATTTAAAGTAGTACTGAACCGCTACGTTTATTATGCTATCTCTTTTTAAGAACTGAACAATTTATACTAACACATCAAACTGTAGACTATGAAAAGCAAAGAATATTAAATATCAGAGAATTGAGAGAAAATAAATAAGTAAGCAAGTAAGTTATTATTTATTTTATTTATTTATTTAATCACAGGAGATTCAAAGACGAAAATTAACAATAAATTACAAATCATAGCATTAGACAGCCAATTACAGAATCTCACGTTTAGATGACAGATTTTATATGTATAAGGAAGTGTGAGCTATAGATATATATTTAATATTTATTTAGATATATATTTAATTAAATATATATTTCAATTTTGTTATATTATGGCTAATGGTGCTTATTTATGTTTAAAATTACAGTTACATATTAAGAATCAAAGAATTCGTTGCCTAGTCGTCGCCTCACTGTCGTAATACCTGTGCAGAATAGGTCGATGGCTAAGTCAGACTTCAATTCAAGAATTGTATTTTTAATTATTGCTCGATGCTCGCTTCAGGTAAGTATTTTGTCTATAATTAGTGTGTGCGGCCGGCAAGTAGAGAAGTGCTTTGGATCGCGTTCTCGAGAGTACATTGGGTTTAATCTCTTTTAAGAGATTAGGGCAGTCTATTTTATTGGTTGCAAGTTTTAGTAAAAAGACTTTAACTGCAATTTCATGCCTTCTGCTAAGCGGTAAATAAAATGGAACTTCTTACATAACTCAATGTAACTAAAACTATGGTAACCATCAGTCGGTAACAGAGAAAATTAAAAAAACTATTTTTGAATATTTTCTATTCGAGAAGTATACACTTCGTACATAGGGTTCCACACATGTGACGCGTACTGAAGAATGCTTCGTACAAAGGTGCAATACAATACGAGTATTTTAAATGTTTTTGCATTATTTAAATTTTGAGATTAGTTCTCATTATGAAGCCCAGTGCTTTAGACTCTTTAGCAACGATAATAGTAACATGTTGATTAGACTGTGTCAGAAAAAAATAAGTTTTTTTTTGAGTAAATACATGTAAAAATTTTCTTTGATAGACAAATAAAATCTCCTAAAATTTGAGCTTGATATCTCAAAAATTGAGCTGGCGCATGGGGGGTCCCCTTTCCCATTAAAATGCATTGGAAAAAAAACATTTTTTTTATATTTTCAATGTAAATCATCGAAGGAAATTAAATTCTCTACAAAAAAGTTATCTTACAATTTTTTTCTCAGCTTCATAGGAAAAAAGTTACAGTGTTAAAAAAGTGGAAAAAAATGAATATAAAATTTAAAATGGTTGAATCATTAAAAACAAAAGAAAGCGTGAGTCAAAAAAACCGTATTGAAATTGATTTTAATAATTTGGATTTAATGTGCACAAAAGAGATGTGATTTTGTAACAAAAAGGTCTTTATTATTATTCGAACACCTTAAGTTATCGACTGATTTTCTCAATTTGAGCCCAACAGAATGGCCAAAAGATCAAAATTACTTATTATAATATATATAATATTTAATCAGTATATATAATACTATTACTTATAATAAATAATACTATACTTATAATACTTAATCAGTATTAAAAAATATTAAAGATGTTAACGATATTGCTGAGAGGGGTTGCTCTGGTTGAAAAATTTAATCAAAGTGAATATGAAGAGCAGAAACAATATCTGTGCAAAATTATCCAGCAAGATCGTAAATCTTATCCAAATTGTAACAAACAAAATTATTTGAACTAACAGTCAAGAATAGTAAATATATTGAGAAAAAAAATCAACGTGTACATTAAAACGGTGTAGAAATAGAAAATATAAAATAAAATTACGAATAAGTTGATAAAAAATAATATTATTCAATTTAATGAAAAAATTGATACGCACTTTTTGTTTGTTTTAAATTTTCACTTTTTTAACACTCTATAACTTTTTTCCTATGAGGCTGAGCAAAAATTGTAAGAGAACTTTTTTGTAGAGATTTTTTTTTTCTATAAGATAATGGAAACGAAAATTAAAAAAAAATCGATTATTTCCATTGAAAATAAAAAAAAAAATCTGACACTGTCTAATGTTGATCGAATAAGAGTTTACGTAGTATCTCTAATTAGTCTGTGAAGAGTTTGCTGTCGTGGATGACGCCGAGATCCCTTATCGAATTAGATTTGGATAGTTGTTTGTCTTTTAATACGTATGAATCATTAATTTTGATATGCTTACGAGTGAATGATATAACATAGAAATTGTTAATGCAGTAAGTATTCAATTTGTGTAAATCTGACTGTAAATTAGCGGCGTCTGATTGAGACCTTACAACAGTAAACATTTTATATTATCCGCGAAGCACGGCAGTTGACATGACAGGCGCAGATCGTCTTCGATATCGTGGACAAAAATAAAAAACAGGAGAGGTCCCAGTAGGGATCCTTAAGGCACACCGCTAGGTATTGCTATCCAGATATATTGTTTCTAATTACGACATCTTGCGTTCTATTATCTAAGTATGACGCAAACCATCTTAGAAGATCTCCCCTAATTCCCATGATTCGGAGTTAAATGTAATTTAACTCCAAATCACGCCAAAAGCCAAAAGTAATGAATGGTCAATTCTATCCAAACATTTACTGTAGGTAATCTGTCATTTACTGTAATTATTTTACTTAATTTAAGGTTTGTGTTTGGACCTCCGCCCGTTCCCCATCGTAAAATCTGTTCTTGACTATCTATATATCTCTTCCAATTTACAGGTACAAAAAGCCTAATGTGTTACTATAGATAAAAACCGGCCAAGTGCGAGTCGGACTCGCACACGAAGGGTTCCATGCAAAACGGCAAAAAAACACGTTTGTTGTATGGGAGCACTTAAATATTCATTTTATTCCATTTTTAGTATTTGTTCTTATAGCGGTAACAGAAATACATCGTGAAGATTTCCACTGTCTAGCTATCACATTTCATGAGATACAGCCTGGTGACAGACAGACGGACGGACAGCGGGGTCTTACTAGTAGCTAAAAAACTATCTGACAATAGTCAATAGAACTTCGAAAGTGTCGAAAGTTTCTCCTTCATAGGGAAGCCCTAGCCTGTTTAATAGGTAGGGATTTGGATGAGGGTCTTCTAATGGTAAGTAGTAAGTGAAGCCAATAGGAATGGAGCTATAGGAATCCCACGCCACAGAAAGTTAGTAATATTAATTTGATTGTTATACCTACTTAAAGCCAAAACTATACAAAAGGCACACGAGATGAAGGGTGATCGTGGTGGAGGCAAAGTTTTTGATCTGTGAAAGTATCACGTACATTACCAAATACAGAAGCTTATTTCTGGGCTCATCAGCGAACTGTTTCCGTACCCGAATGCACGTTCTCCGCGTCGTATGAGATAAGGTGAAATATATCGCGAGTTTGTAGGGAGAGGGACCATAGAGTCGCTCAAGTAATTATTGAGGTCTTCTACAAAAGTGCATACGTACATTTAACTATCACAGACTTAAGGATATTATAGTATAGGTGCTTTGGAAAATGTGAAGAGGAATCATATTCTTGAGTTTAAGCGACGCACTACGTTTCAATTGTATGATCATGGTTAATAACAATATTTAGACTAGATACGCAAGAATTCCGTACACCGCTGGATCTTCTCGCCGGGTTAGGGTTCCGAACAGTTGATAATAGGCATGTTGCCTAAAAAAAAATTAGTCTATTCGATGTTAAATATCATGTTAATAAACAATCTAGAATCCATTTTCGTATATCTTAAAAATTAACATTTGTTATTACAAAATATATGGCGATAGCTATTTGTGGCGTAACAAATCGTTTTGCGAGAAAGAGATGAGCAATATTTTTTATTTGCTTATTTTTTTTACGCGTCAATCTAACATACCTATTTCTTTATAATAGGTCTTTACCTATGAAATTGCCGTTTTGTATGAAAAAATTTAAACGAATTTTTTCATGTATTTTTTATTCGTATTAATCGAAGTAATCACCCATGGAATCAATGTATCTTTGCCAACGCAGTGGCAGTTTATTGATGCCCTTCTTAAAGAAATCAGCTGGACGGGAGGCAACAAATTCTTCAAAGGCATTTTGTACTGCCTCTCGGATATTGAATTTTTTTCCCGCCAAAGAAGTTATCCAAATTCTGGCAAAAGTAGTAGTCTGTAGGCGCAAGGTCTGGTGAGTAGGGTGGATGACGGAGAGCTTCCAACCCCAGTTCTTGCAACTTGGAGACCGTCTGCTGTGCAGTATGAGGTCACGCGTTGTCGTGCAGGAGCAGCGGAGACGAGCGATTGACCAATGCTAGTTGGAGATGTGCTAGCTTCTCCATCATTGTGTTCAGTTCTTCACAGGACACATCTGCAGTAATGCTCACCCCGTTTGGTAAGAAGCTGTGATGAATCACACCGGTGCTAGACCACCAAACAGTGACCATCAATTTTCTAGGGGTAAGTTTTCGTTTAGGGCATTTCTGAGCGCTTGCGGTTATCAAACAGAATCCATTTTTCATCGCAGGTAACAATGCGGTTAAAAATTCCTTCATTTGTGTGTCTGTTGAGCAGTGCAAGGTACGTCTCGACGCGTACTTCGCGCTGGCGATCATTGAGTTCGTGGGGCACCCATTTGTCAAGCTTTTTTACCTTGCCAATTTGACGCAAATGGACCAATATTATTTTGACGCTAACATCGAAAGCTGCTGCTAATTCAGCCGTAGATTGTGTATCATCAGCTTCCACAATCACATTTAATTCGTCATTGTCGACCAAAGTCTTCGGACGACCGCGAGGTTCATTTTTCAGGTCGAAATTTCCAGAACGGAAGCGAGCAAACCAATAACAGGTGGTACGTTGGTTTGTATTGTTAGCTCCGTAAACGTCGTTGATGTTGCGTGCCGCTTGTGCCGCGTTGCTGCCATGACGGTACTCATATTCCATAATTACTCGAATTTTTAACGTATCCATGATGATGAAAAAGATTGAAAAGCGATGAAAACGTAACACTAATCAATAAACAATTTACTACATACCTTTGGAAAAAGAATTCCATGTTTTTAAAATAAAATTAATTTGAAATTAGAATTCTTAGCCAAACAAAAATTATTTTGATTTGAAATGGCCAGTACTGCAGAACGGGCAATTTCATAGGTAAAGACCTATTTTATTTATGTGTCTTTAATCAACAATTTTAAAATTTAATTTTTAAAAATGTGATATTTCACACTAGGCAACATGCCTATTGTAATCCTTTATTTTTCTTCGTATAAGGTTCAGAAAAAATGCCTTGTTTTTTTACTATGAATAAAAAGATAGGGATGATCATTTTTATTTTCATTAATATACTCAGATATATTGAGGCATTTACTTGGTAAATGTAATATATATATATAGTATATATATATATATATATATATATATATATATATATATATATATATATATATATATATATATATATATATATACATTATGTGTAGTCTAATTCCTAATTAGATAAGTACTTACATCTAAAAAATACAAAAAAAAATATTTTTTTACATCATATACAAAAACATTAATTATGGTAAGTACCTATGAACTTAAACGAACAAATATCGGAGATATTTACAAATATGTTCCTGCGGCGTATACTTCATACATTTTAACCTAGGCGTGACGTCACACCTAGGTACGACTTTAGTATGGAGCGTTTTCACGAGAAACAAACAATCGTTTACAAATCGCTGTACCTTTGAAAATATTGACTTTTGTTATACTGTTTCTTCTGAGCAGTTACTCATATTTAAGAGTACTATTCATTTATGTAATAAAAAAGATCATCATACCAATTTTAAAGCTTACATTGCAAAAGCTTGCATCATGCACACAGATACGTGTGGGCAAGCAAACAACCGTCATTTACTATCAAATTCAAAGCTGTTGTTTTAAAAGAAATAGAATGTTCTATAGATGCGTTATCTCAAATGTAGGTGTGTCTCAATTCTCTCATCTTATGTCAATTGAGATAAAAAGGAATAAGGAAATCTGGGAACTAAGTACGTGAACCGACGTTACGTAAGTTATTCGTCATGCCGAATAGGATGCGCTTAGCCATGACACTCATATCGAGAGACGGTAGGTACTGGTGATCTTAGGCCGTATTTAATCAAACAAGATAAGATTTTATACTATGTACCTCAATATATTTTATTTACTCTATGCCTCGAATGTAAAACTTGTTTATGGATTTTAATCCTTATTGCACAATGTAAAAGTTTGTATGTTTACTTGATACTACTGAGCCCTCGTGCACACGAGAGTTTTTTTCTAGTCGCGACAGAGAATGTAGTACATTGTACATTGTAAATATTTGGTTCACAGATAGACAACTTACGTCCGAATACTAAAATGCTAATCAAAATTAAGAGCCCTCCTATTCACATGCAACGGCTGTCTCTGCTAGCCGAAATGACAAGGACAGCATGTGACTTCAGCGTCACTTAATTTAACTATCGTTCCAGTATTCGGCCGTATGTTCATCAAAAATCTGGATTAAAAGTGGGGCTTTTGTCTCGGCCTACAGTTGTCGTGACCCGTGGCCCTTGGGAAAGATAGTGGATAGTGGTATTAACACTAGAAGACGTGTGCGTTCAGTCTCCTTTGCCAAAAGTAATTACGTAATAAATGAAACTTTTTAATTTGGTTGTCTTGAAGCAACTGGTGTTATCAGTACGACCGCCTTTATGAACAGTATTATCTAATTTAATGTTTCTGTTGTGTTTTTTTTATGTGTGACGTGTAAATAAAGAGTTTTTCTATCTATCTACTCACCCAGAGTGGTGGTGGTGATGAGTACAGGCAATTTCCTGTCGCGGAACGCGTCTTCTATGGTTTGTCTCTCCTCGTACAGAAGACCGGCGTGGTGGCAGCCAATACCAGACAGTATTAGCGACTGATATACAAACAATATTATGTTAATAATAATAATATTAATAAATCGTAAAATTGTTACGTATTACGGTAGTTGACTACATGTAAAATATTTAATTTAATATATTTATTCTGAAATATTGAGGTGTTATTACTTGATAAATTTAATAATATATAACATTTTATGTTTTGTATTTTTTCCAATTTTTTACATAATTAGTGGTAAAAACCTACATAATTGAGTACCTAGTTTACTTACATGAAATACAAAAACATTTATTAAAGTCATTTTGAACTTGAACGCAATGATTTCAGAGATATTAGCAAATATGTTCTTGCGACCTATATATTTCATACAACTGCAGGAACGCGCGACGTCCGATTTTTGTATGGAGCGTTTTCACGAGACTTGCGAAATTCTGTATTTGTAAATCGCTTCGATTTAACTGCACAGTTTAAACTGTACCGATAAATCATTACGTGTGTAGCGAGCATAACAGAGACTTGTAACTTGCCTGTATCTTTTTAGTTTTGATGGTTGACGCGATTTCCATAAGCTTAGCCTTTTGCTCCTGGCTGAAGCTGACTGTTATTTCCTTTGATAGCGTCTCCGCAGTCAGAAGTACGCTTTTACGAGTATTGCAGAATATCTTGAAATAAGATTAACGAAATTAAAAAGTTTAAGTAAGTGCTTAATTTAAAGCGCATGATGCATTATAGCTAAGGACACTCGATGTATATATATATCTCACCAGCGTCGGTTTTCCATTGTGATACCTCTGTATGAGCGGCCATATTTTGTAGTTGAGTATGATATCGAACTTAAATATACTGGCTCCTGCGGCGCATGGATAGCCTTCTACGATGCGTCGCAGCCGCACTGGACGACACTCATCACCGAATCTGCAAGTTAAATGTAACATACTTAGTTTTAAAGAGTTGGTACTTGGTACAAATTATAACATTATGATTTTATGTTATACTAGCCTTTGTAAATACAGTATCCTACGGGAACACTGTACTTTGTCGGGATAAAAAGTAGCCTGTGTTAATCCAGACCTCGAAACTACCATACCAAATTTCATCAAAATTCGTTAAGTAGTTTATGCGCTAAAGAGTAACAAACATCCATCCATCCTCACAAACTTTCACATTTATAATATTAATAGGATATCCTTATTATAAGACAAATATTGTATCAATGAATGCGTAGGTTTTTGAAAGAGGTTCTCTACAAAGATATTCCAAGTTTTATTAACCAGCACTTTGAGTTTAGGCCCTTTAACTTGGATGGCACGTTAACGGTCTCCTTTATAAATTATATTTGGTACTACACTTATAAAAATGTATATTGGTACAATGTACATTTGATCAACTAAATTTTACGAATTCATCAAATTCACATGAACTTATCGGGATTTGATCAAATATTAATTACATTTTAAAGCAAGAATTGACCAATATATTTAATAAGTGTAATACCACCCTTCCGCTGTGTTCACCGCACGCTCACCCATAATATATTTACCATATTCTATTTTGACACTAGAACTATTGTTTATTCAATGGTAATATAATGACTTACATGTAGAAGACAGCCGTTCTATCCCTAGTCCCCAGCCACGTGGCCACATCATCAGGATTGCTGACCGTAGCTGATACCGTCACGAATCGTATTCTGGCGACCATGCGCGACGGTAATAGCTCACCATCAGGCGATCCATGAGCTCTCTTGTCCTCTTACCTTTTTACTTGTAGAAGACAGCAGGTCTATTCCTAGTCCCCAGCCACGTGGCCACATCATCAGGGTTGCTGACCGTAGCTGACACCGCCACGAACCGTATTCTGGCGACCATGCGCGGCGGTAATAGCTCACCATCAGGCGATCCATGAGCTCGCTTGTCCTCTTACCTTTTTACTTGTAGAAGACAGCAGGTCTATTCCAAGTCCCCAGCCACGTAGCCACATCATTAGGGTTGCTGACCGTAGCTGACACCGCCACGAACCGTATTCTGGCGACCATTCGCGGCGGTAATAGCTCACCATCAGGCGATCCATGAGCTCGCTTGTCCTCTTACCTTTTTACTTGTAGAAGACAGCAGGTCTATTCGTAGTCCCCAGCCACGTGGCCACATCATCAGGGTTGCTGACCGTAGCTGACACCACCACGAACCGTATTCTGGCGATCATGCGCGGCGGTAATAGCTCACCATCAGGCGATCCATGAGCTCGCTTGTCCTCTTACCTTTTTACTTGTAGAAGACAGCAGGTCTATTCCTAGTCCCCAGCCACGTGGCCACATCATCAGGGTTGCTGACCGTAGCTGACACCGTTACGAACCGTATTCTGGCGACCATGCACAGCGGTAATAGCTCACCATCAGGCGATCCATGAGCTCGCTTGCCCTCTAAGCTACTTACTTGTAGAAGACAGCCGGTCTATCCCTAGTCCCCAGCCACGTGGCCACATCATCAGGATTGCTGACCGTAGCTGATACCGTCACGAATCGTATTCTGGCGACCATGCGCGACGGTAATAGCTCACCATCAGGCGATCCATGAGCTCTCTTGTCCTCTTACCTTTTTACTTGTAGAAGACAGCAGGTCTATTCCTAGTCCCCAGCCACGTGGCCACATCATCAGGGTTGCTGACCGTAGCTGACACCGCCACGAACCGTATTCTGGCGACCATGCGCGGCGGTAATAGCTCACCATCAGGCGATCCATGAGCTCGCTTGTCCTCTTACCTTTTTACTTGTAGAAGACAGCAGGTCTATTCCAAGTCCCCAGCCACGTAGCCACATCATCAGGGTTGCTGACCGTAGCTGACACCGCCACGAACCGTATTCTGGCGACCATTCGCGGCGGTAATAGCTCACCATCAGGCGATCCATGAGCTCGCTTGTCCTCTTACCTTTTTACTTGTAGAAGACAGCAGGTCTATTCGTAGTCCCCAGCCACGTGGCCACATCATCAGGGTTGCTGACCGTAGCTGACACCACCACGAACCGTATTCTGGCGATCATGCGCGGCGGTAATAGCTCACCATCAGGCGATCCATGAGCTCGCTTGTCCTCTTACCTTTTTACTTGTAGAAGACAGCAGGTCTATTCCTAGTCCCCAGCCACGTGGCCACATCATCAGGGTTGCTGACCGTAGCTGACACCGTTACGAACCGTATTCTGGCGACCATGCACAGCGGTAATAGCTCACCATCAGGCGATCCATGAGCTCGCTTGCCCTCTAAGCTACTTACTTGTAGAAGACAGCCGGTCTATCCCTAGTCCCCAGCCACGTGGCCACATCATCAGGGTTGCTGACCGTAGCTGACACCGCCACAAACCGTATTCGAGGGGGTGGCGTGTTGGGAGAGGTCAGGCCTTCCCGCTGCCGCTGGAGATGCTCTATACGGTGTGATGATTGGGCCGATGCCTGAAATTATTATACGCCGAATTTAATCTGAACGTAAACAAAGTAATAGTAACAAAGTAGATAGTACCTGTTAGTAATATAATACTACCAATTTAAATGGCGCTAAAGTGTTTACAGTGCAACAAAGAAACACAATAGCCGAATTTAATCTGAACGTAAACAAAGTAACAATAGTACCCTATAATGCTATCAATTTAAATGGCGCTAAAGTATTTACAGTGCAACAAAGAAACACAATAGCCGAATTTAATCTGAACGTAAAAAAAGTAACAATAGTACCCTATAATGCTACCAATTTAAATGGCGCTACAGTATTTACAGTGCAACAAAGAAACACAATAGCCGAATTTAATCTGAACGTAAACAAAGTAACAATAGTACCCTATAATGCTACCAATTTAAATGGCGCTAAAGTATTTACAGTGCAACAAAGAAACACAATAGCCGAATTTAATCTGAACGTAAAAAAAGTAACAATAGTACCCTATAATGCTACCAATTTAAATGGCGCTACACTATTTACAGTGCAACAAAGAAACACAATAGCCGAATTTAATCTGAACGTAAACAAAGTAACAATAGTACCCTATAATGCTACCAATTTAAATGGCGCTAAAGTATTTACAGTGCAACAAAGAAACACTATAACCAATTAATTTGGTCGAATTAAAAAAAAAATCTACGTATACATTAAATTTGATCTGAACAGTATATATAATAAATAAGTTATTCGGGTGATTTGTAGTAGATTATGAACATCTAATACGAAAGGTGGCGTGGCTATGTATCATTCACTCACGCCAATGTTGAAAATAATTTCGATGTTTCGCATTTGCCTCATATTTCTATTACACGACACATAAATAGTAAGTATACATAAGTATAATTGTAACTTATGAATGTTACTTTAGGTTTATTTCTATTCCCTTTAATATCTTAACTCAGATATTACGATTTTTTTTTAAAGAATTATACATTTTAAAATTATTGAATGTATTTTGTTTCTTTGATTTCTGTAATCCTGCACATATATGTCGCTATTTGAAATTAGATTTACTTTCTCTAACTAAGCACATCACATTTTACATCCAAGAGAAGATTACCTCGACAGTTTTCATCCTACTAACAACGGCCTCCAGCACCGGGCCTCGTATCTCGTCGTTCAGTATATGCACTTCATCTATTAGAAACAATTTTATCATCTCCACCAGGGCTCTATGGGCCTTCCACCTGCGCGTGAGCATGTCCCATTTCTCCGGCGTTGTTATTATTATTCTGGAAATATAAGAAAACATAATTACTAGCTATAATATCATAGAATACAGCTGAATTTAAACGTAAGTTTAATAAATACTGCCTGAATAATATTGAAATCAGCGTGAAGTGTGAGGACCTTCACAGCGTCGTCTACAGCGTACTCAATGCTATTTTTTTTCGAGTTTCATAAACACCTTCTGCTTAAAAAATACATCTTTACACACGCAGTAAATCATGTGCCTGAAGTTTTCACAATAATTGATTTGGCATAATGTTATGTAGAAAATAATTATGAATTTTTGCACAATATCTAAAGGTGTGGCGTAATTACGTGCACCTCTCCACAGCACATAATAATTGAAATTATATATACGGCTAGGCCAGGATTATACTTGCACTTTAGAAGTAATATCTCCTGCCATTTTAGAATTGCAAGAAATACTCGAAGACTGCAGATTCCTATCACACTCAGTTAAACATAAATATCTAGATAGTAAGTAAGAGCTCCGTGGCCTAGTGGGTAGACCGTTTGATTAGCACTCCAGAGAGTGCATGTTCGATTCCCAGGTTGCGGCGTGTACCAATGAGATTTTTTCAGATCTCAAATACATTATTCGGACGCTCCAAAGGTGAAGGAAAACATCGCGAGGAAACCCACAGATGGTTGGCCCCAGACGTATTAACCAGTCATTCCGCTGGACTAGGCTGACTGTGTTGTGAGAATGCCGTATGTGCTTGGGCAACCATATGACATTTAAAAAACCAACTGTCCCAGGCACTACAGTATTTCAAGAGCGGTTACTTCGCTCGTAGAATACTGTATAAATCATCCAACAACGGATGAAAAGGCTTGAGTTTTTTTTTAGATACAGACTTCGTGTGGCTTGCCGTCGGCAAACGATCAGCTAAGCCCCTGATGATAATTGATTATATTATTTTTGCCAGCCATATATATATACTAATCTTTCTTATAAAACTATTATATTTAGGGCCTGTTTCAATCACACAGTCAAATAAGTGTCTGACAGCTTATTTGGAAGATTTGTTGCTACTTACTTTATATCGAGCGACAGAGACAAAACAAGCAAATAAGATATTATGTATCTGACACTTATCAGTATATTGTGAAACAGGCCCGTAGTCCCAATTTCACCAACGCCTGTTGAAGTTAGGCGTTGATTAAATATTATGTTTCTCTCTCGTTCTTCGTATTATTGAAAGAGAAGGCATGATTAACACTAACAGGCGTTGGTGAAATCGGCTACTTGACTCATATTTAATTTCATACATTGAAGGAGTATTTCCTTTAGTACTTGGCTTAGGAAAATGTATTCTAGTGATATCATAAATTAGAAACTTAAGATTGATAAGTTAAGTTGATTTAAAAATATGTATTTTTGTTTTTAAATTTCTACTGATGAAAACACCTCGAAGTACCTTCCGGCAAGGATGTGACGACACAAACACACTAAACACATAATATGTAGTAGTAAAACGGAACGTTTCTGTAAATAAATAATTCATGACATCTTAAAAAGTTTTATTTTATGTCAAAACGACAAACGGAATGTAACACCGCCATTTTACTACTACCTACGGACTTTAGCATAGATTACAAATAGTACTAGTATGACGTCACAGCATAGATAATCTATCAACCAACATGGCGAATAGTGTTTTCGGCGGTTTTAAAAAGTGTATTTTCAAAATATTTTTTTTTTAGGTTTTTAAATAATGTTATATTATTTTTTGTGTGTAATGAAACAATTATGAAGCGTTTAGGACAAAAATAAAAACAAGGTCAAGTAGCCTATTGGGACTTAACCAAACATGAAATTAACAAAAAGATATACTTACTTATACGGCTTCAGCTGTGAGAAGTCAACATCGGTATCCCCCGTCACCTCAATACACAACAGACCAAGACGCGTGAACTTGGGGTACCATTCCGCCAGCCTCTCTGAACAAAGCGCTTTCACTGGTGCCACTGAAATATATTAAGAAACATATTATGTAGGTACCATCAGTAGTGTAGCGAGCATTAGGGGAGGCCCGTATCAAGAATAGTTTTGGGGGTGACCCCTCATGTGACCCCTCACCTGACCGGTGAGTAAAAAGTAGCTGAGACCCCATATAATTGGGTATTTTCCTACATGTAAAAATTTAGTTTTTCTTTAATAAATTAAGAAATAATTAGGTAATAAGTAAAAAGAATGAGGATTTTAGGTGTAGTTTTGTAACTATATGCGTTTCGAAGTCACAAAAAAGTTGTTTTTTTTTTTAAACATTAATGTATAAGGCCTACATAATTAGTTTACTTACATCAAATACAAAAAGATTTACTATGGTATGTATCAACATAAACGAGCAAAATTACGAGATATCAGAAATTTTGTGCATATGGCCATACATTTCGTAGCAACATTAGTAGCGTGTGACGTCACCTACTTGTACGACTTTTATATGGGGCGTTTTCACGAGCTTACAAAAGTGCTTCAAACAATCCGCAATATATTTAAAAATTTTGATTTTTAGTACTTATACTATTCCTTTTGTAAACTGTCTTATTTTTCAGACCACTATTCATCTATGTAATAAAAAAATACAGGAAAATACCGTAATGATACGGCTGATACAGCGGTAGCTACGGCCCTGTGTACCATTAAATCTGTCCTTCAAAGAAGCATACATACTGCGGTTTCACATGAAAATAGATGTCTTAAGTAGCCTACCAATCTATGGGACTGCCGCGGCCAGCAAACCAGCCAATCAGGTTCTCTGGCCACGCTCGCCGGTCGCACGTCGCGGGTATTGTTTAGTGCTCCATATAAATTCATACTGAACAGTGGCTCCACGACTCTAATTCGGTGTCGGGTCGCGGTTTCGCGTCACGCGTCGCGTGTATCGGAAGGCTACCTTTACAGACAAATGCCATGAAAGAATGTGCGTTATGTCCAATGAGTTAGCTTAGGAAAGCTTCCTGAAGGACCAAGAAAGGAGGTGCTGAAAGGCCAGCAACGCACTTGTAACGTCCATAGGCGCTGATAATCGCTTTAATATAAGTAGGTCGTCTGCTTAAGTCCCTAACATATTACTACTAAAGATATTTAGTTCTATTACATCGGTTAATAAATAAACAAAGAAACGTAAACATACTATATATAATCTTGTAGTCTTCTGTGTAATTCATTTCTTCAATTTCAGAAAGAAGTTGGACTATGGCCATTTCGAACACCACTGTCTTTCCCGAACCAGTGGGGGCACAGACAACCATTGATTTAGCTGCAACATAATATAGATATTTTTGTTAAAAATAATGGGCAAAAATTTTTACAAGTCATGTAGGCGTAGCTTAAAGAATAGCTTATAATTTATAATAAATTACTAAGCATAAGTAATATAAAATATGTAGGTACTTATTCCATAATAAAATTACCTGAATACAAAGCATCGTCGATTAGTTTTGATTGCACAAAGTTGAAGTATGGATACGTAAAAACAGCTCGATACTTCGAATCTGAAAGTGTTTGAGAAAAAAAATCTAAACAAATCTCCCGATTTACGAACTAAAAACTCATTACAATATATTATAATATTTTAAAAGTTAGTGTATCTATATGGTAAAACTTACCGACTTCATCCACACACCGAAATTCACCCTTTTGCCCATATCCCTTGGGTGGGCGAATTCGTTCAGACTCAACATTATTTTCAACGACATGGTGCGAATCACTTGAGGAAGGAAGTGATATTGGTTGAGAACTTGGCAAGTCATCATTAAAAAAATCTGTGAACTTCGACCTGAAAATCAAGAAATTGATCTGAAATAACTATGTAGGTATATAAATTTAAAAAATGAGAGTAGGTACAAACAAGAATCGATGATTATTCTAATAACATTACAGAAGTGTTTACTTACAGTTTATTGTTTTCAGATGTCATTTTATAATTTGCAAACAAAATCTTATATTACCTCTGTCTTTTTTAATCAGAATTTTCTTACATTTGGATAAATAGGTATAATAGGTATGTTTCGTACTTTTGTACGTCTTAAAAAGTTTTTAAAATTCTATTACATTTTAAATTTAGCGCCAAGATGGCGCCTTTTTTTTTTTTTTAATATTTCAAAAATCAAAAGGGCATTACCGTTGCGGTAAAAATTTAGTTTAAAAAATTTAGAAACTATAAGGAACCCTTATAGTTTCAAGTTGATCTATGAAAAGTAATGATTTATCGCCTTCTGTTTTTCATATATTACGTTACGTTCATAACCTTTTGAATGCTATAGAAATGTTCTAACCTAACCTATTTTTATAATTTCGTAGTTGGAGAGAGTTGTGACAACATTATTTCGCGCCAGGTTTTTGTGAGGCCGTGTTACAACTTACAAATAGACCTCTGCAAAGTTTTTTGACACAAAGCTATGGAAAACAAAACGTCAAATGTCACAGAAACGTCAACATGGCCGAATTTCTATACAATTTTCAAAATTTTATTCTTTTTTTATCTCGAAAACTACGGATCTTATAATTTTGAAAAATCGCGGAATAACTTCAACAATAATATACCGGTAAAATAACCATAAACCAATTAATAGGACAAATGTGGGATATTATTCTAAATAAATAAATATAAGCCCCCATTGCAATCTAACACTTTCCGTCTAAATCGGTAGGAGAAATTTAATGCTTTGCGTGTTTTGCATAAAATTTAAAAAAAATATCATGTTGTCAACCGTCAGTGTCACTGTCAATAATTTTTGTATTTATTTTGAAGTTTTCCTGTAGAGCTCGAAAAATTTCCCCTTGGGTTTTCTGAGAATAAGTTTAGCAATAAAAATAATGTTCATTAAATAAATCTCGTGTACCTAACATAAGCCAGTATGATCATGAATATTCAATATTCAATTAAGTCACAATGTTATTAGAATAAAAACACTATAATAATCTTTTAAACTATAGTATCTGTTAACAAAATGTAAGTACATACTTAGTTATTGTACATTGCTGGAATATTTTGGCTATTTTAACATTAAATATAAAATAAGCATGTTTATTTACAGGGACTTCGATGAATTAGAGGCCGATTTTGATAACTCCGACACTATTAGTATTAGTACACTTGCTCTTGAAGAAGACTTACGCCAAGAGAGAACGCAAGAAATATCGGACTTGATAGATTTAAGCAAAAAAGTGAGCTTTCTACACACAAGCCTCCTCTACTACAGGAATGCTAAATCTAACATGGGTACAATATGCTATGATGCTTGGAAAATGGTTGTGAAGAAGGTTGGTGGTGCACCTAATACTTGGCAAGACTTTGGATGTTACTTAGGCATTACTCAGGAAGATCTAGATGTAAGTAATAGTTTGTTAATTTCACAGTGCTAATTACTTCATAACAAATATAAATCACTTGTTAATAGTCCAATCATTGAAAAAGAATATTTATGATAAAATAAGATTTAAAATGCAATGATTTATTAAATCCATTACAATTTTACAGTATATTTCAAATTCTATAAATAATGATCCAGCCGATTTGATACTAAAAGTATTTATGCAAAATGAGAATGCCACAATAGACAAAATTGTAGATGCCTTAATAAAAATGAAGAGATATGATATTTTAAAAGCAATTGAAGTGCCTCTTTGCAATCTTGCACAGTGTTTCAACAAAGATGACAGTGGGTATCATAGTGCGAGTAAAAACTCCGGATCCAGAGAAGTAGTTTCCTTTACAAAAAATCTGAAGTGTGATCTTCCTTTAGCTTTGAAGAAAGAGTTGTCAAAAAATGATAATAAGCCCATTAAGCCTTCACTGAGGCCACCTTTAAAGACAGAATCTGAAAACCAAGCTGAAGACACTGTTATGTTTTTTTTAACTTATGCAGAAGATGGACTCGATACTGCACTGAATATCCAGCAATATGTTGACAGTTGGGACTCCCCTAGAGTAACAATATTAGCACTAAATGACAGAAGAGAAGAGGTATACCAGAACCCTGAAAAGTTCATAAGGGAGAACTTTGAAAAGGTACTGGTTTCCTTTATTTGGGAAAAATGATTTCATTAAATAATAATAATATTACGTACATATTAAATGTCAACTTTTTTTTGTTACAGGCTGATTTTGTTGTACCAATAATCACAACAGGATATTTAAATAGAATCAACTCTAACACACCTCAAATGCCATGCACAACTGATAATTTAGATTATAAGTATGTTAACTTTATTTATAACTTAATAATTAACCACTACATTTATGTGACTGGGTGTTTGAATGAAAAGGCGAGAAGTGTCTTACCTCATAACGCAAATGCGAACATTCTGTCCGAAGTTGCATCTTATCCTGCTTTATTGCCATGGACTTACGAAACATATTTCGATGAAATGTTTAAAGCATTTTTGAAAAAAGATTCATTTTGATATTGTCAACTTGTGTTCAAATGAAATTATTAAATTGTTTAGTATAAAGTATGTGATAAACATTAGTACGTACCTATTTGTTTACACATTTTTGATATTGTAAAAATACAATGAGATAAGTATTTAATATTTATCTCATTGTACTGGGACAACTTAATAATGGGTAAGAATTATTACAAATAAATAAAATCAATACTTATGTTTTTGTATATTTTACAGTCACAAAATATATTGTAATTTAGGACAGTTTTAATAATAAAAAATTATTCATTTTATATTAAGATTTTTATTTTTATGAATACACTAGGAAAGAGTTAAAACTTGAAACCCTAAACATGTTAACATATACTAAGTTCCTTAATAAAAAACTAATTCTTTTGAACAGAAAGGCAGCAAAAATATAAAACTAATGAAAAAGAACTACATGCTTAATTAAATTAAAAGTTAATGGTAAAATAACTAAATTATCCAGCGCCAGAACGGACATTATCTTTTACTCATTTTTGGTATTAATCTTTCTTTCTTTCTAACTTTCAGCGGTTAGATTTTCCTCTTCAGTGGTTTCATCAGCCGTACTGACATCATTGACATCAATTCCAGTATCGTCATCTTTGCTGTTTAAGTTTTCCTGAAAGTTTTTTATAAGTTGTTTATTTAAGTGGTCAAATTGCAATTACGCAATGTACAAACTTTTTATAACATCACTTGTAACAAACAACTGGATATTACGATAAAGAGACGAGGTCCGTCATTTTGGAATATGATAAATTATTATCGTTTTTAACAAGTATTGGCTATTACAACCATAATTCATCAGTCCCTTCAATGTTGTCAGTCCATCGGTTTTCACTGTGTACTATCAGGAATCTAATTCTTTAGCAGGTTAACAATTTTCACAACTTGTTCGTATTGCAACATAATGACTAACTTTTGTATACAGACTATTCTCATTATAATACAAATTATGAAAATGATTAGATACAAGTCTCACAGCCGATTACTGAAACAATAGTTAAATTAGGTGACACTAAAATCATATGCTGTCCTTGTCATTTTGGCTAGCAGAGACAATTTTGATTAATGTTTCAGTATTCTGCTGAAAAAGAATCACTCCTTCGAGTGGTATACTGTTAAGTCTGTGTGTTGCTTCTGGACCTCATGCGAAAAAGCCAAATTATACACCTCAAAAGAAAAATTACCTTGACAACTTCAATAAAGCTATTGGCCTCCTCCAACATTTGCTTTATTTCACCATTTTCTTTCTTAAGTTCCTCAATCAACTGGCGTAATGTTTCATTCTCATCTAAAGCCTCTTGTAGAGCAACCCTATGCAATTTAAAGAAAATATTTTAGTTCTTATAAGAAATTCTAATAAGAAGTCATACAGTCAATAACAAAAGTTATTAACTAAAATTTAACAAATCTAAGTATTTCTTTACTTATTTAGATTACTAGTTAGATTTTATTATTAAATTAGATTTATTTATTAAATTATATTACTATTTTGCATTTGCCTAGCCTTTTATTGTTATTCAAAAGTTAAGAAAGTAATTTACAAACAATCATTTATTTTTAAAAGCATACAGGTATCTATACAATGATAATTTAGTTAGAAAATAAAGATGCATGTACAGTAAAACCATGTTTCTGTCTTTAGGAAATCATTCGTCTTTCATATATGTCGTCATCAGATAAATTATGATTTCCATGGGTTATTAGCAACATTGTCATACTATAATTGACAAAAATTTAAACCTGATGAAGAGTTATTACTTAAAACAATTAGGAAGGTATAAACAGTACTCACTGGCGCTTTTCAGCAAGAAGTTTCCAATATGTTTCTGAAGCTTTTTCGGGATTAGTTAAATCATCTACAGACACTTTGTTCTGTAAGTTCACTTGAGTTTCTTTAGAAGATATATTCTTTCTTTTTACTTCAACATCAGATCTAAAACACAGAACTGGTTTATTTTATATCTTAGGTTGGTTCAAACGAATACATTTGGGATTTATTGCTATAAACTTACGCAACGGTTTCTTGACTTAGTTGATGCTTTAAGCTTTTTGATGGTCTACCCACTAAATTTTCAGTATCAGTAGCCGCATGTTGCAGAGTTTTTAGTGATTTTCGGGTAGTCCTAGGCATTTTCTGCAATGAAGATTAAACCAATTCTTATGAAAAAACATGATTTAATTACATTCATCAAATTGCAAAACAACATAATGAGACCGTAAAACTTTGTTTGTGGAATTTGGACATTACGTTAGCTATTACAAGATACTCACAATTGAATTAATTACGATAATGTGAAAGAATAAGCAAATTAATTTTAACTATTTTCTTGCATGAAGAAATTAATTTTAGTTTTTTTTCAAAATTGACATTCTTTTTCCACACGCATCACAACAAAAATTTTTACCGCCAAATATAAAACTTTTTTTTTTTACATCCGAGCAAATACCAAAGACAATCGTACTCTTTTATTTTAATCCTACGTCTTCGTTAAACAGAAGCGACTGTAATATGAATTGCCAGCAACTTGAAAAATGTACGGTACTTATCATAGCCACCAGTACCATCTACTTATGAGTTATGACGGCCTTATTAACGGTGCTAGATTTGCAGGCTGGACCGTAGTAAGGTGTTTTAAACGATACGCTATTAATGTTTGTAAAGTGGTATACTCACCGTCCAGTCTGCAAATTCAACAGCCTGTCAAAAGTGACAAATTGAAGCGGACTGTCAAATTAAAAATGATTGATGCCCAATTGACACTATTTTTTACATTATTTGTAGGCGGTATGGTACCTTTAGCGTAATTAGTTTGTTTACTAGCCGCGGAGTTTGAAATTTAGAAGAGAAAGAGTTGGAATTGTAATAGTCTCCGCGCGCGCTAATATTATTTTAAGAATTTTATCTAATGTTTTTTTGTTCATTTTCGTTCGTTCGTTTTATCGTTTTTTAATTATAAGTAGTTTCCTTCACACAAGTGTTTTATTTTATGACTCCCGCTTACTACGACCTCGACACGAAGGCACTACCTAATACCTATAATATAATAATTTATATTGAGTGATTCTATATTTAAATAAATATTATGATGTCATTCCAATCTATGAAGGTTAAATAATACAGTCAAAAATGTTATTAGTTCCTGCTGTCACTGCGTCATACCCTTTTTGCCAAGCTGTACATAGAAATTCTTGATATTTTGTTCTATACTAACGTTTTTCTTAAACAAATATATATATAAATACTTGAGAGGTGTCAAGGGACACCCGGATGGAACGAAGTTTCTTTCGATTATTTAGTGAAGGAATTGTAATATTTTTTTTAAGTTATAATATTTTTTTTATTATTAACAAATATAATGTAATATAAAATTAATTAGTAGGCTCAATTTCAGTAATAATTGAGAGAGAGAGACAGACAGAGAAACACGCTCACGCCGCACGGTCTTAATTTTTTCCGTCTAACCCCCTATCGCAACGCGCGATGAGGAACTTCGTTCCAAAGAAACCCTCGCGGGAACAAGGGTTTAGTGAGTCTAATAGTTAGATTCTTACTGCAATATAAAAAAATTAAGTTATCAATGTCAAGTGTGAGATTTGATGACATTGACATTCTGAAAAGTAATTTTTTTTAGTAAAAAATCAGGAATCGTGAGAGAAAGAAGTGTTGCTTAATAATGAAGTCATTTGAGTGCTTTTTCTTTTCTTAACTTATCAATAATTATGCGTTTATGATATGTAATTAACCAATTTTTTTTATTTATAAAAATATAAATAGTTCATAGTGTAAAAACACTAAAAAGTGATTAGTGACTTTTATTCATTAAAACCATGGATACTCTCAGGTAATATAACATTACCATTAAATTGGTTTTTATTTATTTATTACCAAAACCATTACTAAAACTTTAAATTTGATAACTGGGACTCATTTTTGTTTTTAATTAACAATGTCGCTTTCACAGGTTTTACTTCGTGACCTGGAACGTAGCTACAAAGAATCCGGGTCAAGACTTAAATTCACTTCTGGATTTTCCTTCCCAGTTTAATAAAAACAAGCCTTTACCTGATTTCTATGTAATTGGGTAAGTTATATATCATATCAATTTCTCTTCAAAACCTAACTAAATCATAATTAACTATCAGCTACTTCAGCTATAGTTATCCAGATAAATTGATGTTGTTTATTTTTTCTGATTATCTAATTTTAAAAATATCTTAAATCTTAAATTAAAATACTTTTATAAACCTTATTTTAATTATTTAAATATTTTACTACTATCAGGTATTGCTCTAAAGGTCTATTGTTATTTTGCAACAAAATAATATACCATTAACATTGACCTACCTTTAAAGTGCAGTGATAGGTATATTTTGTAAAATGATTACATCATTATACTTACCAAGCATATTTTTAGTATAAAAAACGTCCCCTACTCTTAGTTGAGCTTCTAATAAGAGTATCAATTATGTTTTTTGTTGTTTTAGACTTCAAGAAGTGAAATCTCAACCACAAAATATACTAATGGACACATTATTCACCGATCAATGGACCTCTATGTTCAACAAAATACTCTGCAGACAAGGATTCATTATAGCGAAGAGCATACGACTACAGGGCATAATCCTGTTGGTTTACACCCAGATGAAACATGTGACACACCTGAGAGACATTGAGGCGCAGTATACGAAAACTGGATTAGGTGGACTGTGGGTGAGTATTTCTATGTATGTTGGGTATTTCTACGTCTTACAGTAATTTATACATTGGGTGTTGTTAATAGTTACAACTAATAACAACACCCAATGCTAAAGCTTAGGTCTCATCTTAATGTTAATTAGGGATTAAGAGGATAAGGAGGATTAATTGGGCTGTAGTCCTTCACTAGACTATAATAGTCTACCTACTAGCTTTTTTCCACGGCTTCGCCCGTGTACCCATGGGAATACTGTACTTCTTTAAAATTAAAAGTATCCTATGTTTTAATCAGAGCCTAAACTACTACCATACCAAATTTCATCGAAATCCATTCAGTAGTTTTTGTGTGAAAGGGTAACAAACATCCATTCATCCATCCTCACGAACATTCACATTTATAATAGTAGTAGGATTCACATTATGTCACTATTATGTTAGGATGTCAAAAATCAAAATTAAAATGTAAAACTATTAGGAATATTGTGAATATTCCTGATAGTTTTTCCTTTTTATTTTTTTTAAGATGTCTTGGTATAGTTACGACTGGTAAGACAGGAAGCCAACACATTTGGGTGGACCTCCAATCGTTTTTTGTAACTTTCTGTGGATGCAAGTATCTCTTGCTTCACAGTGGGTATCTCGAGATTTCTGTGAACCTCCATGTTTGCGATGAGCCATGGACATTTTGCAGTTGTTTTTAATATAATATTTTGCATTAATTGTAAGATTGAAATGTTCATTTTACTTGCACTCCCTCATTCTTGTATGCCATACATCCATATTGATTTTAAGATTGATTTATAAATTAGTAGTTTATTTTCCAATGACAGTTTGCTATTTCGACCTGATATCCCCATCGCCCAGTATATATTTTTATATTTTGTGTTTAATTCTTCTCTCTTACATTTAATGTGTTTATGCCTAGTGAGGCGTCTAAGTGTATTCCTAGGTATTTAACACTGGTTTGATGTGGTAGTATGGAGTTTTCTAGGGAGAGTAAAAGTTACATGTGCACAGATTTTGTGGTGCTGGCTTTTATCCTCCACTAAAGAGGCCCATACATGGTCCGGTCTGCCTTCAGTTCGGCCTGAACGGATGCAAAATCGTGTCGTGTGTGTGCTCGAATCCGTTGGATCGATCGTTGGATCGTTGGACGTCAGTTGGATCGGATGCGATTTTTTCCGTGTATGGGCTCGAATCCGTTCAGACGCCTGAATACGACCACGACCTCAATGTCTTTCGGCAATCTCTGTCATTATTGACAAAAAATGTCATTATTGACATTGACAGATGTCATAAGTAAAGCCTATCGAGTTAGTTTATTTAGTTGGCCAAAAGGCTATACATAGTGTAGACGTATATATTGTGCTAAGCATATCTCATTACATATTGTAATACGTATTCGTTGTAAGCACCAATAAAGGAGAGTATAAGAATTGCTGCTGTATTATTATCGTCACCACACGAGCGCACGAAGGACTTACAATCAAGAGGTCATAGACCAACACAGTTGTTTTTCATACATCGTCTATAATTTCCATAGAAAAACAACCAAGACTGCCGAGGGCCATTAAGCGACTAGAGCCATATTCAGGCGACAAGAGGTCTCCCTGTGGTTGGAATTGGCCCATTACATAATATTCCGATGCATAATTTATACGTTTGAACTTTTTATGGGTTCTTTTGCCTCTTAGATTAAATATTTAAAAAAAAAGTAAATGTTGTGACAGATTAACAAACGTCAATGTGTAACGAAATTTGTTTCTATCAAACTCACGGTTATACTATCTTTACCTCAGATTATTATTATTACACACACTAGTGTGTAATAATAATAATCTGAGGTAAAGTGTGTTGTTAGTTTTTGTTAATTGTTTGCATTTCTTAGCATTATTAAAAAAAAGTAATAGCTTTCTAATTGCCAAATAATATGCCAATAACATGCCAAATTTCATGCTCCTCCGGTTACACTGTTGTCGTGAAAACTTACTTGAAGTAGTATAATAAGGTGATGATGATTGATGAAAGTTATGAGTTATAACGGTCTACCGTGACCAGCCCCCAGAATGTCTCCGTTAGCTAATTATTTATTTACTAAACAACAAGTACGCACTTGAAGGTTGATGTTTAGTTCAGCAAAAAAAGAAAATATTTCCACTTAATACTATATTAATCTACATACTTAATATTTAATTAATAATTAGGGACTATATTTAATAAACTATTAATTTAAGTTAATAAACAACAGCTACATTGATGTATTTAATTACATAATAAAAATAACTCGCGCTAAGTTTTTAAATAATTTAGTAAACAAGTAGATAATTAAAAACTATAACCCGACTAAAATACGTAAATTGTATAGCCTATGGTACCCGGGCCGTTACGTTACGAATCTATTGACTTTAAAATCATTAGATCAGTGTTTTAGGCGATACGGTGGAACATACATATATAAGAATATTTACACCACGGATGAGCTAATCCATGTCTGTCAAGCGGCTTTTCCAACGTAGCAAAGACAGCTACATGGATTAGCCGATAGCGTATCCGTGGTGTAAATATTGGCCCACTTGCGCAGATCTGGGTTAAAGTTAACCTGGGTTAAATATCGTGTTATCCCTGTCGCTCTTCGTATTTATTAAGGAGAAAGCATAATATTTTAACCCAGGGCTAATTGTAACCCAGATCTGCGCAAGTGGGTCTAACGAAGTAGCTTTACCCTTAGTACCTACTCATGTTCTTACAGCTGCAATATCCCTGCTTTGTAAACAATTATTTTATTTTAAATGCTACGTCTCATTGTAATTGATTTATTGTGTAATAAATATACAAATCATTTGTTAGTAAATAATCAAAAACTGTGTTGAGAAACACAAGGAGATACAAATATTATTGTTAGAGGAAAATAAAACAGCTTTACATATTATTGTAATCATTTTACAGAAAATATTGTAGCGATTTCAATGTACTTTAGAATTATACTTATATTAGGTACTGTGAAAATTGCTAAAATAGCTAATATACTCTCTAACCTAATGTTAATGCAGACTATAAACTTACATCTACCTTTTATGTCGGTACCCGTGGGATAATGAGAAGTTTTATTGTCAAAATCTAGTATTTTAATAAATGATCTATAACTGTTATTACACCACTCGTTATTCAGACTCTAAGACAGTAAGCGCGGCCGAGCCCGATCTTGCTGTCTGAACTCAGAGTAAAGGGTCCCATACACGGTCCGGTTTTCCTTCAGTTCGGTCTGAACGGATGCAAAATCGTATCGTCTTAAAAGCCGCCGCTAATGCGCTTGATGCGCTTAATGCCGCATGGTCCATTCGGCTTTGAAATATTGAATGAAAGTCCACATGTACAATCATCTGATTATAAACTCCTCTGAGGCCTGTAACTCAAATATTTTTGCGATATTTCAAATTGTTTTTTTTTATCAGTAGGTATCTAAAATTTTATGATTTACAATCATAAAATTAGATACTGATAACTTTTGATACTGCTTTTCAAATAATACCTAAACCAATAATTAGGCCAGTAAATTTTTATCACTCACCTTTGTTAAACCCTGTATATTAAATAATATATTTAAAGTAATATTCATAAGGGAAGCCTCGTCTGTGAAAGGTAGCCTTCCGATCTATGCGACCACGACGTTAGACCGCGACCAGCAAACCAGCCACCAGCAAACGTTTATGGTTCTCTGACTACGCTTACCGGTCGTGCGTCGCGTGTCGCGTGCATGGGAAGTAGAGGATTCGGTCCCGGGATCCTGGTCATATTTTAGTCCCGAAATTATCGGGATCAAAGTTAATGAATCCCGTGATTTTCGGGATTGATACATTTTTTAAATAAGTCAGTAAAAATGTGCGTTTAAAAATTTATTGACGATTCCTCCAACTTCCATTTAGACTGAACGCGCTTCTTCAGCCTCTTCATATTTGTGCAACAAACTGAGAAGTATGCTTGCAGATGCGACGTTTGATGCTTTGTTATTCCTCAGCATTTATTTTCGTGGTTTAAATAAGTAATTTATAAAGTTTCTGGTCAATTTAATTAAAAATTATGTGTACCTATAAACATTGATCTTTAGCTTATAGTATTTTTATAGTTTATCTATATAAGTCTTCTTTAGACTTTTTGAAAAGTTGATTTTTTGAAGTTTATTGTTACATTCATATATTATTTACAGAAGTGCCTAGTTTGTTTATTTTAAAAGAAGAAAGTATAATTTTGTTTAACCGCCTTTTTGAAGATTAAAACTTAAATATTATATGTCCTCCTTATACTAAAGATAAATAAAGAATTGATTTTGATACGTTTTACTGTCTTTTTGTTACCACATACCATTACCAATACAATATATATTAATTAGTAATCCCGGCAATATCCCGGGATCCCGAGATTAACTGTAGATAATCCCGAAATCCCGGGATTAGAAAAATCGACCGGGATCGAATCCTCTAATCGGAAGGCTACCTTAAATATTAAGTATTAAATATTAATTAAGGGGTCTGAATAACGCGCAGTCTAATATGCCTTTATTTCAGGGTAACAAAGGCGCTGTGAGCGTGCGCTTCAATATCTACGGCTGCTCGGTCTGCCTGGTGAACTGTCATCTGGCAGCACATGAACATCTGCTGGCCGAGAGGATCAGCGACTACAACACCATTATCAAAGAGCACGCCTATCACATTAGTGAAACGTCTAATATACTGTATCATGAGTAAGTATTTCAAGCTTTCAGACGCCTCCGTGGTCCAGTGGTTTAGATCTTAGCTCTCGACTCCTGACAGTTCGATCCTCGCGTTGACAGTACAAACAATGTTATTTTTAAGTTTGATAAGGTCAATGCAGGCTGTACTTTAAATGATTGTCTGACAAGAAAGATGATCCATGCCTCGGATGGGCATGTAAAAAGTCGGTTCTGCGCCTGATCTCGCCAGTCGTGTCGGTCATCCGTCCCAGTTCCCACTGTACAGCGCTGCGCACACACTTGGGCACAATAAAATAACTTCTGCGAAGTCGGACTAGTTTAAACGTAACCAGCCACCGCTATCGAAATTGGAGCTATTATTATTATTTCAAGCTTTTATTTTATATCGCAAATATCTCCAAGTGAAAACTTCCGTTTTCCTTAATTTCGGTGATATTTAGAATTGAAACGCTTATGCAACAATACAAATGGACAGTGAGGTAAATATTATTACACGAAAGTGATAGCGCGCCGTGACTAGCGTAGCACGCCATCTATCCACAGCTCAGCAAACTCGTGTTTTGAAAGGTTTCGCTTGTATCGCATGTGAAATTCACATGTAATGCTAATTTTATTTTATTCTAATAATTTATTCTAATAATATAATTTTATTATATATTTTCCCATGGAAAATAATATTATATTATTTTCCATGGGAAAATTCTTCACTGCCAATCGTGCGGGTTGTTTTAGGGACTCCAAATTATCATGGCGTTTAAAGCAAGCCGTACTCTCTAAAACTGACCATAAATCATAATCCAGCTGGTTAAGATCGGGACTAAACGACGGCCAGTCTTCAGCTCGGATGAAGTACGAATCGTTCGTTTCCAACCAAGACTGCGTAGACCGAGCTTTATGACCCGGCGCCGAGTCTTGCTGGAAGGACCATTCTTGGTTATTTAACATTGTGTTGTTAAGGGGCTTCACTACCTTCTCAAGAATGGTATCTTGATACACTTGTACCGATGTCTTGATACCTTTTTCACAAAAGTATGGTTCAGTCACTCTTTCATAGCTAATACCCCACCAAACCATCACTGAAGTCGGATAGTGCCCACGTTGCACTCTGTCGACTAATTGGGAAGCTTCCTTAGAGCTTTGAGCATAAACACGGTTTTGTTTGTTAAAATGTTGCTCAATTGTAAAAATTTCTCATCCGTAAACAAAATTTTTCTGTGACCTCCCTTTGCGTACCGCCTCAGTAGTTGTTTTGATTTTACCACCCTATTCTTTTTAAATTATCAGTTAAGAAATGACCAGTACGTCTCTCATAGGCTGCACGTCCTAAGTGATCTTTTTAAAATACCCGACATGGTTCTAGGTGCTATCTTCATCTCCCGAGATAAAAACTTTTGCTTTCGGACAGGATTTCTTAGAATTCTTTCCCTTACTGCTTTGACCACCTTTTTCGTACGAACACTACATGGACGGCCAGATCTCTTTCTATCACAAACAGAGGAGGTATCATTGTACCTATTTATAGCCCGGTACACAAACATTTTACTAATTCCAAGCGTATGGAGAGTTAAAAATTGCATTTGGCTCCATACCTACTTTGTGTAATGCAATCACAGCGAATCGATTCTCTTTATCACCCCACTCCATTTTAATATCGCAAAATATTGTACAATGTATTGGCGCCAAAATGAGAAAACACAATGAACAATCATATAAAAATGGCAGATTCCAAATTCAAATGTAATATTTTGTTTATTTTTAATTGTAACAGTATTTATGGCCAGACTAAGTATAATATTTAGCAATGGGCGTTGCGGCTGATAAGAATACCGCTTGTTTGATATTTGATAAGGACAGGGTTTCGCGTGGCCCTCCAAGTGAAGAATGTTACCTACTAGTTAATGGGTATGTGTCACTGACTAAAATTTAAATGTAAAATAACTTTAATGACTTTGCTACAGTAAAGCTATTATGTTATTACAGATACACTAGTTTTTATTTTTATTTTATTAAAAAAGTAGTTATGATTTTACACGCGATCGAAGTTCCGCAAATTTTTGAATCCCGCTAACAATAGCGTGACGTCACGCTACACCTCGGCCATACAGCTAAGAGTTCGCACCGCCCGTACCTACTTCCATCTACTACGAACACATTGGACCACTTGAATGTTAAATATCTTGGAAACTAATTGACGTGTCGAAATAATTCTTTCCCGAGTATTTTTTATTTTCCAAGGAGAATGCAGTAAGCTTAAAGAGCTACAGCTATGGGCAGCTTCCCATATACGAATTTAGTTCATAAATAAAGTAAGTGTCTATGAATAAAATATACCTTGTTTTAAAGAGCATTTATTACTGATTCTTAAGAAAAAAAAATCGTGATTTTAGAAGGCCAGGTTTTTAGCTACTTAGAAGTTTTGAAGGTTATGTAATTATTTAGCTTATTATTTAATGCATGTACCATGAAACAATAATGTATTAATTATTTAATATTCAAGAAACTGATGGGGAAATGAAGGTTACGATTGCTAGGCAAAATAATTAATGAAAACACAAGTTAAGCCACCTGGGATGTGGATCCCACTTGAGATTGGTGATAACTTTATAAATAACTTGAACTTTATGAATAGTGAGAGGGAGAAATATGGATGTTGAGGGAAGATATAGACATCAGTCATCAAAATGTGTCACATGCTTTTATAGCTTGAAATATCTAACAGAATAATTAATTCATGTTTTCATTTATTATAATAAACAAATAAGAAAAGTAGTTAGTCATGCCAGGGCTACCAAAGGCTTCTTAGTGTATTATATATAATATGTCGAAAAAAGATTTTAGTAAGGTTTCTTATGAGGATTCATTAAGTCCAGTGCAGTCTTGAATTTATTTTCCTTCAAAATTGCTTCACATTCATAATACTTTACTACAAATAGCAGTGCATAAAATGAATTGTAAGTATACTTATTTAATATTTCAAATTACATAGTACAGATTTTCTAAAAACAATTCATTTGAAGCGTCTGGATAAGGTAGGATAATATAAATAAAAAAAAAAACAAGAATAATTTGATTTTATAATACTTTATTCCTCTTCATCCTCTAAAACTATGACATCATCTAAAAAAGCTGCTGGCGTAAGGATATTTTCTTGATATCTGGCCCATCCCAAATACCAAATGATGGTCATAACATGACCGCAACATCCAATTGTACGTCGACCAACAAGGCAATTACAGCAATATTCACTGATTCCCATTCGTCCAGGTATATTATTATTCTATTAAAACATAAACAAAATATTGTTTTCGACTAACATGCCTCAATTTTATTATTATAGATTTAATAAGTGTCTCCATCGTCCGTCTTGGCATTCCAACTAAAGATGATATTCTAGTATCGGGATCACCGGTTCTCATTTTTAAAAGCAATTAGGCTATGCCTAATGTTCCTTTCCGCATTTCATTTAAACGTGGAACTTCATTTAATAATGTGCGTAATTTTTCCTTTATGTACCCGAACCAGTACAAAAACATCGATCATCTATTTCTAATGGATTTTCAAAATCAAAGGATGCATTAAATGAGAAAACATGTGCTATTTGTTCGGAAATAAAAGTCGAAATTGAGTCTGCTTCATAAAGTGTATCCCACAAATTGCTATTTAAATGTTCATCACATACCCATGCTAAATTGGGTACATAGAATCTGTAATCCTTTATTAAAATTGCACGAAACTGATCAGATATACTTCTAAGTGTTCTTTGAGGGCAATCGGGGAAAATGCACCGTTTAATGCTGTTTGCAGCTCTTTTGTAGCCAAGTATCACAATATTTTGGGTGATGTTTTCATCTTCCACATTGTCAGGCCCTTCTTCGTTTGCTTCTAAAGGCACTTCTTGATGTATAATTTCTGGTACAGGTTGTTGGATCCTCTCACTGTCAACCTGGTTCATTCGCTGTACTTCTCTTTGAGTTCACAACCAATGCATGGCATACTTTATCTGAAGCGGTTATCTGAAATATTTTTCAATTTGAATATCATATTGAAATAGGCATAAGTATATATAATGATGTTAACAGTTTATGAGAATATGATAAAATAGCCCAAGCACGCAGTTTCAGCCAAATTAACCATGTGAGTGAAGCTACAGGCACAATGTAATTTTACCTAAACCTATAGTCATCCTCCATAGGTAAGTGAACAGTTGATATATTAGGTATACATATTATAAGTAAATGATAACTAAGTACATTGATATCAACATGTTAGTCAATATCACCCAATATGTAAGTGTTCAAAGGTACCCATACCTCTCTGAATAGGTATGAAACATAAATGTTCTGAGTTCAGCTATGCTTTGGAAAAAATGTCAAACTGTCTGTCCTGGGTCAGCAAGTCAAACTAAGAGAGATTCTTATATGGCAGTTGCAGAATAATCTGGCAAAAGCATTTAAAAAACACAAAAAAAACATTTGTCAAATCAATTTACCTGCCGTGGTGCTACTCTATCTATGATATCTATTATGGACTGCTGCAGATCATTAGGGTTGTCCCTTAATATCTTGTCACTTTGTCTTTGTGCAATTGAACACCCACACAGAAGATAAACACATGTTTATCACATACATATGTGACCTCTCTGTCAAGATCCAGCTTGTTCTCCATCATGACTAGAAACTTCTTGTTGCAAGTTTATGTTCACAGCGGCCAATGAAAGATCTCTGCATGCTTTGCAGATATAGTCACTCTCATTCATCTGAAAGTAAAAATAACTGATTAAGTAATAGGTGTATCATGTAATGGCAGAAGTAAATACATTTCACGTGTTGTGATATTTTTTTGTTATTCATAAAAAAGTTAATGATAAAATCGGTTGGTTTATTTTGTAAAGAAGGAGTTGAATCATTGATTTTAGCCCTAGGTTACAACAGTAAAAATACTTTCAACATGAGATTAGAAAGATAAAAATTAATTGTAAATAGGTACTTACTTCTTGGGGATAGATCCAATTTGCGAGCAAAGCAAATGACTCGGCGATCCAAATCTATGGCTCGATAACGGCGTAATGTGTTAACGCATATGTTGCAGTTAACACACAATATGCGTGTGCTCAGAAAGGATCGGCCGTGGCCACGACCGCGACTCATTTTGAACCGGGTACACAACAATATCCAAAAAACAGGGCAGAATCGGAATCCTTAAGCACGCAAAAGTCACAGAGAGGCAATATCAGAGTCCATAAACAGTCCGAGTCGTATAAATAGAAGCGTAACAAGAGTCCAAAGGCGAGCTGGGTCAAAAACAACACAGAGAATAGGAGAAAAGCAGCGAAAACACACAGAATACAAACAAGCGCGGGCGCAAGCGAGCTGTGAGTGTTGTGAAACAAACAAAATAAAACGTCATGTATTGTTTTTTTTACATTTGACAGCTCTGGGTGAAAGACTTTTAGCCGGCGCCTATTTCTGTTTTTATTGTCAAAAAGAGATTATAATACTGAACTTCATATAAAATCTACATAAAAATACACAAATAATGGAGTAAATTACATTAATCATAATTATAAACACTATAAATATGATTACAAATAGAAAACTTTTTTGATTTTAAATTGGAAAATAATTATTTAGTCTGGCAACATCGGATGGCAGAAAATGGCCATTTTGGAAAAGGTTATCACTTTGGCTATTTTGAAATATTATCTTTTTATCCTTGCTTTAGATCAATGTAAATCCATTGAAAACCATTTACGAATATCTCTTATTCTTTGGTTGCTATGCATTCCTATGACGCTTTAAAAGCTTTTAACTAAAAATCTGCCCTAGCTCTTTAGTGAATATTCTTGATTGTAGTTACTGCGTGGGCGATGGGAGGCCCTTTGCCGAAATATTCACAATGCCGCGACTTGATTAGAATTTAGCTAACAAGTGAGCAAATATTTATGTCAAATGCCAATGTATCTTTAAATCTATCTTTAGTCTTTGCAGTCTTCACACTTAACTCATAATGTTTAAAAGTTCATTCAACCATTTGGTTCCTGTTTTAAGTCTATAAGTAACTAAAAAAAAATCGGTTGTCTGTTAAGTCGGTTTACTGACGATAGTTGAACGTGACAACGTTATGTTTATAGTGCGCGCGGAACTAATTGGCCGCGCCTTAGGTAGGCGTGTTGCCGCCGCGAAGTCCGGCGCCGAACTGAGTAATAACATCAAGCGCCCCCGCCTCTCCGTCCCACCGCTCACATACCTAAGGCGCGGCTAGCTGAGGTAACGGAAATGCGTCATATTAAGCGAGGTAACGCTGCTAACAGGTAACGCATGAGTCATGTTTTTTCATGCGTGCAGCCAGCTCCATCAAATTATACTAAGTCGGGTCAATAAGTCCGTGACTTTTTGAATTTCTAACCTCCTTACTGAAAAAGCAACACTACTCCTGTCAACAGGCATCTGTCAGTTGACTCCTATCAAAATTTGAACTTGCTGCGTCAGTTAGTTTGTGTTTTACAGCTATCTTTATCAGACTATCCAGTAACTTAAGGAAACAATGGAAAAAAGTGAATTTCGTGTGCTTATTAAGCATTATTTTTTGCGAAAAAAAACCGAAATTACCGAGACCAAGGCTAAGCTTGATAAATACTATGGGGACTCTGCACCATCGATTTCAATGGTAAAAAAGTGGTTTACTGAATTTCGTTGTGGCCTTACAAGCACTGAAGATGCCGAACGTCCTGGACGCCCAGTTGAGGTCTCTACACCCGAAACAATCGAAAAAATCCACGATATGGTGTTGGCCGACCGAAGATTGAAAGTGCAAGAGATTGTGGAAGCCATAGGCATCTCGCATGGCTCAGTGGTTTCAATTTTGAATGATCACTTGGGCATGAGAAAGCTTTCCGCAAGATGGGTGCCGCGTTTGCTCACAGTCGACCACAAACGCAATCGTGTAACAACTTCACAGGAAGGTTTGGCGTTGTTTAATCACAAAATGGAGGAGTTTTTTAACCGTGGACGAATCATGGATCCATCACAATACACCAGAGACCAAACAACAGTCAAAACAGTGTGTTTCTAAGGGTGAATCGGCGCCAAAGAAGGCCAAGGTGGGTTTGTCAGCCAATTAAGTTATGGCGACTGTTTTTTGGGATGCACGTGGGATAATCCACATTGACTATCTTCAAAAGGGAAGAACAATTAATGGGGAATATTATGCCAACTTATTGGACCGCTTCAATGAGGATTTGAAAAAAAACCGACCTCATTTGGCCAAGAAAAAAGTTCTTTTTCACTAAGACAATGCAAGGGTGCACACATGTGCAGTTGCCATGGCAAAAATCCATGAATTGGGTTATGAATTGCACCCACATCCACCCTATTCTCAAGATTTGGCTCCGAGTGACTACTTCTTGTTCCCAAACCTGAAAAAATGGCTCGGTGGAAAAAGATTTGACTCCAATGATGAAGTCATCTCGCAAACACAGGCCTATTTTGAGGACCTCGACAAATCATATTTTTTGGAAGGGATAAAAAAATTTGAGAAGCGTTGGACAAAGTGTAAAGAGCTCAAGGGGGACTACGTTGAAAAATAAAATGATTTATTTATCAAAAAATCTGTGTTTTATTCCAAAAGTCACGGACTTATTGACCCGCCCTCGTAAGACGTTATCACGTCAAAAATACTCATTAGCTGGTCATAAAGTAATAAATGATTCCATACTGAATATTAAATGAAATCTGTAACCAAGTCTCGTATAATTAGAGGCAAAGGTTGTGTAGCTGTTGACCTTTCGTGGACGTTATAATGTAACCTTTTGAGGCTGTTTACGTATGAAGTCCTCATGTTTACGGGAAATAATTACATACTCCATAGTTTATCGCGGTTTATCCGACATTAACAGACTAAGAACCAGGGATCGAACTATATGATATAAAGATACCTACTAAATTTTATTAGTAATTACATTTCTACTCCTGTCTACTCCTATTCGTATAACTAGTAGCTCTGGTTTGCAGGGTTCCGTGCCCAAAGGGTAAAAACGTAATAGGGTCGTATTACTGAGACTTCGCTGTCTGTCCGTCCGTCCGTCTGTCACTAGGCTGTATCTCGTGAACCGTGATAGCTAGACAGTTGATACTTTCACAGATGATGTATATCTTATGTATTGCAGTTATAACAACAAATACTAAAAACAGAATAAAATAATTAGTAAAGGCTTCCATACATCAAACGTGATTTTTTTGTCGTTTCGTACGGAACCTTCGTGCGCTATTCTGACTCGCACTTAGCTGGATTTTTTCTAATATACATATATTATAGTTGTGAATTCTTGCATTTTAATAATAAATTTGATTTTTCCTCCAGCTTGTATTGTGCTTTGTAGTAGCTTTAGATTCCTTATAATAATTGTGAGTCTTACATTTTATGTTCATCCTTACTAATATTATACACGCGAAAGTTCAAGTACGTATGTATGTGGGTAATAGGTATAGATGTTTGTTACTCTTTCACGTACGTACATAATAACTGCTGAATTTGATAAAATTTGGTTTAGACTCATAGCACAGAGGCGACACTCTACAAATGTTAGCTCGAGCACCAGCAAATGTCAGCCATGTTGACGTAAGCCTAAGGTTGACACCAAAATATTTTTAAACGTCGCGTCAGACAAATTTGTCATATATATTATAAGAAATTATATTGTCAATTATGTCAAAGCACAAAACGCCCAGCGACCAGCCGCGTGAGCCATAGTCCAGACTGGGAAGAAGTTCCTCCCGCCCGCCTCCGCATTCGCCCAGCCACGCACACACAGCCACGAGCTGTCATTCGTGTAAATCGGTGGAATGAAGATTCTCTACGTTAGTAATAATAAGTATTCTTTGATCATAGGCTCCTTTTATCGCAGCAAATTTTGCGGTACCCCGTGATTTCTTTTTGCGCGTTTCAACTTCCAATGCGCGGGCAACATTTGATAATTATTCGCTAGTGAAATGGTGTGGTGGGTAATGGTATAATGTGTAATGTGTTGGTAGTAGCCGCTAATAGCCAGTAGGTATTTCCATGTCGTTATTACCATTGTCATAGTGTAAAGCTCGGAATCCGAAATTGGGCTATATTTTAGAGGTAGATAAATGAAAATAATCCATAACTCTAAAATTTTATGATTTATCTATGGCTCAGTACCGACCATAGGCACAGGGGCGACACCCTCCAAGTCTCTACAAATGACAGCTCGAGCACCGGCGAATGTCAGCGTAAGGTTGATACCGAAATAATGTCAAACGTCGCGTCAGACAAATCTTTCTTATTATGAAATTATATGCTCAATTATGACAAAGCACGAAACGACCAGACCCATGAAACTATGTAAAAGGCGTCCCGCGCGCGCCGAGCTCCTCCGCACGTCTAGCCGCGCACTGTCCTTCGTGTAAGTCTATTGATTGATTCCTTACGTTAGTAATATACGTATATTATTTGCCATAGGTTCAGTCAGGGTTTTATAATATCGTCGCGTTGGTCAGTAGCACCTACCTATACCCCCCACATACCTATATAATTTTTTTTCTAGAAATTTACAATACGACAACGATCACAACTGTCTTCGGGATTCGTCGTTTTTCACTCAAATTGATAACTATAAATAATTGTAGCATGTATATATTCTTCTTCGAAGGTTTTTCATACATTATTATCTGTTACTTCCACAGAAAAACTATGATTACCGCCATTAAAAACTAAAACCCGACTACGTAAACCTATGTTACCCGGGTTATTACGAACAATAACCCGGGTATATAAATATTGACACCTCATTATTTTAGGCGATATGGTGGAACAAACAAACATACAGACTGCCAAAAACATTACTCTTCCTTTTGGTCTCGACGTGTCGGGTAAAAATTATAAATGACACGTCCAGAAGGCCGTGACTGTGAACTCTGTGGTTCACATTGAGACAACTATAAAATGTGAATAATAAATAATTAGTTGTTCAATAAAAACTGGAAGCGACGAAACTGAGTCGATTAAATTAATCTAATACGATTGATATACGGCTATACCACGGTAAATAGAGAACAGTAGGACGTCTAAGGCCGTCTGACGAGTTATTTGCCTACTCTCGCGTTGGCGCAAGGGCTGCCAAATAAATGCTAAAATAATGCAGGCTAACGCGAGCCGACATACTTTACGCGTGATCACGGTACGCACGCGGTCGGTCACGGCACAGCCCGCACTGAGAGCGCCTCATCATTCCTTATACGAGGCGTATGCCTGCGTGCTGGGGGTCTAAAAAGGCCACTTTAGGTGTTATGTTATGTTTCATATATTTTTTTCTATTTACGTGAAATTGTAAAGTGGCTACATGATTCATCCGATTACATCAAATTACGTAAACGCGTAAAATGGCGCGCATAGTATGAGTTGAAAAAAATATATGAATCATATGAAACACCTAAATTGGCCTTTTTAGACCCCCAGATAGGCGCCCGGCGCGCACGCACTCGTTCAAACCGATCGCGGCATGTTTGTATGAACATTAACTACTGTTCTCTGTTTACCGTGGCTATACGTTGTTACAATAAGCTGCTCAGAGGATTATGCTGGGTATAAACTACAAAGTAAACAAGGGCGAGACCTTGGACGAGAGAGAGAGAAAACCACGGCTAATGAGCACATGCAGAAAACACGATTATGTCTTTAGAAGTTACTGGATGTTGCTCGCGACCTCGTGCGCGCTAAAGGAAATCTCGCGGGAACCGTACATTTTGCCGCAATAAAAAATAGCCTATGTCCTTCCCCATAGCACAGAATACATAATAGTACAAGTACCCATAGTCTACTCTATATCTGTGCCAAATTTCATCAAAATCGGTCCTATAGTTTTAGAGCCTATTCGATGCAAACAAACAAACCTTTGCTCTTTATTATATTAGTATACTAGATGTTGCCCGCGACTTTTCAAGTTTATCTTGCGGTAGCCGTAGATTTTTCCGCGATAAAAAGTAGCCTATGTCCTTCCCCGTGGTCTACTCTATATCCAGTAGTTCCGACGCCTATTCGATGCAAATAAACAAACATACAAACAAACAAACTTTTCCTCTTTTCATTACATATAGCCAGATGAAGAAATTCCAAATGAACCTAAGCATCAAATTGACCAAATATAAAAGCATAAGAGATTTGTGAAATAATTAGTTATCACTTATCAGTTATCACACGTTACGCGTATTATTAGGTGTGTATTACCGGACTCGCGCACGAATGGTTCCGTATCATTATACCAATATTTTATATGTTTACTTATTATTTAGTATATTTTTGGACGAAGTTTTCCAAGTAAGCGCATTTTACAAGAATAAGGTCTCTACTAAGGCGGGTCAATAAGTCCGTGACTTTTTGAATTTCTAACCTCCTTACTGAAAAAGCAACACTACTCCTGTCAACAGGCATCTGTCAGTTGACTCATATCAAAATTTGAACTTGCTGCGTCAGTTAGTTTGTGTTTTACAGTTATCTTTATCAGACTATCCAGTAACTTAAGGAAACAATGGAAAAAAGTGAATTTCGTGTGCTTATTAAGCATTATTTTTTGCGAAAAAAAACCATTACCGAGACCAAGGCTAAGCTTGATAAATACTATGGGGACTCTGCACCATCGATTTCAATGGTAAAAAAGTGGTTACTGAATTTCGTTGTGGCCGTACAAGCACTGAAGATGCCGAACGTCCTGGACGCCCAGTTGAGGTCTCTACACCCGAAACAATCGAAAAAATTCACGATATGGTGTTGGCCGACCGAAGATTAAAAGTGCAAGAGATTGTGGAAGCCATAGGCATCTCGCATGGCTCAGTGATTTCAATTTTGAATGATCACTTGGGCATGAGAAAGCTTTCCGCAAGATGGGTGCCGCGTTTGCTCACAGTCGACCACAAACGCAATCGTGTAACAACTTCACAGGAAGGTTTGGCGTTGTTTAATCACAATATGGAGGAGTTTTTCAACCGTGGACGAAACATGGATTCATCACAATACACCAGAGACCAAACAACAGTCAAAACAGTGTGTTTCTAAGGGTGAATCGGCGCCAAAGAAGGCCAAGGTGGGTTTGTCAGCCAATAAAGTTATGGCGACTGTTTTTTGGGATGCACGTGGGATAATCTACATTGACTATCTTCAAAAGGGAAGAACAATTAATGGGGAATATTATGCCAACTTATTGGACCGCTTCAATGAGGATTTGAAAAAAAACCGACCTCATTTGGCCAAGAAAAAAGTTCTTTTTCACCAAGACAATGCATGTGCAGTTGCCATGGCGAAAATCCATGAATTGGGCTATGAATTGCTCCCACATCCACCCTATTCTCAAGATTTGGCTCCGAGTGACTACTTCTTGTTCCCAAACCTGAAAAAATGGCTCGGAGAAAAAGATTTGACTCCAATGATGAAGTCATCTCGCAAACAAAGGCCTATTTTGAGGACCTCGACAAATCATATTTTTTGGAAAGGATAAAAAAATTGGAGAAGCGTTGGACAAAGTGTATAGAGCTCAAGGGGGACTACGTTGAAAAATAAAATGATTTATTTATCAAAAAATCTGTGTTTTATTCCAAAAGTCACGGACTTATTGACCCGCCCTCGTATAACTCCGAAACTTACAAAGTTATCTAAGCCGTTATAGTTTTCCTTCAAAGTTCATCGCAATAATATATGGACTACCACCACGACGACGACGACGACTCTTTTAGACGACGCCCCTTTAAAAAAAAAGGAGTTTAAAAAGCGCAAAAAAATCCTGGGTCCTTGGTTGGTTGTAAATATAAATAAATATCTATGGACGCTTCACACCACGTCACTCTGGCCCCGTGCTAAGTATCCGAAGAACTTGTGTTACAGGTACCGGAAAACGGGAAGTATATTCAATACTTTTATAATATACATATATTTAATATTTTTATTATATTATACACATATTTAATACACATCCATTCGGCGGGATTCGAACCCGCGATCCCCGGCTTGAACACCAACGCCCTGAAACACTATTTATACAGTGCCCAAGTGTGTGCGCAGTACACAAGAACTCTCCTCCTTTACTCTCATAACCCAGTGGGACAGATAACCAACACGACTGGCTTGTAATCGGGCGCAGGACCGACGTTTTACATGCCCATCCGACGCATGGATCATCTTTCTTGTCATACATACAGTCAGGTGATCAACCTGCATTGTCCTAATCGAACTTGAAAACATATATTTTTTTAAAATTCCAACGCAGGAATCGAACCTACGACTTCCAGAGCCGTCTAAACCACTGGACCACGGAGATAGAATAGACGTGTAAAGCTTGCAACACCAAACTACTATAACGTTACGTACACCGTTATCCGTGTTTTTGTATCATTAGTTTTACTGCACTATGGATTACGGAAGCCATTTTTAAAAACTTATTTCCGTAAAAATAAGTATCACGAAGACTCTACTCAACTTAATCTTATTAAGAGCACACTATCGAGTCTCCGGAGTGTCTATTAATTTATTTCCTTATGGACACCATATTGGACCGCGGCGGAAATCGAATTATTTGCTCTAGATAAACTTCTATTGAATTTGTTATCATATCACTATCTAGTAGGTATCGCTCTTATCTGTCGCCTATATTGGGTACATTGTACATAGTTGCACATTTTTACACAACTATAAATGTCCGTTATACATATTATAAGATAATTGATAAAATACCACTTTAGGTGCATAGGTATTAGGTATGATTTAAGATGAACGAAACAAAGAATAGGAAAGAAAGGCCATTCTCTGGCTGGGTGTGCTGGGACTATATGATAATCTGAAAGGCCGGGGAAAATTCAGAGCACTGAAAATATAACTCCGCGCTATTCTAGTGCAGTTCTATTTATAGTGCTCTGAATTTTCTCTTGCCCGCCGGATTCGGATCATACAGTCTCATCCCTATTGAAGCATGTATTTAAGCTTATCTCACGCGTTCGAGTACCTTTAGTTGGATTTAAACATTTTCTATATTTTGATTCTAAAGAATTAAACGTTTGTCTCAATACAATACTCAAATAGTATATTTGAGTACTCTTTATTTTTTAATTGACCCACAAACAGTCATTAAAGTGTGGCGAAAATATTATGATTAAAACGTCCGGGTCTCTTGCGACTAAAGTGCGGTCACGGAGCGCGTAGAATTTCGTACATTGCCTTATCTATTGTATATAGTAATTATTATCGCGCTCCGATCGCGTACCTGTGTAAAGGCGATAGCAACATAGTCGTGCGCGAGTGAAAAAGACAAGTAGCGAGAAGTCATTGTACGAAATTCTACGTGCTCCGCGACATCACTTTTTTTATTTTTTATTAATATGCTTTCTTAATACCCTCAGGGTCAATTCACACCGAAAAGATACGATACGCGACAGAGCGCTGCATTTTTATGATAGCTATTCAAAATTGAACATTATTCTTTACATATTATGAAGATACACGTTTAATTTACAATGAATTGAATGAGTTCCAATGTCAGGCTGCACCGCGCTGCATGCACAGCGCATGTGCAGTGTATGACTTCATATGAAACGTGTATCTTTTTGTGTGGTGTGAATAAAGTTCAATTTTAAATAGCTATCTTTAAAATTGCAGCGCTTTGTCGCGATTGCTAATTTTGAAATCGAAATTGTTATCTAACCCTTATTTTAGTCACTTACAGTTAAATAGGTATCATTAACGTGATGTGTAGAATTATATCAATCATTTTTTGTACAGTTACGTCTTCTGGATAGGCGACCTCAACTTCCGCACCGACCATCCAACCGGCAGCAGTCCGTCATCAGAGCAGATAGTGGCAACCCTGAATAAGGTGGAGAAGGACAAATACACAGCCCTACTGAAGCACGACCAGCTGCTGGCTGTGATGGACAGCGGGGAGGCGTTCTCCGAGTTCTCGGAGCCGGAGATAAGGTTCCCACCGACCTACAAGTTCAACATCGGCACTGATGATTATGATGTCAAGTGAGTATATCCTTAATGATGTAGGTACGAGCGTTTAAAAAAACACGAACCCTGGTTTGAGACGCTACAAGACGCGACGCTGCGGTGCATTTTTAAGATAGGTATTCAAAATTAAACTTTGTTCACTACGCAAGAAGATACAGTCCGTCTAGCTATCACGGTTAAGAAGAAACAGCCTGTTGACAGGCGGCGAAGTCTCATTAATAGTTTAAACCCTTTGGGTACGGAACCCTAAGAAACGAGCTAAAACTATGTCTAATGGAATAAACCTCTAGATTTTCAAATGGCGAAGCCTATCCTTCAATTTACAAGTTACATAATATTGTAAGTGTACGTAAGATTTACTTTTCTTAAAACGTTATGTAGGTATTTAAAACTTACCTACATTCAAAAGAATAAAACTCCGCTCTGACGTCAGAGCTAGCATCTGTAAAAAACGCAATACATTAAACAACACATCACAACATTCATTGAGAGTTCAATGTCGCCGGTAAGAAATCGATTCGATGAAGGTTGTTTTTGTTATTCAACTGGCTGCTTCTAAAGGGTTCGATTATATAATCTTAGGTACCTACTCATAGGTGATAGGTGAAACTATCTTGTTAATGTGTGGAATATACAAAACGATAGAGTGTAGCGCAAATTATTACTCGTTTAAATAAAGAGAGAAACAGATGAAAATGACGCCTACACAGTTTAAATAATAGTAATAGCTCCCCGCGCCGAATTCGGTGACAGTGGCCGGTTTCATTGAAACCGGGCCAGCTACGCAGGGGTTATTTTATAGTGACCAAGTGTGTGCGCAGTGCACAAGAGCAAATCTCTCTTCCTTTACTCTAGAAACCCAGTGGGACGGATGACCGACACGACTGACGAGAGATCGGGTGCAGGACCGACTTTACATGCCCATTCGGCGCATGGATCATCTCTTATCAGACAATCAGGTGATAAGCCTGCATTGTACTAATAAAACATGGAGGCAACATTTTTTTTATTCCCACGCGGGAATCGAACGGACGATCTCCGAGTCGAGTGCCAAGCTCTAAACCACTGGACCACGGAGGCTGATACACAGTTTAAATATTCAAACTATGGTTATTCGATGGATGTTTCTCCATAAAAAATATAACTGCATCATTATATATCACAGAACGTTTTTATGTACACTTCGTTTTTTCTCGGACAACGTTTATAAAAGTTAAAATAAATATTCATTTTTCACCATTGGTTGTAAAAATTTTATGTTTACTAAAATTAATTTATTAGGTATCTGTTACTTACCTTTTGTAATATTTACGTATCTTATCATTAGACTTTGAATATAAAATATTATTAATTGTGATTACAGCTATTTCTTATCTTTATAAATATTAGAGGAATGAGTGCGAGAATTTGCGTGTTACATAACATTATAGTGTTTCTCTTACCCCATATGAAGGTCTAAAATGCCCACATTAAGTGAATCGTACTATGAAACATCAACTTTTGAAGAAATTGCTTTTACAGTAACTTCTAACTTTTATTTACGTTTCCCTCTTCATAAATCATAATTCACAACAGACCTGCAGTAGAATTGCTAAAGCCAAAACCTCACATTGAGGAGATGACTCAGTAATTTTTATTTTATTTATTTATTCATATAAAAGATATCATGTTAGATTAAGTATACAAATTACAGTGTTAGAAAACCCGAGATAGGTTTGTATTAACACGGCTTTGTGGGATATTGCGGTATACATGGTAATAGAAGTGGGGATGTTGGTGGTCAACGCTAATAATTATCTGTCGTACCAGAAGGCTTCAGGTGCAATACCTTTTGATATCTTATGTTTTCAATACGGGTTTTGCTTGATTTATGCCTGGTGTTTGACGTGAATTTGTCCGTAGTTTATCATCAGCGCTACTGTTTCGATAACTTGTGTAAATTGCGTTTCTATATAAAAAAGTGACAACTGACAATACATAGTTTAGCATAAGTGACCAATGTTGTTCGTTTATCGCTTCCATAACTCGTAATTCGTAACAGACCAGATAGATGGCGCTGACACAGGAAGTAATTAAAAAGATTTACAGAAAATTATTATTTTTCATGGTCAACAGTAGCGGCGTTAGGGGGGACGGGGACGTTGGGCGTCTGCCCGGGGCGCTGCGGGCAAACAAAAGGCAAAAGGAGGTTGGCATTTTCGTATGGAATACGGCGACGTTCCAAACACCCCCCCCCCCCCCCATCTATTATAAAGAAGAAATAGTTGCTAAAACCGGCACTGATGGATAAAATACTGTAAAGTTACATTTCCGTCATTCCGTATTACGTCCGTATTCCGCCAGTTAAGTTTAGCTTATCCAGAGTTTATATAAAATCTTTAGAAACCGGGTATGTAAAGTTTTTCATATGTTTTAAATGTCTTTTATTTCAGACGAAAACCATCGTGGACTGACAGGGTTTTGTACAAAGTGATAGCGAATAACTACGAGAACATAACTCTAAGGGCTGACTTGGTGTCGTACAATCACATACCTCACTACATGGTCAGCGATCACAAACCAGTGGTCGCGCAGTTCAATATCAAGGTTGGTGTTTATTTTTTATTAATATAATATAAGACTGGCTTCACAGCTGTCCGGGAGACTCGTACGGGCCGATCGTTAAGATGCCGTCCGGGGGGCGTCCGTGCCGGATTTCATTTGCTGTTCGAGTTTCCCGGACGGGTCTCTCGGACAGCTGTGAAACTAGCCTAATTATATCTATGGACGCTTTACACTACGTCAATCCGGCCCCGTGCTACCCGAAGAGCTTGTGCTACAGGTACCAGACAACGGGAAGTATATTATGTACCTGTAACACAAGATCTTGGGATATTAGCATCTTGGCACGGCACCAGATTGACGTGGTGTGAAGCGGACATATTATTATTATTAAAGACAGTAACTGTAGCAGGTAGGGTAGGTATACTAATGCGGGTCATTTAAAGTTAACTCTATAGAGCCCTCGAGTCTAGGAATATACCTGCAGTTTTTAATCTACTCCAGCTGATTTTCAACTGTAAACAAGAAATGTAATTTTTGCTATATTCCTATGATTTTTAGTTCAATCAAACTATCATTTAGTTTGATCCTATAGTATTTTCATAATAAGAGGACTACTATAAGGAACTAAATCTTATAAGAATTGTGGAGTTTGTTTGGAATGACCTTTAATATTATGTGCTAACAATCGCATGCAATCGTTTGAATGTGTTAACAAATAAATAGTTGTGGTGTATAATTAGATGTTATATACATAATTAATAACATGAGCATGAAATTTTCCTGGAATTTACGTAACCTAGCAATTTGTTGAAGGTGAAGAATGTATGCCTCGAAATTGTGAAATTACACTCTTATTTAAATATGGTTAGATAAATGTTTGCAATGTCTGACTCACGGCCCGGTTTCAGACGATGTTTGTCGGTATTTTATATATTCAATAGCGCTTTTGATTGGATGACGCAAACGTGATAACCAGTCAAAAGTTTTAAGCAATTCAATAAATAAATATACTACGTAATAGAAAAAAAGCGGGTGGGGCTGTGTCGGGGCACACGGCCGTTGGTTTTAACGTGAAACGTCTATGTTAGCGAATCGCTTTTAAAGTAAAAGATTGAAATGAAAACAAGATGGACGCTGTTTTAAGTATTTTATTAAAAAAGAACAGGTACGTAATAGAAACATGCACTTGCACGCGCTGAGGCCGACATAGCAAATGTTTATATATTTATTGTCACTTTCTGGTTATTTTAAATATAAATACTGTCCAAATTACACTTATTTTTGTATAAATCAATCGGTTCAAATAAACTTGACAAACACACGAAAGAATCACCACGCTATAAAGTCGGAGTCACGAGTTACACTGAATAGAAACAAGCGTGAGCGCCGGTTTCGCACAGTTATCGCAGTATCCCTCCCCCGCCGCCCCGCTTGACCCCGACACGAACTCAATGTCATAACAGCGAGCTGACTATATAAGTGAAATATTTACACCACATTTTTGTTTCTAAGACTAATAGTTTTTTAATTATTAAGGTACGATGATATAGACCTTTTCGTTACGGTCCAGTTTTTAAACCTGGTACTCGTATGTTTCGGCGCGATTTTAAAGACGTTTCACGTCAAAAACTCAGAAACCGGGCATTATTTAAATTAAATAACCTAAGCAAATGCATGCCAGGACATGTCTAAGAAGGTTCCGTAACTATCAACATATGGTTTTTTTTAATTACTTCAAAAGTAATTGTCCGATTTTGTTACCAATAATTTTCAGAATGCATGACCCATCAGCATCAAGCATGGAAATTTCAAGTTTCTATCTCTCATGGTTTAGTAAATGCAAAAATTATATTCATAATTACCGAATTTACAAGGGAGGACAGACGGACGGAAACAATTATGAAGCGTTAAGGACATAATTAAAATATCACTGTCATAATAATAATGGTTTGACGTCATCTGCGCTTTAGAATTAGTTTTAGTTACAACTAAAATAATAATTACATTTATATTTTAATGACGTCGAATTATTTTTGTGGGAGAATCATAATCACTTTAGTTAAATGAGTTACCTACTCTTATGAATTGATTTTTTCAAAAGCAATTACCAAATACTTACTTTTAGAACGTGAAGGTATCTATTAAAATAGTGGCCATTCTAAATTCAAATCCTTACCAATATTATAAACGAGAAAGTTGAAAGTATGGATGTTTGTTACACTTTCACGCGATTTCTAGTGAACGGATTTTGCAGTAGTAGTAGGCTCTGGATTAACACAATATAGGCTCATTTTTATCGCAGCAAAATGTACGGTCCCCGCGGTATTTATTTTTGCGCGTACGAAGTAGCGGGTAACATCTAGTTTTATATTTCTACTAGCTTTTGCCCGCGGCTCCGCCCGCGTAAATCCAGTATCCCACGGGAACACTGTACTTTTCCGGGATAAAAAGTAGCCTATGTGTTAATCCAGAACTTAAACTACTACCATACCAAATTTCACCAAAATCTGTTCAGTGGCTTTTGCGTGAAAGAGTAACAAACATCCATCCGTCCATTTTAACTTTCACCATTATAATAGTAGTAGGATATACATACAGATAAGCGATACTTTCTTTTTAATGAATAGGCAATAACAAAAAGTGAAAAGATAAAACACGTTGTTTTGTAGATAAAAATCGTTAGCATTTTTCGTTTTCATTACAATTGTAATGCGTTTGCGTTTTCATTGTTTAGCACTACACACACTACTGCCTACCACGCTACTAGTTTAACACTATAGTCTATTCGCGTTAAGAAGACATTGAAATAAATAAAAAAGAACTAAATTGACCAATGACGTATGCACCATGCGGTACGAGCCGCGTTCACGTTGACCAATTAATGTTAGTACTACTTTTTGGCATAATATTACTGCCTACTTAAAATATGTGATATAAAATATTTTGTATTATTTTTATGAGATGGGTTTGTTTTGAAAATATTACTGTTGTTAATTATTATGGTAATGTAGTAGGTACTTAAAGAACCTTTATAGTTTAGCTCTGTTATCATTCACTAGCTATCGGATTCTAGCTTATGGATTTCGGTTTTGGCATCATACAATAATAATATTTTAATGTGAAATGAGGATAAAAAAGAATTTATTCCCCCCCCCCCCCATCGTGTGGGTTATCGTCAAATAGGTATTTTTAAATAAAGTCAAGATATCATACATGATTTTTTTTAGAAAGTCAACCATTTTCGTGTAATCGGCCTCCAAAGTGGTAGATAAGAGATAGAAACTTGTAAGTTTCCATGCCGATAGCTCAGGCTGAAAAATTATTTTGAGCGTTAATTTTTGAAGAAATTTAAAGATAACCTATTGCGCGTTGATAGCTACGGAGCAGCAGTCGTTCATAAATCATGGTCACCCTAACCCTAACCAAACATCGTAAAATCATCAATATGCAATAATTTAATTCAATAACGACTCGACGACGACTTGCAGCCATTTGGTTAAACGTCGAGCTTAATGAATTCGGCTTGTTGGTATTCATCGTATGATGAACGGCTTGCGTCGCATTATCTGGCGAATATGTTTTTTTAAAATATCTAGTAAATAAACAAAATAAAAAATTATAAGTAACCCCCGAATTGTCGAGCAGTGAGCGAGTAGATAATGATAAATAGCTAAGAACACTCACTAAGAACAAGAACATGCCAGCTTTCAAACAAAAAAACAATGGAAATTAAATCGGTTCATCCATTTGGGAGCTACGATACCAAGAACAGACAGACACCTCAAACTCACAACACCTCTCTTTTTGCGTCGGGAGTTAAAAATATAACTAGATGGCTGCGACATATACCTATACATTCATATTATGTCAACGGGCGGAAGGCAAACACCATAATATACTAGCTGCTAGCTTTTGCCCGCGTCTCCGCCCGCGTAAATACAGTATCCCACGGGAACACTACACTTTTTTCGGGATAAAATAAAGCTTTTAAGTTTTAATCCAGAGCCTATAAACTACTAGGTACCATTCCAAATTTCATCAAAATGCGTTCATTAGTTTTTTAAGAGTAACAAACGTCCATCCATCTTCACAAACTGTCACATTTATAATAGAACTGGCTTAGCATACTGCCAACACTGCGAACCTAACGCTTAACCGCATGCTAGATACGCAACGGGTTCACGCGCGCAGTGACCGAGACCAAAGCGCCCCGCTCGGCTATACGCATGCGCTCGGCTTTGGTCGCGCCGGTCGCAGTAGAGGCCGCTGTAGACGGCGAACCCGTAGCTGGTAGTGCATCCAGTACCACGGATGGGAGAGATGAGGTAAGAGCTTAGTTCGTGTGGATGTTACGTTGACCTCTGTGGCTCAGTGGTTAGCGCGTAGGCGCTCATGTCTAAGGTCGCGGGTTCGGATCCCGCCGAGGGAACAAAACGTTTTTTGTGTTCCTGGGTCATGGATGTGTATACTGTATTGTGTATTAAATATGTTGTGTGTGTGTGTCTGTGTGACGTGTGTGTAATATAGTAAAAATCTTATATATACTTCCCGTTGTCTCGTACCTGTAACAGACACAAGTTCCTCGGATACTTAGCACGGGGCCAGATTGACGTGGTGTGAAGCGTCCATAAAATATATCATTATTATTAGTACTTGTTACCCGTTATTTTATCCCTGTAGGAATTTGCCAGCCAGCATTTAAAAAGATAATGCTTATTTTTCTAAAAATTAATGCTTTAACGAGGCGCTAACTAATTCAAAATTTCAAACCAATGAATATTCGCGTTTATAATGCATGCTTGGATATAATTATTATGTATACAATAAATAGTAAAATATCGTGAACACATTATCACGCATTATATAATTTGGGTCATCTGCTTGGAAGTTTATATATTCATTAGCGCTTTTGGTTCGATAACTTGTGTAAATTGCGTTTCCGAATAAAAAAAGTGCCAATATAAACTAAGTTTAACTTGAGCCAATGTGGTCCGTTTATCGATTCCATAACTCGTTATCACATTGCTATTGATTGCGCTGACACAGAAAGGATATAAAAAAGTTTATAGAAAATTATTATTTTGGTAAATCAAAATTGTTCAAAGCTCCATTTCACTCCCATATTAAGAAACGTTTTTCATAAACCTAGTAACATTACTGAGTTATAGTAAATCAAAGTAACCACTAGTGACCACTAGATGGAACTTTTGTGATTCGGAGACTACGCCAGTTATGCTTAGTTTATATAGAGTTTATGCAAAATCTTCAGAAACCACGCGTCCAGTGTTCACCATCTTGAATATGCCCAAATGATTTTTTTTTCGTCCTTTTAGAATGCTCCATATTGTGTGTAAAATGTTTTGTATACATTTCTATACCATGATAAATACATGCAGCTACTACAAACACACGGCGGTGTGAGTGAGCCGTGAGGTAGTTGCACACTCACACCACCGTGCCTTTGTATAATAACAGGGGGTGTTGGTTTGACACAATCTTTTTTTCACATTCCATAGACAACATATTTACACATTTTTATTGCGTATCTAAAGGTAGCCTTCCGATGCACGCGACGCGCTACGCGTGACCGCGACCCGAGCCCGAAATAGAGTCTGATTCGCTGATTTGCTTGTCGCGGTCGCGGGTTGCCGTCTCGCGTCGCGGTGGCATAGATGGCGCGGAAGGCTACCTTACGAGGCAAAAGAGCCCTTATAATGTTCAAACTTAAAAATTATATGTTTTATTATCCAGGGCGAACTCTATTTTATAATAAATACTTATATTTATATTCCAGGCATTCTCCAACTACACAGTAAAGACGGTGGAATTCGCACCCGTGGCGGGAGTATGGTATATCGGCGACGCGGACTTCAGGACGCAGTGCACACTCTCGCCCGACGTCGAGGTCCATTCCAATGACTGGATCGGCATATACGATGTAAGTGAATCTTTGGAGAGAAGCGACACTGGGCATTTTCTATGGAACAATGCTATGCTATGCTACGGCGACCAAAGACAAAATCAGGCTAGATGCTAGCGTAATTACACCTGGATTACAACGACAAGTCGCATATCTGTAGGAGGTGGGGTAGATTCTCATACATCTGTAACTCATTTCAACGAATATTCATATAAAATATAATATATTTATTATCGCCACTTCTCCATGGATCTTAATTAAAATAATTAGGTACAGAAAATAAAATGCGAATGAAAATTGTACAATCTAATAGTATTTCGATTTGTGGACGACATTTTTTTTAAACAGTCATAAACGCCCAACGTGTTTTGCCCGGAAAGTGGGTGGTGGATTTCATTATGGGAGTTCGAATTTCATGTTGCACCGCGCTGCACAGCGCATGTGCATTTTGAATAGCCATCTTAAAAATAATCCCGCCAAGGAACATAAAAAATTTCTGTGTCCCTAGGTCATTGATGTGTATTAAATAAGTGTATTATAATATAATATATAAATCTTAAATATATATTTTTAAATTACCATTGTTTGTCACTAGGGGCGTTGTTTCGATGTCATACAAATTGTAGTTAGCTTCTCCATGACAAGCAGTAGCAAACACTCGTATTCCGTGTGCTGGTCCCGTGGTAAGTTCTCGAAGACCTTGTGTTACGGGTACCAGACAACGGAAATAAAAATACGTTTTAAATACTCAAACAGCGTCCATAGATTGTTATTCTAAACTATGATGACTTGAATCTTCCAGGCTGACTTCCATAACCTGGACGACTACATAGCATACGAGTACCTCTCCAAGGTACAACTGCAGGCGCCCACCGCGGCCGGCCAGCCCCGCACCGTCACGCTGAGCTTCCCCGTCGGCAGCGGCGTGCGGACGCCCGGCTTCTACAGATTCATATACTTCAGCCAACCGAATAACGACGTTAGGAGTGTATTGGGTGAGTTGAGATTCCTTTGTTAGTATTTTTCACGTGAATACGTCTTGAAATTCGCTTTTATATAATGGCAATCGAAAAAAAATGTAAGGTGTGTGTGGCGCACCAATTAGCGCCACGATCCTGAATCGCGCTATCGAAGTTTTCATAGTTCGGCGCTATAAACAAAATCTGAAATGCTTATAAGAAGGCTTCGGCCTGACCGAGCATTTCACCTCGCTCGGTCGGAGATCTCCCTTTGGGGCTTCCACTATTGGCACGTGTGTTTTCGCGATCAGTTGGTAGTCGGTACATTTATCGTCTCGATAAAAAACAAAATTAAGTAACCCCCGAATTGTCAAGCAGTAAGCGAGCTGATGATGATGAGTTATAGTTGAGAACACTGGATCATGTCAGCTTTCAAACAAAATAACTACATCAAAATCGGTTCATCCGCTTGGGAGCTACCATGTCACGTACCTACAGACACACACACGGACCGACACGTCAAACTTATAACACCCCTATGTTTCCGTCGTGGGTCAAAAAATCGATTACACCATTCGATAGCTATAGGAGAATAATTACGCTAATTGAGGCCGGAGTAGCGAATAAAGTATACGATTAATAACTACTAATGATCACTTTATTCTTCCAGGCATATCAGAGCCGTTCGAAGTCAGCAGTAAGGAAGACAAACTAGTCGCTTTAGACCTCGGCGTCGAACCGTCGACGAGTGCAGCCGGGCCGTCCAAACCGAGCACCGCCACCACAGACATATTCACCGACTTCACAGGACTGGACGTGGCTAAGTTGTCCCGCCACTTCTCCAACGACCTGAGTATTGACTGACTAAAGGGATACCTGCCCGGTTCACCGGCGACACGACGGAGAGAGACGTAAGATCCATCTACTTGTAACATTTGTGTTGTTAAAATGAGACTCAAGATCTAGTGAAACATTTAAGAAGGACAGCGAATGTGCTGGATCAGTGTAGACCTATTTGATGAGTGACATAAGTAAGACGTTTCTAGTAACAACATCACAAACAAAACAGAAAGAACAATGTAGATAGTTTATTAATATCGCGATGAAAATGAATGAATCAGATTTTTAAACGTGTTTAGAAAAGATGGATCTAGAACGTTTCTTGTATACCAATATTTGTGATAGTTAAATATAGCCTACGCTATAGCAAGTGTTAAAAATATATAAGACATTGGTGTTTGGAAATTTGCTTATGTGATTAGGTTATATAATTAAAAAATAAAATCAGGGAATATAATTCCTAAGCAGATAGAGTTTCCTCATAATTTATTAGTATTATAATACAATTATTGTCAATGACATGTCACTTTGATATCATTTTATAACTTAATACAAACAAATTGTGACAAGCGTCAACCTGCTTATGAATTAGATTCTATGATTACATGCGTTAGAATGATGTATATTTATTTTTATATGTTCATTTTGTATGGTTTAGAGTTATTATTGAGATTTTCATATTTTTGTTGTGTCACAATTACCTATTTTATAAATTAGTTAATTAATATTTAGCTTGAGAAATGGATGTTTTATTTCAATGAAAGTATTCTATTTTTTTAAATAAATATTTTTTCAATTTCCATAGATACAATTGTAAGTATTTTTATTCACATAATATACACTAATTCTATTTTCAACAAGGAGAATTGTTTTAGGGATTGTGTTTCCTTGCTTATCCTGTCGTGTATACATTTTTTGTTAATTAAAAATGTAGAACGTTATACTTTTGGTATAATCATAGTATACCTAATGTATACAGTATAATACTATGACTATACCAAATCTGGCGCAACTATCTAGTTTATGTTTACTTTTGGGAAATATTAAGTTCCTTTTTTTAAATCGTCTAACGAACGCCCGAATAATAAAACGCTACCTAAATTTAATATAATTTGCATGGTATCGAATTAGTTACTATTGTTTGCCACTAGGGGCGCTGTTTCGATGCCATACAAATTGTAGTCAACTTCAGGGGGGTGAAACTCCCATAAATGTACAACTCCACAACAGATGATACGAAGCGACTTCCACATCGCACTATCGAAAACACCAGGCGTTTGTACACGAGGCCCGCGAACATTTTATATAGCGGTGGCCATATCCGACAAAGGCTCACGAAAATTTCACTTTGCGGTGACTACAAATTATCATAAATTATATGGGAATATAATAATTCTGATGTATGATTATTATTGGTAGTTGTCTATGAGTTTCGTTAATAATTCAATTCCTGTTTATATTTCGACGATATTTCGATTCAATAAAAATTATCAGATAGTGCTACTGGTATCTAGTGTATTTAATGGTATAACGCCATCTACATTAAATATCCCGAAACTTAGTAAGACTTAGGCGCATCTATCTACCGAAAACGTATCTTATGTCGTCGGCGTAAGTGCGTTTTCTCACTATCTAATCCGATATCCAATATCGCGCCGATAATGATAAGGATACAATATGTTTATCTTTATTAATATCAGGTATATGTTTTATATTGAGACATATACCTGTTTTTCTCGTGGCTTTGTCATTATCGGACGCGATAAGCGATATCGTATCGCGTAATGTAAAAACACTCTTTAGGGAGATAATTTTATGTAGCGTTTAAGGATTCGGTCGTAAATGACGAATAGACAAAGTGGGCATGACGTAGACAATAAATCCTCTTTGATGTGATTATCATTTGTGATTGTTAAGTACTATATATTATTTAACGTGTGATTCTAACGACACTTAGGTACAGCTGACACCGAAACGAGACGATACGGAACACGGCTGCTTTTTGAAAATAGTGATTCAATATTGAACTTTGTGTCTATTGAACTTTGAACTTTGTGTCTATTGAACTTTGAACTTTGTGTCTTTTTGTGTATTTTAGTACATCTTTTATTGCAATGCAGAGCGGTCTAGTTTGACATTCGAACTCTTGAACGTGTATATTCTTGTGTAGTGAACTAAGTTCAACTTTGAATAGCTATCTTAAAAATGCAGCGCCGCGTCGCGTATCGTCTCGTTGTGGTGTGAACTGACGCTTACTACTAATCATTTGTTTACCCGTATTCACTTACTACGACTAATCATTTGTTTAGCCGTATTCACTTAAGGTTTGCAACTTTTTTAACAGGACAATTTCCAAGTATTTCAGTTGGCTTCCAGCCTTTGCAATTCAGCAAATCCAAAAAAAAATAGCTAATTAGCTATTTTTTTTTTGGATTTGTTACGAATATTAGGCTTAGTAGTTAGTGTGTCGAATGAACAATAAACACATAGTAGTAATGTTTCCCTTGACTGTATGGTGAATGTGTATATACTAATAATTTGGGAAGATTAAGTACAAATAGCGTATTCCGAAAATGTAAAACACAACTTTAGTTAGATATTTCTTAGATCACAATAAATATACGGCGACGCAATTATTAAGCCAAGATTTCACCAAACTTTTATAGACGCGCTTATCGCTTTGATCTCGGATTTAACATCTCTCTCTCTCTCATTCAATATTAGAACGGGACAGACATATCTTAACCGAAGTTCAGCGTTAAACGTCGTTTCAATACGTTGCGCGTTGGTAAAATTGGGACTTAGTGTAATATAAATGTTAGTTCCAAAATATTTTTACATGCATATATAATCAATAGACAATCTAAGAACATATTTTAGAAGTTACAGTTAACTATTACAGTTAAGTTAAAAAGCTCTTTTTAATTAATTATTATTGTATATTCTAATGGCTCACGGCTTTTGTTAACGTTAAAATTAAAATTTTATTTAAGTTCCCGGACATATAAAACTATTTAGGATAGCCAAAATTAAAAACGTATTCGTAACCTATATTTATTACGTTTTAGTGACGTGTTTCATGAAATATTTTAATTATATACAAGTATGTTACTATTCCAAAATATGTATCTTAAGTATGTACTTAGTATTTTCAATTATTAAATATTGTTTTCCCTTGATTGTTAATCGTTATAATGTTGTAACCGATTTACCTCTCGCTTGCCATGTCATAGGAAATGTAATACTATTTGTTACATTAGTTATATTTTGATGAATGGTTATGTTTCTTAAGTGTTAGACGGCCTTATATTAAATAATATTGTTTCTTCTTTACAATAAATGCACTGCTGTGGTACTTAAAACGTTACACAATATGGAAATATTTCGTCAACACTAACGCCATTCTGGTTCCTACATTCACCGCTTCTGTGTGAAAACATTTGAGTCAAAAAATATATTAAGAAACTCCATTTTTTTAATTTATTACAATATAAACATATGTCAGTGTGGCGAAGGTTGGTTCTCCTTCATAGGGAAGCCCTAGCCTGTATAATAGGTAGGGATCTGGGTGAGTCATGAGGGTCTTCAAAGGAACCCCCCGCTGTAACACATAAGCTGTAACGTGTCAAAATTATTCCATCCAGGTTTCTATACCTTGACCAAAAAGCTCAAGTAGGGAAACATTTGTTGTAGAAATGCTAAAATTCAAGTGAATTTAAATGAACTTTAGTAGGATGACATAAATATGTCAACATAATTTGATTTGCACAGATAACTATTTATAACGTTTTGTAAATTCATTTATAAAAAAATTGGGCATATGATTTACGTGAAAACGTCTTATGTGAAAACGTTTAGGCCGGAAGAACTCGAAAAAATTGTATAACAAATCTATTGCGCTGAGGTCATTGACTTCACTGGCATATAGCTGATTTCAAAAGGTTAGTTTTAAGAAACAAAAAAATGTTTTAAAATCAGCTGTGTGCCTGTGCGAGCTCAAAATTAAAACCAAAGAAGGAAGAATTTCAATTTCATTTTTTTTCTGCCCATGTACTACATAAGCATCACACCTGTACCTACTATCTACCCAAAATTTCTGTAATTGATTTTTGAAATGTTATATTTTGATTTCACTGGCATAAAGCTGATTTAAAAAGGTTAGTTTTAGAAAAAAAAAGAAATTTCCAATGTCAAAAATGTTTTGAAATCAGCTGTGTTCCTGTGTGAGGTGAATATTAAAATCAAAGAAGAAGGTTCAGCGCCGTGCGATTCATTCATAGTAGGTTTTTTTTAATTTAATTTTTTTTTCGCCATGTACAATGTACCTACATAAGCATGATACTACATACCTACTACTACATACATACTACGTACCCAAAATTTCTGTAATTGATCTTACATAACGGTATATTTTGTCTAATGACTTGCAATCTATGTTTTGTAGTTGTCGGTAGATTTTGAATAAATAATCTCCAAAGAGGTTATGACTTTGATTGTTTTTTTTTTATTTTAAACTAGAAACTAAGCGTCAGTTTACACCAAGACGAGACGCGGCGCGGCATATTTAAGAATGCTATTCAAAATTGTGATACGGTAGATAAACATTTCATTGCAAGAGTTCGAATTTTCAAGGACACCGCGCAGTGTGTCTTCTTGTATAGTGAATAAAGTTCTAATTTGAATGACTATTTAAAAATGCCGCGCTGTGCCGCGTCTCTGTGTGAGCTGACCCAAAGTCCGTTGCTCATGCTTTGTTTAAACCTTGCCGGAAGTTGCCATGCTTTTTGTTACAAATGTTTTATTTAATATTTGTTAACTACGTAAGTAATTATTATTCGTAAATTCGTAATAGAATTAGTGCAGAGCACTGTGGATGGGTGGGTGGATAAATATTTTAGTACAAATGATTTGTGTCACAATAATATGTATATTTTGATTTTTATGATGCAATATAATATGCAATAGATTATGTTTGTTTTATTTAACACTTTAGTTTATTTATGCCGGATACAACCGATATTAAAAATATGTTCGCCTATTAAGCCGAAAATATCTATTTATTATATAAAAGGAGATGTCCACATTGAGTACTGACTGACTGACATAATAGACTCTCGCACTGCTGTAACCGCTAAAGGTTGAAAGGACGTGAAAGGAACTAGGCGAATCCTGCCTGATTTTCTATCAAGAGCCGCCAAGTTTCAAACATATATTACGAGTGCGGCACTGAAAATTTCGGAAATCAAGGAAGTGACACAACATTACTATTTAAAAATGTATTTATTGCTTTTGGAAGTATTCTCCGCGAAATTTGACACATTTTTCCATACGATGGAACCTATCATTGAAGCAACCATTCCATTCGGAAGTTGGGGTCTCCAAAATGGCCGTTTTGTAGGCGTCCACAGCTTCTTCAGGTGATGAAAATCTCTGACCACGCAATTTATTCTTTATTTTAGGGAAAGTATAAGTATAAATCATTAGGGCTTAGGTCGGGGCTGTACGGCGGATGGTCTAATAATTCTATGATTTCTTGCTCTAAAAACTCTTTTGTTCTGTGCGCGGTGTGAGAACTCGCATTGTCGTGATGGAGGATGATGCGGCGGTTGCAGTTCTCTTTACGGAGTTCTGAAACGACCTGTGGCAAACAAATGTTAGCATACCATTCTGCATTAACCGTTCTTGGTCCCTCAAGAGGAATAGTCGCAACATGGCCGGTTTTGGAGACAAACGTGGCCACCATTTTTTTTGCAACACTCCGTGAACGAACAATTTTTGTTGGCTTTAATTTATTTTCGAACACCCAAACTCGTGACTGGTTTTCTGTTTCGGGTTCGTACGCGTATATCCAGGATTCATCACCTGATACGATGTTGTATAGGTACAGCATTTGAGGATCCTGCGTAGAATCTTTCGAGAGTTCTGACGCACCAAGTAACGCGAGCCGCTTTTTGCTCTTCACAGAGCAAATGCGGTATCCATCGGGAAAACAACTTTTTTACACCTAATTGTTCATGCAAGATTATTTGTATTTGACTCATGCCAATGTCTAAAGTTGCCTGAATTTCGCGGTATGTCACATGTCGATCTTCCTCAATCAGCTTACGCACAGCATCAACGTTTTCTTGGGTGACTGCAGTTTTTGGACGACCTTGACGGGGATCATCACTGAGCTTGACACACGTCCACGTTGAAATTCAGCAAACCAGCGATAAATTGGGGTTTTTGATGGGGCTTCATCACCAAATGCAGAAATCATCCGGTCAACACACTGTTTTTGTGTTAAACCACTTCGAAAGTCATAATAAATCATCGCTCTAGAATTTTTTCGAGTCAATTCCATTTTCTCAACGACTAAACAAGTTTGACAAGACCTTGTGACAAGACCGAGAATCTTTTTTTAAATAAATAAACGGTACCTATTCGATTTTTAAAACCAAGGAGTTTTAAATTAAAAAGATTTTAATATGACAGGAACAGTGGAAATATTCCATTCCCGATACTTTTAGTGCAGCCTATGTATGGTTTTATAAGACTTAAAAAGCGGGTGGGGCTGTGTCGGGGCACACGGCCGTTGGTTTTAACGTGAAACGTCTATGTTAGCGAATCGCTTTTAAAGTAAAAGATTGAAATGAAAACAAGATGGACGCTGTTTTTTTGTATAAATCAATCGGTTCAAATAAACTTGACAAACACACGAAAGAATCACCACGCTATAAAGTCGGAGTCACGAGTTACACTGAATAGAAACAAGCGTGAGCGCCGGTTTCGCACAGTTATCGCAGTATCCCTCCCCCGCCGCCCCGCTTGACCCCGACACGAACTCAATGTCATAACAGCGAGCTGACTATATAAGTGAAATATTTACACCACATTTTTGTTTCTAAGACTAATAGTTTTTTAATTATTAAGGTACGATGATATAGACCTTTTCGTTACGGTCCAGTTTTTAAACCTGGTACCCGTATGTTTCGGCGCGATTTTAAAGACGTTTCACGTCAAAAAGTTATTGTAGAAGAAATATAGATAACTAGGTATATTATATTTTTAGGACTTTATTTTTATATTTTTTATCCCTACAAAAAGTTATGAATCTCCGGATATCAGAGAATTGATGGTTATAATGCTGGAAATTGTCAATTCTAGGCGTAAAAGCTCCAGCTACTGGCCCAGTAGATAGATTTATTTTAATTGGAGTATAAATTTATTTTCTTATTCTATAGCTCAGCATTTTTGTACTAGTTTAATGAAAAAATGTTACTTGGGGTGTGAAATAGATCCCTATATACTACTTATATACTAAGAAAAATAATTATTATGTTTTTGGTTTTCAAAACGTGAAAGCGACATTTATCATTTATGTTACCATACTGCGCTTCCAATGAAACTAGTTATTAATTTCATTACGTAATTGACATCGCAAATAAAAGATGTCACTTTTCCGCAAACCGCCACTAAAGCAATATATTTAACAATAGGTCACGTTATATATTTTAATCAATGAGGGTGTTTGATATTTTTTCTGCCGTTAGGGGGCAGACCCAACGCACACAAAGCGTCATCTGGTGGCGTAAGTGGTATCAAAAACTGTCAATAAGAATTTTTGATTTTTTCTGTCACCAAGCGGCGCTTGGTAGCCCAACGGTCTTTCTCGTGTCAAAAAGCTGTCAGATGTCACGAATTTAAAAACCCTCATTATATTTTATACAACGATTTAAGAAAGGATTTTATCCCCCGAGTTTGATGTTTAATATTATTGCTTTTTTTGTTCCTATGTTCATAATGTGCAACTTACAATAAATACTTTTTGTAGCCTCGTATTTTAATTACCAGGCAGCAAATGTATGGCGACTTGCTGGTCTCCTTTGGACAGTAGCTTTAATTTAAAATGTAAACGCACACTAAGAAGGGATTTTGAAAATGTCTACCTTTAAAGGGGTGAAAAAAGGGTTGAAAGTTTGTAAGGAAATTTTTAAATCTGCACCGATTTCGATGAAAATTGTGATTCATGCTCTTACATACGCTGGGGCTGTAAATTAATAAGGATTGAAAGTTTGGATGAAAAAAGTATTTTATTTACAGTGCCATCTTATGGCGTATGACTATTAAAATTCAACATTATTAGTTTACATCATTAGTTTGTAAAATTGTTGACAGATCGCAGTACGTTGTGAAACTCACGGTTGATGTCAAGCTCCCCTAGACGCCCTAGTACGAGGTGCAAAAGACGCGACGAGAAAAAAAAACTATCTCTATAGACTATAGAGATACATTATAAATATATAGATAGAGATACATATTTCATCTCTATAGAGATACATATTTGGCTAGGTGCGCTGTAGACGCTGTAGACGTCGCAAATTCAGCGGTTCTAGGCGGGCAATGTAATTCTAGCCTTCTGGCCCAGTTATAATACTCAACCTGCGGCCCGCGAGCCGTATGTGTCCTGCCGGACCTTTGGTATTGGCTCATCAGAAGTTAAAAATTTATGTAAACCATTTAAAATTTCATCAATTGACATTTTTGCTTGAGGCCCTCGACACCACGACTAAACCATGGCCCCTACAAGAAGGTTGCGTATTCGTTGGGTCGCTGTAGCATCGTCACGAAAAAAGTAGCCACCTAAGTATACCTAATTACCTGCCTGCCTGTTAGCAAACTGTTTTTTTGACTATAATAATATAATAGCAAAAATATCATTGTGTAATAGGTACCTACAACGTATTCGTAATGTGTGTCAACTGCCAACTTTAATTCCAATACATCACAAATGCACCCTCGTATGAATCAAAGGGTTTATTAATAGGATTCCGTGACAAGAGGTTCGAGTGTCATCGGCCTCATTCGTCTTATTAGCTCGTCTCCGAGTGGAAGGCACGGAAATATAGGTCATAATAAAGGTACTTGATGTGATAAAAAAATACGGTGAGAGAATAGCGCGTAACGCTAAATTCACTTTTAAATTAGTCTGCACAAAGGCAATTAAATGCTTAAATCAGTGTTAGACCTTAATGTTCCGACTCTAAAGCATGTTCAAACGTAAAATTAACGAAAAAAAATCAAGAAAAATAAGCAAAAAGCTTTCTTGAGCTATGCCACACCGTGTTTCCGTTTTGTAAGTTTTTGGCTACGGAAAAATTTGACACGTTCATTTTGAAACCCCGACGCAAAAAGAAGGGTGTTATAAGATTGACCTCTCTGTCTGTCTGTATGTCCATCTGTCTGTGCAAGTGCATCTGTGTGTCAAGCATTACTTGCAATCTGAAAAAATTCCAACTCTTCACTAACGTGCAGCAAACGTATCTATGTACTCCAATGAATAGGATGATAGGTCCAATGTAAATAGACGATGATAGTCTGCACCCAGCGCCGGATCTTCAATTTTTTGGTGGGGCAAAAACTGAAAAATGCCACCCCGGCCCACTTATATTTATTTTTACCTGTATCATCTTTTTAATTTCAGCTATCAAATGTCTACTAATTGATTCATATTTGGACATAGGCCTTCCGGAAATAATGGCTCTTTCCCATCTGGCCACTTTCCTATCTCGCAACCCTTATAATATTTTAATAAAAATCGGCGTTACCTTTACATTATTCATAAATTTAGTGTTATTTGATACAGTCCGCTTCACGAGTTCGAATACGTTTTATTTAAGTTTAATGTTTTGACGGCTCAGTGGCTAGACGTCAATGGAACAAAAAGTCTTCTGTGTTCCTGGGTCACTGGGTGGATGGATATTAAATATGCTCATAATATAATACAAATCTTAAATATATTATGTATATTATATAAGTATTAAATATACTTCCTGTTGTCTGGTACCTGTAACACAAGTTCTTCGGATACTTATGCACGGGGCCAGATGAATGGACGGAGGATGTGAAGCGTCCATAGACATTATTATTATTAATGTGACCCGATTAGTTTTGTAGCAAATTTTATTAGCTTTGAAATTTAAATATTATCATTCAGAGGGCTGTAGCAATGTGTTTATAAATACATTGCTACAGCCTCGACAACAACGCCTGTTGGGAACAGCTAGTACAAGATGTATGTAGCTATATTTTAAAGTTACTTACACTTGTATGTACTTACATACAAGTTACATATAAGATGTGTGTAACTATTCAAAGTTAATTACATCTTGCACTAGCTGTTCCCGACAGGCGTTGTTGTGTCTTAATCTTGAACTGAAATAAATAACTACCAACAACTACACCTAAAATAAGTTTTGTGTCTCGTCTCACGGTTTGGGCCACATAATATAGGTCTATAAGCAATTGCTGTAAATTATTTTGACATCAGACAGATCAGGCATCATGTTTATTTTATTCCAAGCATCAAGCAGGAAGCATCAGCCAGTTCATGGCTGTTACCTTCTACATGCGGAGGCAAAAGTGATGTTTTTTTTACCATGTTGTGGTAAAAACCGCGAGACTATAAGGGTTCCGTAGTACTGCTAAAAGAGCATCCCAACCGCAAGTATCACAAAGATTTCCAACACGCGACGCGTACAGATGTGTCACAGATTTGCGTATGTATAGGTGATAGTTTGAATATGACATCAATTTATTATACCCGGCGAGACACAACAAATGACAATGCCCCATTCGCTGACATTATACTATTTTGATGGATACCATATATTTTATAATAATATAATACTATGGAACATCAAACATTAAAAAAAAAACAATGATCCATACATTTTTACAACGAAGAACGCTTTAAATTTAATTTTAAAAAATATGTTTTTTTTTACCCCACTGTACATTCAAGCAAATTTTCCAAATTTCGAAGTTCAAAAATATAAAGATAACACGCCATTTTTTATCAATATTTAATAAGCGTTGCGAGATGGGAATGTGGCCAGATGGGATGGAGCCATCAATAATGAATCCATCGCTGTTCTGTGTTAAGCCTATTTATTTACAGATATATATACATAAACGTATCGGATATATATTACATAAACAGCACAGGAAAGGATTTAAAATAAAAATGTGTAAGTACCTATAATAAAAATAAAATGTAAATATATTAATGTATTTGTGAATTACAATTACAATTTTACCCTTCAGGCTTTTTGTTCGGCAAATAAATTTATGGCCTTGTCATAATTTAACTCGTGTGCAATTCGATTTTCTATCGCTAAGATTGCAAGACTCTATAAGCGTTCCTGGCTCATATAAAATCACAAATAATTTTTAATTAGTTTAAGTTTGTAAAAACTTCGCTCACAGCTTGCGGAGGTAGTTGGAAGCGTAGAGTAAATTCGCAGGGCAACACAAATATTAGGAAAAGCATCCTGCAAATCATGCGCATAGATCTTTTGCAAGATATAGAAACCGTTAGCCTTTTCTATGTCACCAAATAAAAGCGAAGATGTACCAAATAGAAGTCAAGATACATTCTATAATTTCGACGGCGAAGTTCGAAAACAAAATGTATGGGATTTGACATGTCACTTAGCGATGACTTATGTCAAATTCCATACATTTTTGATTTCGAACCTCGCCGTCGAAATTATCGAAAACATCTTGACTAGGGGAGTAGACTAAGCGGCAATAACTCGCTACTGTCACCAATTTTTCGTCAGCCATTCACAAGCGAAGACGCACCCCTGCGACCCGATAACTTGTGCGAAGTGCGCCGGCGCAGTCGCGTAACGTTCGGGAGTGGCAATATATGTTTTGTTTTTGCTCTGGGTAAGTAATTTTTTTTGCTATATACTTTATTTATTTTTGTGTCTGCCTGTCTATTTAAAACACGGTTGTTACTATGTCAAATCTAAATTTGATAGTCTTTTGTATATTACAGTGAATTGATTTCATACTAGCATCAAGGTGTAGTCAAGTCACGGGGCTAAAAGTTAAATTATCGTAAGGGGCTGGTTGACTAAGTTTGTTCGGGGTAGGTAGACTTATTAATTTACCACAATAATTAAGAAAGTAAGTTAACTATTTTACGCCAAATTTATATTTTTACAGAAAACGAGGACATATAAAAGAAAGACAGAAAAATGAAGAAACAAAAGATTTGTAGTTTATATAGTTTATTAAGTTCGTTTTCTAGAAGAAGAATGTTTTAGTATATAGAAGGTTAAATATGTTGATTACTATTATTATATATATTATTATATATAAAAGCATTTAGTATTGAATATTGATCTGTGATGTTGATTGAAAGAGGTATTACCATTTTTAAATTATAAAGTTTTATTTTCATTTAATCCTTTGTATTTATGTGAATTACTGCCTAGGTTGCCTACTGCCTACCCCATACTTATAGTCAACCAACCCCGGAGATGGGGTGGGTTGACCAAGAGGCAGAGGTTTAGAAAATCGAATAAATAAGTGTCGTTATGATTAAAATATGTATTAAAATTAATAATTACTACTACCTGGGTAGTTTTTCTATCTGTAACAGCCGTTATTTTCTTTATATTAATTCAAACATCCAAGATACGAGGGCGGGTCAATAAGTCCGTGACTTTTGGAATAAAACACAGATTTTTTGATAAATAAATCATTTTATTTTTCAACGTAGTCCCCCTTGAGCTCTATACACTTTGTCCAACGCTTCTCCAATTTTTTTATCCCTTCCAAAAAATATGATTTGTCGAGGTCCTCAAAATAGGCCTTTGTTTGCGAGATGACTTCATCATTGGAGTCAAATCTTTTTCCACCGAGCCATTTTTTCAGGTTTGGGAACAAGAAGTAGTCACTCGGAGCCAAATCTTGAGAATAGGGTAGATGTGGGAGCAATTCATAGCCCAATTCATGGATTTTTGCCATGGCAACTGCACATGTGTGCACCCTTGCATTGTCTTAGTGAAAAAGAACTTTTTTCTTGGCCAAATGAGGTCGGTTTTTTTTCAAATCCTCATTGAAGCGGTCCAATAAGTTGGCATAATATTCCCCATTTTAATTGTTCTTCCCTTTTGAAGATAGTCAATGTGGATTATCCCACGTGCATCCCAAAAAACAGTCGCCATAACTTTATTGGCTGACAAACCCACCTTGGCCTTCTTTGGCGCCGATTCACCCTTAGAAACACACTGTTTTGACTGTTGTTTGGTCTCTGGTGTATTGTGATGGATCCATGTTTCGTCCACGGTTAAAAAACTCCTCCATATTGTGATTAAACAACGCCAAACCTTCCGGTGAAGTTGTTACACGATTGCGTTTGTGGTCGACTGTGAGCAAACGCGGCACCCATCTTGCGGAAAGCTTTCTCATGCCCAAGTGATCATTCAAAATTGAAACCACTGAGCCATGCGAGATGCCTATGGCTTCCACAATCTCTTGCACTTTCAATCTTCGGTCGGCCAACACCATATCGTGAATTTTTTCGATTGTTTCGGGTGTAGAGACCTCAACTGGGCGTCCAGGACGTTCGGCATCTTCAGTGCTTGTAAGGCCACAACGAAATTCAGTAAACCACTTTTTTACCATTGAAATCGATGGTGCAGAGTCCCCATAGTATTTATCAAGCTTAGCCTTGGTCTCGGTAATGGTTTTTTTTCGCAAAAAATAATGCTTAATAAGCACACGAAATTCACTTTTTTCCATTGTTTCCTTAAGTTACTGGATAGTCTGATAAAGATAGCTGTAAAACACAAACTAACTGACGCAGCAAGTTCAAATTTTGATAGGAGTCAACTGACAGATGCCTGTTGAGAGGAGTAGTGTTGCTTTTTCAGTAAGGAGGTTAGAAATTCAAAAAGTCACGGACTTATTGACCCGCCTTAGTATATGAGCTGAAGCCAAAAGTTGGTCAACCATCCCCGGTCTCCCCTAAAGGTCTTGAAAAAACGACTTTGCTCTTCAAAAACGTAGAGTTCCTGGCAGAATTCAACGGCGCTTAAATCTCGCTCGTACTTCCGAGCCAGGTTTTACATTCACACCGCAGCCTCGGCAACGCACATATTAAAAAGATCCTTTAAAATATTGAAAGGCTAAAATCGAAATTTATTTATTTACTTTTTATAGTTTTTGTGTCGGGGGTTGTATAAAATGCATCGCACTGAGTACTTGGGGGCTTATTCCCAAAAATAGCAATCGTTGTAAAAATAAATAATTTTGAAACTTTGCATTTAATAAAATATACTCTCCGCATTTAGTTAGCATCACACTTTGCGGCTATTCCCAAAAATAGCAATCGTATTAAAAATAAAATACTTAGAAAATCTTTATTACTATTAACTAACACAAACATAAAATACACTTTACAAACTCAAAAACAGGAAAAGAAAAATATCCAAATTGAAAGAGCCGTGACAAAGCAACTGGAGGTCCTTGGGAAAAAAGCCATCCAGGATTTTTTCAGGCCACGGAATCTATGTCGAGATAGAGGCATCGCTAGCTATTAGCCGAGCCTTACAAATGAGTGTTTTAAAGGAGGTCAAGTGGCCGAATACTGAAACGCTAATCAAAACTAAGAGCCCTCCTATTCACAGGCTGCCACTGTCTCTGCTAGCTGAAATGACAAGGACAGCATGTAATTTGAGCGTCACTTTATTTAACTATCGTTTCAGTATTCGGCCGTAAGAATATTTAATAAAGACTTATTATAGTACTTTGTAGTTTGTTCATAAAATAATGTCTCACTGTATTTTTGATCAGCGTAATATATCATCATCATCACCGAGAGACGACCACTAATATCCAACAGCTAGGGCTTGGGAGTTGGGTCTCTTATAAACGTGAGGAGGGTTTTGGTCTTCAAATGTATTGGTGGGTGTAGCAAAAAATGTATTTATCACACCTAAAGTAAGTATAATAAAACAGCGGGTGTATTTTTAGGGTTCCGCACCCGTAAGAACAGGCCCCTATTACTGAGACTTCCCTGTCTGTCTGTCCGTCTATCCTTCTATCTCGTAAACCGTGAAATTTTCACAGATGATGCCGCTTTATTCTATAACAACAAAATACTAAAAACAGAATTAAATAAATATTTTATATTAGTCCCTTACGAGTCTTACGACAAACGTAATTTTTTTGCCGTTTTGTACGGATCCCTTGGTGTGCAGTTAGGCAGTTTTTTTTCTGTCAATTCAATGGACTAGGGATATTGTTATAAGTATTAGAATTTTGAAATATATTACAGCAGTTTTAGTTTTAATCAAAATGTAGGACGGTTTTCAGTTTGAAACGTCGTATGTTTTCCCAGCACATACGCCATTATCACCATCATCATCATCTCACAACATGCTTTCTGCCTAGTCCAGACTCCCGAGGAATGACTCGTCAAAAAATGTTTGGACTCTCGGCGCGCGGGCTATGTGTGGGTTTCATCAGCAACGCGCTTGTAACCCTTTTGGTAATTGGTATTGTGGGTGAATAGTAATTTTATCATTTTAACTTTCGAAGTTCAGCTCTATATTTATGAGTACCCAAATAAAACTTTATAAAAATCAATCTTCCCCACCTACCTAATAGGTATATTGAGCTGTCTGTACCTGTTAACAAAATTATTTAATTGAAAAACATAGTAATATTAGAGAGTTAGGCACTAATCTATACGAATAAATAAAATTGAAGTGTCTGCTAACACAATAATATGACTAGCTAGTAGCTACTTTAAAATATTTACAAAGTAAATGAAAAAAAATCTGATTGTAATTTCAAATTAACAGCTTTGCACTAAACGCACATTATGATAGTATTAGTCTTTACCTATGAAATTGCCGTTTTGTATGAAAAAATTGAAACGAATTTTTTTTATTTATTTTTTATTTGTAGATATTAATCGAAGTAATCACCCATGCAATCAATGCATCTTTGACAACGCAGTGGCAGTTTATTGATGCCCTTCTTAAAGAAATCAGCTGGACGGGAGGCAACAAATTCTTCAAAGGCATTTTGTACTGCCTCTCGGGTATTGAATTTTTTTCCCGCCAAGAGTTTATCCAAATTCTGGAAAAAGTAGTAGTCTGTAGGCGCAAGGTCTGGTGAGTAGGGCGGATGACGGAGAGCTTCCAACCCCACTTCTTGTAACTTGGAGACCGTCTGCTGTGCAGTATGAGGTCGCGCGTTGTCGTGCAGGAGCAGTGGAGACTAGCGATTGACCAATGCTGGTTGGAGATGTGCCAGCTTCTCCATCATTGTGTTCAGTTCTCCACAGTACACATCTGCAGTAATGATCACCCCGTTTGGTAAGAAGCTGTGATGAATCACACCGACCACCAAACAGTGACCATCACTTTTCTAGGGGTAAGTTTTCGTTTAGGGCATTGTTTAGGTGCTGAACCAGGATCCAGAATAAGTAAGCGTTGCGTTTCACGCTGAAGTTGTCCGCCGACTGATGAGGTGTTCAGAAGGAGTTCACGTTGCGCCTGGGTGTGTTACACCCACCTTACGCTTCGTGTTACAAATTCGAGTAAACATTTTTTGGTTCATATTCGTTATATATTTTTTTTAAATATATTTTTAACTCTTTTCAAATCAGCTGATAATGATAATAATTCTTGTGATGATTCCTTTTGTGACTTCGAAATTGTTGTTGGCCAAAGAAGCGCTGAAGGCGATTTTCTGTATCGTTATCGAACGAAAATGAGCCCGCGTATCCCGGACCCGAAAAATGTCATACTCAAACTGAAGATGATTATGAGAAGTCTGAATAATTATAGTTTTCTAACTAATTATAATATAGTATAAGTTTAATCTCATTTGTTTCCAAATTTCATCAACTATAAAGAAAAACTCTTCGTTCTGTTTACTTATGAATACTTTTTTAATAAATAAAAATTCTATGTGTTACGCTATGTTTAAGTAAAAAACTATGCTTTCGTTAATTTCGTAAATAAAAACTAAAAATATTTGTTTACTTAATTTTTTCCTCTCAATCAGTTCTTATTTATTAAATAATCAAATTTAGTGAATAAAAACATAAATAAAATATTATGAACACATTAACATGTCTACTATGGGAGTGCTGCACCTACACGCTCGATATAACACATAATATTAACCTGGCGCTCGATGGGTTAAGAATGGTTCCACGCAAACCAAGTAGCGGCCACCAGCAAGTACTATATAAATATTATACTCTACATAACTCTACATAATAATGTAGAGTTCCATGACAACTTGTACCGCGATAAAATTTACTCAAGTTACTTGCATGACGTCTCTCTCTTTAAGTGCTTAAATGTGTGTTTTGCGAAATTTCTAGTAAAATGCATGAAGTTGGCAAAAGCTAGTCTTATAAATTATCAGGTAATTTATGAAATACTACTAGACGGAGTCGCGGGCTTTTGCTCGCCCGCGTTAATTAAGTAATAAAATGTCTAACAAAAAAATTTTGGCGGGCTGTCAACACCTGTCATCGCGCTACAAATGACAATTTCTGAGGTCTGTCACTTAACAGGTTAAGTATCCCACGGGAACAATGCACTTTTTCGCGATAAAACGTAGCCTATGTGTCAATCCAGAGCTTAAACTACTACCATACCAAATTTCATCAATATCCATTCAGTCGTTTTTGCGTGACAAAGTAACAAACATCCATCCATCTATCCTCATCCCTCACAAACTTCCACATATATATACTTAATAATAAAATGATAAAGTCGCATTTTTTCGTACCTTACCATATACCATAACGATTATCTGTACTCTGTAGATAATAATTATAATCGATTGTATTTATCACAAGTTGTGTTTATCGCGAGCACGTAGCTGCTATCGGAAAAGCGCGGGAAAGCCTCAGTCGGCCCGCGACCGCCGCCCGCGATGGACGGACCGCGCGCGCTCGCTCTGATAGCCGCGGTAGCGTTCGCGATCGCGAATGCCCATGTGTCCACCAACAACATCCTACGCATCCAACTCTGGGACGAGGAGGGATTGAGTAGAGAATACATAACGACTGCACCATCTAAGCACAAGACTAAAGTTAACCTTGCGACGTTGTACGAGGCGATGATGGGTGACGAAAACGAGCACGGGACGAGGTACGCGAGGCACAAAGTGAGGCACAAACGGCGGAGGCCGAGGCAGAGCGGGAACGAGCTGCCGTGGAGGTTCCACAGCGGCTCCTCGAGGAACGTGGCGGTGTTCGACGAGGACGTGCCCTGGGAGGAGATTGAGGGGAGGTCGGGGACCGGGAATGCCAGTGTTAGTGACAGTGACAGTTCAGTGAGGGAGGTCGCGCCCCCCATGACTCTGCGCCAGGATGACGAGGTAGAGTATGCTTAATTTCGCATGTAAAGATCCCGAAGTCAAGTGTTGATAACAGTTACTTAGTAAAGTGGAGGAAGTAAGGCGGAAAAGAATATTTTTTATGTAGAATTCGCGTGTATAACTCAGTGTTAGAATAAGGCGAAAAAATAAAATTAACGTTTTATAACATTATGGATTAATAGCTGTTTCCCGCGGCTCCGCCCGCGTAAATATACTATCGAGTATCCCGCGGGAACGCTGTATTTTTTCGGGATAAAAAGTACCCTATGTTTTAATCCAGAGCCTAAACTACTAACCATAACAAATCTCAACAACAACAAACCTCCACCCATCCATCCATTATACATCCATCCATACATCCATCTATCTATCTATCCTCACAAACTTTCACGTTTATAATATTAGTAGGATTGTCTACTTATAGCCAGGAAATGGAAAAAGTTGTTAATAAAATCCTCGAAAAAAGTTAATTAAACAGATCAATTCTAGCATCAGTGGAAGTCTCCCAAAGGTTATTAGAATAAGGATACAAAACATACAAAATAGAGGTGCGCAAAATGTGTCACTGCAAAGACAAGATATTTTTATATATTTTGATCACGTCACGGTGAACTATATATCACTTTTTTATTTCAGCAGTCTAATCTTGTCCATTGGACAGTTCCAATGGATATTGGCTCAAGTCATATCTTACTGTTCTCCTCGTCAGAATAAAATTGGTTTTTTTCGTTCTTTTTACAAGTTGTTTAATGTTACTTGCTGCGAGTGATTTTATGTCGCTTCGTAGTTCGCGCACTGTTGGGCGTGCGGGGACGGGCGATTGACATGAACTAAAGATATTATGTCTGTATTGAAACTGAATTAGTGAATGAACGAGATGACGCAAGCCAACTAGTTCAATTGAACGACTCATTCGCGAGTGAAACATGTTTAATACATAAAAGTAATTTTTAAAGAATTTCTAACTAACTTTTAAATATGACAATAATGTCATGTTAGATACCTAGGAAAATTCTTTAACTTCCGGTAAATAAACTTTTATCACTGATAACACCGCTATCAAACAAAAACAGGCGAAGTCTGGCCACACGCTGTTGGTTGGCGTAAATCAACGACTCATCTCGATCTTATGGAGGAATACAACATAGTAGTTAAGTTCTGTAAAAAAATACTTATCTTCGGCTCTACCAAATTTTAACTAAGTACAATTTTATAAAAAAAAAAAAAAAAAACTATAACCCGACTACGTTAATTATATAGCCATTGTTACCCAGGCATTACGAATCTATTGACCAGTTCAGGCGCTACGGTGGAACAAACATACATATACATACATAGACTGCCAAAATCATTAGCCTTCCTTTTGGCGTGATACGTCTGACTTTTTTAAGGGTTCCGTAACATAAGGGGTAATTCCGTAACAGCGAAGTCTCAGTAATAGGGACCTATTACTGAGACTTCGCTGTCCGTATGTCCGTCCGTCTGTCACCAGGCTGTATCTCGTGAACCGTGATAGCTACAGTGTGAAAGGTTTCTGTTGCCGCTATAACAACAAAATACTAAAAACAGAATATCATTAATATTTCAGTGGGGCTCCCATACAACAAACGTGAGTTCTTAAGCCGTTTTGTACGGAACCCTACGTGCGCGACTCGTACTTGGCCGTTTTTTTTTTAATTTCACTCGGAGCTTTGATGTAAATGATGAAATATTTAGGTTAAAATTATTATCAAGGATGGTATGTCTTGTACGTTATACTAGTGTGATTAAACCGTCGTGAATGTATGGGAACGGCCATCGAGTTTCGCCTTATCTATATGTTATTGTCCGTGCGATAACAGGCTAGTCAAGAGATATCACACAAGATAGATAAGATTACGAAATATAGAGAATAGAGCTGATAGGCGCCAAATGTTCTGAGAAATGTGCCACAATGCGTGATTAATATGTAAACAAACTATTTACATATTACTATTTTGATAAAAAAATTGATAGATAACTGTTTCATAATCACCTAACTCGAATCTAGTATAGCTTATTCGGAGGTTTTGTCGCTGCTTACTTTCATAGATTGTCAGTAGATCGCGGAACAGACCCTAAATTGAAGAAACTCTGTCGATTCTTTTGGTTTTCGACCCTCGATAGCCTCGGGATTACAGATTTAACAATAATATGGGTGGTTTTTAAAATGAGTTATGATAAATAATAATTATAGATTAGCGTACCTACCTAAACTAGGTAGGTAATTACTTTAAGTTGTAACTGGGACTAATATTATGCGTAATTACAAATGAAAGCAAAATTCAGCCTCTCGTGAAACGTGGAATTGTTGAATAATATAATTTAGTAATATTAATAACATTATAAATATAGACATGGTTTAGTTTACCCCCGTACACACAGTTATTGATTTCAATGTTATAAATAGATCGTAGACGCGAGTAACAATATTAATTGTTCAAACTAATTGTCTTGGAAATATTAAAATAATGACGATGAAAGCAGTTTAGATTAGTATAGGTACTTCTTAATTAATAAGTGTTGTGTTACTTACTACAACCTAGTCTTGCCATAAATATTATTACTTTTACAGTGTGTTAGTTGATTACATAAATATAAACCAATTTAAAATATAAAAAGCTTATTCGAAATGGTCTCCATTGACTGCAATACAGTCCTTTAAACGTTGAGGCCAATTATTAATAGAAACACGCACTCTTTCCATGGCAAAATTCTTCACTGCCAATCGTACGGATTGTTTTAGGGACTCCAAATTATCATGGCGTTTAGAGCAAGCCGTACTCTCTAAAACTGACCATAAATCATAATCCAGCAGATTATGATCGGGACTAGACGACGGCCAGCCTTCAGCTCTGATGAAGTCCAAAATGTTCGTTTCCAATCAAGACTGCTTTATGAAGACCGGGCTTTATGGCCCGGCGCCGAGTCTTGCTGGAAGGACCATTCTTGGTTATTTAACATTGTGTTGTTAAGGGGCTTCACTACCTTCTTAAGAATGGTATCTTGATACACTTGTGCCGATGTCTTGTGATACCTTTTTAACAAAAGTATGGTTCAGTCACTCCTTCATAGCTAATACCTCACCAAACCATCACTAAAGTCGGATAGTGCCCACGTTGCACTCTGTCGACTAATTGGGAAGCTTCCTTAGAACTTTGAGCATAAATACGGTCATTTTGTTTGTTAAAATGTTGCTCAATTTCTCATCCGTAAGCAAAATTTTTATGTAACCCTTTTGCCTACCGCTCCAGTAGTTGTTTCGACGGCCAGATCTTTTTCTTTCACAAGCACAGGAGGTCTCATTGTACCTATTAATAGCACGGTACACAAACATTTTACTAATACCAAGATATGAAGAGTTTTAAAAACTGCATTTGGCTCCATACCTACTTTGTGTAATGCAATCATAGCGATTCGGTTCTCTTTATCACCCCACTCCATTTTAATATCGCAAAATATTGTACAATGTATTGGCGCCAAAATGAGAAAACACAATGAACAATCATATAAAAATGACAGATTCCAAATCTGGCCATCTGGCAGAGTATCTAGCAAACTGCAGCAGCAGCAGTGACTCGTTGGATAGCAATGGCTATCCGATGTGCCAGGTAGTTCCCGGCTCTGGGGTCTCGGGTGGCTTCAGTAAGCTTTTTTGATATTTCTTTAAAAAGCTTATGTACTCCCGGACCCCATTCGCCTAGGGTTTCCATCTCAAACGGTTCAAATATGAGGTCTCCGTTAAGGTTCTCATACTTGCGCCGTTTGAGGTTCTCTGCTTGGTTTGCAGCCGCGCCCGCACAGTTCGAGGTGCCTTGGACATGGGGCGGAGCAAGAGTATCGACACAAGTAGCGTCCCACACAACAGCCCGTCCCACACTCCAAGGCACCAGGGTCATTCCACCTCTTCTCATCGTCGCATCGGTCGGTCTCTTGCCATCGTCGCGCGCCAGACCGGAGGGCTCCAGTATAGCTGGCACACCGGCGGTGACAAGAGTCCGACGAATGAGGTCATTACTACTATATATTATGTGACATTATTATCTATTAATTAATATACCGTAGCAATCATTTAATGTAAAAACTTAACAAATTTGACATAAATTGGCTGTATTGCGGTACATTTTTCAACCAAATGATACCAAATCCTACAAAACTAACAACTGTCACAAAAAGGGAAACACTTCTGTATCTAAAAATCGGTAAAAATAATATAATAAAATTTCTCCTCTGTATTTTCACGTGTTTTGCTCTTATGCATGAATCTTAATGCGTGGTAATAACATTTGTTTTATTTGGTCTGGATTTATTGCACAAAACATTTCTAATATCTTTGCTCTCCATTCTAGTAAACCGTCAAACAACTTTTCGTAAACGCGTCCTTAATCAAAAATCAAGAAACATCCTTTTTTTATAAAAACAGAGATACCTTCCTCATACTTCAGTAGTAATGTACTAATTTATTTCACTAAATAAATTAGTACATTCGTCTAAAAATAACTTAATATTTCCAAGTAGCTTTATTCACACTGGACACTCGACATGTACATAAAAGATTTTGCCCGATAGATAAAATATATCGCTATATTTTGCCACTATTCGACTACATTTAGAAGATATTAAGTAGCAGGGTTGTCAATCCTACTAAATTTTTGCAACACTTATGTTAAGTTACTTATTATGGTACCTAAGTATTGCAAAGAGGTAGTATATAGTTATAAAGATAAGTCTTGTACCAATAGAGTAAATACTATTATTAAAATATATTCAATATGTACAAAAGTACATATTGAATATATTTTTTAAATCTAGAAATTTTTTATTGAATCAAATGAGTATGAAATGTCAATGGATGAGTGAAAAATATTACGATGAATAAAGATTATGATTATGATCGTATTCTACACTTACTTACTTACTTTTTGGAAGCAACTTGCGACCAGTGAGCGTCTGAATTCATGTGTAGATAATGAAGATCGATTATGTATAAAAATGCAGCGCCGCGACGCGTCTCGGTGATTTTTTTAAAAACATTTTACTGTGGTGTTACATATTAAATAACGTCGCCAAACTATGACGTTTGAGGGCGAGATGCGCGCATTTCCTAAACAGATACCACATTACAGCTACATGTTGACTTATAAATTATAATCTTTACTGTATATTATGCAAAACTTTACTACAATTGAATACAATATTATATATTAATTTATTACACACAGCAAATTCAAAGTTGTTTATTTTCTAAGCTGTGAGCTGACCCGAACTCGTTTGAATAAAGACAGGGACAGAATTCTAATAATATAAAAGGAGATTGTCATTTGTCCCCGTCTGTGTCTTAACATAAACGAGTTCTGCCTGTATTATTTTTTTTGACTTATTATTTTTTTGACTCGGTTATACGTTCGGCAGTAATATAGATTTTTAATATTTTTTAGGGTTCCGTCATACTCAAGGAACCCTTATAGTTTCGCTCTGTCCGTCGTCCGTCTGTCTTGTCTGTCCGCTCTTTTAGCTTCTGTAATTATGAACATAAATGGATGAAATTTGGTATAGTATAGGTTGTGTATAGATCTCGGTTTTGGCATCATAATAATTTTATATTTTAGGGGTGGCTCTCCATACAAGTGAAGTGGGGATGAAAAATATTTTTTCATTCTACCCCATCGTGTGGTGAATCGTTGAATCGTCTTTTAAAATAAATGCAAGGTTTTATACATGACTTTTTTTAAAAAGACAACCATTTTCGAGTAATCGGCCTCCACAGTGGGTTATAAGTTTACCCTCCCTGGCATTTATTAAAGGGGAGCATTTGTAGTTTAGAAATGCCAGGGGGCCCCTGGCATTTCTAAACTATAAGAGATATAAACTTATAAGTTTCCATGCTGATAGATCATCCTAAAAACTCTTTAGGAAAATGATTTTGAGCGAAATCGGACAATAACTTTTAAAGTAATTCAAAGAAAACCTACTGCGCGTTGATAGTTACGGAACCCTCCTTACACATTTCCTGACATGCTTTTGGTTACGTAATTTTAAGTCTTTTTCGAGCCCAAGTTATAATATTATAGTTCGGCAACCCTATTAAATAGGAAAGTACACATTAAATAGATACGGTTTACTTCTCCGTATAGAATACACTTCTGTTTATATTGCGTGTCGTTGAACCGGCTAAACAAACTGAGAGGCTGAACGAATTCTGTATATTTAGGCTTAAGCACCACCATCAATATACGCGCCAAAATCCATAGAAATGTAAACGACGATATCAAAAAAAAATCTAAAATATTTATTCAGATAAATTGTGCATTACCTACAATGTATAATATTATATTATATAAAAACCTAAAAACTCTAAAAATATTATGATCTAACTTAACATGTATATGCCTGAACTAGTTTAACCTGTGTTTCAGGCATGTGTGTATGTGTGATATGCCAGTGATATGAAAAAACGTGTCTATGTTATGTAGTTTTCACAACTTTAACTGTATTTTTATGAACATTAACGGCCAACATTAATAACGTATCTAAAATCTTAGATTGACTTCAATCTTAGATTCCCAAACAAAAATTGATGTCAATTGACGTGAAGTTAATCCTAGGATCGTCGAAATGTATTCTTCTCTAAATCTTGATCTCAGATAGCTAAAACTAGGTTAAGATTGTTTATTAATTTCGGACATTTTATTATTATGAGAATAAAGATTCACTGCAATTTTTTACGGCCGTAACGTCTCTATCGGCGACTTTTTACTAGTCTCTCAATCATCATTCAAATAAAGTTTATGTTTTTGATACGAAATAGATATCCATAGATTTTAAATGTGATATTTTATGAAACGTAAAATAATACCTATAAAATTTTTAGAGCCCGCGAATCGCGAATGAAACTGTTTTTAAAACTAATTCGATAAATCGATCTAATATTTACTTTGAAATATTTTTAATACACTTTGGTTGGTATGAAATTGTATTTTAATATTAATAGATTTTTGGTGCTACATTTTTTTTTATGTAGTAAAACTAAAAAAAAGTACCTAAAACATAAAAAAAAAACAAAGATGTGGAGATCACATTAAATCGAGATCAACGTGTTCTCTACCTAATACCTATCTCTACGCTTACGCAAAGAGCCTTTTAGCCAAGAGAAATTTTATAAACTCAACCTAACGAACCACATAAAAGTCTTGTAAAAATAATAGATAGCTACGTCACAACTCAAAATAACTTCTACGTGCAAAAGGAAATCACGTACATTATACCGCAATAAAAAGTAGCCTATGTCCTGCCCCGTGGTCTACTCGGTCTATCGGTCCAGTAGTTTCGGCGCCTGTTCAATGCAAACAAACATACAAACAAACAAATCTTTCCTCTTTATTATTAGTATAAATATAGATTATGGAGTAAGCTGAGACCGCATATAGAAACAGTATAATCCTTGAGTCAATCTAAGTTTATCGGACAAGTACTCAGACGCTTCTTAAACTAACAGGGTTCAATCCATGCCTTTCTTGTTATCCTGCAAGCAGGGACAGTGATGAGTTAAAGGCTCTGATTTAAGGAGGCCTAAACTTGAAGAAACGCTCGAGTTTTCGGCGGTGAATATGGAACATGCATAGTTTTTTTACTGGCTTTTCGAAAATTACATAATAAGCCAGGAAATGTGATCGTCTGCAATGGCATATCTACGATCAACCGTTGACGAAATACAGCCATCGTTGGAGAGCATTAAAACTCTCTATAACGGCCCGTTTCAATAACCTATCTATCTATAACTATTTGATTATTTCGGTTTTGTTTGTTTGACGTTTCCAACATATAGTTATTGGTGGATAGCCGATAGGTTATAGAAACGGGCCATTATATACAAACTATACCAAAAATGATGGCCGAGTGACGTCACAGCAGTTAAAATGGTGTAAACATAAATACAAAATTGATTTTACTAACTTTAATACTGTTTTTATGTATATCATTGTCGTAACGAAAAATGACACAAGTAGGTAACATAAGGATTTGAATAGTAATTTTCATTTTCAATCATAGAAATAAAAAACGTTTTTATTTTTGTCCTTTTTAGCCCTGTGACTTGTTAATTTTTTTTCATTATTATTTATTAGATACCACAAGTAAATAGTTGTAATTTAGTAAACTGATTACTGTACTTTTTGCATTTTTCGGTCCATATTTATGTTGCCTTATATAATAAGAATTTTGTTGATTTAAAACAAATGTATGCACTTATACTTATATATATTTGTACGATTCATTCACAAACGTTACACCATCTTGTGACGTCACGTCTTATCAATCACTTTACGCATTCAAAAGATAACTCAAACTATTGTCAAGCAAAAATACGAGTCATCAAAATATTTGTCTAACACATTTTACATACTCTCACTCTACGAAGTATGTATGCGTCTGTACATATTATGTAAGTGTCATGATATTTATTCATCTTCGTTCGTCTATAATATCTATAACCATCAGGGTACCGTAAATTATTGGAAAACTTTACTATCTGCGTAGCGTATCTCAAATTTCACTTAAATCGGTTAAGCCTTTTCGGCGATTTGCAGGCTCAAACTCATAGACAAACTGGTAATTATATTATATAAATCGTTAAGGATTTTCTGCCGGGTCAATAGGACGCATCTTCTTTTATGGCACTCGTAAAATAGACTAGACTACTGATTGTTTTGATTGCATATAATCTTATAATTATAAATAATCGACTAATTATCAAGAAACAGTATATCAAACATCAATATTTTCAAAGGTACGGTGATTTGTTTACAAAATTTCGCAAGTCTCGGGAAAACGCTCCATACAAAAGTCGTATCTAACTGTGACGTCACGCCTAGGTAAAAGTGTATGAAACGTGTTATCTGTAAATATCTCCGCAATTTGTGCGTTTAAGTTCATACTTACTATGTAAATGTTTTTGTATATAATAATGCAAGTAAACTAAATGATGTGGGTTTTTTACTAATTTAGCAAAAACAATTGAACTTTTTTCAGATGTATGTAATTACTAAACTACACATAAAATATTATACTTTTTTACGTTTATCAAGTAGTAATATTTCTGTGTATATAAATTAAACTAATGATTTTACATGTAGTCCTCTAGTCGGTGTGAGCCAGTGAGTGTACAAACGGGGTTAGCTGCGATCAGTGATCACTTATCTCGGCTAACGTTATCAGTCATGCTTCTGAGCAGGTCGGGTAATCCCCAGCTGTGATAGACAGTAATTGTTCTGCACCCTGTACGTAATTGTTCTGCAGAATCTGTACGTTACTCTGTGGCAATCTATAGGTAGCAGGGACATTACTTACTGTTCTCCAGAATCCTGCACCTTAGGCCGGGATTATATTGTCCGGAATCCGTAAGGCCAGGAAAAATTCAGAGCACAGAAAATAGAACCCTGCGCTAATTCAATAGAGCCGAAAATCGAACACACAAATGTCGAGTCAATGTCATTGATGACAGCTCGACAATAGGCACTTCGATTTTCAACTCTTCAGTACCCTGAATTTTCTTCAGCCTTTCGGATTCCGGATCATGTAGTGCCAGCCTAATCGTATATTTGCCTAATAATTTCCCGCGATAAGCGAACGAGTAGAAAAGGTGTCAAAAGACATCAATCACTCCAAGCCTCGACTGTCTCGGCCCTATCGCGGTGAATAGGGAATATGCATTAGTTTTAAATCAGCAAAAGTCATATATTTTCTGAAACGAAACAAACAAACAAACGAAAAAAAGCTGTAATCAATTGGCTCGTAAATAAAAAAGACAATATTACAACACGACGCTCACGTGATACTTTATAGCTATTCATTATATCAGCATACCCACCGATATTAGGTTCTATTGTTAAACGCGCGTGGGCGCTAAAGTATTAGTTCGATTCGTCCATATAATAGCGCCCTGTACACGTAAAGTTCGGACTGAGTTCCAAACTGCGGAGGGATCTGTGTGGTTTGGACTGCGGATTGAACTCTCGTGCTAATTACGACTAAAAATGCGATATGGTTTGGACTGCCGGCGTCTTACATACAAGCGCCCGTCACACAGTTCTTACCGTCGGAAATGGCATCTGGCATGTCGTTGACAGCTCATTTTCCACGGTTCAAACCGCGCGCTTTGAGGTATTTGACGTATCATGTATGACGCCGGCAGTCAACACCGTGACGCCTTTTTAGTCATAATTAGCACAAGAATTCGATCCTTAGTCCAAACCACACACATCCCATCGCGGTTTGGAACGCCATCTGAACGCATTTGGAACGGCGCCTGCTATTTCTGGGGTCAGAACTGTATGTGTGATGGGCGTTAATAGCCTAATGTCGCTCTGCAAGGTCGCAACAAGGCCAAGATCATATGGTTCTATTTCGGTTTTTGTTACTTGTCGATATAACATTTATGTGCTTTATGACATTTTTACACTTATGTTTGAAACCTGTTCCGATACTCAGCCAGTTTTTCTAATTTTAACGAATGAGGCTACTTTTTATCTTGTTATGTGCACGGGTTTCCGTTTGACAAAAATTGATTGGATGCGAAGATGCGTCATCCATCTTTTAACAATACGAAATACGATTCGTGTATTGCATAACCTAGGCTAGGCGACTGAATTTTTTGATTGCGTTAATGAATATTACTCTTAAATATGAGTAACTTCTCAGAGTAAGCAGTTATTTACAAAATTTCGCAAGTCTAGTGAAAACGCTTCATACCAAAAGTGCTAAGCCGACAGGAATGGAATTGTAGGAACCCCACGCCACTGGTACCTAACTGTGACGTCACGATTAGGTAAAAGTGTATGAAATACAAGGCCGCAGGAACATATTTGTGAATACTTCCGAAATTTGTGCGTTTAAGTTCATACTTATCGTAATGAATGTTTTTCTATAATATGATGTAAGTTTTTTACTAATTTATCAGAAATATATGAAATTAAATATGAGACAAGTAACCTGTTACTAATTCACACATAAAATATTATATTTTTTACGTTTATCAAGTAGTAATACCTCAATATAAACCTCCGTGGTCCAGTGGTTTAAAGCTGGGCTCTCGACTCGGAGGTCGTGGGTTCGATTCCCGCATTGGAACAACAAAAAATGTTGTTTCCAAGTTTGGTTAGGACAATGCAGGCTGATGACCTGATTGTCTAACAAGAGAGATGATCCATGCGTCGGATGGGCATATAAAAAGTCGGACCTGCACCTGAGCTCTCGCCAGTCGTGTCGGTCTGTCTGTCCCACTGGGTTTCGAGAGTAAAGGAAGAGAGAGTGCTCATGTGTACTGCGCACACACTTGGGCACTGTAAAATAAATCCTGCGTAGCTGGCCTGGTTTCAATGAAACCGGCCACCGTCACCGAAATCGGTGTGGGGAGCTATTATAATTATTACCTCAATATTTCTGAGTATATAAATGAATCTAAATATTTTACATGTAGTCGTCTCCCCTAATTGTATGTCACAAAATGGAAATCCGAAACGTAACAAAGAAAAACCAGGATGGACAGATGATAGTGTCTACCTATTTACAATACGGAATACGTGTGTTGCATTGCATAAGCCTGTTCTATAGATCACAAAATAGAAATTCGGAACGGCAGGTAACTAAAAAAGACACTAATGCACTGAAAAGACAATGGACAGTGTTCGCGGTGTACAAAAAGTGTACTGGAAGTAAGGATGTTTTCGTTTTTGCTACACAAACACTGAATTATTTACCCTGATAGTGCTTTGAGCGACAGCTGCAGAATGCCAAATGAGCTAAATTCGGATACTCGTTTTCATTGTAGAATATAGAGACATTGCGCTGACGAAATTACTACATTTTCCTCATTTTATTTAGGAACAGTGGGGTTAGCCGGAGCAATGGGGGGGGGGGGGGGGGGCATTGTAATAAAAAATATTATATTAAATACAGTTGACACTCGATAACGTTACGAATATGTAGTTGACACTTGTTCCTGCTTGGACTACTGATCTTTAATCTATATATACGTCAAGCAAAATATTTGTACACCCTTTCACGAAGAAAATGGAGGGGTATGAAATATGAAATTTGGCACTGTTCAAGTTTATATAGAATGATCCTTTAAAATTAATAATGAAATTAAAATAACAGATTCATCTGACCGGGATTCAAATCAAAGCGGACCGCAGTGCCTTATCAGATGTTAATTAACGACATCTGCAATACAAAGCACGCAGGTGGTTTGATGAATGAGCTCCTTACAAATATTATGATCACATAGAAACTTCCCTAAAAGCTGATGATATAATAAATGAGACTTAACTCAAAAGGCAATTAATGGGAGACCAGATTTCTAACAAATTTATTTTTCGGGGGTTATGGCTAGATATAATATTAATTAAATTGTATACTATGGATTTCCGTATAACCCCTTAACTATAAGCCCGCACCAGTTTCTTTCGTCAGTGGGGTAAGCACGAATAATTGACAACGGCGTATTCGTGACGTGACGTGACGATTAACGTTACGGCTCGTGTTCACCACACGCCCACAGTACTTCTCAACCAGTAAGGGTTGCAACGGTAATAAAATTTTGCCTCTATGTTTTAATATATAATAATATCTATAGACGCTTTTAAACCACGTCAACTGGTCCCGTGGTAAATTCTCGAAGAACTTGTGGTACGGGTACCAGACAATGGAAATATATTTAACACTTTTATACTATGTATACATATATTTAAGATTTTTATTATACCTATACACATATTTAATACACATAAGAGCGCCGTGGCCTAGTGGGTAGACCGTACGTAACTCGCGCGGCCACCTTTTAGCAAATAGGATAGCCAAAATTGTTTTTTTTTTTTAAATTAATTTTATACAATAAGATGTGCTCAAACGATTAACTTAAAGCAATTTAAATTACAAAATACTTATGAGAAGTACATAAGTACATTGTTGGGCTGGCCTGGAACTATATGATCCGGAATCCGGCGGGCCCGGGAAAATTCATGCCGCCGGATTCCGGATCATATAATCCCAGCCTTACGCGCCAAAATACACGCCATATGCACGCAACCAACACTGCCCAAATTGTCTTAATGTTCGTTATTAATAATGTCTGACTCAATCAGACTCTATTAGTTTCCTGACTCCTGCCCATCGCTGGAGGAAATTATCGATTCGTGCCTAATTTCCGATGGGCAGGCGGGGCGGGTCGCGGTCAGGGCTGCAATAACGGCTGCCAATCTAAACCAATCGTGCCCATTCGATCGTGTTTGATTTTTGTTTTCGTTTTTGACAACCCTGTTTTTGTTTGTGGAGGAATTTGGAAAATCTGAAAGTCAAACAAAGCCTTTTAAGCATAGACCTATTATAGACGAGGCATGTCGAGGCAAAAAAAGGGTGTGGACAACACTCAAACTGCCCTACTTTTGGAGTTGTTTGGGGCAGTCGAGGTTTGACATTTGTCATCTTGACATTTTGACATTTATTTTCCGCAGCATAATCAGTTGGCGTAAAATTGACAAAATCTTCTGAAATCAAGATGGCGGAACTTTTTCTTGTATGAACACTTGTTCTGTCAGATGTACGTCATAGCCCATCTTGAGTTTTAAAATCTTTGGTCAAATGTACATCATAATATCCTATCCTTAGTTTTGAAACCATTGCTTTAAAGTAGCTAGTTGATGAATTTAGAGGTGGTTGAATTTACAATTTACAAGAAATTGTCAATTTTGTAAGTAACACGTATAGCTTACACAGCAGGCTCTCATTAGGATTATTTATACAAAGTAAAATATTAACTTTTTTTTTTAACTAATCTAAAACTAGATAAATTAAATTAAAGTTGGTATAAGTCAAGTAACCATAACTTCTACGACTATGATTATTGTAATTAAAACATAACAAAGTCACAAAAAATTTGGAATATTTTTTACAAAAACCTATTTAAGTCATAAACATCAAATACGAAAATATTTTACTATGGCAAGTGTACATAAATGCGCAAACCTCGGAGATATAAGATTTTTTTGCATATGGCCATGAATTTCGTAGCAACTTACAGGCGTGTGACGTCACCTGCTTGTACGACTTTTGTATGGGGCGTCTTCGCTTGACTCACAAAAGTTCAAAACAATATGCAGTTTCTTTGAAAATATTGATTTTTAGTATAACCATTCCTGTTTGAAACTGTCTTATTTTTCAGACCACTATTTATTTACGTAATCAATAAATACAGGCAATTACAACAATATTTGAAACTCTAAAATAATCGCAAGAAAATTTCTAACACAATTCCAACAACGTTTCTTCGCTCTCGATAGTCGATAGTTTTATTTTACTTTACGTCCAGCACAAACTTTGACATTTATATTTTATTAAAAGTCATTTAAGGCACGTAAATATCTCTCGTGGATGTTTTATGTACTTACTTATAGGTGTAATTTATTGTAGTACGGAAAATGTATTATTCCAGTTAACAATAATAAAACGGAGTCGTAAAATTAGGGTTGGGTCTCTATTATTTTGTACCTAAGTAGTGGCTAGTAAGAACATATTAAAGAAAGAGGACCAGATGAACAGCCACATAGTTAACCTTCGATTTGATTACTACTGCAAGCATACGTACGGTGTGTCCACGACTGTGTGGAAAAATTGTAGGCCGTTGAAGGGGACGTCAAAATTTTCAAACATGGATCATTTGCATCGTTCTATGAAAGCTGTTTTTCTTTAAGTAAGGATATATTATATTTTCGCGGTGTTTAGCTCACATCAATGTGCTGAATAGGCATCCGCCTTAAAATGTATCCGTGGACGGCACCGGGGGGTTTTCAATGTCGAATCTGACAACTTGGCACTCATGCGTTCGATTTTCAACTCTATTGTATTTAGTCCACAGTTTTATTTACAGTGCTCTAAGTTTTCTCCGGCCTTCCGGATTCCGGACAATATAGTCCCAGACTTTGAGAAGGGAGATGGCAGCATCGCCGTCATCTATAAGTAGATGATGCCTGATGACTGATGAGGCAATACGTCAGCAGGGTTGTCATGTGGTAGTCACAACAGATCCCATGACCCCTCCAGAAGCGTGAAGAAGGACATCGGAGTTGGTGTTAGATACACAGTTCTAAGTTTTTACAAAGTTCTGTCCAGTCCAACATAACCCTGAAGCCGGGGTCGCGGAGTATTCTTAACGCATTTAGGTGCCGTCCAATACGTCCAATCACGTAATATTTTTTATGTCATGTTTAAAAACCTTAACACTTAAGCACTTAAAAACTATACGACTCATTTGTCTTGTATGTAGCTAAGTGAATCTACAACCGATAAGATTTCGGTAGGCATAGGCTAGGTTCGAAAATTAATACACCTGATGTCTCCTGAAACCCCCTCCCCCTTCTGACTCTTGGTATTTTTTTTTATTTTTTATTTTTATTTTGTTATGTATTTGTCTATACTTAATAAATTAGTACCTGGGCGACCGAGCTTTGCTCAGTGGCGTCACAAAAATTACCCGAGAAACTGTGTTTAAAATTTGTATCGGTAAATTTTTCGTTTTGCACTATTGCTTTATAAGTCTCGATAAAATAAAAACTCGAAAGCATAAATCTTATTCACTTAATAAGTATAAGTAAATGTTAGAAATATTTATGAGAAATATATATTGCTATCTCAACATTAACTATATTTTTTTAAACTTGTCTAAAAACAATAAAAATTAAAAAAATATTATATATAAACTTGAACATATAAAAAAAAACAAAAGTAAGTCACGATAAGTCACAAGAGCATGATTCAAACCCGTAATACTCGTTTCTTGCGGTCCGCGTCTTAACCCGCTGGACCAGACGGACAGTGACCGGCAAGACGAAATTAGCGACCATATTCTGCGTGGACAGAAAAACGCATGAAAACTCAAAAACACGCGTTTCCCCAAACATAAGACTAATCTAGATCGATTGTTGACCCCCGAAAACCCCCATATACCAAATTTCACCGAAATCGTTAGAGCCGTTTCTGAGATCACAGAAACATATAAATAAATAAATATACAAGAATTGCTCGTTTAAAGGTATAAGATATTTATAACATAAAATATGTTTTATGAAGGTAAAATAATATATATTAATATATAAATTATGTTTATAGTTCTCATATTACGTAATGTTCGAAAATTAGACAACTGGGTTGTACGAATAATACATCCGCATTTTAAACGTAATTATCTCGGATTAATTTTTTTAGATGCTAGAATCTGGTCTCATTTTCGAAAAACAAAATTTTGAAAAAAAAAATATAATAGCATATGTTACCCGCGGCTTCATTACGAATCTATTGACACCTCATTTATTAAAATCGGAGCAGTAGATTATAGGCGCTACGGTGGAACGAACAAACATACATACATAGACTACCAAAATCCCTTCCTTTTGGCTTCGCCGTAGTCAGGTAAAAAAAAATGGATAATAAAGATTGCATCAACGTTAAGGCAAGATTTCTTAGAAAGCAACAATAGTTCGTAACAACAGTACGCGGGGCTGCATTTTTAAAATAGTTAAATTGAACTTTATTCGGCGCTCAAGAAGAAATACATTTCATTGCAAGAGTCGAGCGGCGCCGTGCTATGCAGAGCGGTCTAGTTTGACATTCGAACTCACAATTAAACGTCTATCTACTCGTGTAGTGAATAACGTTCAATTTTGAATTACTATCTTTAAAATGCAGCGCCGCGTATCGTCTCGTTTCAGTGTGAACTGACGCTTAGTCAGACAAAACTTTTACGATTTTCAACTCCCAAGTCAATATTAAATGAACTGGATTGTCAATTTGGCGTGGCGAAGCATCACTCGCCACGACGGCAAACGGTCTCGCCTCATCATATTTCCAAAATGCCAAAGGATAATTTTCAATTTTCTAAATTTCCCCCACTAGCCGATTATGAAAATGACGCGTCTGGCACGAACGTCGTGGCATCAGGGGTCATTATGTAAGGGTCATTACGATTATGTAAACGACCTCTGATTATACATTATGACATGACGGTTTATAGGAAAAGTTGGTATCCTACGATACCGTGTTCCTATTATTATTGTAGTTCATAGTTCTACTAACGAAGTATGTATTATTTATAGTATTATTTAGTAATCTGTGGTTTAAATTTCAGTTTATTAATATTTTTTATTTCTTGAACATTGGTCGTGTCCAATACAATACATAGGTATTATAATTTAGAAGCTTTTGTCCGCGGCTCCGCCTGCGTAAATACAGTATCCCGTGGGATCACTGTACTTTTTGGGGATGAAATGTAGCCTATATTTATAATCCAGAGCCTAAACTACCGTACCATACTTCATGAAACTCCGATAAGAAGTTTTTGCCTAGTAAGTACCTACCAAATATCCATACATTCATTTATCCTCACTATCTTTCACATTTACAATGATAGCAGTAGGATATTTGAGAACTTTATATACTACACAAATAACACGGTTCATTGCAAGAGATACCCCTAACATATAAAATTATTATTATTTTATGATGCCAAAACCGAAATCTATGTACACAATCTTTATCTATACCTTTCATCCATGTATATTCATATTTACAGAAGTTAGAAGGGCGGACAGACATACAGACAAACAGACAAACAGAAAGACGGACGGACAGAGTGAAACTATAAGGGTTTCTAGTGCTACGGAACCCTAATGACAATGTTTTATGCAGCTAATCTTGATATACTTGGTGGAATTAGACATACTCAGAGTCACGACAGCACAGCTGACTATAGCTCTGACCTGTTAACGGAAAAAATGGGATTAAGAATAACATGTTTTACAGTTGCGTCAAAACGCCCACCAGCTTAATAGCATCGAGGAATTTGTAAATCTGAATATTTTATATAAAACGTTATTTACTATTATTAGACATGAATTTTATAAACTCGGCTGACTACTCCAATGCTGCTTATATTAAGAGGCACTTAAGTCTCATCCTGTTGTTGTCAGTCGAGCAGAGACAGCGACAGTTTTGGATTAAGGGGCCTTAACTTTGAGTAGGCATTGAGGATTCGGCCGTTTTAGGCCGGGAGTCGGGACTATATTGTCCGGAATCCGTAAGGCCGGGAAAATTCAGAGCCCTGAAAATAGAACTATGCACTAATGACTAATACAGTAATACAATAGAGGTGAAAATCGAATACACCAGTGTCATGTCAAATTTCAATGTCTTATCTGACGACTCGACACTCATGTGTTCGATTTTCAACTCTATTTTATTTGTTTAAAGTTCTATTTTCAATGGTCTGAATTTTCTCCGGCCCCCCGGATCCCGGACAATATAGGGCCAGCCTTATTCTAAATTATCTAATAACTCTTGTAATGCAACTTGCCTAATCAGTTAATATTTAATTCCTTTTTAATTTTTCATATCACTAACGGGTCAAGTCAAGATTCATAGAATGATTTTTAATTAAACTAGCCGATTAAACACGGATTTGAAATATTTTGCATCTGCACTGCCAGCTGCATCAACAGATGCTATCTGTTCGATATTCAATATTTAAATATTTAAACATCGAATATAATTTGAAATTATCTCACAGCTCTGTGAACATAGTTTATAATACGTACATACATATCTATCGTGAAGATTCGTTACCAGGACTAAACGTTGGCGTTCTCGAGGCTTTCACGCGTTGTTTGAACTTTTAGGTTACCTATTGTAGGTAGAGTGTAGAGGCCTTAGACCTATATATATAATAGACGAGGCATGTCGAGGCAAAAAGTGTCCACACTTAAACTGCCCCACTTTTGGTTTTGTTTACGGCAGTCGAGGTTTGACATTTGTCATCTTGACATTTTTACATTTGCCTTCCGCAGTTCAGTCAGTCCGCATTTAATTGACAAAATCTTCTGAATTCAAGATGGCGTAACTTTTTCTTGTATGGAGATTTTTTTGTGAAATGTACGTCATAGTCCATCCATAGTTTTGAAAAGTAGAGGCCTTAAAATCTGTTTCGAAATCCTTAAAATTAGCTAAAACATTCGCAACACACTTGTTAAACCTGTGATATTTTCGGTGTCAATGGGCGAATCGAAATTCCTATCAGGGATTTCTTGTTTGCAGTTATTCCATAAAAAGGCTAAAAAATCTGTTTTATTGTAACAAGTAAATTTCTTGAGTTTAGGCGGGCATGTGGAAGAGTGACATTGTGTTGTTGTATCTCCTGCATACATTTGTTAAACTTAGGCCTTTTCATCCGTTATTGGATGATTTATACAGTATTCTCCGAGCGAAGTAACCACTCTTAAAATAGTGGTATAGTAACTGTAGTGCCTGAGACAGTTGGTTTTTGACGTGATAACGTCTTATAATTTGATGGAGCCGGCTGCACGCACGAAAAAACATGACTCATGCGTTACCTGTTACCAGCATTACCTCGCTAAATATGACGCATTGCCGTTACCTCAGCTAGCCGCGCCTTAGGTATATGAGCGGTGGGACGGAGAGGCGGGGGCGCTTGATGTTATTACTCAGTTCGCCGCCGGACTTCGCGGCGGCAACACGCCTACCTAAGGCGCAATTAGTTCCGCGCGCACTATAAACATGACGTTGTCACGTTCAACTATCGTCAGTAAACCGACTTTACAGACAACCGATTTTTTAAATGTCGTATGGTTGCCCAAGCGCATACGGCATTCTCACAACACAGTCAGCCTAGTCCAGACGAATGACTGATCAATACGTCTGGGGCCAACCATCTGCGGGTATCCTCACGATGTTTTCCTTCACCGTTAGAGCGTCCGTATAATGTACTTGAGATCTGAAAAAGTCTCATTGGTACACGCCACAACCTGGGAATCGAACCTGCACTCTCTCGAGTGCAAATCAAACGGTCTACCCACTAGACCACGGAGCTCTTACATTTGTATTATTTCGGTTCTTAATATAATATTGTAATATTGGTTGTTAACCATTAAATATTCGTTAACATGCACAAGTGCAAGTGGGCAAGTGGTACATCCTCAAAAACCGTGGGTGCTATTTTGTGTTTTCTCCAAAACTCCCTAGGAAGTTTCTGTAAAGCGCCTACCATTTTACTGAATCGACTGACTTGAGTCATTGACTGCAAAAAGGCACTGACGATTTATTTGGACTGGACGATTTAGAAGAACGGTGTTGAAAACTTATATGAAAATTTTATTTTCCCGCCTTTTTAACTCGACACAGACAAAGGTTTTAAGCCGATCGCCATATTAGTAGTAAAAAAAGTAAATTTCTTTTCTGTTACATTGTAAGAGTAGCAATAGGAAGTCATTATCCGATATTGCTCATCGATCAAGCGTTTGAAGGACTAGGAAGTCCACTTAAGTGAAAGGGGAAAGCGTTTTACACTGCCCACAATGAGTTTGACCTTTACTTATATATTACAGAGATAATAGTATCCTTGTATAAGTGCTTAAGATTTTAATCGTTACTTGTGTAGAGACTGAAGACTATCCCGTATAATACACGAGAAGCCTGTTTATATTTGGCTACAAGTCCGCTCCAAGGCCACGGTGTTGGATTTGCAGGCTGGACGGCGAGTATGGCGCTTTAGATAGTTGTGACAGATTGACAAACATCAACGTGTAACAAAAGGATTGTGTGGTTTTATGAAACCACGGTAAAAGTGAAACTTAATAACAAAATAGCGTGGAGCACTGGCACAAATGAGTACTAGTCTATACACTACACGGTCAGCTGATGCGAACTATAGGCGCCGCCATATTGGCCTCGGCTGCTCTGACGAACGCATTTCACTTTATCCCTACTCCGCGGCTCGGTCACGCGACATGCAACACACAGACGAAAAAGTTTGAGACGATGTAATAAAAGTTTCAATTGTATATATCAAACGCACGGTAGCGTGTGTTAATAATCTGAGGAAGTGTATTTCTAAGCATTATTTAGAAATATATTAGCTTTCTGCACACCTTTCTGCACATAAAATTTAACTGTGCAAAATATAATACTCCGCTGGATGCACAACTACTGAACGTTTTTGTTTCACGTATTATTATATTAACGATATCAAAAATATATGTGGTCACTTTCTAAGTGTGTAACATAAGCAATAGTTTTTCCAAATATAACTCTAATTTCTATGAATGATTTATTTACGTCGAATAATATATTAAACATAATATTATGAAATGAATCGATTACATAGTACAGTAATATAACTACGTCAATATACTATGCTAAAAGCCTAACACACTTATCACTCAATCACGTGTTCGGAACGCGAAGGCTAAATATTTTTTTTTCCAAATTCTGAGTAATTCATACTCGGTTACTGGCTGTTACGTTTATTTTGTTCGGTTTTTAGGATCCCGTACCCAAAATGAACAACAAACGTGATTTTTTTCCGTTTTGTACGGAGCCCTTCGTGCGCGAGTCCGACTCGCACTTGGTCGGTTTCTTTAAGAAGCTTTAAGATATCAATCAGCTCAGGGATAATTGTATTATATTTTTATGATGCTTGGCAACGTTATCAATGTTGTTTTATATGTAACATTGTCTATCGCAACACGGATTCAATTAGGGTACAAGACATTGGATATGGTAGCGTGTTGACAATGTCAGTTTTACGACGCGCGTGACCGATCGGGTCGTACGGGCCTTTACGACGCGTTACAGCCATGACTTACTTAGATATGGCTTTGGTAAAATATTTGATGATTGACTTGACTTTTGCAAAAATTCTCCACAATTTGTATTAGGTACTTTTGTTACAAAAATATAAATAAAAAAATAGTTTTAATTATTTTAATTTAAAAAGTTTTTCTCTAAATTCAACTCCCGCTTTTGTTTCATGTCAGGAGTCAAGATGTATCTTAACGCTATGGCGCGTCATGACGCGGTGGCGCGGTGTAAGAAAGGTAGTTTATCAACATTCTTATACCTTAGGTAGGTACTCGTGTTATTACATACTTTTTGTTGAATATTGAGTTTATTAACACTAATAATGCTGTATACCATCAAAGTTTTTATAGGCTATTCCCTTGGGTACCCTAGCCAGACATTGGGCAGGAATATTATACAAGTCGTTGCCAATATTCAGTTCTAGCGAAAATCTCACAAGAACTGTTCATTATAAACGGGTACAAGAAATCAGATTCTGTAAAATTCGGACGTTTAGTACCCAAATATACCAAACGAGAAAACTTTAAATCATCCTTATGAAACTTGGAAATGATTAAAATAAGATGTAACTATCACTATTCACTATTTAATAATATTATTAATAATATAGTCTCAACAACAAAACCGACTATAGTATGTAAGTAACCTAATACTTACTTGAAAGTCATTAATATACTGGTTAGTTAAAAAAAATATTTTTGAAATTAGAACGCATAAAAAGATGGCGGACGTCGCGCCGTTAGCACGCAACAATATTAATATTAATTACATAATCAACAGTAAAGATGGTCCACTAACCATGTACTTATCAGACACAGGTCATGCCGTGAAATGAAATAATTTTGCTTCATATTTTTTCGTTAAAATTGTAATAGCCACAGAAAACATGGCCATATTTCATTTGTAATCATTTTAATTAATATGTTTATGCAATAAACCATAGACGTATATTACATTAAAATAAACGATTATTATTACTGTACTTAATTTAAATACTATGAGCTATAACATACCTCGGTAATTTTGGATCACATTATTTTTTTTACGATTCCATGTTAAAGTTTTAAGTCATGACAGCTACTTCTAAGTTCATTATTGTATTTTTAATTCGTAAAAAATGTAGATTGTAGGTATCCAAATATTGTTAGATGGGGCAAGATGATATCTGGTAAAAGATGGCCTGTGCGTTACAAAAAGTATTACTTTTAATGAAATGGATCAGGAAACGAGCCTCCGATCGCCTGATGGTAAGGGATTATCGCCGCCCATGGACACTGGCAACCAGAGGAGTTAGGTAGGTACACTTTTTAGGACCAGGAACAAACTACGCAAGGAAGAACTTGCGATACTCGTCTTTAAACTCCCCAACCCCTTCTGGCGAAGTCCTCACTCGGCGAATCGCAAATAACGCAAGCGTTATTTCATGCCGGTTTTCTGAGAGGACGTGGTATTTCTCCGGTCTCGAAACATGGATCTCCCACTTTTAATGTTCTTCTTATTTTCAAAAAAAAAGAAGAAAAAAAATTAGGTACTCCCTCCATTTAACCTTACAAGTTGGAGTTACATCCAGTCTCGCGAAAGGGTTTCCATCCAGATATTACACTACGCCTGTAATATCTCGTACTTACTACTAAAACTTTCTACAATCAAAATTAATGTTGTTTTCAATAAAGCGTCCAATAATTAACGTCCAAAGTTGACGCTCGGATGGGCCGGTGATTTTTTCATTACCAGATAAAAGACCCCTCATTTTAATACCAGCATTTGGCAGCGACCAATTATTATCGAACCCGGCACCCCCAAATTACTTCTGTGATGGATCGGATCTATCGATCGAGAAACCCGTTCGTAATATTAAGTCATTAATGCTATCTCTGGTATTTTGTTCTTAACTGTCCATAATGATGATAAAGTATCATTTTAAAGTAGAATTTTATAATACATACATCGCCCGGGAATACGGGAAAAAAAGGCATTTTGCCGCGATAAAAATAGCTGTACCAAATTTCACCAAAATCGGTTCAGTGGTTTAGGCGTGATTAAGTCCTTGGAGTTCGACGACAAATAGTAACATTACTATAATATAACTTGCTTCTGCCGACGGCTCCGTCTGCGTAAATACTGTACTTTTCCGGGATAAAAAGAGCTTTAACTACTACCATGTCAAATTTCATCAAAATCAGTTTAGTAGTTTTTTACGTGAAAGAGAATGCGATCCATCCATCCATCCATCCTCACAAAATCGCATTTGTAATATTAGTAGGAAGTAGGATATAATAATAAGGTAGGTTTACAAGTAGGTCTGCTAAACACTGAATTTACTTGACCGTACCTATTTATCTAATAAGTTTCACAACGAACGAAATGTTCGACTATAAAAAGTCCTTCATACAATCATCATAAACTCGTAACATTGTAAAAATTATAGTGTATTTATTAAAATAAAATTTCTTTTTAAAATATTTATAACTAAAAGGGTTTATCTTTATAAAGTTTCGCTCCTTCGCTGACGGAGCTCCCAAGAGCGTTGTTTTCAGTTCTTAATTGGAGAGCTATACAAAATAAAAGACGACACTATAGAGAGCATAGTCTAGAATTCTAGAATCTAAAATTTAATATTTTTATGCTTCTAAATATGAATATCCTGCTACTATTGTAAATGTGAAAGTTTGTTAAGATGTATTATGGATTGATGGATGTTTGTTACCTTTCGACGCAAAAACTACTAAACGAATTTTGATGAAATTTGGCATGCTAGTAGTTAAAGCTGTGGAATAACACATATGCAATAGTAGTAGGGCGAACAAATTATGATACCGGTCAACCTGCTTTTAAATTAGATTCCGTAATAGTACACTATAAATACTATACGTATTATGTAGTCATTAATATAGCATAGACATAATATGATTAGATACAGCATTATCAAAAGAAATATTAAGTTTTATTAAAATCATAATTTGAATACTTTGTTATTAAAAAGCGATTAAACATTTACAATCTGTTTGTTAACGATTCACTAATCCCACATGGATTAGTGAATCGTTAAGAGTGTTATTGTGTTATGATGATAATGAGATTGTTTATATGAAACATATTATTATTAACGTAAACAAATAAACAATAGTACCCTAGGTATAATGCTACCAATTCAAATGTTTCTGATTTACAGTGCTATAAATATATACTTATTCTTTTTGTTCAGACCCACATGTTGCTGTAGGTTTATAGTAACCTATTCCCAGTTATGGCAAAATAGTCTATTATTAAAGAATAAAATATATTAACACAAAAGTATGCTCCTCTTGATCCGAAAAAAAATTGCTCCACTTACCCCAACTAACCTGATTTGATGTAGCTTTTTGGTCTAAACTCTAAAAGGTCAATAACGTTTTACCTACTGATATTTTAATTAAGTATAACGACATAATACGCCAATATTCCCTTAATATTATTCCCATAATATTGTCGCAATATTACGTTTATGAAATTAAATTGTTAATTAATGAATGTAAGTCAATAATGTTGCCATCTCGTGTGTTAATGTCTCAGTTAATTGTTTTACGTTTCATATTTTTGGACATATCTATCGTGAATTTTAATAAAATATCATTGGTTATGTATGTTAATACGAAGTAATTATTATTAATAAGTAATTTTGTATGGAAAAAGGTTGTATAAAATATATATTATTGATAGCTTGATGGTAGCTATCCCATAGACATTGGCCACCCGCTGCGTGCTGTGAGGATGTTTAATTTCAACTCCCGCAACACAAGAGGAGATAGAATGGTACTATGTGATCCGGAATCCGAAAGGCTGGAGAAAATTCAGATTCGGAAATAGAACTCTGGACAAATACAATAGAGTTGAAAATCAAACACATGAGTGTCGACTTGTCAGATTTGACATTGGCATTTGACTTGACACTCTTGTGTTCGGTTTTAAGCTCTCATGTATTATTGCAGAGTTTGATACGCACTCGAAAGAGTGCAGGTGCGATTCCTAGGTTGTGGCGTGTACCAATAAGACTTTTTCAGATCTCAAGTACAATATACGGACGATCTAACGGTGAAGGAAAACATCGTGAGGAAACCCGCGCAGACGTATTGACCAGTCATTCCTCTGGACTAGGCTGACTGTGTTGTGAGATGCCGTATGCGCTTGGGCAACCATACGACATTTAAAAACCAACTCTCCCAGGCACTACAGTATTTTAATAGTGGTTACTTAGCTCGAAGAATACTGTATAAATCATCCAATAACGGATAAAAGGGTCTAAGTTTATCTTCAGCGCTCTGAATTTTATTCGGCCTTCCGGATTCCGGATCTTTAAGTCCCAGCTTAACAAGTGCGTGCTAGGCATGGGTAGTGATAATTCCGTATGTGTCAATTAACCTATATGGAAATAAAACAATTTGAATTTTGAATTGACACACTGCCACGGGCTTCTGATAGCCTCAGAAGCAAACGCAAGCATAATTTCACGCCGTTTCTTTGAGGCCAAGGTATTCAAACTGGCATATTTAAAGCATGGCGCTCCTCCGGTATTTTTTTACTAAACGTATACAAAAACATAAAATAAATAGAGCAATTATAATTTATTATTCTATTAAGTTCATACGTCACACAACTGTGGCATCACAATATATCTTACCGACTTCTCATTTACGTTGTTATAACTTAAATCATAAATGAATACAAAATGACATATCGATTGAAAATTAACTTTATTTCTATACGTACAACAGTGATTTTTGTTCGTAGTCAAACCATTAAGCGGCGGCCACACCCACGCATTTAATTAGTGCGGTATAGTTGTTGTTGATTATTTATTGTCTACGATTTCACTGATTGTTAGTTCACCTCCGGAGTCGTATTGTGTTTCTTGAAAAATGATATAATGACAATGCGTGTGAGAACCACATAATTTCTGTACTGCTGTCATATTTCATGAAAATAGCTAGCTTTTGCCCCCGGCTCCGCCCGCGTAAATACAGTATTCCACGAGGATACTGTACTTTTTAGTGATGTGTGATGAATTGCGGTATAGCAACCGAAATTCCATCAAAGTCCGTTCAGTCGTAAAAGAGTAACAAACATCCATCCATCCTCACAAACTTTCACATTTATAATAGTAGCAGTACTAGACGTTGCCCACTGCTTCATGCACAAGTAAAGGCCGCGGGAACCGTGTATTTTCCGCGATAAAAGTAGTTGTGGAGCCTTTTCATTGCAAACAAACAAATCTTCCCTCTTTAAAATATTAGCATAAAAGTATTAGATGTAGCTTAATATCGGGTTCTTTTTAACTTTGTTTCCTTGATCCTGATAATATTTGATTTATTCAGATGAAGACAGGGAGACAAAGGACAATCGTATGTGATGTCCCAATAATATGCAGTTATCAGCTGCTCCAGTCCCTGTTATAATGTAATCTATATATCAATATGCTGGGAGATCTTTTATTCCATTTCGAGAGAAACAGGGCATCATGAATTTAGGTCACGCTGCTGCGCGGGCGACGGGGCGCCGCCTCACGCGCCGCGCGCCTTAATACGCTCCAATCACGCGCAACATCATAGGGGTCCATAGGGCGACAATTATTTGTAATTTCAATATTTTTAAGCATTTTTTTTTAAATACTTTTTTTAATATGTATTAATTATAGTAAACAATGATTTTAAATTAATAGTGCAATATTGTTCAACAATTAATTTTCACAAAGTTAGAAAAAAGAATAGTAGCTACCTACTCTATTTCATGTACCTACTGTACCCTGTTTAATCACCCAGTACCAGTGGCGTGGGGTTCCTACAACCACATTCCTACCGGCTTTACTTACCACTTACCTTTTGAAGACCCTCATCCCTACCTATTGTACAGGCTAGGGCTTCCCTATGAAGAAGAACCAGCCTTCGCCACTGCCCAATACTTATGTACTTACTTTGATAGTTACTTTGAATGCGACGTCCCCACGTGTTATACGTTGGAGTCAGTTGTCGCTGTCCTTCTCTTTATTTAAACGTGTTATACTCGATTCGAGTTTGAGATCAAAAAAAATTAAGGCAATGAAATTTGATCTTTTTAAACTAACTGTACCTCTAAATCAATAGTAAAACGATACTTTACTGCGACCGCGACAGTTAAATAAAAATACTAGTGGAATAAATGTTAGAGCATGTTAGTGTCGTAAAGCGTTATTTATAATGTAGTGACAAAATAACGAGGAACAGGTACATAGAAGAATCCGTGACTTGCGTTTTCTAATAGGGTTATCAATTTTTTTTCGATTGTGAGTTTATTTTGTTTCAGACTTATTTTTTTTATTAAAAATATGTATTTTAAGTAGCAGGACATGCATGTCGGATACCTAAAATTGCAAAATTAACAAATTGCACAACGAATTGCGATTAAAACTGCTCGTTGCATTGTATTCCTGCAAAAATCATAGATAAATGTGTATTTGTTACTACGAATTATTGTACGTTGAATTTTTAAGGAACTCGAGCCTTTTTTATTTATAACTATTTAGCTCAGGTCTATCGCTACGCTTCCTACCACATAATATAACAAAAAAGAAAAAGTGTTTGTAGTAAATAAATGTCGAATACGTATTTAAGTGGCATAAGTGCAAGAAGTTATGTGTATTATTACTGTGAAAAGAGAAAGCTTTAATTTTTTCTTCGAACGTGGCAACCCTGCCGAAACAATATAGGGAGGGAGCAATTTGTCACACGCGTGTACCTGTTGTCGCGGTGCGTCCTCCGGCCTTTCGATGTAAATGAGCATTGTGCTCTACGATAGTATCAGTGTTGCTAGACGTCGCTTTCCCCCATTTTTTACTTCAATAACAGCACAACCTGTTTGACAATCGCCTAATAAGTATCGAATAGCTTATGCGGAAGTTTTATCGCTGCTTACTTAATACCGAGCGACAATCTATCTATCTGACGCTTATCAGTAGATTGTGAAACAGGCCCTTAGTATAAAAAAGTAACATTAGATATGTTATTGTTACGTTACGTTCAAAACCTATGCCAATATGCTCATTTAAAAACAGTTATCGTAAAAAATCGTTAAGTTAAAAAAAACTCCTAACAGTTTAAATTAAAAAATTATGTAATAATTGTTTTTTTACAATATATTATAACGTTTAGCAAAATGAATTACTTACAGAAACTGGGAAAAGGGGAAATTATATTGCTAAAAGTAGTAGTAATCTAGTATGAATGATTTCGCTCAGAATATCCATGACCTCATACAGCTGATTTTAATTGATTGAATTGACAATACTTAAAATTAAAAATTATTTTGAATTCAGCTGCGAGGGTAATGACCTCAGTATCATAAGGAGTGCAATGTTATTTTATTTTGTAAAAAAATACCAACTGAAATAACTACCTAACTAACATAAGAGATAAAAAATATATCGGGAGTTGATTAAACCGTTCAAGCTTTAGTAGTAAAGTTGTCAAATCATCAGCAAGCGTAGACATGGCTGATGGCGTAGACAGACAGATAGATTGTCTATCTTAAATCTTAATCTAATATATTAATCTATGATGAATCCCCAACAGAATTAGCTGTAAGCGCCACCATTAGCTTGCAGTATCAAATTGCCCAAGTCACGCGAACTTCGCGTGTTGAAAGTCAAATAAGTTAATAAAAATGTTTGAAGGTTGCTACGGTGTTTTTCGCAGAACCTGAAATGGTATCTGTTGTAGCGTGTAATTTTGTTTTAAAAATAACATGAAAGCTAAAAGAAAGTGTAAATCCAGGTTTGTAATGTAGCAGGGGCGATTTGGAAACTATAGCGCTAGATAAAAGATAATGCGTTAAACATTAGGTACTTTGCAAAATATGACTCTACTTACTTCAAAATTTCATAAAATTCGCTCATTTCAAACACGATTCATAAAAGAATATAGGGTATAAAGAAATAAAGTTACATTTAAACTTTCCATAGAAATCACTAATCTCTTCTTCTCCTTCCTATTACTAATATAAATGTGAAAGCTTGTGAGGATGAATGGATGGATGTTTGTTACTCTTTCACGCAAAAACTTCTGAACGGATTTTGATAAAATTTAGTATGGTAGTAGTTTAAGCTCTCGATAAATACATAGGCTACCTACTTTTAAACGCCTGCGTAAACACTGTATTATCCCGTATTTACACAGGCGTAGCCGCGAGCAAAAGCTAGTTAGTAATTAAATGGATTGCAATTTCAATGTCTTGCTAAAACTCGAGAACGGCTGGACCGATTTGGCAAACTTGTATAAATGCGTTGAGTTTACGTGTTTAGTTTATAAGAAAAATACGCCAGTCCCAGTAGGTTGTAGGTGTAAATGTAGATGCAGGTGTCGATGTAGGCGTAGGTGTAGATGTATCTACATCTAACCCTACAATAGGCTAGACGACAATTTTTTTTTATTGCATGAATGAATAGTACTCTTAAATATTAGTAACTTCTCAGAAGAAACAGTATATCAAAAGTCAATATATTCAAAGGTACAGCAATTTGTATACAAAATTTCGCAAGTCTCGTGGAAATGCTCCATACTAAAGTCGTACCTAGCTATGACGTCACGCCTAGGTTAAAGTGTATGAAGTATACGGTCGCAGGAACATATTTGTAAATATCTCCGATATTTCTGCGTTTAAGTTCATACTTACCATAATGAATGTTTTTGTATATGATGTGAGTAAACTAATGATATGAGTTTTGTTTACTAATTTAGCAAAAAAGAATTTAAACTTTTTTGTACTTTTTAGATGTATCTAATTAATAAACTACACATAAAATATTATATTTTTTTACATTTACCAAGTAGTAATGCCTCATTATTTCTAAGTATATTAATGAAACTAAATATTTTAGATGTAGTCGTCATCCCAATTACCACATACACCTTGTTGTAGGTGTAGGCGGTAGTTGTATGTGTAAGTGTAGCTCGTACACCTACAGGTGTAGTTTTAGATGTAGGTGTAGTTGTAGGTGTAGCTTGTACATCTACAGGTGTAGTTTTAGATGTAGGTGTAGTTGTAGGTGAAGATTACAGGTGTAGCTATTTATAAATTCCAGTTCATAGCTATGACAGAACAACGTGTATCGGGACAGCTAGTCAATAATAATAAATTCATTATAAATTTTCAGTAACCTATTCATTACCACTCATTACGAAAACACCACCAAGACAAAATAAAATTGTGTTTTAACAAGGAACCACAAAAACATAATATTTATTGTCCCATTTCAATGTGTCACTCCTCAATACTCCATAGTGATTGAACCACCTTTCTATCTGGAACACGTTCATGGTTCAATATATTCGCCTTAATAATGTCAATTGTCACTCCTTTTGTTTAGTTTTATTGTTTGTTGTTTGTCACATAATGACTTTGTTGTTCTGTTGTTGAGCAATGAATTCTTAATCGGTTTTGTATAATCAAACTTCAAACAGATTTTATTTTTATTGTTATTGGATGTTCCTCCTTTGATAAAAGTTAGATTACGTTTATAATGTTTAAATATCTTTATTTTTTAACGGTGTCAACATCATATACATTCAACGAGCTAATCTTGTATATATATAATCGTAATCTCGTAAACAGCTGCAGGTATTTGTATGAGATTTAGTATGCAGGGAGTTTTGGGCTAGAAAAATCGATCTAGCGAATCCCTGCGAAACTGCGCATTTCTAAGTTACATATGTTTTTTCTTTCGTCGTCCAACAATATATATCAATACTTTAGTCTCTAATATGTCATTCCGTGTTTTTATATGAAATGAACCAGCAAACCAGCAGACAGATCGCCTAATTGTAAGCGATTACCGCCGCCCATGGACACTCGCAACACCAGAGGAGTTACAAGTGTTGCGACTTGCGTTCCTGGTCCTTAAAATCCCCAACCCTTAGGCCTCGAGTAACCTTACTCACTCGGCGAAATACAACGCAAGCGTTATTTCACGCCGGTTTTCTGCGAGGTCGTATTTATCCGATAGAGCCGGCCCATTCGTGACGAAGCGTGGCCCTTCCACAGTTAAAATTTTAAAATTTAAGTCACTTTAAAGATTGGCGGTTTGCAATGCGTATGTGTAATTTTTGCATTGTTCGGATTTTCGGAATGTGGGGAGTTCGAACCCCGGTAAAATACTTTTGTGATTTTTAATAATTTTTTTTGGATTTCGCTTCCGGTAGCGACTGCGCCGCAGGAGCTGCGGCGTTTCCCCGCAGGCGCTGCGGCGAAAAATGACATATAAATCCTAGCGTAAGCGTAGGTAGTAATACTGTCTGCACTGTGAATAAAAATTTGAAAAAGTAAATTGATAATGACACATAATATTAATATTATAAGGTGAGTAGGAATAGTCATTGATTTTCAGTTTTTTAAATAAAAAGTATTACCGAATAAGAAAAGAAAGCACTTAATATTAATTGTGAAGGAAAATGAGAAGTAAATATTTCGTATAACATCAAAAAGAACATACGGACAGTTTTGAGATAAGCAGAACAAGATAAATATAGTCTATTAAAAGAGGCTTATGTAAAAGAGAATTGTGAAGTTGACAAAGGCGGTTGTCGTACAGTCCAACGCGCAATTATTTGAAGACCAAAACGGATGTTTCGCGTTTGTTAAATGTTTTGAAGTGAATTTTCCAAATACACCTTTTGATAGAAATATAATATTGTATCCGTATTATTACCTGACTACGGTGAAACCAAAAGAAAGGGTAATGTTTTTGGCAGTCTTTGTATGTATGTGTGTATGTTTTTCTATCGTAGTGTCTAAACTACTGATCAAATTTTAACGAATGAACACCGTTATTCATTCGTTATAATTGGCTCGGGTAACAAAGGTTATCTTTACTACTACTACAAAGAGGAAAAGTTTGTTTGCATTGAATAGGCTGCGAAACTTCTGGACCGATTTTGATGAAATTTGGCAGAGATATAGAGTAGACCACGGGGTAGGACATAGGCTACTTTTTATCGCGGAAAAATGTACTAAAGCTTGCGTAGGCGAGTTATAGTTTTTACCATTTTTGATTAATGTAGTACTTTTATCTTACTTGTTATATGAAACAACTTGAACGACTTTAGTGTTTTATAATTATTAATGATTCGGTAAAACATACAAATTAACTATGGTTTGAGCTGGACGTCAAAAAGTTGACCAAACGAGACATTCCACGGCATAATTATTTAGTTAGGAGCTGCTTATGGGTATAATTATATGGAATTTTGTGCCAGTAGGTGGTACTATTTGGCACGATTCAGAAGAACTAGTATCTTAGTACCTAAAAGCACAAAAAGAGCCTACAAGACTTCGTCGTTCACTTACACAACTTCGATGTTTCGTCAACCTTCTAGTTCATCTACACAACTTCGTAGTTCAACTTCGGCGTCAATACATCGGTCCGGCTGTACGCCGTGCAGGCGCGGCTGTCGTCACAGCTAACAATTTATGCATGGCCCCTAATGGCGCGCTCGATCAGCCCTGTTTGTGGAGCTTTCAATGAAATTTTATTCGGTAATAGCGAGTCAATATGCTTGTTGTCGGAGAATTTGGAGGAAAACAATGTTGACGTTGTGACAGCTCTTACGGACTAAAAGGCTTCTATTGACAATGGACATTTTTCATAGAGGGTGATGGAAAGCTTGAAAAGATTAGGTTCCTTGTGAGGATCAATTCATACCGAAACGAACGCGACATGGCGCTGCATTTTCAAGATAGCTATTCAAAATTGATCTTTATTCGTTGCACAAGAAGATACACGTTTTATTGTAAGAGTTGGGATTTCTTACTATATTTTTATACATTATTATTTTAATATATTATACACCGCGCATACATACCTTATTATATTATACACCGCGCTAGACAGCGCATGTGCAGTGTATGACTGATGTCTTATGAAGCGTGTATCTTTTTGTGTAACGCAAATGTAAAGATATTTTGTTTGTTTGTTTGCATTGAATAGGCTCCGAAACTATTGGACCGATTTTGATGAAATACACAAGATATAGACTAGACCACGTGGAAGTACATAGGCCAATTTTTTATGGTCAAAATGTATGGTTTCCGCGCGATTTAATTTTGCGCGCACGAAGTGGGGGGCAACATCTACTAACTTTATGTCATGCTAATAACATTATCATAGGTAGGTATGCACTAAAATCCTTTAAGATATGAAAAAAAATGCGGAACAAAAACTTCAACGCCAGCATAAAAATTGATAACAGATATTCGACGACGATGACGAAATCCTAAGCTTTGGTAGTGACACGTACGGTAGAGTGTAAAACCGGCATTTTACCGTCCATGTCAGGGATAAACAAAGCTTTTTCACAGGTATATATACCCAATAACATACGAAATATACTAATATTTTTGATTCTATATCTTAGAGGATACTCTTTTTTTTTGGCGACACAAAAAAAGAGTGTCATCTAATATAAATAGAGAAGTGACTTTAAGAAAGTGTATTTATTGTAGTCTGTAATTTTCATCAAGAATGTAGTCTTAGTCCCACTTGCGCAGATCTGGGTAAAGTTAACCCTGGGTTAAAATAGTGGGCCTTCTCTTTCATAAATACAAAGAACGAGATAGATAATATGATATCTAACCCAGGGTTAGCTTCAACCTATATCTGCGCGAGTGGGGCTTAAAATAGAAAAGTCGAAAACTTAGAACTCGTGTGTTTGTCGTTAAAACATACATAGTATTTTATGCTCTACATTTACTATCCGGGAAATGAGCGAGAAAGAAAGAAATAAAGAATCTAGAATAACCTTTAGCCACTCCATTCAAACTTAGTCTTAAAAATATCTTTAAGCATAATTTCTTAAGATACCAAGTTACCTGCCTAATTAGTTTCTATATTATTTATATTTTGAATAAATCGAAAATAAGAAGTCCCGAAGTTGCCTATTTACGTAACAAGCTTAAAGGAACTTTAAATCTGATAAGATTTTATCAGGAATAGCTGGCAGTATTAACCTAATTAGTATTAATGTACTTCTTTAAGATATTTCGAGAATTTTCCATCTCGACTCAAGAAATTGTAGGTTACAAATTTATTTATCAAGAAAGGAAAATAGGTCCGTCCACTTACTTGATGAAGTGTGAATACGGAATTAAAAAAGTGTATGTAAAGAACTCATAATTATGTTCTCTTCATACACTTCCATACCGCTATGACTTAGTTTCACTACCTAATATCTATGATAATAATTAAGGAATATAAACTTTAAACGAGCTAATCTTGTCTTTCGAGTTTCGTATACGAGGGCGGGTCAATAAGTCCGTGACTTTTGGAATAAAACACAGATTTTTTGATAAATAAATCATTTTATTTTTCAACGTAGTCCCCCTTGAGCTCTATAACCTTTGTCCAACGCTTCTCCAATTTTTTTATCCCTTCCAAAAAATATGATTTGTCGAGGTCCTCAAAATAGGCCTTTGTTTGCGAGATGACTTCATCATTGGAGTCAAATCTTTTTCCACCGAGCCATTTTTTTAGGTTTGGGAACAAGAAGTAGTCACTCGGAGCCAAATCTTGAGAATAGGGTGGATGTGGGAGCAATTCATAGCCCAATTCATGGATTTTTGCCATGGCAACTGCACATGTGTGCACCCTTGCATTGTCTTGGTGAAAAAGAACTTTTTTCTTGGCCAAATGAGGTCGGTTTTTTTTCAAATCCTCATTGAAGCGGTCCAATAAGTTGGCATAATATTCCCCATTAATTGTTCTTCCCTTTTGAAGATAGTCAATGTGGATTATCCCACGTGCATCCCAAAAAACAGTCGCCATAACTTTATTGGCTGACAAACCCACCTTGGCCTTCTTTGGCGCCGATTCACCCTTAGAAACACACTGTTTTGACTGTTGTTTGGTCTCTGGTGTATTGTGATGGATCCATGTTTCGTCCACGGTTAAAAAACTCCTCCATATTGTGATTAAACAACGCCAAACCTTCCTGTGAAGTTGTTACACGATTGCGTTTGTGGTCGACTGTGAGCAAACGCGGCACCCATCTTGCGGAAAGCTTTCTCATGCCCAAGTGATCATTCAAAATTGAAACCACTGAGCCATGCGAGATGCCTATGGCTTCCACAATCTCTTGCACTTTCAATCTTCGGTCGGCCAACACCATATCGTGAATTTTTTCGATTGTTTCGGGTGTAGAGACCTCAACTGGGCGTCCAGGACGTTCGGCATCTTCAGTGCTTGTAAGGCCACAACGAAATTCAGTAAACCACTTTTTTACCGTTGAAATCGATGGTGCAGAGTCCCCATAGTATTTATCAAGCTTAGCCTTGGTCTCGGTAATGGTTTTTTATCGCAAAAAATAATGCTTAATAAGCACACGAAATTCACTTTTCTCCATTGTTTCCTTAAGTTACTGGATAGTCTGATAAAGATAGCTGTAAAACACAAACTAACTGACGCAGCAAGTTCAAATTTTGATAGGAGTCAACTGACAGATGCCTGTTGACAGGAGTAGTGTTGCTTTTTCAGTAAGGAGGTTAGAAATTCAAAAAGTCACGGACTTATTGACCCGCCTTAGTAACATTGTTTTGTATAATCGTTATCTCGGAAACGGCTGCAAGTATTTCCATAAAATTCAGAATGCAGTCCTGGGGGGAAAAATCGATCTAGTTAGACCTTATCCCAGCGTAACTGAGCATTTTAAGCCAAATAATATGTATTTTCTTTCGTCGTGCAAGAAATCAATAATTTCGACTCTAATATATCAGTCCGATTGGTAGTTTGGTATGCGTATGTGTAATTTTTGCGTTGTTCCCAAATTCGGAATGTGGTGGGTTCGAACCCCGGTAAATTTTTTTGTGATTCCTTTTATGTTCCTAAAATCTACTAGAGCTTCGAGCAAAGCTTGGTACTAAACTATTGTGATAAGTAATCATGGTCGAATTTTGACCACAGGGCGACTAGACAGTCGTAGTTATTACACCAATATTAATAACTAATCAATCCTATTAATTGTAATATCATATCAATTACAAACAATCCAATGGCCAAACAGCGGATATGAATAAAGCTGTCCCTCGGGATCAGTATATACTAAGGCGGGTCAATAAGTCCGTGACTTTTTGAATTTCTAACCTCCTTACTGAAAAAGCAACACTACTCCTGTCAACAGGCATCTGTCAGTTGACTCCTATCAAAATTTGAACTTGCTGCGTCAGTTAGTTTGTGTTTTACAGCTATCTTTATCAGACTATCCAGTAACTTAAGGAAACAATGGAAAAAAGTGAATTTCGTGTGCTTATTAAGCATTATTTTTTGCGAAAAAAAACCATTACCGAGACCAAGGCTAAGCTTGATAAATACTATGGGGACTCTGCACCATCGATTTCAATGGTAAAAAAGTGGCTTACTGAATTTCGTTGTGGCCTTACAAGCACTGAAGATGCCGAACGTCCTGGACGCCCAGTTGAGGTCTCTACACCCGAAACAATCGAAAAAATTCACGATATGGTGTTGGCCGACCGAAGATTGAAAGTGCAAGAGATTGTGGAAGCCATAGGCATCTCGCATGGCTCAGTGGTTTCAATTTTGAATGATCACTTGGGCATGAGAAAGCTTTCCGCAAGATGGGTGCCGCGTTTGCTCACAGTCGACCACAAACGCAATCGTGTAACAACTTCACAGGAAGGTTTGGCGTTGTTTAAACACAATATGGAGGAGTTTTTTTAACCGTGGACGAAACATGGATCCATCACAATACACCAGAGACCAAACAACAGTCAAAACAGTGTGTTTCTAAGGGTGAATCGGCGCCAAAGAAGGCCAAGGTGGGTTTGTCAGCCAATAAAGTTATGGCGACTGTTTTTTGGGATGCACGTGGGATAATCCACATTGACTATCTTCAAAAGGGAAGAACAATTAATGGGGAATATTATGCCAACTTATTTGACCACTACAATGAGGATTTGAAAAAAAACCGACCTCATTTTGCCAAGAAAAAAGTTCTTTTTCACTAAGACAATGCAAGGGTGCACACATGTGCAGTTGCCATGGCAAAAATCCATGAATTGGGCTATGAATTGCTCCCACATCCACCCTATTCTCAAGATATGGCTCCGAGTGACTACTTCTTGTTCCCAAACCTGAAAAAATGGCTCGGTGGAAAATGATTTGACTCCAATGATGAAGTCATATCGCAAACAAAGGCCTATTTTGAGGACCTCGACAAATCATATTTTTTGGAAGCGATAAAAAAATTGGAGAAGCGTTGGACAAAGTGTATAGAGCTCAAGGGGGACTACGTTGAATAATAAAATGATTTATTTATCAAAAAATCTGTGTTTTATTCCAAAAGTCACGGACTTATTGACCCGCCCTCGTATTAGTATGGTTCCTCCTATTAGTCTGGTTTGAGATTTCAATAGAACTATAATAATTAGTATTGAAAATGGAGGTAATTATATGTTATTGCCAAATTGGTGTCTCGCGAGTTCGAGTCCCAGTTAGACTAATGTTTATGCGACTCATTTTTAGGGTTACGTAATACTCAAGGAACCCTTATAGTTTCTCTCTGTCCGTCCGTCTTGTCGCTGCCTGCGCTTCTAGCTTCTGTAATTATAAATGGATGAAATATGTTATAGATAAAGACTGTGTATAGGTCTCAGTTTTGGATTTTAGGGGAGACTTTCCATACATGTGAGGTGGGGACAAAAAATGATTTTTCATTCTACCCCATCGTGTGGGGTATCATAGAACTGGTATTTTTAAATAAAGGTATGGTCCGGTTTATATCTTTTTTACAAAGTCAACCATTTTCGAGTAATCGGCGTCCAAAGTGGTTAATAAGTTGCCCCCCCCCTGGCATTTCTAAACTATAAGAGATAGAAACTTGTAAGTTTCCATTCTGATAGATCGTGCTAAAAACTCTGTAGGAAAATTATTTTGAGCGAAATTGAACAACAACTTTTGAAGAAATTCATAGAAAACCTATTTTGCATTGATAGTTACGGAATACTCCTAAGACATGTCCTGGCATGCTCTTGGTTAGGTTGTTATATAATAATATCTATTTTGGTTTTTTACTATATTATACACATCCATGACCTAGTAACACAGAAAAACTATTTTGTTCCTTCGGCGGGATTCGAACCCGCGACCCCCGGCTTGAGTACCAACGCCCTGAACCACTGAGCCACAGAGGTCGTCAAGGTTATTTAATATCTATCGCCATCTGTTTATTTTTTCCGTCCTACTAAAACTTCGAGCACAAAGACGCTCGTTACACTAGAAGTTACACTTGTAACTCCTATTGTGTTGCGCACTTGCTTTCCTCGTCCCAACCCATTTTAACCTTACTCGGTGAAATACAGCGTAGGTGTTATTTTACCGCCGGTTCTCTGTGAGGCCGTCGTATGGCCGAACCATGGTTCTCCCAACCACGATTAATGGCCAACTATATTAACGTATAAAACATACAATTCATAAGTTAGCTAATAATATTACCATCATACATTACACGTTTCTTATTTGAATACGCGTAAGCCTATTCCAGTACGTGCATAATATTAGGGTGATTTGCCTAACAAATGATATCGTCCTCGCCAGGAAAACTGTTTAATAACTTGTAAATATTCATTCAAACCCCTACACGAGGCTTGGGGGCGTATCTTTGAACATTATCAGACTCGTACGAGTTGTACATTATACGGGACTAATGTCAGTTTAAAGATGCTTTAGACGCGGCATTAACCGCTTAAAAATAAAATAATAAAAAATACGTGTGGCACTCGGGGACTGCCGCGGTAAAGCTATTGCATAGTAAGTCTACACGCATACGTCTAGTCGCACGCACACAAACACCGCGCCGAAGTCTGCCGAACTGAAACGACGTTAGACGACGCACGGCTTTCAACGCCGCACCTCTGTGTCGGTCGGAGTGTTAGGTTTATTTTCGTTACGGAATTTCTTGATTCAGTCGCCGCGCTCAAAGCCCACGATAAAAGCTATGCAATAGCTTAAAAAAATAGGCTGAGCAATACCTAAAATACAGGTACAATACTTAATATGTAATCAAAACAAAAATGACTGTTTAAGGAGCGTGATCAGTATTCGATTCTGGATCCAAGTATATATTTTTCATGTGACCTTAAATTTAAATCAGATCATCCTATTAAATGATCAACGTCGATTCAAAATCACGTGGAAGTGATGTGGCGGACAAATTGACGCCAGAATCCTGAATACATCAAAATTCAAATGTTTGAGAGGTAGGAACAGTTAGTATGTCTGTCTGTCCATCCGTCTGTCTGACACCAGGCTGTGTCTCCTTAACCGTGATAGCTAGACACTAGAGTCTAGACCAGGGGTCTCCAAACTTTCCAGCCTTAGGGCCATACTGATTACTCCAGTAAGTTCCGAGGGCCAAAACCATATTATCATTGTTGCCGGTGGTAAAAAGTGAAATAGTCCACTGATGAAAAAAAAAGTCCGAAAAAGTACGCAACGTTTAAAAAAGGCTGCAAATCGGACTTAAGTCCCCAAAACGGCAACACTGCATATTATTAATTTTCCTGTCTTTATCCGTAATTTCTAGATTAGTCGTAGAGTACGAGCCATGAGGATTGAGGAGTAACGTGACACGACATCTGGTGGACACAAGCGGAAATAGGTAGTACCTTCTATCGCTAACAGATGGCGCTAAAAGCACGTACAGAATAATCTCGTTGGTTCGAGAAAGTTCTGGTGTCTTCCACTTACTTCTAGATGGACTGCCATCTAGAAGTAAGTGGAAGACCCAGAACTTTCTCGAATTACTGAATTGGAATATATAAGAAGGCTAGTGGCGCAACCACAAGTCAGTTCCTATGACACTGTTGTGAAATAAAATAGTGCGTACCTCCTTAAAACGTGTTTGTGCGTGTTTAAGTTTAAGACATCTTTGTAACAGTATTTTGATTTGAATTGTTGTTTTTGTGTGTGATTTAGTAGTATGGAAAAGAAGCGAAAAATTGATAGTGAATGCAGAAAATTCAAAAATCAGTGGAACATTCAGTATTTCGAATGGAGTCCAGTAACAAGGCGCTATGTTTGATTTGCAATGAAAGCATAGCCGTTCTCAAAGAATATAACATTAAACGTCATTATGAAACAAAACATTTTCAAAATTACTCAAAATATACAGGAAGTTTGCGGACAGAAAAATTCGAAGCTATGAAGCGCGGATTGAAATCGCAGCAATCTTCATTTACAAAACTCAAAACTGAACAAGAGGCTGCAACTCGTGCCAGCTTTCGTATGGCTCTTGATGTTGCAAAACGTGGAAAACCATTCACCGATGGAGAAATGATCAAAGAATGCATAATTGCAGTAGCCGAAGAAATGTGCTCTGAAAAGGTAAATTTATTAAAAACTGTCAGTATGTCAGCAAACACTGTGGCTAGAAGGGTAGAAAACATCGCTGAAAATATATCCTCTCAACTGTTCGACAAAAATGGACATGTTGAGTGGTTTTCTTTGGCCTTGGATGAGTCAACGGATGTGTCTGATACTGCTTAGGTGTTGATTTATATTCGAGGAGTAGATAAAAGCTATGAAGTGCATGAAGAACTTCTTGATATGTATAGTATTCATGGCACAACTACTGGTACAGATATTTTTAAAGGAGTTCAATGGCCATTAATCAAAAGAACCTTCGATGGAAAAGCTTGAAATGTATTACAACTGATGGAGGAAAAAACATGAGTGGGAAAGATAAAGGAGTGGTCGCTCTTGTGTCAAAGGCTGTCGAAAGTGACGGTGGTTTAAAACCATTAGTCTTACATTGTATCATTCATCAACAGTCTTTGTGCGGAAAATGTTTGGATATGTCTGAAGTTCTGAAACCAGTCATATCAACTGTTAATTTTATCAGATCTTTTGGGCTGAATCACCGACAATTCCGACAATTTATTGAAGAGATTGGAGAAAATGACTTACCTTATCATACTGCCGTACGTTGGCTTAGTTGTGGGAAAGTCCTTCAGCGCTTTTTTTAACTTCGAGCAGTGATCGAATTTTTTTTTAATAAAAAGCATCGCCCTCTTACTGAATTACAAAACAACGCATGGCTGTGGAAGTTAGCATTCTATGTTGATTTGACAAAACATGTGAACGAACTGAATTTGAGATTGCAAGGAGAAAACCAGCATCTTCCTGATTTATGCACTAATATCAAATCATTCCGGAAGAAATTGATACTGTTTCAATCACAACTGCGAAGTAAATGTTTTTCACATTTTTAAACATGTGAAATATTCAGCCACACCACTGAGACTGAGTTTCCTATTGATTTTGCAATCGAAACTTTGAGTGCTTTGAAAATAAATTTTGATACTCGTTTCTCGGACTTTGATGTCATTGCGAATCAAATTAAGATTTTTCAGAATCCTTTTGATTCTGACATTGAAACCCTAGCCCCGGAACTTGAAATGGAAATGATTGATCTACAGTGTAGTGATATAATTAAGAAGAAATATCAAACTCATCTTTGTTGGAATTTTATAAGGGTCTTCCACTGACACAATTTGATAATTTGCATAAATTTGTTCGTGGGCTGTTTTCTGTTTTTGGTACTACTTATTTGTGTGAGAAGACCTTCTCCAAAATGAAGTACACAAAAAATGTTTACAGATCTAAATTAACTGATGAGCATCTTAAATCTATTTTAATAATTGGTACAAGTAAAATTAGTCCACAACTACAAACTATTGTCAGTGGAAAATCTCAATTACATAAATCTCATTAGTATTTCATATGTCATTATGTTTGTTATAAGTTATGTTTTTATTTAAAATGTATAAAATGTTAGTTGGATTCATTTCAATAATTTGTTAGTTATTATATACTGAAATTAAATTTCTGCATATTATAACATGTCTTTACTCTGATGAGTAGTTAGCCCATGACCATATCAATGTAGATGTCAGATTAATAATTATTCAACATAAAATTAGAATACTTCAGTAAACTAAATTTAATTTGCTATAAAAAATATGTTCTCTAAAAGGAGTTTTCAAGTATGCTAGCTCTCCGCGGGCCGGACAAAATCTGTCCGCGGGCCGGATGTGGCCCTCGGGCCGTAGTTTGGAGACCCCTGGTCTAGACAGTTGAAATTTTCACAGAAGATGTATTTCTGTTGCCGCTATAACAACAAATATTAAAAACAGAATTAAATAAATATTTAAGTTGCCTCCCATACAACAAACGTGATTAATTCTGCCGTTTTATACGGAACTATTCGTGCGCGAGTCCAACCCGCACTTGGCCGTGTTTTTATATGTAAGAAGATGTACCATGATTATATCAGGATCTACGGAGTGCCTATAACGCGCCTCTACCAAAGAACCGACATTCGTGTGTGGGTGGTGTGCGCGCTTAGTGTGAGTTTTTTCCAGCCAGGACTTTCGTTCACGGGGCTGGCCGCTAGTCGTTTCTTGCTTTGACATAATTGACAAAATAATTTCATAGTAATTATGATAGATTTGTCTGACGCTACGTTTAAAATTATTTCAAGGTCAACCTTAGGCTTACGTCAACATGGCTGACATTCGCCGGTGCTCGAGCTGTCATTTGTAGAGTGTCGCCCCTGTGCCCTATATGAAAAACTTTCAGCGCAGAACTGAGTATAATTTATGATTTTATTGGCGCTGACCTTTTGAACTTTTTAACGAAATAATAAATGAAGCACAATGTTGAATATACTTTTGATTAATTAAAGGGTTGGACTTTAATTTAAGTTTAAAAATTATTCAAAGTTAGTCAAAGTTATACGATGTTTAGTTAAATCAAAATTGAAGTAAATATAATGTATCTACCATAGACGTATATATTATAGACAGGGCATGTTGAGGCAAAAAGTATCTCCAGTTAATTGGCAACACTTTTGAGATTTTTGGGGCCATTTTGACATTTGAAGTATGGTGAAAACCAAATGGCTGACATTTGAAGTATGGCGAAAACCAAATGGCTGACATTTGAAGTATGGCGAAAACCAAATGGCTGACATTTGAAGTATGGCGAAAACCACGATGGAGTAACTTTTTATTGTACGAAGTTTTGTTCTGTCAAATGTACGTCATAGCCTATCTTGAGTTTTGAAATCTTTGGTATCTACTTATAAAAAAAAAATGCTGCTGATAATGATCATGATACATGACCGCTTTCAGCATATTAATATTTGCATTTTAATTCCTTATTTAAACTCGGAATAAATTGAAATATGAATCATTGATACATCGTAATCAAAGACCACAATTCATTAAAATTTGCTTCCATTCAATATTAATTGCATTGCAAAAACCACATGTTCCTATGATATCCTATAAGCTCGATTTTAATATTAATTAGCTGATCTAATGTCAACCCGCAATAGACTGGTGTGGTCCAGGTGGTCTAATCCTCTCATATTGAGGGGTTTAAATACCACGCTAATGTTTCTGTTGTAAAAGACATCGGGAATTTTACTACGGAACACTGACCCACGACAACCAAAGATAAAATCGGGTTAGATGTGAGCGTAATTGCATCCGGATTATAACGCCATAGGTTGCGTGTCTGCAGGAGATGGGGACACTGTGACACGGGGAGATGACACTGTGAATTTTAATTCGTTTCAACGAATATTTATATATAGATTAATAATTTATTAATGATGTCCAATACTCCGTGGATCTGAATTTAAATAATTACGTTGAATAAATGTTTTAAGGACAATTTTACAATAAAATTTTGTATTTTGGTTTGTGGTCGTGACTTTTATGAAAACCGGGTTAAAAACGCCCTAAGTCTTTTTGTAATGAGCATATTATCTCATGCATTTATAAGTAACTTGAGGTCATCCTGTCGTTGAAATTCGACTGTAATTCATCTTTTCATTCTTAAGTTTCAACTTTGTAGGGTTCTTTTCCTCTGCCTCGGGCCTCTTAGAATACCTACGGAATAAAGATAAGTAAATTTTGTCTATGGAATGTGAAGGAAAGATTGACAATGAAACCATATTCATATGAAACCAACACCTACTGATAAGCGCCTTACTCACACTTGCTTAGATTTCTGGATACCTTCCTCCGCATAAACATTAACTGTTCAAAATTTCATACTCCTCCGTTCGCATTAGAATCCTCGTGAAACTGTATTCGAGTATTTTTTATGAAAGGCGATACCAACTCTTAACACTCTTAACAGTGGGTATGCTAAAATGAAGCGAATGATATAATGTGGGTTTGCGAATTTCCGAATAGAATCGACCTATATTCATGGATGGACAACCTCAAATAGTGCAATAATTCGACCAACACATCATTGTATTTACATTACACTACATACATTGGGCTATATTTTGGGTTAGGTATATTTAATTTCCCGCGACTTCGTACACGCAAAAGAAAATCGCGCGGAAAACGCACATTTTGCCGCGATAAATAGTAGCCTATGTCCTTCCCCGTAGTCTACTCTATATCTGTGTCGAATTAGTTACCATTGTTTGCCACTAGGGGCGTTGTTTCGATGCCATACAAATTGTAGTTAACTTCTTCACGGCGAGCAGTGACAAAAACTCGCACACAGCACACAGGCATCTTAAGATAAAATATTATAGTATCTTTGCCGTCTTTGACGCCCTTTAAATATATTACGCAATTTATCTTATTGTACGTAATTACTTAATCCTTTAATGAAATTTCCTTTCTTAGTTCCTTAATAAGCTTTCATTTTCTCTGACTTAATTCCCTGCAACGTTACGGTTTAGGTTAGGTTAATTTCTAATAATATTCTCTATAGTGTAAACTAGCTATTATTATAGTATGGTGTGCATGTGCCATGTTGTATAGTTTGCGTCTTGGGGAAACACTGACATATAATTATACAGGCCGACACAATGATATTTGCTTTACGTATAGGTAGTCTTACATATTATTATAATATACACGATAAAAAGTTATTATAAATGAGTAGAGGTCGCCCTGTGGGCTGTGGTTGAAATTCGCAAAAATGAAAGGGGTTCTTTATTGTCTCTAAAATAGAAAAAAAAAGGTAAACGTTGTGACAGATTGACAAATGTCGACGTATAAATCGTATTCATCAAACGCACGGTACCTACCTAGTGTGTGTTAGCAATCTGAGGTAGTGTGTGTTGGTGTTATTTTTATTAATTTCATGTACATATTTCTAAGCATTATTATGAAAATATTAGCTTTATGCACACGTCCTCCACCTAAATTTTAACTGTGCCATATTTCGTACTCCTCCGTTAGCACAATCTTCGTAAAACTGTATTGAAAGTTTTTCCGTCACGTATTCATTTATATTGTGATGATGATAATATTATTTGGAGTGCCTCCGGGTCCACGAAAGGTCTTGTATCGTTCAAGAAGGAAAAAAATCCCAAACTGTGTAGGTACGAGGGCGGCACTGAAAATTTCGGGAATCAAGGAAGTGACACAACATTACTATTTAAAAATGTATTTATTGCTTTTCGAAGTATTCTCCGCGAAATTTGACACATTTTTCCATACGATGGAAGCAATCATTGGAGCAACCATTCCATTCGGATGTTGGGGTCTTCAAAATGGCCGTTTTGTAGGCGTCCACAGCTTCTTCAGGTGATGAAAATCTCTGATCACGCAATTTATTCTTTATTTTAGGGAAAGTATAGAAATCATTAGGGCTTAGGTCGGTCGGTCGGCTGTACGGCGGATGGTCTAATAATTCTATGATTTCTTGCTCTAAAAACTCTTTTGTTCTGTGCGCGGTGTGAGAACTCGCATTGTCGTGATGGAGGATGATGCGGCGGTTGCAGTTCTCTTTACGGAGTTCAGAAACGACCTGTGGCAAACAAATGTAAGCATACCATTCTGCATTATCCGTTCTTTGTCCCTCAAGAGGAATAGTCGGAACATGGCCGGTTTTGGAGACAAACGTGGCCACCATTTTTTTTGCAACACTCCGTGAACGAACAATTTTTGTTGGCTTTAACTCATTTTCGAACACCCAAACTCGTGACTGGTTTTTTGTTTCGGGTTCGTACGCGTATATCCAGGATTCGTCACCTGATACGATGTTGTATACAGCATTTGAGGATCCTGCGTGGAATCTTTCGAGAGTTCTGACGCACCAAGTAACGCGAGCCGCTTTTTGCTCTTCACAGAGCAAATGCGGTATCCATCGGGAAAACAACTTTTTTACACCTAATTGTTCATGCAAGATTATTTGTATTTGACTCATGCCAATGTCTAAAGTTGCCTGAATTTCGCGGTATGTCACATGTCGATCTTCCTCAATCAGCTTACGCACAGCATCAACGTTTTTTTCAACGTTCAATTTTCTTGGGTGACTGCAGTTTTTGGACGACCTTGACGGTGTTCATCACTGAGCTTGACACGTCCACGTTGAAATTCAGCAAACCAGCGATAAATTGTGGTTTTGTATGGGGCTTCATCACCAAATGCAGAAATCATCCGGTCAACACACTGTTTTTGTGATAAAGCACATCGAAAGTCATAATAAATCATCGCTCTAGAATTTTCTCGAGTCAATTCCATTTTCTCAACGACTAAACAAGTTTGACAAGACCTTGTGACAAGACCGAGATTTTTTTTTAAATAAATAAACGGTATTCTATTTTTAAAACCAAGGAGTTTTAAACTAAAAAGATTTTAATATGACAGGAACAGTGGAAATATTCCATTCCCGATACTTTTAGTGCAGCCCTCGTAACCTCTAACGCCCGAAATTAATAACGTATCTAAAATCTTAGATTGACATCAATCTCAGATTCTCAAACAAAAAATTCACGCGAACTCAATCCTAGGATCGTTGAAATGTATTGAAATCTTGATCTCGGATAGCTAAAATGAGAATAAGATTGATTATTAATTTCGGGCGTAATATACCTATATCAAGTCTTGGCAAGTTCGATCGTTATTTTCGTGTTATCGTATCGGATAGCTTATACGGAAGATTTGTAGCTGTTACCTCGATATCGAGCGACAGAGCGGCGTTGTATTTTTAAGATAGCGATCCAAAATTTTACTTTATTCACTGCACAAGTAGATTCGCGTTTTATTGCAAGAGTTCGAATTTCGAGCTGCAGTGCTGCTCTTAAAAATGCAGCGTCGTTTCGGGTCTCGGTGTGAACTGACCCTAAAACTTACATTTTCACAACAATCCTAATAAAAACAAATCCTCCTAGGGTTGACACACACATAATCCGTCATAAGCGACATAAATCCATCTAATCATGACATTAGTTAAACGGTAATAAACGTAATATCTCCATTCTACGTTTACGATTGTTTGGCAAATTCGGCATAACGCTTGAATTATGGAAAGGGGAGACAATAACTCACAACAATAAACAGCCATAAGCTCCCTGTACAGAACCAACTTGTATGACATATTATTTTCAATTGAATACCAACTTTATGTGAACGGTTTGAAGTGTATTTTCGAGTGGCAGTGACAACTCTATCTCTTTCAGACATCTGCAGAACATTAATTATAAAACTGTGCTTAGGATTCCCTAATCAGACAGATACTATTTATTTTTATGCAGATTTATAGTTTTAAAGCAATTTCAAGACTATTTTTTTTGGTTAAATGAATAACACAGCTTGAAAGCTCTCTTAATATCTTATGTGCGTTTTTAGTTTCTAAATGTATTATACAATTATTTATTTTATTATAATGTTGATGCCTATTTAATATATTTTATGTTTCATAAAAAACAACATTGTCAGTGCGTCTCGCTCGTTACAAAGCTGTTCCTTTTCACCAATTGAATCCTTCCATATCATATCCACTTACCACCGCCCTATAAATTATAAAGCAGGGCGGGACATTTAAATTGTAATAAAAGCATTTAGCACAAAATCGTCAAATACGGATTATGGAGCATTAAGCATTTGTTGGGCATCGAATAATTTCCGTATACTTTTGTTAATGTTATTAAGGGTGTATGGTTTCCCGGAGATTTGTAATATTTGACAATTGGTGCGCGAATAATACGGTATTGTAATACATTTTTGATTATTCTTTATTATGTCGACGTTAATGCTCTGTTTTCCTAGGATAGCGTTATCGTCATATTATAGCGGTTAATTAACATTTTCTATGTAAACAACACGTTATGATTTGAGTGTTGTGGAGTTTATTTCATTAAATTTAAACTAAATTATTTATAAGTAATAAATTGTTAAATGGTAGTTTTTAATATTTTATTCTGGTCACACTGACAACGTGCAATCCCTTCTACTATCATCTGCACCTAGAATGGGGTAGGCAGATAAAATAAGACATTTTTACCCCAGGAGCTCAGTGGAGAGCCAATTTTTACGGAGTAGATCACAAGAGGGATCTATGGCCCAAAAGTGTAAAAGTGTACAGAGTCTAGTAAATAAAAGTATAGTGAACAATTTGTGTAGTTTTTATCAAATATGGCGCGGTATTACCTAAAGAGTGTGTACTTCTTATTTATCACAGATTTTTACATTGAAAACCTTCACCGCAGTATACCGGCCGCTATATGTCGGCAGCCCTATCCTAGAAAGCTAGAGTATTAGAGTGTCAACCCTAGACCTTGATTTTAGTAATTATGCATACAATACACAAAATACGGCAATTTCTTATCCTATGAAAAATGGCGTACCTGGTGTACATAGAGTTGAATGAATACAATGACACCATAAAATTATTTATGAATGAAGATGGACAATATTACGTCAGTTTTAACAGGCTCTAGTTCAGTCTTCATCTAGTCAAATCGATTTTATTAAAGTAGTATTGTTCCAGGGACATTTTGTTAATTATTTAGAGCAACCTCGTAGTACGGTGTCATTGTAAAATAGGTCGCGTTGGAAACGGGTTAAGGGTCCTAATGCCCTGTCACAGACGTGAGGCGTGTTTTAATAGGTCTCACGGGGTAAAAAAATTATGATTCTTCGCCCTAAAATGATAAAGTTTTGTATATATATTCTGAAGTAATTTAGAAACGGGGCTAACGACCTAGTATTAAGAGATTTAGTCTCTTGATACTTTTGGATTTAATTTTAATTGTTTGATCGTTGGTCGCTGGATAGTGATTTTGTCACATTGGCAGATGATAGTTTAGCGAGCTACGGCCTCTTGATATGTAAGTCCTTACGTTTGAGTGGTGATGATAATAATACAGCAACAATTCTTATACTCTCCTTTATTGGTGCTTAACACAGATACGTATTACATATGAGATATGTCTAACACAATTACGTCTACAGTCTACACTGAGAATAGCCTTTTACTTATCTAAAATAGACCTAACCAAATAGGCTTTACATCATGACATCTGTCAATATGACATTGACAATTACATCTCATAAACTTACTCTTGTCATTATGCAACAGATAGGTAACTATAAAATCCTTTATATAGGTAAATATAACTGTGGGCTTCACATACATTTTGAGGACCTCCATCCCTAACTACTATACAGGCTAGGGCTCCCCTATGAAGGAGAACCAGCCTTCGCCACTGCTACCTACCAATGGCGTGGGGTTCCTATAACTCCATTCCTATCGGCTTCACTTACCACTTACCTTTTGACATTATATAATTACAGGACAGGGCTCACCTACGAAGGAGAACCAGCCTTCGCCACTGGTAGCCAGATTAACATTTCTTTAAACTCCGATAAGTTACTGTACAATTTAAACGAAACGAGTTACTGAAGTTTATTTTAGGAATATTTTGTCACATGATCTTAGATTATAAAGTTTGCCAAGAACCTAATCTAAGGTTTAAAGGATTTTCTGACAAAATTTGAATCCGCATGCACTCAGGATTTGGACAAATCCGGCCAATCTGCTTGCGTATCACGTATCGTAAAATCCGAAGCAGCGCACAAGTCATTTGCGTCATAGTGCAAATACCTATGTTATCGTCGTGTATAAAATATTATGAAGTCACAGCTTACAACTTAGTATTGAAAATGTGTTTCTAGGTAAGCAAGTACCTGTTTGAGTTCTACGTAAAATTGGTAGGTAATTTTAATGATTTGCTTTAAGATATAATTATTTTTAAACAAAAAATTAAAACACGACTTCCAAAGAAAAAAATTAGGACTTAGGACTTATATATGGTTTTCTCGTGGATGTCATTGTCAAAACTGAACTAAATTGAAATGGGACTACACGGGAAGCACCAGTCTCCTTTTTTGAAGTTGGTTAAAAAAAGGAAAATTTTGGACACTAATGTCAAATGCAATTGGACACTTGACTTTAATTATAATTGTAGCATAAATGAACGGTGCTCTGAAAAATAAGAAAGTTTACAAAAGGAATAGTAGAAATATACTAAAAATCAATGGTTTTAAAGAAACTGCGAATTGTTTGACGCATTTATGTGTATCTTGTGAAAACGCCACATACAAAAGTCACTGCGATTGTGACGTCACATTGCTCAATTGCTACGAAATGTGCAAAATCACGCTTTTTTTGTGTATCGAAGGTAGGTCAAAATCGAGTCCTGACGTCACTGCGACCCAAGTGGATCTATTGCGACTCCTCCGCGTTATAGTAGTTGCCCCAGGCCTATACGAATTTCCTCTGTGGTGAAGTATTCCTGCTGCCCAAGGTACCTGTTGTGTTCTGTTGAAGTGCTGGACAGTCGAGAAGGTGGAGGGGTGTCTCGTCCTTCTGCCCGCAGAATCTGCAAGTCGTTGTGTCACCGACTCCTATTTTGTTGAGGTGTTTGTGGAGCTTGCAGTGCCCAGTTAGGGTTCTGGTATGGGTCTGGTATGAGTAGGAATCAACTAAGAGACCTTACTATTAGTTGATTCCTACTCATTGAAAGCGCCAGTTCGGGTAACTTTTTACAAAGGCCAGGATTAATACTTTGGAATGCACAAGGCCCGGGATTGCAGCCCATTGCTTTATGCTTAGGCTGCGGCCCTATTCCTGTAGTACTCTCTTGGTAGTGCTGGGAGATATTCCGCAGACTGGTTTTGGTCCGTTAATAAGACTTTCGGCGCCCAGCCTTGCCAGCTCATCCGCGGTTTCAATACCGGGGATATTGCTGTGGCCCGGAACCCATACCAGACGGATACTGTTGTCACAGCCTATCATGTTGAGCGTCTCAACATAGTCCAGAACTAATTTAGATGAAATTTCAGCTGCAGTCACCGCTGTGCTTTCAGCGCAGCTTGACTGTCAGAGAAGATTAGAATGTTTGTATGGAGGACTAAGGCCATTTCTAGACTCTCTAGTGAACAACAAGTAATGGCAAAGATGTCTGAAAAATTCTGCCAAACAAGCATATTTTACTTTTGGTGGCATACCCCAGTAGAGTCCAGCACCCGCCCGGTTGTCGTTTCTAGATCCGTCCGTGAACCAAACTATGTCATTGGGATTGAACAGTAATTGGGACATTTCTTTTCCAGTCCTCCCTAGAAGGTATGAAAACCTGGTATAGCTTCGAGAAGCTGCGCACCTTAGTCATGGCGTCCGATAGCATGACCATGACCGGTGTCTCAAGAAGAGACCGCTGCAGATGGCCCAGTAGGAAGTCCATTTCGTCCTGCCCGCCGTCCTGGCCCTGAGAACTGCCTTCTTAGCCTCCATCTGAACAAGCAGACAAAGAGGAAGTTGGAGGGACTAAAACCTCCAACACTCTTTGGGAAAACTATCACGTTTGCGAGTGAGGTTAGTCTCGCAAAACATGCACAAATGTTTTAATGTCTTCGAAGTTTGTGCGTTTATGTTCATACTAACCATAGTAAATATGTTTGTATTTGATGTGAGTAAACCTAATTATATAGGTTTTTTAAACTAATTATGTAAAGAAAATATTCCAACTTTTTTGTAATTTTCTAATGTGCACACATAAAATCTTATTTTCTTTTACTTTTATCAAGTTCTAATACCTCATTGTTTCTGTATATAAAATAAACCAAATAAAATAAAAAAAACTTTTCATATAAGGCATTAGATGCGCCAATATAAAAGAAATTGCATCAAAAAGGAGAAAACTTCAAATCGGTTTGTTAAACCGGCGTCAATTTGAATTACCCCATCAAACAATACAAAATTTCATATGTTATAACTCAAGTGTTTGACTAAGTGCGTAGCATTAGGGTCAGCTCAGACCGCAACGCTACGCGGTGCTGCGCGGGGATGCATTTTAAAAATATCCAGAATAAACTTTATTTACTACAAAAAAAGATACATATTTAATTGTGACAATTCAGAATGTTAAGAGGAGGTTTTTTACTGTCGCCACATAGATACATGTTCAGCTGCACGCGCGGCACCTCGCGGTGTACTGCTATCAAATGCGCTTTGCGGCTATGCGCTGCGCAGTGAACAGTCACTGGTTTCTTCACGTAGCGTCGCGTCGCATCGCGCTGCATTGTGGTCTGAGCTGACCCTTAGGCAATCGAGAAACACTGTATCAATATATAACGTTTTTCCCTTGTCAGTACAAACAAAGTTTACAAACAAACAATAGCCAAGCCATTATGATAAGCCGGCGCCGAGGTTGTTAGTCATGTTAGCTGATAACGTCATCATCATCAACGGCATACTGGCCAATAGCTCGGATAACTCCCCGCGAAAAAAGGTCAGAGAAAACTATATTATATTCCTACATAGGTATACGTATAGAGGAACAGCTTTCGTAGAAGCTTCGAAATCGATCCAAAGTCAGGGTTGTCACAGAAGTTACAGTAAATTTAACAAAATTTACTAGGCCATGCACGTTCTTATAAAAAGGCAAGCATTAAAGTAGAAAATTAAATATTTAATAGGCAATTATCCTATGATGAAAATATGCATCAAACTTGATGATTTTACCAATTTGATCAACTCTTTACCATAAAATATGCCTGATTTTTATCAAATATCGAAAATAAAATAAATAATGTTTCACGTGTGACCACGTGAATAAAAACGCACAGGATTGGCTAAAGCGAACGTGACGTCACTTTCTTGTTCTTCTTCTTCTTTTGTTAACGAAATAGTACCTACTGGCAAATAATATATCAAGTATATTACTAACGTTATAATACTGTTCACTGAGCAGTCAGGCTGGCTGGTTACCATAAAATAAAACATAATATTTAGAATCTATATTACGTTTTGCAAATATCAAAACTTAATACTGCCTGAAATTAATATAATGAAAAACACTCGGTTACACTCTGAAATCATCAGAACGCGGGTCCCTGTTTTGATGTGTTTATTTTTTCTGGGGACAATGCTTATCCTAACTCCTGGGCAAAACAAACATAACACGAACTTCCAACATTGCAACAAAAAATCCTGGTAAAATTGGCTACAACAAACCTCTTTTAAGGTTATATCAACACTCGACGTCACCAAAAATAGACAAAGAGCCAACGTTCCAAATTCATATTAAATAATAATTGACGTAAATCGCGGACCCAACCCTCGTCATGTGAAGCACCCCACTTGATAACGGGAAAGTGTAGGTACAAAATTGTACAAAAGTGTACAATATTTTGTGCCGACTCGTCATGCGAGAATATTCGTCTCACTGGACACGGAATGGGAAATTAAACTACTATTTATGATATGGGCTGGATACACGTTATTATATAAAATATATTAATAATATTTAGTAGCTCGTAGCTGGGTTCATAATATACCCCTACCACAGATTAATAAATAGTTACTACGTAACAGATACATCACTTCCATATAAGAGCGAAAATACCTACGCTAAAATTACCTACGAAATCTTATTATTATTATTAGATCTCGCAGTGACAAAAAATGTACCATACTTATGTGCACAAAGAGTCGAGATTGTGATACCGGCTGTGCGACTCACATGTGACTGCTCACGAATGCGCCAGGGTTGTACCAGTGAGGATTATTGTAATTTATTTGTCAAATATGGTATAAAATAATTTGTATATTTTTTAACTTTCATTGAATTCGCGATTTTTTTTGTATAGTTTATATAGTTGAAAATATCCTAAAGCGCGTAAATAGTTTGAATACGTATATTAAATATTATAAGGAAAGAAGCAAAGCGGAGGAAAATCAATAAATTCTTAGATAAGTAGGTATTGTAATTTTAAAATTTGCAATACTTATTTAAAAACGGTCTTCATAATTTTTCATGGCTGGAGGCTATTTTCTACAAAAAAAATCTACCAAGAATTAAATGCCTACAAAAGAGGTCAAATACTACTAAATTTAGTTGTTAAACTACTCCACTGTAGCCATCCTCTGCACATCAATTAAATGGCATTTCAACGCATAAGCGCGGGAACGTGCGGTGGGAGTGCTCTAGCGGGCGTGCGGCGCGTGCGGCGCGTGCGGCGTGCGACAGCCGTTTGTCTCGTAAGCGTGTTGCCGAGCGGCAGGCAATTAACGCGTGTCCTTGAGCGAGTGACGAACGCCTAGCCTAGCTAACGCCTAACGCCCTAGCTATGAAATATATTGTAAAATATAAAATTGTAAAAACCCATTGTAATTTATCTAGCGAGATTGTAAAATGTCGGAAGATTGCGAACCCGAACTTTTCGTTAGATTATATTATATCGCAAAGAAACTTTCGACATCTTTTTACAATCTCGCTAGTAATATTACAATTTTACGGTTTCTACAATTTGACGACGACATATATGTCATCGTCAAATTGACAACACAAGTTTCAACGGCCGACTACTTAAACGGTCTTAACTTGTAAGAGGCATACAAGTCACACGCCGAAGAGGGACAAGGATATCGATCATCCAGTACAGACGGGAGTTTTCGAGTCGGTCCTGCGCCTGATCTCTCGCCAGTCGTGGCGGTCATCCGTCCCACTGGGTCACGAGAGTAAAGGAGGAGTGAGTGCTCTTGTGTACTACGCCCACGCTTGGGCAATATAAAACAACTCCTGCGTAGTCGAAACCAGCCACCGCCACCGGAATCGGTGTGGGAGCTATTATATTGTAGTACATGGATGTTAACCTAAACAATGTTTATTTAAACCGTTCGCGCTGTACCGTACTTACAAAAATGTTAAAAAGAATCATACCTGAAAGCGTTGTTATCGTTACGAATTTTGTCTATAACTAATGATAGATGTTTCCTGCGACCCCGCAGGACGGTTCCTGCACATACATTTAACGGCGACAAGAAGTAGCCTATGTTCTTCCCCGTGGTTATATCTGCGCCAAATTTTATCAAGATCGATCCAGTAGTTTCAAGGAGTCTATTCAATGCAAACGAACATACAAACAAATCTTTCCTCTTTATTGTATTTGTATAGGAATAGACATACCTATGTATCCACAAGTTTTTTTTTTTAAATATTATAAAAACATTATTTTGTTTTCAGGTAAATAAAGCACATTTGAATTTCGCCACTACTTGACGATATCACACCGGTAAGAGTATTCATTTATATTCGTCGGATTTGGGTTATAAGTCTATTGAAAGCTGATTTGGACCGGCTTCGCACATTTTAGCCGCGTTTTTCGCGATATTTCCATTTTAATACCTACTTAAAAAATGTTTTGTACCTAAATTCAAATTTTAACAATTTCTTTTAATGATTAGTACATAGTCATGTTAAGTATGTCGATTATTATTATTTTAATACTAGCTTGTGTCCGCGGCTCCGGCCGCGTGAATATAGTAAGATTAGTAAGTATCCCACGGGAACACCCTATGAACACACTATGTACTTTTTGGATTAAAAAAGTAGCGTATGTTTTAATCCAGAGCTTAAAATGCTACCATACAAAATTTAATCAAAATCCGTTAAGTAGTTTTTGCGTTAAGGGTAACAAACATCCATCCATCCTCACAAACTTTCACATTTATAATATTAGGAGGATAGTATATTAGGTGCTACTGTATTAAAACATGGTGCCAATCGCAAAAATCATATTATTTAATCATCTCGGTATCGTTTACTGTTTAGTGGGTAGGTATAGCTAGTTCACTTAAAGAGAGGGGTTGAGACAAATGAATCATATTATGATGCGACAACTTATCATAATAAGTGGGTAATAATTATAAACGCTTTATACTTTGAACATGATAAACAAAATGGCGTGCTGTACAGTGCCTTTTATTTTATGTTAATTCGAAATTCAATTTTAATAACCAGTGACACGTGGCCCCATCATTATTCATTTATTTCACAGATAATAAAAACGTGAATCAATTTCGCATTTCAAAATGATAAATCTCATTCCATTTGAGTTCAAAAATCAACAGTAAATTCAGGAAAAATATTGTTTCTCTGTGACATGTTACTAATGCAATGTTACCATAATGGAATAGAGACATCTAAAAGACTTAACGGCCGAATACAGAAACGATAGTTAAATTAAGTGACGCTCAAGTCACGTGCTGTCCTTGTCATTTCAGCTGGCTGAGACAGCGACAGCCTTATTATTTCAGTATTCTGCCGTAAGACATTCTTAAGTCGATACGGGTTATCCTTATGTGTACTCAGTGCTGGTTTTCTGTGATGGACCGGACAAATACCAGGTATTTGTCCGGTGCTAATAATTTACGTTTAAAAGACACATGGCAAGATTTTTATAAAAATATTATTTTACTGGGTATTTCATTGATCATTATCTTAACATTATTATTATTAACATAACGGAGTTACCAGTATAACTATTTGTATATTGTCCAGCCAATATACAAACCCGGCGTTTCGTAAAGAAACATCTTTCAAAGCTCTGTTCCAAAAGAAAAAAAAAGGGGACAAGAGTTTCTTTTTGTGCGATAAAACCCGCTGCTTTTTCCACTGAAAAGTTAACCCCTTTTAACGGTGAATGAAAATGTCGGAATGCGACTGCGAAATGTTGTGGCTACAATTTTATAGTACCAGATTTACTTTAGTTACTAGTACTGACGGTGATGTAATCACTGTTTACCACCGGTATCAGCTAATGTAGGAAACGTTACACTACCGGATTAATACTTATTGCTCCCGGATTATTCTTCAATTAGTACTTAGTACTTACTGATGGACCTATGCTTATGTAATTTTCTTAAACGGGTGGTAGGTACGTTTGATGTCTTTCTGTATGTTAGCCTATATGTTTATTACTACCTAGAGGTATCTATCTGTTTATTACGGTCTTATTACCCGACCACGGCGAAGCCAAAAGGTTGGGTTATGATTTTGGCAGGCATTTTGGTTATGTATGTATGTAGTTTGTTCCACTGTACTACCTAAAGTACTGATTCGATTGTAATGAATGAGATGTCAATAATAATAATAACTGGGTAAAATAGGCTATGTCTATATCATTAGCGCAGTCGGGTCATGGTTTTTAACTTTTGATTATTTTAGGATATTTATAGTTTTGATAGATTTACCAATGGATTGCAATTCCAATGTCTCGCTAAAACTCGAGAACGCCTGAACCGATTTCGTTTATTTCGGTCTTAAAATAAATGCGAGAAAAATTCTAATAACTATGATTAAATTTTAAACTGTTCACTGTGTTAGATTTGTCACTTGACTGTCAAATATTTCTACCTGTGCGTTCAGTTTATCTGTTTGGTTTATTTCAGAAAATCGGCTCCAGTAGGTTTTATACGTGTGGATGGAGGTGAGGTGTATGTAGTTGGTGTAGGTGTAGTTATTATTTATTCCAGCTTATAGTTAACACAGATCAACGTGTCAACGGGATAGCTAGTTATCTTATAAAAGGTTAAATTTGTACATAGCTTTTTTCATTTATATTATACTAGATGATGCCCTCGACTACGTGTGCGCTGAAGGAAATCTCGCGGGAATCGTACATTTTGCCGAGATAAAAAGTAGCCTATGTCCTTCACCGTGGTCTACTCTATATATGTGCCAAATTTCATGAAAAGGAGCCTATTCAATGCAAACAAACAATATTTTATATTAATATAGGATTGATTAGTATAATATTATACTTATCCAGTACCTACCCAGTTTTATATATGTATGTAATGATTGTGTATATTAATTTGACATTTGATGGTACAGTTACGTCGTGTTAAGATTATGATAATGTGGATGATCCGTGTTTATATGGCAGGCTAAGGCCCGATTCGACCAAACTTGAAGTTACACGAGTGTAACTGTATAATGAGAATAATTTTACTCCTTCAATTTACTCTAGGATATGTTCGTTTGCGTTTTACCAAGTTACTCGAAGAGTATACTATGCTCGGTATTATTATTCAATGAATAATGAACGAATGTATAAACCGACAAAAAATCGTGAACTATTGTTTGTATTAGAATGACTTGTACGCCATAACAATTTAATTTCGTAGAGTAATACAGTAAAATTTCAATGTCAAAATATAACACTTCACAATGACATTGATCGTGACAATTGCCAGCCAGCTGTGCGACTATCCACTATTCTCAGTTAAATACTTTACTCCGTCAAAATCGCCTGTGTAAATATTTACTCCCGTGTAATTATTACCTTATTCTTGGATTAGAAGTTGGAAAAACGCAAAACCAGCTTACTCTTAGATTAGGAAACATTTATACTCGAGTAAAATTTTACTCCAGTTTGGTCGAATCCGCCCTAAGTATGATTTGTTCCGTGGCATTATGATTACGACATTACTGCGACGAATTTACAACGGATGTTAGATATATCATCCGTCTCAATTAGTTTTGCCGAAAGTATCTATTGTACCAAAAAGGAAGAAATATATGAGTAGGTATATTCTTATGTTATTTTCGCGCTACAAACGTTTTATTTTACACAGTATTTAGATTTTATTTTAATACCGAAAATAATAATTAATCACAACACATGGTCACATTTTTGACGTGATAACGTCTTATAATTCGATGGAGCCGTTTGCACGCACGAAAAAACATGACTCATGCGTTACCAAGTACCGTTACCTGTTAATGTTACCAAGTACCAGCGTTACCTCGTATTGCCGTTACCTCATTATTATTTTATTATTATTATTATTGTTGTTGTAGTAGTTATTGTTGGTATTATTATTATTATTATGCGCTTGATGTTATTACTTCCGCCGGACGCCGGACTTCGCGGCGGCAACACGCCTACCTAAGGCACGGCCAATTAGTTCCGCGCGCACTATAAACATGACGTTGTCACGTTCAACAGCTATCGTCAGTAAACCGACTTTACAGACAAGCGTTTTTTTTTAATCATTAAATTCTTATGATGGATCAGTGATATTTTATAACATAAGTTACAATTCAATTCTACTATTATAAACGTGAAAGTTTGCGAGGATGGATAGATGGATAGATGGATGTTTGTTACTGAACAGATTTTGATGAAATTTGGTTCGGTACTAGACGTTTAATCTCTGGATTAAAACATAGGTTAAATTCTGTCCCGAAGTAGTACAGTGTTCTCGTGGGATACTGTATTGACGCAGGCGCAGTCCCGGGTAAAAGCTAGTTCAGTATAAACAGGTTATATCTGTCCCGAAGAAGTACAGTGTTCTCGTAGGATACTGTATTGACGCAGGCGCAGTCCCGGGTAAAAGCTAGTTCAGTATAAACAGGTTATATCTGTCCCGAAGTAGTACAGTGTTCTCGTGGGTTACTGTATTGACGCAGGCGCAGTCCCGGGTAAAAACTAGTTCAGTATAAACAGGTTATATCTGTCCCGAAGTAGTACAGTGTTCTCGTGGGTTACTGTATTGACGCAGGCGCAGTCCCGGGTAAAAGCTAGTTCAGTATAAACAGGTTATATCTGTCCCGAAGTAGTACAGTGTTCTCGTGGGATACTGTATTGACGCAGGCGCAGTCCCGGGTAAAAGCTAGTTCAGTATAAACAGGTTATATCTGTCCCGAAGAAGTACAGTGTTCTCGTAGGATACTGTATTGACGCAGGCGCAGTCCCGGGTAAAAGCTAGTTCAGTATAAACATAGGTTATATCTGTCCCGAAGTAGTACAGTGTTCTCGTGGGTTACTGTATTGACGCAGGCGCAGTCCCGGGTAAAAGCTAGTTCAGTATAAACATAGGTTATATCTGTCCCGAAGTAGTACAGTGTTCTCGTGGGATACTGTATTGACGCAGGCGCAGTCCCGGGTAAAAGCTAGTTCAGTATAAACATAGGTTATATCTGTCCCGAAGTAGTACAGTGTTCTCGTGGGATACTGTATTGACGCAGGCGCAGTCCCGGGTAAAAGCTAGTTCAGTAATGACGCAGGCGCAGTCCCGGGTAAAAGCTAGTTCAGTATAAACATAGGTTATATCTGTCCCGAAGTAGTACAGTGTTCTCGTGGGTTACTGTATTGACGCAGGCGCAGTCCCGGGTAAAAGCTAGTTCAGTATAAACATAGATTATATCTGTCCCGAAGTAGTACAGTGTTCTCGTGGGTTACTGTATTGACGCAGGCGCAGTCCCGGGTAAAAGCTAGTTCAGTATAAACATAGGTTATATCTGTCCCGAAGTAGTACAGTGTTCTCGTGGGATACTGTATTGACGCAGGCGCAGTCCCGGGTAAAAGCTAGTTCAGTATAAACATAGGTTATATCTGTCCCGAAGTAGTACAGTGTTCTCGTGGGATACTGTATTGACGCAGGCGCAGTCCCGGGTAAAAGCTAGTTTAGTATAAACATAGGTTATATCTGTCCCGAAGTAGTACAGTGTTCTCGTGGGATACTGTATTGACGCAGGCGCAGTCCCGGGTAAAAGCTAGTTCAGTATAAACATAGGTTATATCTGTCCCAAAGTAGTACAGTGTTCTCGTGGGATACTGTATTGACGCAGGCGCAGTCCCGGGTAAAAGCTAGTTCAGTATAAACATAGATTATATCTGTCCCGAAGTAGTACAGTGTTCTCGTGGGTTACTGTATTGACGCAGGCGCAGTCCCGGGTAAAAGCTAGTTCAGTATAAACATAGATTATATCTGTCCCGAAGTAGTACAGTGTTCTCGTGGGTTACTGTATTGACGCAGGCGCAGTCCCGGGTAAAAGCTAGTTCAGTATAAACATAGATTATATCTATCCCGAAGTAGTACAGTGTTCTCGTGGGTTACTGTATTGACGCAGGCGCAGTCCCGGGTAATAGCTAGTTCAGTATAAACATAGGTTATATCTGTCCCGAAGTAGTACAGTGTTCTCGTGGGATACTGTATTGACGCAGGCGCAGTCCCGGGTAATAGCTAGTTCAGTATAAACATAGGTTATATCTGTCCCGAAGTAGTACAGTGTTCTCGTGGGTTACTGTATTGACGCAGGCGCAGTCCCGGGTAAAAGCTAGTTCAGTATAAACATAGGTTATATCTGTCCCGAAGTAGTACAGTGTTCTCGTGGGATACTGTATTGACGCAGGCGCAGTCCCGGGTAAAAGCTAGTTCAGTAATGACGCAGGCGCAGTCCCGGGTAAAAGCTAGTTCAGTATAAACATAGGTTATATCTGTCCCGAAGTAGTACAGTGTTCTCGTGGGTTACTGTATTGACGCAGGCGCAGTCCCGGGTAAAAGCTAGTTCAGTATAAACATAGATTATATCTGTCCCGAAGTAGTACAGTGTTCTCGTGGGTTACTGTATTGACGCAGGCGCAGTCCCGGGTAAAAGCTAGTTCAGTATAAACATAGATTATATCTGTCCCGAAGTAGTACAGTGTTCTCGTGGGTTACTGTATTGACGCAGGCGCAGTCCCGGGTAAAAGCTAGTTCAGTATAAACATAGATTATATCTGTCCCGAAGTAGTACAGTGTTCTCGTGGGTTACTGTATTGACGCAGGCGCAGTCCCGGGTAAAAGCTAGTTCAGTATAAACATAGATTATATCTATCCCGAAGTAGTACAGTGTTCTCGTGGGTTACTGTATTGACGCAGGCGCAGTCCCGGGTAATAGCTAGTTCAGTATAAACATAGGTTATATCTGTCCCGAAGTAGTACAGTGTTCTCGTGGGATACTGTATTGACGCAGGCGCAGTCCCGGGTAAAAGCTAGTTCAGTATAAACATAGGTTATATCTGTCCCGAAGTAGTACAGTGTTCTCGTGGGTTACTGTATTGACGCAGGCGCAGTCCCGGGTAAAAGCTAGTTCAGTATAAACATAGGTTATATCTGTCCCGAAGTAGTACAGTGTTCTCGTGGGATACTGTATTGACGCAGGCGCAGTCCCGGGTAAAAGCTAGTTCAGTATAAACATAGGTTATATCTGTCCCGAAGTAGTACAGTGTTCTCGTGGGTTACTGTATTGACGCAGGCGCAGTCCCGGGTAAAAGCTAGTTCAGTATAAACATAGATTATATCTGTCCCGAAGTAGTACAGTGTTCTCGTGGGTTACTGTATTGACGCAGGCGCAGTCCCGGGTAAAAGCTAGTTCAGTATAAACATAGGTTATATCTGTCCCGAAGTAGTACAGTGTTCTCGTGGGATACTGTATTGACGCAGGCGCAGTCCCGGGTAAAAGCTAGTTCAGTATAAACATAGATTATATCTGTCCCGAAGTAGTACAGTGTTCTCGTGGGTTACTGTATTGACGCAGGCGCAGTCCCGGGTAAAAGCTAGTTCAGTATAAAATGACACGTAAGATTTGGCTCTTGCCCTTGTGTAGGTTGTCGTTGCTAAATTGTTCTTGGGCTCTTTTACTAAGAAATACAAAACAGTATCAATAATCAAATTGGATAATATGTACCCGTGAAATATATGACTCACAATTCACACAACAGTTTGAGGACATTGTAAATTATAATCGTCAATCATAAACCAGAGAATAATGACGTCATAACTACGCGGAAGTGTGACTCAAAGGAATCCTTTCAGTAACGGATATCGAGTAGGGATTGTTTTCCGGATGTAACTTTTAACATCCGTCCACGACCCACACAACACGGGCTTAACGTTAGGTAAGCTAAAGGTTTCTAGAAAATCGGCATTTCTTCATACAATTGTAAGTTACGGTACCTTGATTGCAAAAGATTTTGTCAAATAGATGCGGACTGATTGCAGAAACAACCCCAAAAGTGGGGCAGTATTAAATGTTGACACTTTTTGCCTCGACATGGCTCGTCTATAGCTTATAGTCTATCTATCTCTGTCTATCAGGTACTACGTATATTTTATGTATTTTATTTTCGGTTATTAATATCAGATGTGCTCTATATGTACTGCACTTTGCATCCTGTCCCATGACGTCACATTCTTATCTGACAAGTGCAAAATTTTCGAATTATCGTTTTGATTACACGTAAAAATTCTCATTTCGAAAATTGTAAAATGTGAACGTAATATTGTTGATAGTAAACTATTCAATTTTAATCATCAAATCTTCTGTTACTCCAATTTCTAGTAAAATAGTAATTTGAGGTTCTATAGTTTGTTTTAGACTTGGATATATTAAAATTTAAATTACTAGTTTAATAATCGCAATGTCACAACAGTTTACAGTAAAAACACACAGGACTTCTTGCACTATTACCACTTTAATAAGTATTTTACATTAATTTTAATGTATTACACGATCGGTTTCGACAAAGTCATCATCAGGTGTACACACCTGTAAATTAATGTAAAATACTCATTAAAGTGGAAATAGTGCAGGAAGTCCTGTGTGTTATTACTGTGAAACATGAATTTCCACCAAGAACGTACACTACAATCAATAACATAAAAACAGTTTACATTGGGTAACAATTTAATATATACCGTTAAATTAACAATTAATGTAATGTATAAATATGTCTCATCATCATCATCATCAGCGACTACTAATTTCCCTATTACAGGATTACTAGCGTTACTACTTACCCACTAATACCCATAACTCATACATCAATATAATGATAGATTGCAGTGGCGAAGGGTGGTTTTACTTCAGAGGGAAGGACTAGTCGCTAGACGTGAGTTGTGCAAGTTTTTTTAAAGGATATTTAGCGCCTCAATATGTATGATGGTCAAGGTCGTTACAAGCGTGTAGAGTTGTGTCGTGTCCAAGAGAAACTATAAATACTTAGCTAACTATTCCTGTACTTATGTATACGGTATTCTTATACCCACAATTAGGTATATTTCAAAATACAAAATAGGTATGTACCTAATAATAAAACGTTTTTCTGTGTATTAATTAACTATTGTTAGATAATCATAATATTAAAATACTGCCACGGTACTACCGCCTATTAGAAATTAATATATAATATGTATTATCGTCTATTATAATGATATCTACAAATTAAAATTGATAGTAGGTAAGTTGGATACGTAATCCAACTTTCCGCTTACCGTAAAAGTCGATTTATTCAAACGGCTTATCACCAACAATAAACACAATACAAGTAGTCTCACATTCAATATTCACATAAAAGTACATAAACACGTATAAGTTTAAACTTTTTGACGAATTATATTTATTGCTTCTCACTGTTCAATATAATTTCAAAAATAATTATTATTAACGTAATAACATGATTTTACATCCAAGGACGCAAGACGGAGGTACCGCTGAGCTGCTTTTCAAAATTCATTCGTCTCATCGTGCACGTGATATTATTTAATAACGGCTCCTCATTGGTGAAATCTACAAAATTGCGGGTTAATGTCACAGAAAAATAGCCCTAAATTACTTTGAACTGTCATCGGACAAATCATATTAATAATATTGTTCTTTAGTTGTCCGGCTTTGCATTGAAAACAAGTTTGAGTTTCAACTTTATTTCTAACGAAATAAGGTTCCGATGATCTCCCACCATAACTCCGAATATATCGGGTTGTAAATAAATCTGTGATTCCAATATTCGTGTCAAAGTTGCAACATGCAGCGCATAGATGTCGCTTGAATCGGTCTAAATCGCGCTGTCGCTTGTCCGACCTGACTTGTATAAGATATTATTGTTTTCCGTGTACTAGTTTTGACTGGCGGTCTTCATGAGGTAATCTGAAAGGGAAGCCGATAAGAAGGGAGTTCTTTAGACCCTTCGCCACTGATAGATTGTTAATTGTTATACACCACGTTTGCCTTTTGTTCACCTATTTACGAAGATTGCTAGTATTTCTAGACACAGATTTCCGTGCGTTGTTTTTAATCTGTTTTTGATAAATTTGAAACGTCTTATCTTATCAATATTAATAGTATTTAAGACTTGTTTTAGCACTTAAAAGTCACTTAAACTTCCTTCACTAAATAGAGATAGAGGTAACAAATCGGTTTTTCTCTTCGATCTTCGAGGCTTGAATGTCAGGAGTGAAATTTTGCATAATTTGTACAAAAAGTAATGTCCGTGTTTAATTTTTTTATGCAAAGGTAATTTCAGTTGGTGCACACTTCATATTACTATTTCCGTGTCAAGACTCGAGTAGAGCACACTTTTTGTATGGCCATCTATCCATCTGACTATAGTATTGGTAGTTTATTTAGCATTGGCAGCTAAACGTCAAATACGCCTGAATCGGGGCTTAAACACTGATTAACACATTACATCAGCCTTAGTTCATCATTGTTTAGGACGTGTGTAATCATATTTAGAGGAGTATACGACCTCCAGCTTATCGAGTTATGGCCTATGAATAATGCATGCAACATACTGTGACATGTATGTTATGTTTAGAAGATGAAACTTTGTTATATTAATGTCAGTTTAACTATATTTCTGTCGTTAAGTATGTTTTTATTTAGTTGAAAGTCGTTGGTGTAACTTTCCTTAACTAAACGGGAATAGGTACAACGTGAAAATTAAAACGTAATTATCATGCCCAGGGATTAGGGAAGGACATAGGCTTTTTATGGTGGGAAAATGTTTGGTTCCTGCGGGTTTTTTTTAAATCTTAACGTAGGTATATAAGTAGGTACTTAGATACCGTAATAATAATATTATTAGTACACCATACCAATCTAAACTACATATTATAATAGGTATATTATTACAAAGAGAAATCTTTATTTTATTTATTTGTATGTTTGTTTGTTTCTTTGCATTGAACAGGGTCCAAAACTACTGGACCGATATTGATGAAGCTTGGCACAGATGTAGGTAGATTAGATTAGATAGGCTACTTTTTATCGCGGCAAAATATACGGTTCCCGCTAGATTTTATTTTCGCGCGCATGAAGTCGCGCGACTACTAAATATATGCAAGGAGTTTC